>JAUMJL010000133.1:2400000-3000000 GCA_033558185.1 Dromococcyx pavoninus | reverse complement strand
CTGGGACCCTCTGCCCAGGCTCCAGCTGTAGCTCCTGAGGCACTCCCTGCCAATACTGAGACCTTGTACCCCACACATGGTCCCACACTCCTGGTGTGCAGGCAGAGGGTGGGGAAAAGTCCCCATGTGTTGTGACCAGAACTGGACTGTTCAGGGTTCATGAAAGGAGGCCCTGGGCCTCCTCATAAAATTAATAGATTCCTCTCTGACTAAAATAAGTAAAACTGACCTGAAAACATCAATTTAAAATAAATGTATTTGCACAGGTAAGACCTTAAGACTAAAATAGACATTGAATTGTTAATTCCTGA
Source organism: Dromococcyx pavoninus (assembly GCA_033558185.1). NCBI lineage: Eukaryota > Metazoa > Chordata > Aves > Cuculiformes > Neomorphidae > Dromococcyx > Dromococcyx pavoninus. The sequence goes on along the minus strand of JAUMJL010000133.1, from coordinate 2,999,689 downwards.
TGTAAGGAAAAGAGAAAGAAAGGAGGAGAGAAAAGAAAAGAAAGAGAAAATTGTAGACTATCACCAACCCAGGTTCCAACACTGTCTTCTAGGATCCCAGAGCAGTGGGCACGTGCCAGTGTTATCTTTAGTGTATTATTTACAGATTAAGTTCCTTCAGGGGAAGAGGTTTTGATGCACTTGAACAGTACCCCTTCTGAAAGATTCTGGAGGTTCTGGAAATCAGTCTTGGATCTTGGTGGTCTTATGGAATTTTTTGTGGTGATCTTCTTGCTCCCTCTACCAACATGATCACAGTGAGAACTTTCTCAGTGTGCTAGCACAGCTGAGCTGCCTGCAGGTCGGCACAGAAGGAGGCACTGCCCCATCTTCACATGCCCTGCCTCTTCCTGCACTTTAACAGCCAGGAACAATCATTTCCCTTGCAGAATTGGTCTTTGACACCATGAATGCCCTTAGTCCAATTCTACTTATGGCCCTCCTATCAGGCAGCGTGCCCCAGCTGCAAGGCCTTGTCCTACCTTGGCAATATTGACCATGGGGCTTCACAGAGGTCTCTGCTCCAGGGTCTGCTGGGGTCTAAGCCCAGAGAGAGGCCAGCAAGCATTGGCTGTTGCCATGATAAAGGCACAAAGCCCAGCAAGAAGACAGAGATGACCCATTAGGAAAACTCACCTGTAAACCTGAGGTGAGCGGACAGGGCTGGAAATGGCTGGTGAGAGCCACACAGGTGAAAGTTCAGTCAGGGCCAACTCCCTCACACATCGCCCCATGTGTTCCTCCAATGGCACATGGACAACCCAAGACAGTAACACGGCTACACATAAGGAATTGCTGTAGCCTGTTCTCAGCCTCCCCTTTGGAAGAATAACCAAACCCCCAGACAGCAGGACCAAACAAAACCCTTTTTATTACAGAGTTTAGACACAGCAAGGAAGCTGGACTGTTGTGCCAGACATGTGAAAAGGGTTGTGGGTCAGACATGCTGAGATAACACCTCTAGAGAAGTGGAGTGGCCACAGGCATTCCTGGGCAGAAAGGATTATCACAGATAAAAGTATTGCTACACAGGATGTTCAAGAGATGAACAGGAAAACACCTGGGAAGAAACTGAGGCAGTTTATGGCTCATGAGAGACAAGCTAATCAGCTTCTTCAGTGCATCCTTGAGATCTTTGTTCCTCAAAGTGTAGGCGAGGGGGTTCAGTGCTGGAGGCACCACTGAGTACAGAACTGACACCACCAGATCCCTGGATGGGGAGGAGATGGAGGGGGGCTTCAGGTAGGAAAAAAAGCCTGTAATGATAAAGAGAGATACCATGGCCAGGTGAGGGAGGCACGTGGAAAATGCTTTGTGCTGTCCCTGCTCAGAGGGGATCCTCAGCACGGCCCTGAAGATCTGCACATAGGACACCACAATGAAAACAGAACACCCAAAGTCCACACAGACACCAACCACAATAAGCCCAACTTTCCTGAGGTAGGTGTCTGAGCAGGAGAGCTTGAGGATCTGTGGGATTTCACAGAAGAACTGGTCCACAGCATTGCCCTGACAGAGAGAAAGGGAAAATGTATTGGTTGTGTGCAGCAGAGCATTAAGAAACCCAGAGCCCCAGACAGCTGCTGTCATGTGGACACAAGCTCCGTTGCCCAGAAGGGTCCCATAGTGCAGGGGTTTGCAGATGGAAATATAGCGGTCATAGGACATGACTGTGAGAAGAAAGACTCCTGCTGAAATGAAAAAGACAAGCAGAAATAGCTGTACAACACATCCTGTGTAGGAAATTTCCCTATTGGTCCAGAGGGAAGTGGCCAAGGATTTAGGGACAGTGGTGGAGATGGAGCCCAGGTCAAGGAAGGAGAGGTTGAGGAGGAGGAAGTACATGGGAGTGTGGAGGTGGTGGTCACAGGCTACGGTGGTGATGATGAGGCCGTTTCCGAGGAGGGCAGCCAGGTAGATGCCCAGGAAGAGCCAGAAGTGTAGAAGTTGCAACTCCCGTGTGTCTGTGAATGCCAGGAGGAGGAACTGGGTGATGGAGCAGCTGTTGTTGAACATCTACTGCCTCTGGGCATGGGGCACTGTCTTAAGAGGTAAAGAGAGTAACAAGTTAAGTCTGAGCAATATCAGGACCATTTCTCACTCACAGTCCCCCTTTCCCACACAGGATTTTTTTGTTTGTTTTCCTAGAATACCTTCCTTCAACCACAGTGCCCTTGTTGATTCTGGCTAAGTTTGTGATGAAGAGTAAGTCATCTGCTCTGTAGATCTTTATAAGCCAGTCCTATTCTGAAGAGGTGGGTATGGGCAAGAAGAGGTTCTGGTGTTCAACTTCACACTTCCACTGCTAATGCAGAAAGGTCTGTCAGCATCTGCACAGAGGAGGAAAAGACAGTGACATGTTAAAGGAGAATTCTGTAAGCAAAACAAAACCAATTTCCCATTCCCCCTCCCACCTGCCCCACACAGACATCCTAGTGTTTATTCTTGGAGATTTCCCTTAAGCTATGTGATTGAAACCCTGGTTCGTGTTAGCTGATTGTGTGATGAACAGTGGGGCATCTGCCCACTGGCCCTCAGTAAGTCATCCCTGCTTTCCAGAAGTGGAGAGAGTCAGATAAACAGTCTCAAATTCAAATGTGTCCTATGAAACCACAGCTAAGGCAGAAGGGCCTCTCGCTTTCTGTACCGAAAAGAAACAGTCCTTAATATCAAGGACAGCACAAGGTTTTCCCTCGGGTATCAGAGAGTTCATAGGCAACAATGTTTGGACAGGGCCCATAGGTTGGATTATCTTGTTTACTTCACGCAGGTCATGGAGGAGACAGAACCCTTCACCAGTTCCTTTGGGTATTACAAAAACTGGAGTGTTCTACGGACTAGTGGAGGGCTCTATGTGACCTTTCTGTAGCTCACGGTCAAGTAGCTCAAGAAGAGCATCCATTCAAGGCTTTGAGAGGGGCCACTGCTCGACCCACACTGGGTCAGACGAGTTCCATTTCAACCTAACTGGTGGAAGTGGGTGCACAGCAGTAAAGTAAATTAGTCACCCTGGCATTTAACAGAGCTAAAGCGTCCCTTCCCAACAGGGGTGGGACTCCTGACATGACATACGGAAAAACGGTGATGGTTTTCTCCAGTCCTTTGTAAGTGTGAAGCGTGATTGCTACCAACTGAGCACTCTTCCGAGTTCGTGTTAATCCTCCAACCCCACCCACCATGGGGGCATCTTCTAATTTCCAGCGTGGGGGCCAATACGTCTCAGGAATAACTGTAACATCTGCTTCGGTGTCAATCATAAAGGGATCGCAAATGGTGGTGCCCCTTGGGATATTATAGAGGGAACAGATCCCCCACACCACTGGCGGGTTATCGTACTTTATTGCGAGGGCCACCCTGGGGTCTCCCCCCAAGGAGGTGGTCCTTGCTGTCCCTGAGATAAGGACGGATTCGGTTGGACCTCAGGTTGGACCATAAAGTTGGTCGCTTCTCGAAGGGGCAACGGGTCGGGAGTGCCTCGCCCCATCCAGGGTTGGCATAGTTGGGCCACCTCATGTCCCAAGTGGGAGAGGGCCGTGCACAGCCCGGGTACCCTCTCCCCTCCCCGTTTCCCTGGGTTTTAAATATGCATTCCTTCGCAAAATGTCCTTTCTTTCCACAGGCCCAACACGGTCCTCTAGATCGATTTTGGCACGGGTGGAATGGCATTGATGGATCCCCCAGTTGGGGGCAGTTTACCACCACGTGGCCCATCTGGCCACATTTAAAACATGCCATTACATTAGCTATCGCAGTGTGAACAGCCACCTGAATCGGGGCCAGATGTTCTTCATTCGCGACATGTTTAATCATGTCCGCGATACTTGATCCCACCGGTAATGATCTTAGGACTTCCTTGGTTTCTGAGTTACACTGCTGACGTAAGCAGTCTGCAACGACCGGACCTTTTGATTCTGCAGGCAGGGTTGAGGAGTCAACCGCTGATTGGAGGCGATCTACGAATTTTGTAAAGCTCTCACTTTCATTCTGCTTTATTGTGGACCATGGCGATGGCTTAGCAATAACTCTAGAGGCTGTGCGAATGGCTTCTCTAATCATGGTTGGGTCTGTCCCCATTAGTCATTGTAGGCTAGAGCCATGTAGCGGGTGGTCCGCCCCAGTTACTTGGGCCAGTTGCCTCGCACAGTTGTCCTCCCATAATGTTTAAAAACAATTATTCCTGCCCCATCAAAAATCAATCTACAAGTTTGTTTTATATTGAACGGGAGCATGTCATCTCCCCCGAAAATCCCATCTATGAGGGTGGAGACCATGGCAGAGTTAAGCCCTTTGTCCGCAATTGCTTTAACAATCACTTGTATATCCTTAGGGTTTATTGGCGAATGGACCCTTTGTCCCCATCCATCACCCGGACCGGGAACGCTAGCGTGGCAGATGGAGCCCAATCGGCACATGCAATCTTTATTTCTCTCCAATCTGTGAGAGGAATTTTCTTCCCCCGCGATCCCTTTTCATTCCGGATGGGAATATTTTGGCTCTTAACTTTGTCTATTTCTGTTTCTTCCTCCTCTGAATCTGAACCGGTTTCAAACCACTCGTCCCAGCTGCTGTCTGATTTGGGACCGGAACTCGACTGACTGGTTACTTCCGGGCTCCGGTACTTTTTTGTCGGGCTCCGACCCCGCCCACTTCCCTTACGGGCAGGCCATTCCCCATCTTCTGGCTCGCCCCGCCTCCTACTCTGGAGTGTGTGTGTGTGTGTGTTTGTTTTATACAGGCGTTTCTCTAGATGGCCGTTCTCATTGGCCACCCCCCGCCCCTCACTCACGCCTCCCTTGCTTTCTCTGTCATCCCCACCACCTTTCTCCTTTCCGTTCTCACCTTCCCGTTTGCACGTGCATGTTAGTTTTAGCGCTTCCTCCTTTTTCCTGCCGGTGGTATTCTCGCCCCACCCTCCTCCTTGTTGCTCGGCGCCATTTTGGGGCACATAGGGTAATGGACTAGCCCAGGCATCTTGAGACTCTGATTCCTCCGCGGTGCACTTAGCCTCCTCGAGTAACCCATCTCAGAAGGATTTTTCTTGTTCCTGTCCCTCCATAAGAGAGACAGGGTTCGGGGATTGAGGGGATGTATCACCCTCTGGCTGATCTTTCAGCCCGGCAGAATCATCATCGTCTGTGGGGTGCAAAGTCTGCATGGCTGCCCCGACTCCCACTTTTGGGGTGACCATCAAACAGTTTTTTGCTGCCACCCAGGTCTCCTGCTCTTGTATAGCCTTCTGCATGGCCTGCACAACTTTCCCCCAAGACTTAAGGTGATTACCACAACCCAAGGACATTGAGTCCTCGGCCAACTCTTTAGTACACTTATCCCACACTTCAGGGTGGAGAATATCCACCGGCTGGTCAATGATCCCATTTGTAAAAGCCTCGCAACGGCGAGAGTAAAATCTTTCGGTTTACAATCAATACCCCACTGTTTATGTAATTGAGATACGACCTTCACAAGGGCTTCCATCCTCCTTGTTGGTCCGGGAGCATCCTCCCCGCCGGGCTGGTCCTGCCGCTCTGGCCGCCGTTCACCCGTCCAGGCGATTTTCCCAGGTTTCGGCACCACTTTTTGCCTTCACGAGGCAATGGTGACCTGGTTCAGGAACGTCACGGTGACCAACCCCAGGCCGCTCGGGCCATCGGCACACAGACACCAATATGGTGGTTGGAAAAATGGCATTTCCTGATGAGTGACACCACCTTATATGACAAAGATTTGCAACATCACTTCCGTCATGAACTTACAAACTAAATGCTATTGGCTATCAGGGGACAGGCTCTATCTTTCCATACATCGCGAGATCTTCCGGCCGCCAGACCTTAAACTACCTACAGAAAAATTTAAAAATGTTTGAATGTGTCTAGAGGAAGGCTAAAGCATGGTGAAAGGACAAGAGGGCATGACTTACAAGGAGCAGCTGAGGATATCAAGATGGTTCAGCTTAGAGAAGATGAGACTGAGGAGTGTCTTCATTGCTGTCTACAACTTCCTCATGGGAAGGACAGAGGGATGTGCTGATCTCTTCTCCCTCATGTCTGGTGAGAGTGAAGGAGCGGTTTAATACTGCATCAGGGGAAGTTCAAACTGGATATTAGGAAAAAGTTCTGATTGAGATAGTGGTCAAGCACTGCAAGAAGCTCCCCAGGGTAGTGGTCATGGCCCCAAACCTATCAATGTTCAAGAAGTGTTTGGAAAATGTTATCAGAAATAAAGTGTAAACGTTAGGGTGCCCCTGTGGAGTCAGGATTTGAACCTGATGATACTAATGAGCTCATTGCAAATGAGGATATTCTATGATTCTGTGATTTGTTTTATAAGATCTGAGTTATAGCCATGAAGCTAATCCCTCCAGATTGCGTGAGCCTGACTGTCCCTTCCTAGAGGACGGACAAAGACTGGCAGGGAGAGAGCCGCAAGCACACTGAGTCCAAGGCAGATACGGACTTTGTCTGCAGTGGGGAATGATATTGGGACAGGAAGAGATATATTTTTACTATGCCTCTGAAAAGAAGATATAACTAAAAGAGCCTGATTGTTCCTAGTCATTGCTTTGGAAAAATGCTTGTGTCTTTATTTCAACACACATCCCTTACTGAGAATTGCCAATGGTATTTCTGGTATACCTAAGAGAAACAAATCAGCTCTAATTATGTCCATTGCTACGAACCAGGAAACTGGTTCTATTTTTAAATAATGGTGGTGGATTTGGGTATCACTGAGCAAAAGGGAGGACAAGGGTGACCATGAAGTAACAGTCCCTACTCTGTGCTTGGAGGTAAAGACATGGGAATGGCTGCTGTGTGGGACACATCTGCCATGATTTCCCTGAGACAGGTTCTTGAGGGTGTCCAGGGAACATGGCACTGAGCAGGTCCCTCTCTTTTTCATTGTTGTTCTTGCTTCTTTCACTATGACACCTGACTCTACACCGTGAGCACCCTGCTGAATACCCTCACCCTGCACACTCTCACATCTCAGCTCTACACTGATGGTCTCCTCTCCTGGGCTCTTTCTAGCACAGCCTGGCCTCTCCCCAGCTCTCCCCACCACTCCTGTCCTCTCCAACAGCCCAACGTGGTCCAGCCCAGGAGAGCAGCCCAGACTGGAATGATCCCACAGCACAGCCAATCAGAGGCTGCTGCAGATTCAACTCTAGTCCCAGGCCTTTTGAACAGCACAGCAACTCCATGGGGGGCAGAGAGGGCTCTCATCCTGCCCAGCAGCCCCAAGGCTAATGCTGGCAATAATGACACCAGGAAACAGAGGCCACTCACTCCCAGGCTCTCCTGCACTCATATTGTAGGTGATCCTAAACCCCAGCTGCATTGACCTCTTCTCTGCCCCCACAAGTCCCACTAACCACGAGAGCACGAGAGCCTTGGGGCTCCTCAGGCAGCTCCTGCATCTATCCAGTCTCCCTTCCCTCTTCCTGCTGGGTCCTCACTTACTCCCACGGTGCTTCAGACTCCTTGTTTGTGGATACATGGATTCAATCCTTTAGTTTTGCAGGACATCACCTCTGAGGGTGTTTCTTCTTCAGAGTCTCCCTTCACTCCCAGCCCAGAGCACATGATGCGACCCCATCCTCCCCTCATCCCTCCAAATTCATTTTTGTGAGAGATTTTTATGTGCCATCAGTCCTGCCACAAAGGAAGCCACCTGAGGAGGTAATGGGGAGCCCAGACAACATCTCTACTGGCACTGGACAGTGAGAAGAGAGCTTCTAAAACTGGAAATTTTGGTCCAATGGAATTGGATGTTATCATGAGCTTAAACCCAAAAACAATGAGTACACAAGGAGAACAGTTTAACTAAAGAAATCCATTTCCATGGATATTTTATTTGTAGCAGCTTTAGATGAAGAGCTCAGCCTTGAAACACCACATCTGAGAGGTGGCCTTTTATTGAAGAGCTTCATTTGGACAGGCCACATCTGACACAGTGTTGTGCAAAGGTCAGACACAACAGGGTTAAACCTCAGAACAAGTAGTGTAGCTCGGAAAATTATCTATAGGTAGGATTATCACAAGGGAAAATAACAGACTCCTGGCCTGAGCCGAACTCTGGGAAAGGAGCAAAGAAGGGGAAGAAGGTTATTGTTAATGAAACCACATCCATTGGGCCAGTTTGCCTAGGGTATTCCTGATCTCCTAATGCCTCAAACTGTAGATGAGGGGGTTCATTGCTGGAGGCACCATCGAATACAGAAATGAAAGCATCAAGTCAAGGGATGGGGAGGAGAGGAAGGGGGGCTTCAGGTAGGCAAATGTAGCAGTGCTCAAAAAAAGGGAGACCACAGTCAGGTGAGAGAGACAGGTGGAAAAATCTTTGTGCCGGCCGTGTTCAGAGGGGATCGTCAGTACGGCCCGGAAGATCTGCACATAGGACACCACAATGAAAACAAAACAGCCAAAAGTTAAACTGCCACTGATGAAAAAGAAGGCAAACCTCCCTGAGATGGGAGTGTGAGCAGGAGAGCTTGAGGATGTGTGGGATTTCACAGAAAAACTGGTCCAAAACATTGCCATGGCAGAGGGGCAGTGAAAATGTATTGACCGTATGCAGCAGAGCATTGAGAAAGCCAGAGCCCCAGGCAGCTGTTGCCATGTGGACACAAACTCTGCTGCCCAGGAGGGTCCCTTAGTGCAGGAGTTTGCAGATGGCAACATAGCGGTCGTAGGACATGATGGTGAGGAGAGAATACTCAGTGGAGATGAAAAAGAGAAAGAAAAAAACCTGTGCAGCACATTCTGGATAGGAGATTATTCTCGTGTCCCACAGGAAATTGGTCATGGATTTGGGGACTGTGGTGGAGATGAAGCCCAGGTCAAGCAGGGAGAGGTTCACAAGGAAGAAGAACATGGGTGTGTGGAAATGGTGGTCACAGGCTATGGTGGTTATGATGAGGCCGTTTCCCAGGAGAGCAGGCAGGTAGATGCCCAGGAAGAGCCAGAAGTGCAAGAGCTGCAGCTCCCGTGTGTCTGCAAATGCCAGGAGGAGGAACTGAGTGATGGAGCTGCTGTTGGAAATCTACTGCCCCTTGCATGGGGCACTGTCGTAGGTGGAAAAGACAGAACTGTGTTATGGGAGCCTTCTCTGAATAAAATCAAGTCATTTCTTGATTCACCCTCTCCCTGCTACATACACTCTGTTCAGAGCAGAGGGATCCACATCACACCACTCAATTCCTCACCTTTTTCTTAAGGTCTCAGCATCCACTTTCAGCCCAGGACACACACGGTTCATTTCACAAACACAACAACATCTCCTATCTCATAGCATTTCTGCACTTCTCCATGGGGCTTCCAGCTAACAAAACGATGTGACAGGACAGGTTTTCATCTTGGAGGGAAGATCACAGCTAGTGCGGACACCTCAAGGAGACAGCCAAGTGTCCTCATGATGGCATTTGATGAAGGGAGATTCATCTCCTTCCACAGTACGACTCAACGCACTGCCCACAGCCTCACACTTCAGAGCAAAGCTGGGACACGGGTTCCCATAGACACAACTGCAGGAAAGGAGCCACCATGTCAGGGTGTGACTGTGCAACTAAAACTCCCATCCCCAGAGAGCCTGACAGCAAGAACAAGAGAACAACAGCAGAAACACAGACAAGGGGAGAAAGAGGGAGAAAGAGAGTGAGAGTCTGTCTGAGAGAGGCCAGGGCAGAGGCAGACGGGCACGCAGACAGCGTTACCCTTCCCCAGCTGTGCACAGCCCCTCCCGAACACCAACAGTGCCAGGCAGTTGCTCTCAGCCCCTGTGCTCTGGAGAGGGCACTAGAGCTGTGGCTGCAGAGGAGGTGGTTCAGTCTTGGAGCTCAGAGCCCTGAGGGCACAGGCTTTGCTGTGTGGGACAGGAGGCCAGGGGATTTACTCAAAGGAAGGGTCTGCACTGGAGGGCTTCAAACAGAGCTTTCTGACTTCTCACTCCAACAACTTTTTGGGTTTGATTTCCTTTTATATACTGAACATAACCCTGCTATCCCAGATCCCTGAGGGCAGATGCTTTGCTGTGTGGGAGAGGAGATAAAGGATCTTTCCTAGAGAAAGGCATTTGCTTTGGAGGGGATCACACAGAGCTTTTACAAATTTTGCCTCCTACAGTAGCTCCTGCTTTTGTTTCCTCTCATTCCCTGATGGTGTCTCTGCTGCCTGGATCTCTTCTTCCTTGGAGGTGTTTCCCTGTCTCATATTTTTTCCTTGCTCACAAACCTGAGCCCAGATAATTTACACTCACCTACACAAACCTGCCTGTTTGCAGAGCACTGACTGCTTGCACGTTCATTTTCGGAGGTTCAAAAAGGCAGAAGAAACAGATGGGCCCAGCAGAGGTGGTGCTGGTGTGGTCCACGGGCTGGGGAAGTTGATATACGTATTTTAGGAGGAGCTGTAACCAGACCTTCTGACCACTCAGGGAAACAGCTCAAGAACCTCAAAACTTGTTTAAACTTTAAAAGCCTTTCCTGTTTTTCTCTTTCCCTCACTTCTCCCCCTTCGTCAAGTCCCTGACGTCAGAGCAGCAAAGTGAAAACTTAGGTAATCTCTTTATATAAAACTGTACCCTGAAATTCCTCTGGAAATGTTCTCTATGAAGATTCCTGTTTCTGATGTGCAGCTGTGAGCAGCCCTGACACACACAGCACCCTCTCAAGAGCAGAAGGAAATTTTCCTACTCTTTCAGGTCTTATTCCTTCCATTCACAGCTTCTCACTACAGCCCATAGGAAGCTCCCTGGGCAGGCTGAGCACTGAACCTGGCAGGGGGAAGAGTCCTTGCCCTGGCACACAGACCCTAGGCTGCAAGGACCCTCCTCTCAAGGACAGCCCGGGGCATCCCTGAGTGCACAGCCCTGCACTCGTCCCCAGCACAAGGCAGCCATCATGCCCTGTCCCTCTGAGAGTGTCACAGGGGAGCCCTCCTCGGCAGTAGGTTCTTCTGCTCTACAGCAGAGACACTGGGAGAGCCATCCTGACAGATCCTGCAAACTGTGGAATGTGCCAGCTTTAGGGGATCCCTCCAGGAACCTCACCTGCATTGCCGTACAGCCAGAGACTTACTGTGTGAAGGGCTGTGAGGATTCCTCCCTCAGTGAGCTCTGAGGATGCTCCCACCGCAGACTGCATTTAACCTCTCTCTGCCTCCCTCCTCTCCCCTCTCCCCTGCAGGCAGTGCCCTCAGCCCTGCTGTGCTTTGCAGAGGAGCTGCTCCTTGGTAGTGGTTGGTCTTTGTAGTGCTGCCCACTTGCCATGAGCTCCCTCCATGCCAGGAGCCCAGCCCAGCTCAGCAGCAGAGGGGCAGAAAAAGGCAGCACTCCTCTGAGCTCCCTGGAGGTGTCCCTGGGGCTCAGAGGGCTGAAGGAATCCCTGATGTTCCCTCCCTCAGCTGGGTAGAGATATTTCTTTCCTGCAGTGACCATACAACCCTTCCCCTCAGTGTTAAGAAAAAGGGATGCAAGTTGCAGGGGGGCAATGAGAGAAATGGTGGGGCTGAAGAGGTGAGGAGCGAGGCTGCCCATGCAGTGTCAGACCTCAAGGGAGTGCTTCTCCATGCTGCCCAGACCTCCTGAGGAGACACTCTGCATCAATGCCAATTGGAGAAGGGTTCTGTCACCTCTTCTCTGAGCTGAAATTTAATGAAAGAAAAGCTTTACATTAAAACATATTTTTATTAGGGGTGATTTTAAAACCTCTGGTTTAACCTCTCTGGGAAATTACTCCAATGAGCTGTACAAGCCTTGAAACCTGAAGAAAACTGCAGGAAGAGAAAGAGATCGTTAAGGATTTCTGTATTTTAATGAGACCCAGGGTGTATTCACTGCTGAGTCATTGAACCTCAGCTGCTTCAAAGAGATTGAGCAAATCTCTTGGGAAGTTAAAGGTAAAACTCAGAAAAGTATTAATTGGTCTCAGAGAGGATCGTTGGTGACAAAGTCTCCGCAGGGAATCGTTAGAGCAGATAATTGGAGGCCATGATTGCAGTGAGGCAAAGGCACTGTGCAGGCATCTGTAAGGCTGAGAAAAGCCTTGGTTTGCTTGGTGAAGCAGAAAGGCCAAGCCCTGACCCCCAGGGAAGGCAGATCTGGCTGTGACTGTAATAACCCTGCTGTCATGAACATTCTCACATTGCTGAATCAAAGTCAGAGCAGTTATTCCATTTCATGTCAAACACAGGCCCGTAGAGTTGCTTGAGATGCCAAGGCTCTCACACACAGCTCCATGCAGGTGCAGAAGGGTTGGGTCATAAAAGGGTGAGGTCATAACAATCATGTGTCATGGAAGAGTCATAGAACTATCGAGTCCAAAAAGTCGTACAGTAATCAGGTCATGGAAGGGTTAAAGAAGACTAATGCCGTAGAAGAGTTAGACAGGAGTCAGGTCATAGAAAATTCAGGTGATAGACGTGTCAGGTCATAGAAGGATTTTGTCACAGAAGAGTTCGATCATAGAGTCAGAGCAAAGTCGAGTCATAGAAAGCCATAAAAAGGTCAGATAAAGTTGGGTCATAGAAGACATTTCCCAGAAGATCTGGTTCACAGAAGGCTCCAGTTTTAGAAGAGTCAAGCCATAGTGGAGTCATGGAAGCTTGGGGTGGTAGAAGAGCCAAGTCAAAGGAGATTTTATTTTGGAAGATACATAGAAACTTTGTGTCATAGAAGGGTCATGGAAGAGTTGAGTCACAGAAAGGTCATAGAAGTGTCAAGTCATAGAAGCATCATAGAAGGGCTGAGTTCATGTAGAAGAGTCAGGTCATAGACGTGAAAAGTCACAGAATCATAGAATCATAGAATGACCTGGGTTGGAAAGGACCCATAAGGATCATCAATTCCAACTCCTATTCCTGCATAGCATAGTCCCAATATTCGCACTATGGTTCTGAAGGCATTGTCCATAGAGGAGGTGGCTCATATAATATTCAGGACATAGAGGTGTCATAGAGGAGTCAGGTAATAGAGGGTCAGGTCACAGAAGGGTCTGTTAATAGTAGGATTGGGTCATAGAACAGCTGGGATATGGAAGGTTCAGGTTCCACAGTGTCCCAGAAGAGTTGGATCATAGAACAGTCTGGTGATAGATGTGATCTGATCGTAGAAGCAGGACAGATGACTCATGTCATAGAAAAGTTGGGTCATAGAAGAGTCATAGAATCTTTGTTCATAGAAAGTCACATCATGGAATAGTCAGAGGATAGTCAGGTCATGGAAGGTCATAAAAGGTTTGTGTCATAAAAGTCTGGAGTTATAGAAGGGCCTGATCATATGAGAGATGGGTCACAGAAGAGTTGGGTCATAGAGGGTTATTAGAGGAAAACTCACAGAAAGTTCGTGTAAGAGTTGGGTCATAGAAGGGGTGGGTCATAGAGGGCTCATTTTTTAAGAAATGTTGTTATATAGAAGACTCAGATCATGGAAGGTTCGGGTCACAGACAAGTCAGGAGAAGGACGGGGTGACAAAAGAGTTGTGTCAAAGAAGACTTTGATCGTAGGATGTTTATAGAAATGTTGGGTCATAACTGGCTCATAGAAGAGTTGGGATACAGAAAGGTCAGGTCATAGAAGTCTTGGGTCATAGAAGCTTCGGGTGATAGAAGGAACAATGAAGAGTCATTTATAGAAGAGTCTGGTCATAAATAATTCATAGAAAATTCAGGTCAAATGAGGGGACATAATAGATTTGGGTCATGAAATAGTCGTAGAAAGGTCATATGAGTGTCAGGTCATAAAATAGTGGGGTCGTAGAAGAGATGGCTCATATAAGAGTTGGATCATGGGGGACTAATATGAGGGCCAGGTCATAGAAATGTTGGGTCATACAATGAAGGTGAGACAATATCTGAGCAAGGGAAATCCAGTCCCCTTCTCTTTGAGACATCTGGAAATGAGATCCAAGTGGGCAAGGTCTCGGGCACAGCCTTTAGTTCCCCTGCTCATCCATTGGCCGTTTCTGAAAAGGACATGCGTGGCATATGAGGCACAGACTCAACTTGTGGTGCACATGAGGCAGAGTTTATTTCTCAGGCAGTGCGAGTGAGACAAGTGAGACAAATGCTTATTCTACAAGCAGTACGTTACACATCTTTTACCCGGATGCTCGGCCTTCTATGGCTGCCACCCCGATAAGGCAGCTGTTGGCAGGAGTTCTCTTCCCCCTGCTTCTCACGCTCTATGCAGCAATCCACTATCAGTATTCCCATGCACTCAAATCCTGTTTACTTCAGCATTTTCTCATACCCTTCTGTTTATTTCAGCGGCCTGCTCTTGTCCCTTTCTTCTACACTGTAGAACACGTTAAGCATCTCAGCCTTTTCCTCATGCCTTGTAGCAATGTTCCCCTCCATATCCAATAAAGGATGGAGATTCTCCTTGGGTCTCTTTTTCTGTTGAAGTATTTGTAAAACATTTGTTGTGTCTTACAACAGTGACCAATGTGTTTGAGCTGGGCTTTTGCCTTTCTAATTTTCTCCCCACACAACCTAAAGAGATCCCTGGACACTTCTAGAGCTGCCTGCCCTTTCTTTCAGAAGTGATAAACATTCTTTTTCTTCTTGAGTCACAGTAAATGTTCCTTGTTCAGCCAGGCCGTTTTCTTCCCCGTTCATTTGTCTTGCATCACATGGGGACAGCCTGCTCCATCACTTTTAAGATTTCCTTCTTAAAGAATGTCCAGCCTTCCGGGATCCCTTTTCCCTTCACAACTCTTTCCGAAAGCCCCACATTCCAGACAGCAGGAGCGCAGGGCACGAATTTCCCCACCTCTCTCCTTCCTTTTGCCACCTCTCCCACTGGGTTTCAGAGAGACTGTATGCCAGTTTGGGGGTTGTGGTTCATGCACGATGGAGCATATTTGTATTTTCACAGAGTTACCTTATTAAAAAAATAAAAATTCGAAGTCAAAGTAAAACAAAATAGTTGCCACGGTGAAAATAAAGAAAGCAACCACCAATAACACCACCACTGCCCTTCCACCACCCCCCAAAACTGCATACCACACTACAGAAACCAAACCCAAAAGCTGCCAAGAGCTCAGCAGCGTCGGATCCCAGACACTGCATGGGCGCCCTGTCCCTGAATTCTACCAGCAGACTGCAAATCCATGACAGTGAGCCAAGCAGCTTGTGCCAGGGACTGTCACCTCTGCCAAGTTCCAAGTCAGCCAGCGAGGCAAAAAGGAGGGCGAGCAGTCTTCCCATAAGCTGAGTGTTGGGCTGTGTAGGCCTTGGGGCCCAGGCAGAACAGATAAAATGGTTGGGGTTGTGAAGCCCAGGAGTAGCAGAACTCCACAGTTCTTCTGGGCTGGCAGATCCACCTGGCTCCAGGGCAGCTGGCAGATGTTGCCAGGTCTAGCCTCCTCTGCAGAGTCAGCACTGGTTGTCAGCTCTACCAGGCTTTGTTGGGTAGTCAGTAATTCCCAAATCCATGCAGCTAATAAGTTCACCTGGCACCACTAGGTTATCCGAACTGCCCAGCTACAGAGCAGCTGGTGACAGTGGCCAGGTCTACCTAGTTCTGCCGAGTTGCCAGACCGACCAAACTTGTCCAGGCCAGCAGATCCATCCCGCTACCCTGGGCCTTCAGGGCAGCAGAACTACCTGACTCTACCCAGGTTGCCATGTGTACCTGAGTCCAGCAACCCTGCAGGTCACACAACACCGTTGCGGAGCCAGGTCTACTTACCTCTGCCAGGTAGTAAGTCTTACTAGCTCCACTGAGTTGCCAGGTCCACCCTACTCTGTCAAGAGAGCAGGCCTACCCAGCTATGCCAAGCCGTCAAGTCCACCCAACACTGTCTCATTGCCAGGTCTAACAGGCTCCACTGGGCCAGCAGGTCCACTAAGCTCTGCCCAGGTGGCTGGTTTTCCAGGTTATGTGGATTGTAAGGTCTACCACACTCAGAGCATCAGAAAGTCTACCTGCCTATGCCAGACAGAAGGAGTTCTAATATGTGAAGTGTTGCCTGTTCTAATACGGAAGTGCCCATTGCCTGTCCCTGCTTGTGGTCACAGCACGACCACGCAGCACGGCCATGGCCAAGCTGCCAGAGCACTCAGGCCTTACAGCAAGGCCAGGGATCAGATAGCGAGTGTGGAAGGGGAAAGAGAACAGCTCTGGGAGATCAAGCACTGGTGTTGCTTTACAGTGCTGTCATGCTGGAACCTTTTCCCCTCCACCCATGCACACAAGAACTGTCACTGAAGCTTCAAAAAACCCTTGGAGGAAAGGTTTCAAAAAAAAAAAATGTTGCAACAAGGCCCTTTATAATGTTTAAACACACAGAGAGTGGCTCCTCATTTGCAAATGTACAGTCAGGAAAGAAAAGTGAACAGTGAATTTGAAAAAGACTGACACCATTACCATTAATGACAATCAATGACACCAAGAGAAAACTAGAGAAAAGAGGCTGGACCTGCAATGAGTTACATTGTAGCTGCTATGCAGCAGAAGATTGGCAGTGTATTGTTTCAGAGAAAAGTATTTTTTAGTTTCCACACTGTATCCTTGATTTCCTTGTTCCTTATGCTATAGATGAGGGGATTCAATGCTGGAGGCACCACCGAGTACAGAACAGACACCACAAGATCCAGGGACTGGGAGGAGACGGAGTGGGGCTTCAGATAGGTAAATATGACAGTGCTGATAAACAAAAAGACCACGGCCAGGTGAGGGAGGCAGGTGGAAAAGGCTTTGTGCCACCCCTGCTCAGAGGGGATCCTCAGCACAGTCCTGAAGATCTCCACATAGGACACCACAATGAAAACAAAACAGCCAAATACTAATAAAACACTAACCACAAGAAGACCAGCCTCCTTGAGGTCGGCATTTCTGCAGGACAGTTTGAGCATCTGGGGGATTTCACAGAAGAACTGGTCCAGAGTGTTGCCTCGGCAGAGAGACAGAGAAAATGTATTGGCCGTGTGCAGCAGAGCGTTTACAATTGCAGTGCCCCAGGCAGTTGCTGCCATGTGGACACAAGCTCTGCCACCCAGGAGGGTCCCATAGTGCAGAGGTTTGCAGATGGCAATGTAGCGGTCATAGGACATGATGATGAGAATAGAATACTCTTCGCCAAACAAGAACAATACAAAGAAGACCTGAGAAACACATCCTGAGTAGGATATGTCCCTGGTGTCCCAGAAGGAATTGACCATAGATTTGGGAACTGTTGTTGAGATGCAGCCGAGGTCAAGGAAGGAGAGGTTGAGGAGGAAGAAGTACATGGGGGTGTAGAGGTGGTGGTCCCAGGCTATGGCAGTGATGATGAGGGCGTTTTTGAGGAGGGCAGCCAGGTAGATGCCCAAGAAGAGCCAGAAGTGCAAGAGCTGCAGCTCCCATGTGTCTGCAAATGCCAGGAGAAGGAACTAGGTGATGGAGCTTCTGTTAGACATTTGCTGCCTTTGGACATGAAGCACTGCACAAGGATGAAAGTACAGTCACAAATTAAGGGAGACATCTCCGAGCAAAATCAGTCATTTCTCACATTGCACACTCCCCACTGCTGTTTCAATTTGTATGAGATTGTCAATCAGCTCTGTTCCTGGAGCCCTGCTTGGTGCTACCTGAACGTGTCGTGAGGAGCAGGGCCTCTGCCTGCTGGGTGCCAAGGAGTCAGCCCTGCCCTGCAACAGTGGGGTCATGGGAACAGTGTGGGTAGTGTTGGTGTTGGATATTTTCTGATAAAACTACTCCTAATGCAAAGGGGCCCGTAGACATTTGCACTCCCAGTGCTAAGAAAGCACTTTCACAAACATGTTTTAGAAGTAAAAGGATTTCAGAGCACTCTCTAATCTCAGCTAGAGATTATTTTTGATTTCTGGATTTCTCAGCATTTCTGCTGCACTTGGGGAGGTCAATAAGAGTCCTGCGAGGTAAGGAGGTTGACTCTTTAATGCAGATTGAGGAGACGTCTTCTGTCCCTTGGTAATATTCCTGGCTGCCCCTTGTTTTGTAGCTTCCTGAGACAGGGTGCATTCACACTTCCATGTTAACTGGAGGAGGCACCAGGCACTGCTGAGAGTGGAGAAATCCACTGCAAACACTGAGTCTGACATTTTCTCAAGGTCTCAGCACCCCACTTTCAGCCCAGGACACACATGGTTCATTACACAAACCCAACAACATTTTTTCTGTCATAGCATCTCTCTGCTTCTCCATGGTGCTTTCAGGTGAAACAAAGATGTGATAGAACAGGTTTGCATCCTGGAGGGAAGCTCACAGCTGGGAGACACCCAAGTGTCCTGATGATGATATGTCAGTAAGGAAGAGTTAAACACATTCCTCAGGGAATGACACAGACCCCACAGCTCCACAGGAAAGATGAATGCTAGGACATTTAATTCGCATGGACACAACTGCACAGGAGGAATCATAAGATCAGTTCCTGACTCTGCAGCTGAAACTCCCATCCCCAGAGAGCCCGGCAGCAAGAACAAGAGAACAACAGCAAGAAGAGAGACAAGGGGAGAAAGTGGTAGAAAGAGAATGAGGGTCTATCTGGGAGAGGCCAGGGCAGAGGCAGTCGGGCACACAGACAGCGTTACCCTTTCCCAGCTGTGCACGGCCCCTCCCAGATACCAACAGTGCCAGGCAGTTGCTCTCAGCCCCTGTGCTCTGGAGAGGGCACTAGAGCTGTGGCTGCAGAGGAGGTGGTTCAGTCTTGGAGCTCAGAGCCCTGAGGGCACAGGCTTTGCTGTGTGGGACAGGAGGCCAGGGGATTTACTCAAAGGAAGGGTCTGCACTGGAGGGCTTCAAACAGAGCTTTCTGACTTCTCACTCCAACAACTTTTTGGGTTTGATTTCCTTTTATATACTGAACATATCCCTGCTACCTGGAGATTTTCATCCTCTGAGTTATTCCCCTGTCCCATGCTTTTTCACTGTCACCACTCAAAGATCTCCTCCCAGCCCCTGGCCCTGCAGAAACTTGTTTGTTTGCAGAGCACTAACTGTCTGCATTTTCCCGCAGAGTAGGAAACTGAAAAGTCAAACTGAGGAAAGCTACTTATCTTCAATGTAATCCCTCCATGTCGCTCCTTTTTAAATGTCCCCTCAAAAATATCCTGGGGTGATCTGGAGCTGTGAGCAGTCTTGACCGTCACAATATCTTCTGATACCAGAAAGATACTCTCCTGCCAGGACTTTCCTCTTCCACCCACAGTTTCTCCCCACAGCACCATGGGGAGCTCCCCAGGCAGGCTGAGTGTTGACCCTGGCAGGGGGCAGAGTACCTCTCCCAGCACACAGACCCTGGTGTGCAGGGACACTGCTCTGAAGGATAGCCCAGGGCATCCCTGGCTGCTCACCCAGCTCCACACTGTACCAACACTCTGGGTGAAGGTAGCTGAAATGTCCTCTCCATCTGACCATGAAGCAGGGGTGTCCTGCTACAAATAATTTCATTCTTCTCTACACAAAAGAAACTGGGAGAGTCCTTCTGGCAGATCCAATAGGCTGTGGGATGTCCTGGCTTTAGGGGATCTCTCTTCAGGAACCACAGCTACATTGCCCTGCACCCAGAGATTTACCTTCATAACAGCTGTGAAGATTATTCTCCAAATGAAGTCTCTTCTTTCCTTTCACTCCACACTGCCTTTAACCTCTCTCTGCCTCCCTCCTTTCCCCTCCCTGCCTGCAGGCAGTGCCCTCAGCCCTGCTGCGCTTTGCAGAGGAGCTGCTCCTGGGCAGAGCTGGCTCTTTGTAGTGTTGCCCACTTGCTCCCTCCACGCCAGGAGACCAGCCCAGCCCAGCAGCAGAGGAGCTGCCCAAGGCAACACTTTCTCTGCCCCCTCTGGGCTCCCTGGAGGTGTCCCTGAGTCTCCAGGGGAACTTGCTGTTAAACAGGCTGAAGCAATCCCTGACGTTCCCTCCCTCAGCTGGGGGGGGAAATACTTCTTTCCTGCAGTGCCATTTCTGCTATTATAAAAATAACTGGGCGTAAGAATCACTATATTTTGTCCCATCATGAGACAGGACACTGGAAGGTGACAAGGAATGATCTCATTTCTTCAAGCTGGAGGGAGGTGTTCTGTTGAGTGAGTTTAGGAATTTCATTCTAAGTCTTTAGATCTGGTGCTGGAAAGATATTCAGCTCTTTTTGCCCCAGCCACGTCTCTGGTCTAAGCAAAGCCTTTGCACACTGGGTCTTGGAGATTTCCTACCACGTTTCCTTAAGGATTCAACCCCAATGGGCAGCAATGCCCTCTAGCCAGGGACAGAGGCAGGATGAACTGGGACCATTCCTGTGGGAGACGGAGCTGTGACATGGTCCAGACGTCCAGACTGAGACTCAGTCTCAACTTGAAAGGTCATTCAAGGGCATCATGATGATGGTTTCCTTCTTCAGGAAGGATTAAAGAAGAAACAAGGACCCTGTGTGGGCACTGCTGAATTTGGGAAGAGCAGGTGTAGACAGATCAGAGATTCCCTCTGTCCTCTTTGTCCCTCTCTTCCCCAGCAAGGTTTTCCAGGCCTCTGTGACTCAAGGCAGGACTCTAGAGCAGAGATCAGCCAGAAGTGGGTGGGGATTAACTAATGGATCATTTGGGCAAACACAATTTTTACCAGTCTTTGGGACAGAAGGGAACTCTGTCTCTGGGAGATAAGTGATAAGAACGATGTCACAGTGAGGCCACTCTCCATCATCTTCCAAAGGTCATGGAGTCTGGGGGGAATTCTCTGCCCACTGGCACCAGTCCCACCTTGTATGTCCTTTTCAGAAATGGCTAATTGATGAGCAGGGGAACTAAAGACTGCCCCAGACCTTGTCTGCTCCGATCCCATTTCTCGGTGTCAGAAAGAGAAGGAGACTGGATTTCCTTCAGAGAGATTGTGTCTTACCATCCTACTGTGACTCAACATTATGACACGACTCTTAAGCTAGATGCCTCCCGTATGATCCAGCCCATCTATGACCTGTCTATTGTATGAGCTGTTGCTTATAGGAGCCTTCTAGGACTTTTCTATGACTCAAGTCTTCAGTGGCCTGAATATTCTATGACCCTAATTGGACTTCACTATTCTAAAATACATTTATCTGCAGGGTCTTCTATAAGCATCGCTTCTAGGACCATATTTTTCCATGATCAACAATTCTATAAACCTCCTACGACCCAGTTCTCCTATGACGTGACTATTTTATGACCCAACTCTTCTAGTACCCAACTGCATTCTCACACTTCTATTACTTGACTCTTCCATGATCCAAATATTTTATGATACAAATCTTCTATGACCCGACCTTTCTATGAACCTTCTATGTCTAAACTCTTCTTTACTCCTCTGTGACCCGACTCATCTATAACTTGATTCTTCCATGACCCATCTCTTATATGAACAGGTCTTTCTATGACCAAACCCTTCTATGATCCTATATTTCTACGAACTTCTATGACCCAACTATTCTCTAACTCTTCTGTGATCTGACTGTTCTATGTCATGAGCCATCTATGCCCTGACACTTTGTTGACAAGATTCATCTTTGACCAGACTCTTCTTTGACGTGACTCTTATGGGACCCGACTCTTCTATGACTCAACTGTTCTACGGACCAACCCTACTATTAACTCATCCTTCTATAACCTGACTCCTCTATGACACCTCTGGGTCCCGCTCTTATATGAGCCATCTCTTTTATGACCCAGCACTGCCATGACCCTTCCATGACTGAACTCTTTGCTGACCCAACTCTCCTATCATCCCCCACTTCTATTACTCCTCTATGACCCAAACCGTCTATGATCTGAGTCTTCTATGACCCAAGAGTTACATAACACAAGCCTTCTCTTACCCAACTCTTCTCTCAGATCAGCAGATTTGCACCGGTGGCAGAGGATATAGTAGGACAAGGAAACAGCCTTGATGATGTCCAAGCAGTATTCAGCAACAATCAAATTACTGGATTATTATCAACATGGCTTTGGTTACAAATCCAAATCACAGCACCACACTGGCTGCTGGGAAGAAAATTATATCCCCCTTAGCCACTCCCAGTACAATATCCAACCCATACTCTTATCATTTGCATTATGTTCAGGTCCTACCCTATCCAGGACATCCATATAAACACCTCATGCTTTCTCATCCTTTGATATACACAGAGATATCTGGAAACCTCATGGTAATAACTCTTGCTTCTCATAGTGTTAATAGCTCTTAAATCACTGGATGGCCAGGAGGACTGGGCACCAGGAGCATCCCAGAGGAGGCTGAAGATAGCCTTTGGTCACTGATTATCAATGAGCTGCCCAGGGAGAGACTTTTTTACTCACAGAAAAAGCCAAAACTGGGTGGGTTTACCAGCGCTGAGCGCAGCCACAGCTGCAATGACCCTGAGCTGATAGACAAGTAAAAGAGAGAGCAGAATCATTGTCCAGAATTGCCTAAAAGCTTATTTCATCTTCTTCAGGATCTGCTTGATTTGACTGACATGAACTGAGTGGTTCATCAGAACAAACGTTCTCTGCCAGCAGTGCTGGTGGGAAATGCGTTTTTATGAATGATGTACAACATATGTTCCTAGAGAGAGAGCAATGACTGCAGTGGTTGAGGAGTCAAAGATATTTGGGTCATAGAAGGGTCATAGAAGAGTTGGGTCATAGAAGAATCAGGTCACAGAAAGATCATACAAGACCTGGGTCATAGAGGGGTCATGGAAGACATGAGTCTGTTATTGCCCAGCCCTGACCACCCTGCTTGGACTATAAGGGGAGATAAGGTTCTTTGTATATTTGTTTGTCAGTCTGGAGAGAACAACAAATCTCTCCCAGGGTAAATTTAAATCTAATATTTATTTTGGACACAGCCAAATTCACAAACTGGATCTCAATCTGCAGTTTACCACTAGAACTGAGATCCACTCGAGAGGGACTTTTCAAAGCTAGGAAAAGAGGTCTCAGTCGGAAATTTACCACAACAAGAACTGAGACACCAGATGATTCAACAGAAAGTGCCAAGGAAAAGGGGGGAAAAAAGGTGCAAAACAATAAGGGGAAAGAACAGAAAGGGAGAGAGAGCAAGAAGTATCAGGGAAAAAGAAAAATAACCAACACTCTAATGGATGTCCAGCAGTGGCTCCCCAGGAAAAGTGGTCCATGGAGTAGTGAGTGTGAGCACATGTGCTTCTTGGCAGGGATCATTCACAGAGGAGCTCTGTGACCTATCAGCATGCGAGGAGGGGTCTTGCTGCACCTGTCCTGAGTTGAAAGTTCTCAAATAGGCCAATGGAGATAAGTTCCTTCATGAAAGCATGAGAAGGGGCTGGGGGCTCCAAAGGTCACTGGCAGCTCAAAAGACCCTTGCGAGAAGCAATTTTGCGTGAGCCTTTGGGCACACAAATGCAGTTGGGTGAGTGTGTGTGTGTGGAGCAGCACCTGCTCCTGCACCTCACTCTCTTCACCCCCTCATTGTGAACAAGGAGCCAGAAAAGAGACCTAAGATCCATGCAGCCATACCAAAGAGATAAAATGCAAGCTAAGAAGTTAATCTTTATGTTCCTGCTACATATTGCATTTAATGTCCCTCATCTGTCCCTTCAGCTCTCCTGACCCAGTGGCCATTTCTGATGTCACTGTGCAGACTCAAACTTTGCAGACTAAGATCAATTCCATTCATCTCTGATTTTCTCCTCCCCTCATTCTTTGCTCATTCAGAGAACTCTCACCTACCCAGATGGTCTGTAGCTAAGTCTTTAAGTATGTTTATACCTAC
Source organism: Dromococcyx pavoninus (assembly GCA_033558185.1). Classification (NCBI taxonomy): domain Eukaryota; kingdom Metazoa; phylum Chordata; class Aves; order Cuculiformes; family Neomorphidae; genus Dromococcyx; species Dromococcyx pavoninus. The sequence goes on along the minus strand of JAUMJL010000133.1, from coordinate 2,975,941 downwards.
CTTTTTTGAGTCTGTCTAAACATTTCTCATACGATTGTCCCCTGTAGAAAGGCAGCCTCATCACAGACAGCTTGTGCAGAGTCTGTGGGTGAGGAGAGGGTGTTATTGATAAAGAAACTTTATCACACTTTGCTCTTCTTATTCACCTGTGCCTGGGAGCAGACGGTTCTGTAAGGAAAGCAGGAGGAGACGGTGCCATGGAGCTGGAACACTCAGCTCTGGAGTGCAGGGAAGTCTGATGGAAGGAAAAGGGATGCAAGTCCCTTGGGGGCAATGAGAGAAATAGTGGGGCTGGGGAGGTGAGGAGCAAGGCTGTCCATGCAGGGTGAGACCTCAAGGGACTGCTTCTCCATGTTGCCCAGACCTCCTCAGGAGACATCCTGCATCAATGACAATTGGAGAATGGTTCTGTTACCTCTTCTCTGAACTGAAATATAATGAAATATAATCTTCAAACTAAACCACATTTTTATCATGTTCACTTTGATATCTTCCTTTTTAACCACTGTGGGAAATGACTCCAATGAGCAGTACAAGGCTTGAAGACCTGAAGAAAACTCCTGGAAGAGAAAGAGGTCATTAAGATATTTCTGTATTTTAATGAGACTCAGGGTGTATTTACTGTTGAGTCCTTGATCCTCAGCTACTGAGAAGAGATTGAAAAAAACCTCTCAAGACATCAAAACACAACTCAGAGTACATTGAAATGTTAGTTGGTATCAATGAGGATTGTTACTGACAAAGCCACCGCAGAGACTCATTAGAGCAGAGAATTGGAGGCCAAGATTACAGGGAGGCAAAGGCACTGTGCAGGCAGCTGTAATGCTGAGAAAAGCCTGAGTTTGCTTGATGAAGCAGAAAGGCCAAGCCCTGACTTCCAGGCCCTGGGAAGGCAGATCTGACTGTAACTACAATGACAGTGGTGCCATGAAATTCTCACATTGCTGAACCAAATTCAGAGCAGTTATTCCGTTGAATTCCAAATACAGGCCTGTGGAGTTACATGAGATGCCAAGGCACTCACACACAGCTCCAGGCAGTTGCAGAAGAGTAGGGTTAGAAAAGGGCTGACTCATAAATGAGGAAAACAATATTTGTGTGTGACAGGAGGCAAGTCATAGATGAGTCAAGACATAGAAGAGTAGTAAAAGGTTTCAGTTATAGAAGGTTCATAGCAGAGTTGGGTAATGGAAGTCAGAGATCACAGAAGAGTCAGGTCATAAAAGGTCATGGAATATTAGGGTCATGGAAGAGTGGAGACATAGAAGAGTTATAGAAGAGTCAGGTCATAGAAGAGTCAAGGAATGTAAGTGTCAGATCATGTAAGTTTGGGGGGGTTAGTTCTTTGAATATTCAAGTCATACAGGAGTTGGGCTACAGAAGAATTGGGTCATAGAAAGCCAATGAAGGGTCAGATAAGAGTTGCTTTATAGAAAGTTTGGTTCACAGAATGCTCGTGTTTTACAAGTGTCAAATCACAGAAGGCTCAGATTATAGAAGATTCAGATCAGAGAAGATTTAAATCACAGAAGATTCAGATCACAGAGGAGTCATAAGAGTGGGGTAATTGAAGAGTCGAGTCACAGAAGGGGTTATTCGTACAAGTTTTGGGTCTTAGAGAAGTCATAAAGTAGTCAGATCATAGAAAATTCAGTTGATAGTAGGGCTGATTCACAGAACAGTTGGGTCATAGAAGTGTTGCGACACAGATGATTTGTATCGTATAAAAGAGATGGGTCATAGAATGTCGTAGAAGTGTTGGGTCAAAGAAGGGTTGGATCATAGAAGGTTGGAGTCTTAGAAGGACCTGGTCTTATAAGAGATGGGTCACAGAAAAGTCGGGTTGTAGACAAATCAGGTCATAGAAGAGTAACAGAAGAGTTCAAAATTAGAAGGTTCACAGAAATGTCAGGTCATAGAAGGCTAATGGCAGAGTTAGGTCATAGAAAGGTCAGGTCATAGAATATTTGGGTTAAAGAGGAGTTGAGTGACAGAAGTGTTGGGTCGTAGAAGAGTCAGAGAAGAGTCAGAGAAGAGTTGAGTCCTAGAAGGCTTAGTTCATAGAAGGTTCTGTTCACAGAAGGCTCAGGTTTTAGAGAGTCAGGTCATAGAAGAGTCAGGTCATGGAGCAGTCACAGAAGAGTGGGCTGATAGAAACTTTGGGATGGGACATAGAAGAGCAATAGAGGAGTTCAATTCTAGAAGGTTCATAGAAGTGTCGGAGAATACAAGGCTCATCGAAGAACTGGGTCATAGAAAGGTTGTGTCATAAAAATGTCCAGTCATAGAGGAATTTGTTCGTGGAAGGGTCTGGTGATAGATATGTCTGATCATAGAAGTATCGGGGCATTGGTTATTTGTCTCATACAAAAATCTGGTCACAGAAGGGTCATAGAAGATATCGATCATCTAAAGTCACATCATAGAAGAGTCAGACAATAGACAGGTCATCAAAGATCACCCTAGACTTCTGTGATCTTCGTAGAAGGCTCAAGTCATAGAAGGGCCTGCTCATATAAGAGAAGGGTCACAGAAGAGTTTTGTTACAAATGAATCAGGTCACAAACAAGTCATAGAAGAGTGCACTTGTAGAAGGTTCATAGAAGGTTCAGGTCTTAGGAAGCTCGTAACAAGTTGGTTCATAGAGTATTTGGGTCATGTAAGAGTCGGGTCATAGAAATATGAAAGTTTCATCAGGTAATAGAAGGGTTTGGTCATAGAAGGGTAATAGAAATGTCAGTTCACGTAATGGTTGGCCCACAGAAGTGTTGCATCATAGATTGTTTGGGTCATAGATGAGTTGGTTCATGGAAGTCTTGGGACATAGAAGAGCCGTAGAGGAGTCAGGTCATAGAAAGTCAAAGAAGAGTCAGAGAAGAGTTGGGCCATAGAAGGCCTGAGTCATAGAAAACTCATGTTTTAGAAGTATGGGGTCATAGAAGACAGGTTATGGAGGAGTCATAGAAGAATAGGGTGATAGAAGAGTCGGGCCGTGAGTGTTCAGTCGTAGAAGGCTTAGAAAAGACTTGGGTTCAAGGAAGTTTCATAGAAGATATGGGTCATGCATAGGTTGGGTTATAGAATCGTAGGATCATAGTAGGGATAGGGAGGAGTCATTTCTAGAAGAGTGTGGTCATTGGAATATTTGGGTCATATAAGGGTCATAGAAGAGTTGGGAAAAAGAACTCGGATGATAAAAGAGTCATAGAAAGGTCCTATAAGCATCGGGTCATATAAGACTCATTAGAGGAATCAGGTAATAGAAGGCTGAAGTAACAGAGATGTCAGGTCATAAAAGGGCAGGATCATAGAAGAGTTCAGTCATAAGACGATGGTGAGACACAATATGCCCAAGGGAAATCCAGTCCCCTTCTCTTTAAGACACCCAAGGATCAGAGTGGATAAGGTCTGGAGCAGAGACTTTAGTTCAGGGGGATCATCCATCCTGATCATCCATTGCACATTTTTAAAAAGGGCATGCAATTTGTGAGTGAGTGGGAGTTCCCTGAATCTCCATGACTTTTGGAGGATGATGGAGAGTGACCTCACTGTGACATCGTCCTGATCACTCAGCTCCCTGGGATGCTGCCCCTCCTGTCCCAAAGACTGGAGAGGATTGTGTTTGCTCAAGTGATCCCTCACTTGATCCCCACCCACTGCTAGCTGATCTTCTCGAAAGTCCTGCCCTGAGCCACAGAGGCCTGGGAGACCTTGCTGGGGAAGACAAAGGAAAAGAGTAAACAGGGAATCTCAGATCTGTCTATACCTGCTCTTTCTAAATCCCGCAGTGTTCACACAGTGTCCTTGTTCCTTCTCTAACTGTTCCTCAAGTAACAAACACTCATCATGGTGACCCTGAATTGCCTTTTGAGTTGAGACTGTACTTCAGCTTGGACTCTTGCTGAGTATGGAGAACCTTATCCTTGAAGAGCATCTGTCCTGAGCTTTGTGACCAGGTCACAGTTCTGTCTCCAATGGGAATGGCTCCATCTCCTCCAGCCTATGCCCCTGGCTGAGGGCATTGCTGCCCATTTGGGCTGAAGCAGCTGTGGCACCAGACAAACTCATCCCTGTCAGAAGGAAACCTGGTACCAAGTGTCCAAGACCCCATGTGTGCAAAGGCTTTGCTTAGGGCAGAGACATGGCTGGAACAATAAAGAGCTGAATGTCTTTCCAACCCCAAAAAACCAGCATGAAATGTCTAAATTCACTCAATGGAACACAGCCTCCCACCTTGAAGAAATGAGAACATTCCCTTTCACCTTCCTGGTGTCCTGTGTAATGATGCGAGAATAAAAATGATTCTTATGCCCAGCTACTTTTCTAACAGGAGAAATGACAGTGCAGGAAAGAAGTGTCTCTCCGCAGCTGAGGGAGGGAACATCAGTGATTGCTTCAGCTTCTTTCACAGCAAGTTCCCCTGGAGACCCAGAGGCACCTTGAGGGAGCCCATAGGGGGCAGAGAAAGTGCTGCCTTGGATTGCTCCCGTGCTGCTGAGCTGGGCTGGGCTCCTGGGATGGAGGGAACTCATGGCAAGTGGGCAGCACTACAAAGAGTCAGCTCTGCCCAGGAGCAGCTCCTCTGCAGAGCCCAGCAGGGTTGAGGGCACTGCCTGCAGGGGAGAGGGGAGAGGAGGGAGGCAGAGAGAGAGGTGAAAAGCAGTGTAGAGTGGGAGGATGCTGAGAGCTCACTGGACCACACATCTTCACAACCCTTGTCAGGGTAAGTCTTTGGGTGCAGGACAGTGCACATGAGTTTCTGGAAGTGTCTCATAGACCTGGCAAATACCATGGCTGATAAGGATGGATCTCTCTCCTGGCTTTTCTGGTGAGAAGGAGAAGGACACGATCCAGAGCACAGATTGCCTGCTGCACTTTCAGAGACCCCTGAAAGCAAGAGGCTCTGTGCCAGGACAGGGACTCTGCCAGGGTCAGTGCTCAGCCTGCCTGCAGAGCTCCCAATGGCAAAGTGAGGAGAAGCTGTGGGTGGAAGGAGCGACCCCTGACTGGGCACAGCAAGGTCTTTCTGCTCTCAAATAGGTGCTGCATGTGTCAGGGCTTCTCGAACCTCCAGATCACCCATAGGGCACTTCCAAGTGGATCTTTCAAGAGGAAGGTCCAGGCAGGAGCTACCTGAAATGGAAGGTGCTTCCCTCAGTATTTAATTTCATGCTGTGAGTGCGAAGGGGTAAGGAAATGCAGACTTGTGGGAACTGACTGAGAATCATGAACTGTTATTCTGTGTGATCTGTTAATCTGCTAGGAACCTTAAAAACTGCCTGCACCGATCCTGTGGACAGCCTGTGGACAGCACCATCATCACCTCTGCTGGAAACACCACGGTTTTCTGACCTGTTCTTTGCCACCTGAGAGGCTGGAGATGTCCCTGGGCAATGTACCTCTCACAAAAAATTTTCTGTAGGGCAGAACTGAGTGCACAGAGGGTGGGATGGGATCTCTAAGAATTTGGTGTGAGGAAAACCATGTGGTGACAAAGAGGCAGTTGGAAAAAGAAGCAGAGGGGAGAACAGGGAAAAAGGCAAAATTAAGGCTTGTCATGTCATGAGAAGGGGAACTGGAAAAACTCCCTCGCATCCCCATCAGGGCAGACCCCTTCCTCTCAGCAAACCCTCTTGCTTCCTCTCTCACCCAGCAAAGTCTCTGCCCTCAAGGCCATGGGGCACAAGGCATCAGGTGCCCACTCTGCAGCCAGAGCTCCAGCAGAGCTGAGCTACCATTCTGTGTGCCTGTGCCCATTGTCCTCTGCAGAGCACAGACAGCTTTGCTGTCTGGGAGGCTCCTACATGGCTGGTTAAGGTGACAGCTATCTCAAGTGCCATTGTCTCTCTTCTTTCTTCCCTTGGTAGAAGGATCCTGGTGCTGCTCCTGCTTGTCCCACCTCTCTGTGCTGCTCCTGCTTCTGCTCATGAGCTCTGTGAGGCTGGAGGAGTTTCAGACACTGATCCTTCAAGCCTTGCTAGTGCTGGGGTCTGTGTGAGAGTGACGTGTCCCTGTCCCCTTATAACCTGTGGGGGTCCAGGAAAAGTGAGATGTGGGTTTGGGATATGAAAGACTCTCCCCAGAGGAGATCCTGTCTGTAGAACACTTGGCCTTTGCCCTGCAATGTCCTACCAGGTTGAGAGATTGGCACCAGACAGCCCTGTCTCACAGCAACTTTGTGAGATCTGAGCTAATGTTAAAGCAGCCCCAGAGGTGCCAAGGCCATGGAAATGGTGTGGAGCAGCTGCATGTGGGCAGCTGAGAGGTGTCCTGAGTGTCTTTGTCTGGAGGAGAGTGTGTTGTGCACCCTGAGACAACCTGTGAAAGGAGGATAAGCCTGAAGATCCGAACTTTGAATCTGGACTCCTGGACTCTCAGCAGGGTCCTGTCCCTTTAAGGGGAACATACGACTGTTACTGTGCCCCAATTCAAGCCCATAGGAGCACAGGGAAGTTCGGAACAGGATTGATAGACAGTCCAGCTCCCTTCAGCCAGCACGAAGTGACAGTGAAATGTTTTGAAACCCTGGTCTTTTAATAGAAATGCAGAGGTTTTCTGTGTTTGAAGAAGGCTCCCCAGATAAGGCAGGAGCATCTAAAAGAAAAACAACACAGTGAAAAAAAAGAAAATAATTTAGTTTCCTTCCTTGAAAAGCCAGTCCTAACTTGTCATTGTCCTTTCCTTTTCTGAATAATGCCTTCATGCAAAAAAACAGCAGATGTCCAACCACAGCTCCACAACTGATTTCCTTCTCCTTGCATTCACAGAAACACAGAAGCTGCCGCTCTTACTCTTCTGGCTCTTCCTGGCCATCTACCTGGCTGCTCTCCTAGGAAACGGCCTCATCATCATCACCATAGCCTGCGACCACATTCCCATGTACTTCTTCCTCCTCAACCTCTCTCTCCTTAACCTGGGCTCCATCTCCACCACAGTCCCCAAATCCGTGGCAAATTCCCTCTGGAACATCAGAGCTATCTCCTATGCAGGGTGTGTTGCCCAGGTCTTTCTCTTTTCCTTGTTCATTGTGGCAGAGTTTTTGCTTCTCACCATCATGGCCTACGACTGCTATGTTGCCATCTGCAAACCCCTGTACTACGGAACCCTCCTGGGCAGCAGAGCTTGTGTCCACATGGCAGCAGCTGCCTGGGGCACTGGATCCCTCAATGCTCTCGTGCACACAGCCGATACAATGCCTTGGACCAGTTCTTCTGTGAAGTCCCACAGATCCTCAAGCTCTCCTGCTCCTACTCAGACTACCTCAGGGAGGCTGGGCTGCTTCTGCTTTGTGCCTGTTTGGCATTTGGGTGTTTTGTTTACATTCTCTTCTCCTATGTGCAGATATTCAGGGCTGTGCTGAGGATGTCCTCTGAGCAGGGATGTCACAAAGCATTTTCCATGTGCCTCCCTCACCTGGCCGTGGTCTCCCTGTATGTCAGCACTGGCATGGTGGCCCACCTGAAGGCCCCCTCCACCTCTTCCCCAGCTCTAAATCTTGTGGTGTCAATTCTGTACTCAGTGGTGCCTCCAGCAGTGAAGCCTCTCATCTACAGCTTGAGGAATCAGGAGATCAAGGAGTCCACTAGGAATAAGATTTCATGGATGTTTCTCAACAGTGAGATACTTCTCAATATTCTGCAGAAATGAATCTCAGGAGTTCTCATTCTGGGCCTTTACTTGGTGGGTTTTTTTGGTTTTTATAATTACCATTATAGTGAATAGACTGATCCTTGTCAGATCTTGCTCTCCCAGGTCATCTCTGTAATAAAATGGGATCTCCCTAGTGCATTGGGCTCTTCTTTTAAAGCTGGTGAACAGTACCCGAGGACTTACCCAAGGTTGTCCCATATATGAACTTCTAGATGATGTCCTTGAAGAGGGGCCTGGACCTGTCTACTGTAACAATAACACTGGCTTGAGGTGCAAAGCCGTAAGTCCTTGCTGTCCTGGAGCTTCACCAGACCTGGAAGATGCTGAAGAAGGACTGGTGCCCCACACTGTTTTAGTGTTGTCTTTTTCCTCTGAAGGCTGGCAAGGAAATGAGGCTGGGACCCTGTGCCAGGACTTGCACTGAAGGAAGCATAACCCAGCAGCCGTGTCAGGTCACTGCCATCCCGGTGCCCAGCCCGTGTTCATCAGAGAGCCTCCCTCACCCTGCCTATTGGCTCACATCCCCACAGACACCCTCAAACCCAAATTTTGTCCAGACCTGGACATTCACCATGGTTCAGGCTTGTGCTCATCTTTGAAATCCAGCTATATTAGGGGACTAACAAGCCCTCCCCAGGCTCACGCATGCCCCTGATCCTAGCAGATCCAAGAGCACAGCTGTCTGTGAGTCCCTGTGTGGGACACAGTTGAGCCTGGGGAGGAGCTGGGTACTGGGGAGTTCTGCCAAAGAAGGAGGATAACAGGGACATGGGGCATTGAGCATTTTCAGGTTCGAAATTTCTTGAAGTTCTTGCACTGCCAGGACATAAAAATTACTGTTAATGCCCAGCCAGGCAGGGCCATCATCCCAGTCACTGCAATGATTCTGGGAACCCAGGAGACATGAAGGGTGGGAGATCTGGGGTGGACACTTCCTGATCCCTCTCTGCTAGCAGCCTCTTTGCAGACAGAAAAGCTCTCACAGCCATGACAGTACTTGTTACTGCTCAAGGGCTCAGGAGCATCTTGGGGGGCCTGCAGCCACTGGCACCACCTTCCAGGAGTCCCAAGGAACATGGAGAGCATTGGTTCCCTGCTCATGGTACCTCCCTTCTTGTGTAATTTTCCTCTCTCATAAGCACCACTGGGTGTATTACTCCCTGCCTGCGTGTGAAGGGGAGCTGCTGGAGGTCTCTACTGACCCTCATGTCCCATGACTCTTTCCAACATCAGCTCATAATCATGACCACGGTCTTTCTGCTGTCCATATCTCTGGTTGGAATTGGCCAGCACAGCCTGCCTGTGTACTTTTGGAGGAACCCAGTAAGGCTGAGTTTAGACAGGAGGGTGTGACTGTCCTTGATCTGTGTATTAATGGTGATCTGGGTGGAAATCATGAAGGGAAAGAAAGAATGAGAAAAAAAAAAGGAGAAGAAGCAGGAGAGGACATTTCAAATGAGGATAAGGAAAGAAAAGAAGAAACAAAACATATCTATCTATTTATCTAAGTATTGATCTATCTTAGCCCAAGATACCAGTGGTCTTTGCTGCAGATGCTCATGCAGGGCTCGTGTTCATCTTGCTGTCCAGTGGATAACCTCGATCCTTATCTGAAATGCGGATTTCTACCCAACTGTTCCCCAGCATGTCATGGTGCACAGTGGTTTTCCTGGGCATTTCTCTTTGCTGAATTTTCATCAGGTTCCTCTCCACCCATTCCTCCAGCCAGCAGATCCCACACAGTCTGCAGGGCAAGGGGAAGGGGAGGATGTATCCTGAACCGCTGTCTCCACATCTGATGAGGAGTTGATCAGGGGTGGGGGAACTGGGGTCTCCCCTCACAGCAGGATCCTAGGGGTCATGGGCTCCTCCCCTCTCTCCCCACAGCTTCTGCACGGTATCTCCTCTGCATCCAAAGAATATCTCTGTCCCTATTCTCAGATTCAGAGTTCAGCAAAGAAACACCTTTCCTCTTCCCACCCTTAGAAAGTGCACCCACAAAACTGCAGGGAGGGATGGCCTTTACGCTTGCTGAGGGAAGGAATTTGACTGAATCAATGGAGGTATCTCATCCTCGGTGGGTCTTAGGACTGGATGGATTCTCAGCTCCCTCCTGTGTGCACCAATTCCATGGCCAAACACAGCCAGAAATGATGTGTGAGAAGTCCAGGCTCTCCAACTCAAGCACCTGTGGGTTTTCTGGAACAGCAGAAGACAGACAGGAAAGCTGTCCTGATGCAGTGCGAGAGCAACCAGACACCACAGAGCATCTCAGACATGGTCAGTTCATGCCTGCAAGTGAGTGAGACCAGTCACTGCAGGGGGGCATGAGACTGTCCTGTTTCTATCCAGTAGATGCAGGCAGTCAACGAACAGGAAGCAAACTGCACCAGGGTCTCCACTCATCGGCCTGTGCTCTTGGCTTCTCCTGGTTCTTTTCTCCCCAGTCCTTTACTTACTTCCCTGGATGATACAGTCAAGGAACAGGTCAATGATCATCACAGCATACCTTGATTAAAGGATGTCCACAGCCAAGGACACCTTCAGCAGCACCTTGTTGTCACTACCACATGACCCCAGAAGCTGTAGAGAACCCACAGGTAGAAAATCCCTCTTCTACCAGGGCTGTACAGCCCAGCACCATTTCTCTCAGGTCTTGAGGACTGCAGGCTTTTCTCTCTTTGCTGTCTTTGTGGACACCTCATTTCACCTCTACCTTGCCACCGGGCATCCCCTTCAACACCTCTTTTCATAGAAGCAAAGCCTTTTCCCACACAGAGTCTGGGGCACTTGGTACCAGGTTTTCCAAATAAGAAGCTGTGCTTGGCCTTTCGGTCACTGATGATGTGCAGCAGCCCAAAAGAGAACCAGTATCCTCAGACTGGAGTAAAGACAGGAGGAGCTGGACCTGAGCGTAGCATCAGGGAGCTGTGATGTTGATGGCATAACTACTGTCGTGTGGAGAGACCTCTCCCATGGCTGGACGGAGAGCTGTAAGCGATGGATACAAACCCTTTGCGAGAGACAGACACAAAGGATCAGGAGCAAGACGTTCTCAGTGTGAAGGAGCTGATGGAATGTATGAAGATGCTCTCCCAGACAGGGAACAGATTGGGTGAGGTCTTGTGGGTGAAGGTCAGAGCAGAAGCCAGTTACACTGACATCATGATGGGAGATAAAGTACCTGCAGTCAGAGTGGGGAAGTGGAAAAGTTCTTAGTTAAGGTCTTAGTCAAGTCAAGTAAAGAATCTGAGGAAGCCTTTGTATCTCAGCTCTTGCTGACATTCTCAGGAGAGGGAAGAGAGCAGCCTGAAAAGTCTCCTTTGGGTTTTTGGAGGTCCCTGGGTTTAATGTTTTGGCATAGCTATGAGACTGATCAAGCAAGGGGGTGCTCAGCTGCATCTGGTACTTTCAAGCAAGGGAGACCTGCCCAGGTATGTGCAAGCAATTGTCAAGCTTGTCTGTGGTGTCCATGAGACAGTGCAGTTCCATCTCCCCAGGGACGTGAGGAAGAAAAGTAGCAGAGAAGAGGTGTCTGACCTCATAGGGACAGACTTTGGTTTATTCCAGGGACTTTTAGCAGGAAGTGGTGTTTAAATGGATCAGAACGCAGAACAGCTGCTTCTCATGGACATCATCTGGCACAGATATGTTCCAGGCCTTGGATCACTTCCATGGCCTTCCTCTGGACCCACTCCAGCACGTCCATGTCTTTCTCATATTGCGGACTCTGGAGCTGGATGCAGGACCCCAGGTGAAATCTCACAAGAGCAGGGTCAAAGGGGAGAATCATCTCTCACAACCTGCTGGCCACGTTTGTTCTCATGCAACCCAGGATCCAATTGGCTTTGTGGGCTTAGAGCACACATTGCCAACACATGTCCAAGTTTTTCATCAGTCAATATTCCCATGTCCTGCTCCACAATACTGCTTTCAATCCATTTGACTCCAGTCTGTGCTGGTAGTCGGGATTGCCCTGTTCCAGGTTTGGGACCTTATGCTTGTTGTACTTCATGGGCCAAATCCCAAACACATAACTCCTTACACCAACTCTTGCCCTGTTGCTTCCCCCAACCTCTATCTTTAGATTTAAAATGCCAGCTTCACTCCTAGGTCTGACTCCAGCCCAAAACAAACCCAGACCACAGCCTTAACATTAACCAGGCACCCTCAGAAGAATGCCTACCCCTGTCCCTAAGCCTTTGCCCAATCCCCAGCACTGAAAGGTGAGGTCGAGTCTCTAAGCCCCAACTTGAACACCCAAACCCCAAAGCCCTCATTTCTGTACTCTGTTACACTCACTTTCAACCCCTCTGAACTCTCACTTCCTCTGTGAAGAGGGAACAGAGCTGGGAAAGAGACTGTGAGGTCAGTTCTTTCTGAAGCGGCTGGGAGGTGAGCCATAGGTTTGTCATAACCTCAAGGTTATGTCCTTTTAGTCTCACATCCTTCAGTGCCTCTACGAGGACAGCAGAAGGCACGTGGTTGGCAAGTTGATTGTATGAATCCCTTTCCATAAGTACCTGGAAGATGCGTGCAGGAAGAGGCTTGGATATGGATTGTCAAATCCCTTCCACCTCAGTACCTGAGGGGACAGCAGCAGGTAGGTCACTTGGTTGTGCCTATTGGAGAAGCTGAAGGCCAAAGGCAAACACAAGGCTTGGAAAATCAATGTAGGGATACCTCTGGTCACTTGATGGGCCACAAGAACTTTGATAGTTAACATTATGACGTCAGTGATGTCTCAGAAGCTCCTAGACCAGCGGGAGGCATATGGCCATGAAGGCAAGTGTGGGGCCACTTTAGTCTCCAACCCCTGTAGTGATTGTCCATCAGGAGACACAGGTCCTGGGTGTTGACTCTGACATTCATCCTGGTTGAGAACCAGACAGTCAGCAGCAGGCACGTGACTTGGTTGGTGTTTTGTGCCTGGAGGTTCCTGGTTGTTCTGTCTCCACTCAAAACGACACGCAGACTCTGTGAGGTGTTGTTTAAAATGCCATTTGTTGGAGAAACACTCTAAACCCAGAGGGAATCATGCGGGTAATGTTATATACCTTCAGGTGCCAGAGTTCCTGGCAGTGGGGCAGAAAGTTGGGCAGCTTCCATCTGTGGGAACTGATCCTGACATTTCTTTCAATGTTTTCTAAGAGGGAAGAAAATCAGTTATTAAATGGTCATTCCTCACCAAAGTGAGATTGTGCAGCCTGGGATTCCCTGGGTTGCACTTTTGTCCACTTTCAAAGACGTGGGCAACCCTTGCTTGTCCTCACTCACAAGTGACCTCGACCAATCCCATGGCCTCTCAAAAGGGTATTTCCAAAGAAATACCGATCTTCCCCTGGAACTTCCTCACCACTATTCTTCCTGTCATACGGTGTATTTAATGTCCCTCATCTTCCCTGTCCCCTCACCTCTCCTGATCCAGTGGCCATTTCTGATCTCATCTGTGCAGACTCACTCCCCAGACAAAGGCAAATTCCTTTAATCTTTGATTTTCTCCTCCCCTCATTAGTTGTTCATTCCGAGAACTCTTACCTAACCAGATGCTGTTTTGAGTTTCAGGGATTTCAAAGCTTCCCTGTCTCTCAACACGTTGATTGTCTCTTCAGCTCAGTCATTAATTGTGTTTATATTTGCCTTTTCTGTACCAATCTCAACATTTGTCATAAGAGTGTCCCTTGTAGAAAGGCAGCCTCATCAGAGACAGCTTGGGCTGAGCATGTGAGTGAGGAGGGCATTTATTGAGTATGAAGCTTTGTCAGGCATTTCTTTTCTTATTCTCCTGTACCTGTGAGCAGCCAGTTCTGTAAGGAAAGCAGGGGGAGATGGTGCCATGAAGTCGGAATACTCAGCTCTGGAGTGCAGGGAAGTCTGATGAAAAAAAAGGGGATACAATATCCATGGGGGAAATGAGAGAAATTTTGGGACTGGGGAGGTGAAGAGCAAGGCTGTCCATGCAGTGTCAGACCTCAAGGGACTGCTTCTCCATGCTGCCCAGACCTCCTGAGGAGACACCCTGCATCAGTGCCAAGTGGAGAATGCTTCTGTCACCTCTTCTCTGAACCGAAACGTAATGAAATATAAATTGTAAATGAAACCACATTTTTATGAGGTTCACTTTGAAATCTTCCTCTTTAACTGCACTGGGAAATGGCTCCAATGAACTGTACAAGGCTTGTAGACTTTTAGAAAACTTCTGGAAGAGAAAAAGCTTGTTAAAATTTTCTGTATTTTAAAGAGACCCGTGGCGGCTTTGCTGCTGAGTCACTGAAATTCAGCTAATGAGAGGAGATTGAAGAAACCTCTGAAGAATACAAAAAAAACCCTCAGAGAATCTTGAAGTTTTCATTGGTCTCAGAGAGGATCGTTACTGACAAGGCCTCCCCAGGCACTCGTTAGAGCAGATAATTGGAGGCCATGATTGCAGGGAGACAAAGGCACTGTGCAGGCAGCTGTAATGCTGAGAAAAGCCTGGGTCTGCTTGATGAATCAGAAAGGCCAAGCCCTGACCCCCAGGCCCTGGGAAGGCAGATCTGGCTGTGACTACAATGACCCTGGATATTCTCATATTGCTGAATCCAGTTTGGAGCAGTTATTCCATTTAATTCCAAACACAGGCCTGCAGAGTTACGTGAGGTGCCAAGGCTCTCACACACAGCTCCAGGCAGGTGCAGAGGAGTTGGGTCATAGAAGGGAAGGGTCATGAAATCCTGGGTCACAGAAGATTCACAGAAATCTTGAGTGTGAGAAGAGTCAAATCACAGAAGAGTGGTAGAAGAGTTCAGTTTCTGAAGATTCATTGAAGAGTTTGGTTATAGAAGGTTCATGAAACGATCACAGAATTTTAACAACATGGAAGATCTGAGTCACAGAAGTGTGAGTGTTTATTCAGGTTTTAGAAAGGCTGAGTCATAGAGGGTCAGTTCAGAAAAGGGCTGGTTCAGAGAAAGGTCGGTTTATAGAAGAACTATAGAACAATTGGGTCATAAATGTGTCAGATCATATAAGGGTTCGGTCATGGAATGGTTTGGTCATAGAATATTTAGGTAATAAAGGAGTTGGGTCACAGAGAAGTTTGGTCATAGAAGTGTCCTAGAAAGGTTTGGCCTTAGAAAACCATAGAAGGTCCAAAGAAGAGCTGGGTCAGAGAAGGCTCAGTTCACAAAAGACTCAGATTTCGGAAGACTCAGGTTGTAGAGGATTCATAGAACTATAGGGTGATAGAAGAGTTGGGTCATAGAAGAGTTTGGTAGTAGCAGGTACATAGAAATGTTGGGCCATAGAAGGCACATAGAAGGGTCGACTCATAGAAGGGTGAGGTCACCGAAGGGTAAGTTGATAGCAGGTTTGATTCATAGAACAGTTAAGCCATGGAAGAGTTGGGTCATAGAAAATCATAGAAAAGGAAGCTCAATTAAGCACCAGGTCACAGGGGAGTCGTGGCAGAATCAGGTCATAGAAGGTTCAGGTCATAGAAGGCCCAGGTCATGGAAGAGTTGTGTCATCAAATCTCAGGTCATAGAATGATGGTGAGACACAATCTGCCCAAGGGAAATCCTTAGTCCTTCAGACACCCAAGAATGGGGTCCAGGTGGACAAGATCTGGGGCAGAGGCTTTAGTTCCCTGCTCATCCATTGGTCATTTTTCAAAACGAAACGCAATGTGTGAGTGGTGCCACTGTCAGGGAGCTCTCCCAGTTTCCATGGCCTTTCAAAGATGAAGGAGAGTGGCCTCACTGTGACATCGTCCTGCTCACTCAGATCCCTGGGATGCTGCCCTTCCTATCCCAGAGAATGGGAAGGATGTTGTTTGTTGAAGAGATTACTGACTTGATCCCCACCTGCTGCTGGTTGATCTCCTCCAGAGTCCTGCCTTGAGCCAAAGGGGCCTGGGAGACCTTGCTGGGGAAGACAGAGGCAAAGAGGACACAGGGAATCTCAGGTCTGTCCACATGTGCTATTCTGAAATCCAGCAGTGCCCACACAGTGTCTCTTTTTTTCTCCTTTAACTGTTCTTGATGCAGTCACAGCTCACTATGGTGCCCTTGAATCGCCTTTCAAGCTGAAACTGAGTCTCAGTCTGGACCCTTGATGATCTTGGAGGATGCTGTCCTTGAAGCTCATCTGTCCTGAGCTCTGTGACCATGTCACAGTCTTTCTCCCACAGGAACAGCTCCAGCTCCTCCTGCCTGTGTCCCTGGCTGAGGGCATTGCTGACCATTTTGGCTGAAACCCTGCAGCTGTGGCACCAAGCAAGCTGTTTCCTGGCATAAAGAAACCTGGTACCAAGTGTCCAAGACCCCGTGTGTGCAAACGCTTTGCTTGGAGCATAGACATGACTGGGACAAAAGAGCTGAATGTCTTTCCAGCCCCAGGTCTAAAGACCCAGGATGAAATATCTACAATCACTCAATGGAAAACATCCTCCCAGTCTGGAGAGATGAGGTCATTGCCTGTCACCATCCTTCTGTACTTCCTAAATATGGGAAAAGAAAAGTCATTTTATACCTAGGCATTTTTCAGACAGAAGATATTAAACTGAAGGAAAGAAGTGTCTCTTCTAACTGAGGGAACACCAGGGATTGCTTCAGCCTGTTTCACAGCAGGTTCCCCTGGAGACCCAGGAACAACTTGAGGGAGCCCAGAGGGGGCAGAGAAAGTTCTGCCTTGGGCTGCTCCTCTGCTGCTGAGCTGGGCTGGGCTCCTGGGATGGAGGGAGCTCCTGACAAGTGGGCAGCACTACAAAGAGCCAGCTCTGGCCAGGAGCAGCTCCTCTGCAAAGCACAGCAGGGCTGAGGGCACTGCCTGCAGGCAGCGAGGGGAGAGGAGGGAGGCAGAGAGAAGTTAAAGGCAGTGTGGGCTGCAAGGAGAGGTAAAAACTCACACGTCTTCATAGCCCTTCACATGGTAAGTTTCTGGGTGCAGGGCAATTCTGGTGAGTTCTAGAGGGATCCCCTAAAGCTGACACGTTCCCCAGCTGATAAGGATGAATCACTCTCTTGACTTTTGTAGTGTGATGGAGGAGGATGTGCTCCAGAGCACAGATTGCCTGCTTTAACGTCAGAGGTCCCTGAAACCAAGGGACTCTGTGTGCCGGGGCAGGGACTCTTCCATCTGCCCAGGGAGCTCTCCATGGCACTGTGGAGAGAAGCTGTGGGTGGAAGGAGCAATCACCAGCAGGGCATGACAGGGCAGGGAAGGGTCCTTCTGCTCTCAAGCTGGTGCTGCATGGGTCAGAGCTGCTCAAAGCTCCAGATCACCAACAGGGCACTTCCAAGGGGGTCATCAGGAGGAAGGTCCACTCAGGGACTTCCTGGAAGGGAAAGCGCTTCCCTTAGTCTTCAATTTCATGCTGTGGGCATGTTAAAGGGAAAGGAGCTGTAGATTTGTGAGAATGGCTGACGTTCTTAAACCATTACAATGTGTGATCTCTAGGTGTTCTAGGAAGTTCATAAACTGCCTGCATTGACCATTCATCCAACGGGCAGCACCAGTATTATGTTGCTGGAAACATCATAGTTTGTAAAACCTGCTCTTTGCCACCTGCAAGCAGGGAGATGTCCCTGGGCAGAATCTTCCCATGAGGTGTTTTGTTCAGAGCAGAATGGAGCACACAAACTGCAGGATAGGATATCTCAGAATTTACTTGAGGAAAGCCATGTGGCGACAGAGAGGCATTTGGAAAAGGAAAAGGAAACAGAGGTATGGACAGGGAAGAAGGCAAAATTAAGACTTGTCATATCATGAGAAGGAGAACTGGTAAAACTCCCTCTCATCCCCTCCAGGGCAGACCCCTTCCTCTCAGCAAGCCTCCTGTCTCTCCTTGGACACAGCAAAGTCTCTGCCCTCATGGCTGTGGGGCACAAGGCATCAGCTGCCCTACTCTGCAGCCAGAGCTCCAGCCGAGCAGAGCTGCCTCTCTGTGTCCCCGTGCCCATTGCCCTCTGCAGAGCACAGGGGCCAAGTGGGACAGCTTTGCTGTCTGGGAGGCTGCCAGCACAATTAATTAAGGTCGCAAATTTCTCAAGTGTCTTTGTCTCTCTTCCTGCCTCCCTTGGCAAAAGGATCCTTGAGCTGTCCCTGCTTTTCCCACCAGTCTGTGCTGTTCCTGCTCCTACTTGTGGGCTTTGTGGGGTTGGGGAAGTTTAAGAAAGCTAATTTTCCAGCCTTGCTAAATGGAGTCTATGTGGGAGTGAGGTGCCCCAGCTCCTTACAGACTCATCGGGCTCCAGATAATGTGGTATCTGGGTTTGGGAAATGAATGGCTCTTCCCAAAGGAGATCCTGTCTGTAGAACACTTGAACATTTCCCTGCAGTGTCCTGCCATGCTGAGAGCTGGGCACAAGACACCCCTGTCTCACAACAACTTTGTGATCTCTGAGCTCCCATAAAGCAGCCCCCAGAGGTGCTACGGCCATGGAAATGGTGTGGAGGAGCTGTATGTGGGCAGCTGAAAGGTGTCCTGAGCGTCCTTCTCTGAGGACAGCTTGTTGTGCACCCTCAGGCACCCTGTGAAAGAGGATGAGGTTTGCAGATCTGAGCTCTGAATTCAGGCTCCTCTCCTTTCAGCAGGGTCCAGCTTCTTTTAAGGGGAACATACAACTATGACCATAAGAGCCCATAAGAGCACAGAGAAGACGGAAATAGAATTAACAGACAGAAAGCTCCCTCCAGCAAGCACGAAGTGACCCATGAGGAATTCAAATATTTAGATCTTGAGATAGATATATGCAACATTTCTACCTTTGTAGACAACACCCCAGTTAGGGCAGGGGGATAAAAAAAAACCAACAGAAAATGAAAAAAAAACAACCCCAAAACCCCAAAATTTCTTTCATATAAAATTGTGTTATAAACTCTCATTGTCCATTCCTTTTCTGAGTAGCGCCCCCTTGCAAAGAAACAGCAGATGTCCAACAGCAGCTCCATCACCCAGTTCCTCCTCCTGGCATTCACAGACACTCGGGACCTGCAACTCTTGCATTTCTAGCTCTTCCTGGGCATCTACCTGGTTGCCGTCCTAGGAAACAGCCTCATCTTCACCACCATAACCTGTGACCGCCACCTCCACACCCCCATGTACTTCTTCCTCCTCAACATCTCCATCCTTGATCTGGGCTCCATTTCCACCACTGTCCCTAAATCCATGGCCAATTCCCTCTGGGACATCAGAGCCATCTCCTACGCAGCATGTGCTGCACAGGTATTTTTCTTTTTGTTCTTCATCTCCACTGAGTATTTCCTTCTCACCATCATGTCCTACAACTGCTACGCTGACATCTGCAAACCCATGCACTACAGGACTCTGCTGGGCAGCAGAGCTTGTGTCCACATGGCAGCAGCTGCCTGGGGCAGTGTTCTTTTCTATGCTCTGCTGCACACGACCAATACATTTTCACTGCCCGTCTGCCAGGGCAATGCTGTGGAACAGTTCTTCTGTGAAATCCCCAACATATTAAAACTGTCCTGCTCAGATTCCTCCCTCCCAGAGACCGGGCTTCTTGTGGTCAGTGTCTTAGTGGGATTTGGCTGTTTTGTTTTCATTGTGGTATCCTTTGTGCAGATCTTGAGAGCAGTGCTGAGGTTCCCCTCTGAGCAGGGACGGCACAAAGCCTTTTCCACATGCCTCCCTCACCTGGCCGTGGTCTCTCTGTCAGCACTGCCATGGTTTCCTATCTGAAACCCTCCTCCATCTCCTCCCCATCCATGGACCTGGTGTTGTCAGTTCTGTACTTGGTGGTGCCTCCAGTAATGAAGCCCATAATTTATAGCTTGAGGAACCAGGAAATAAGAAATGCAATGTGGAAACCAATAACTGGATGTATTTCTAAAGCAGGAAATAGCTGATCTTCTTCAGCAAATGAGTTACAATGTATTCATTGATGTTCAAGCAGGTGTTCTTTTTTTTGTTTTCCTGCAGTTTTCTTAAAATTCTGATACTCTTACTCTCTTTCTCATTCAGTGCAGGGTTTTATTTGCTGAGTGGGTGGCTGTGTAAATAAGGAGCACAACTGTTATATTAATAAAGAAATAAATAAATGGTCCTTTCAACGACTTCTTTTTTTCCTGAGTTCCATCCTCAAAGCCTTTTGGAGCAACAGGGACAGTTCCTGTGTGCATGGGTGGAAAACAAGTGTCCTGGCACAGCAGCACTGCCAGGCAGCTCCAGTGCTTGATCTCCCAGAGATATTCTCTTTCCCTTCCACACTCTCCTGCTAATGCCTTATTTGCTGTAAGGTCTGAGTGCTCTGGCAGCTTGGTCACAGCCGTGCCGTGACCTCAGGCAGGGACAGGCAGTGGGCATTTGTGTGACAGAGCTGGTCTCCACAACAGCCCTTCCATAAAGAAAGGGGATCTCCTCAGGGCAGTGCCTGAAGGTTTAGAACTTCTTCTAAGGCTTCTCTCATAACTATGCCCAAGAAAGTGGCTCAGAGATGAAAACACCAGTGCACAGATAACAGTGCAGGTCTGCAGGGTTGGTGTTGGTTGCCATTTCCTTTCACAACGAGGTCTCCTGCAAGACACATGAAGGACCAGCAGAGACAATCCCTGACTCAGCCCTTCTAACCCTTCAAGAACCCACCTGTCAGGATGTGTTTCATGGTGTCTCTGCCACAGTGATCTGCGGAAACAATCTCTAAAACTTGCAAAAGTTCTAGAAAAGCTATGTCTTTATTTCGCCGGTGGGCGACAGGGTGGATAGATCCAAAAGCCCTATGCACTGAAACAAAAAAATTCCCCAAGGTTATATTCCTTACAATATTACATAATCATGAGATTTTGCTAAGATGCCTATATATATGAATAACCTTTCCCTGCTTCTTATTTAAATGAGTTTAAGAGATCATTTCCATTGGCTCCTCCTGCTCACGTCTGCACATTTCCTCCTGCTGGTGGTCTCAGAGGGTCTTTGGGGATGAAGTAAGTAGTCATCTTCAGGGTGAACTTTTTACCTTTCCTCTTCGTGCAGACACAATAAGCCTTAGGGGCTTATTCCAAATTGCAACATCGGTCAGAGCTGGTCCCCTTTGTTTAAAACCACTGATGTGTTCAGTGGAACAATGGTCCCCCTCTTATCGTGACCGTTAAACCACAACTTCAAAAAAGAAGGCACTTTCCATAGTATGTAACACATTAGTTAACTTTTAACATCTAGATAATCTGACAGAATAACTAAAATCATCCAAAATTGTGAAATGACTACTTCAATAGAGAAGAACCTGTTGCCAAGCAGGGATTCCCTGCTGCACTGCCAGAAGGACAGGGCATGAGGTCTGCCTTCTGCTGGGCATGAGCGCAGGACTGTGCCCTCAGGGGTGCCACAGGTTGTCCTCGAGAGCAGGTTCCCTGCACCCCAGGGTCTGTGTGCCGGGGCAGGGACTCTGTCCACTGCCAGGGCCCGTGCTCAGCCTGCCCATGGAGCTCCCCATGGCACTGTGGGGAGAAGCTGTGAGTGGAAGGAGTGACCCCCGGCAGGGCAGGGCAGGGTCCTTCTTCTGCCGATAGGGTGCCGTGCAGATCAGGGCTGCTCACAGCTCCACATCACCCTCTTCCAAGGGGATGTTTCAAAAGGAAGATCCGGGAAGGGCTACCTGGAAAGGGAGGTACTTCCCTAAGTCCTCAATTCCATGCTGCAGGATTGTAAAAAGGAAAGGAACTGCAGACTTCTGAGAAGTGACTGACACTTAGGAACCGTTACACTGTGGAATCTGTAGGTCTGCTAGGAACTTCATGGACTGCTTGCACCAATCCTTCAGCCTATAGGCACCATCAGCATCACCGTGGCTGACAATGTCAATGTTTGTCTGACCGTCTCTTCACCTCCTGTAAGCAGAGAGATGTCCCAGGACAGAACTGTCCCATGAGGAGTTTTCTCTAGGGCAGAACTGAGCACAGAGGTGGTGGGATAGGGTCTCTCAGAATCTGGTGTGAGGAAAATCAAGTGAGGACAGAGAAGCAGTTGGATGGGTAGGGAAGAAGGAAAAAATAAGAATTTTAATTTCATGAGAAGAATTGAGGAAACTCCATCTCATCTCCTCCAAGGAAGGGTCTGCCCTCATGGTGCATGGATGAGCCTCACTGAGGTGAGTTTCTCCTGGTGCCTAACACTTCATGTCCAGTCCACTCTGCCAGTGCACATAGCCCCATATTTAGGATTAGAACCCACATTTTCTAGCCATAGCCCCTGTCCCCAGCCCCTGGCTCTGACCCTCCTTTCCCTCAGGCCCTGCAGCTCCCCCAACCTAAGGCCTCATCCCCTCGGGGGTGTTGGGGGGTTGTGGGCACTGGGGCAGGGAGTGACTGCTCAGTCAACCAATCATAGGCCACATTTCCTCAACAGAGGGTGGGCTAAAAGCAGTCAGAATGACAACCCCTTGGTCAATCAGAGCCTCATGCTTCCCCCTCGGGGAAAATCAGAGGCTGCGTCCCCAGTAGTAGCCCAACCATTCCTATTACCTTCAGCTTTATTTTGAATTTTTGCAGAATTACAAGCTGGTGCTCAGGGTGTTTGGTGTTCAGGGACACCAAGGAGTGTGGCACAAATTGCAGAGGTATTCACCAAGGAGATAGTATGCTTTACTAGTCCAATATCCACCTGAGATGACATGACAGGCTGGATAGATGAGGGCAGGCTTTTAACACTGTCTCCCACAACATACTCGTAGGTAACCCTAGGAATTGTGGGTTTGATGAGTGGATAGTGAAGTAGATTGAGAACTGGATGGATGGAAGAGCATAGAGGGTCGTGGTCAGCAGCACTGCGTCTTGTTGGATGCCTGTAGCCAGTGGTGTTCCCAGGAGTCAGTAGTGGGACCAGTGTTGTTCAACATATTCATCCATGACCGGGGTGAGGGGATAGAGTGCACCTTCAACAAGTTTGCTGGTGAGACAGAACTAGGAGGAGCGGCTGAAGCAGCAGAAGGCTGTGCTGCCACTCAGCGAGACCTGGACAGTTGGGCAGAGAGGAACAAAGGCAAGTGTGGGGTTCTGCACCTCAGGAGGAATAATCCCATGCACCAGTACAGGTGAGGGCTGACCTGCTGGAAAGCAGCTCTGTGCAGAAGGATCTGGGAGTCCTGCTAAATAAAAAATCAACCATGAGCCGAAAATGTGCCATTGTGGCCAAGAAAGCTAAAGGTGTCCTGGGCTCTGTGGAGAAGAGTGCATTCAGCATGGCAAGGGACTCCCCCTGTACTGTGCCTTAGCAAGGCCCCGTCTGGAGTCCTGTTTCCAGTTCTGGCTCCTCAGCTCAGAAAGGCAAGGGACTGCTGGAGAGAGTCCAGCAGAGGCCACAATTATGACGAGGAGACTGGAACATCTTTCTCATGAGAATGGGCTGAGAGATATTGATCTGTTTAGCCTGGAGAAGAGAAGACTGAAAGGGTGGGTTTTGAGAAGACAGGGCCAGACTGTGTTCAGTGATGTCCAGCGACAGGACAGGGACAATAGGCACAAACTGGAACACAGGAAGTTCCAGCTGAACATGAGGGAAATCCTTCTTTCCTCTGACGGTGATGGAGCACTGGAAAATGTTGCCCACGGAGGGTGTGGTGTCTCCTTCTCTGGAGATTTTCAAAACTCACCTGGACGTGTTCTTGTGCAACTTGCTGTAGGAGACCCTGCTTTTTCAGGGGGTTGGACTGGATGATCTCCAGAGGTCCCTTGCTATCCAGTGTTCCTGAAGCAGTAAACACTCATCCTGAAGCCCTTGAATTGTCTTTACTGTTGAGACTGAGTTTCAGTCTAGACCCTTGCTGAACATGGAGGATGCTGTCATCCTCCTGCTGCCATCTTCCTGCTGTAAAGAAAAGGGGTGCAATTACCCAAGACCTCATGTGTGCAAAGACTTTGCTTAGAGCAGAGACATGGCTGGGATAGATGAGAGCTGAATGTCCTTTTAGTTCCAGGTAGAATGGATGAAATATATAAATTCACTCACTGCGATACATCCTCCCAGTTTCAAGAAATGATGTCATTCCCTGTCACCTTTCCAGTGTCCTGTCTAATGATGGAACAATAAAAGTGATTCTCATTCCCAGCTACTTTTCTAACAGGAGCAATGACACTGTGGGAAAGAAGTGCCTCTCCCGGGCTGAGGAAGGGACCATCAGGGATTGCTTCAGCCTGTTTGAGAGCAGGTTCCCCTGCAGCCCCAGAAACACCTCCAGGGAGCCCAGAGTGGGCAGAGAAAATGCTGCCTTGGGCTCCTCCTCTTCTGCTGAGCTGGGCTGGGATCCTAGGGTGGAGGGAGCTCAGAACAAGAGGCCAGCTCTGCCCAGGAGCAGATCCTCTGCAAAATGCAGCAGGGCTGAGGGCACTGCCTGCAGGAACCTGAGTCAGAGAAGTGAGGCAGAGAGAGATAAAGGCACTCTGCAGCAGAAGGAAAGAGGAGGCTACATTTGGAGAGCCCTTATCAAGGTCTCTGGGTGCAGGGCAATGCAGGTGCAGGCATCTCCTGAACTGGCACATCCCACAGCCTATGGAATCTGTCAGGAGGATTCTCACAGTTTCTCCAATATAGAGAAAAAGGAGGTGCTTTGGAGCAGGGCTTCCCTGCTGCACGATCAGAGGGACAGAGCGCCTCAACTGCCTTCACCCAGGGAAGTTGGCAGAGTGTGGAGCTGGGTGAGCAGCCAGGGGTGCCCTGGGATGTCCTTCAGAGCAGGGTCCCTGCACCCCAGGGTCTCTGTGCCAGGCCAAGGTCTCTGCCCCCTGCCAGGGTCAGCACTCAGCCTGCCCAGGGAGCTCCCCATGGTGGTGCAGAGAGAAGCTGTGGGTGGAAGGAGCAAGTCTTGGCACTTCTTTCTGTCCAGAGGGTGTTTTGTGTGTCTGGGCTGCTTATAAGTCTAGATAAGCCCAGGATAATTCTGAGGAGACATTTAAAGGGGAAGATCAGGGCAGGAATTATGTTTTAGTTAAGGAGATTTCCTGACTTTATGCTTCCAGTTTCCTGATCCTCAGGAATAGGGGGGGAGATGTGGACAATGGCTCTCCTTCCTGAACAATGAGTGAGACTATTGAGCTGTAACTTTGTGTGACCAATAGGTTTGATAGGAGTCTCCAGCCACTGCCCTTCCTGGAGGCAGCACCAATATCACCTCTGCTGGACCCATCAGGGTGTTCTGCCCTTTTGAACCTCCAAACAGGAACACACAGCCAGGCAGTGTCCTGCAAACAGGCAGGTTTTTGTGGGTGAGTGCATAGAGGGTGGGATGGGGTCTATGAGCAGGGAAAAGATACGGCACAGGAAAACAGGTCCACAGAGAAAAATATCAGGCAGGAGAGACAAGGATCCAAGAATGAGAAGGAAGTAAAAGGAGATTTGTTCTGGGAGAGACAATTCAGAAAGCTCTGTGTGATCTCCTACAATGCAGAGCAAGCCCCCTGACCTCCTCTCCCACCCAGCAAAGCCTCTGCCCTCAGGGCTCTCGGCTCCAAGGCTGAACCACCTCCTCTGCAGCCACAGCTCCAGTGCCCTCTCCAGAGCACAGGGGCTGAGAGCAACTGCCTGGCACAGTTGGTGTCTGGGAGGGGCTGTGCACAGCTGGGGAAGGGGAATGCTGTCTGTGTGCTCGACTGCCTCTGCCCTGGCCTCTCCCTGCCACACCCTCACTCTCTTTCTCCCCTTGTCTGTGTTCTTGCTGTTGTTCTCTTTTCTTTTTGTCGGGTCCTCTTGGGATTGGAGTTTCAGCTGCAGAGTCACACCCTGACCTGGTGCCTCCTTTCCTGCAGTTGTGTCCATGGAACCCGTGTCCCAGCTTTGCTCTGAGTTGTGAGTGTGGGCAATGCAGTCCTTGGGGCTGAGGAATGACCTGAATCTCCCTTCATCAAATGCCCAAATTCAGAGCTTACCTCCAGGATGGAATCCTGTCCTGTCACATCTTTGTGTTACCTGAGAGCCCTACAGAGAATCACAGAGAGGCTGTGAGAGAGAAAATGCTTTTGGGTTTGTGAAATGATCAGTGTGTGTCCTGGGCTGAAAGTGGGGTGCTGAGACATTAAGAAAGTGTGAGACTGTGAGTGGTGTGAAGTGGATCCCTCTGCTCCCAGCAGAGCCTGGTGGATTTTCAGGGCAATCTGGGAGTGTGGTACCTTTCTGTTTAAGACAAACGCAGGACCAACTTTTTTGGATCAAGACCAGAAGTGATTCCCTAGAACAAAGGGAGTGACCCTGGAAAAGGGAAAGGATATGTGGAGCATGGGGAAGGTGAATTGGAAATGGCTTTGATTTTGCTCAGAGAAGTCTCCCGTAAGTTGTCACTCTCTTTTCCTCCTGCGACAGTGCCTCTTGTCCAGAGGGAGCAAACGTCCAACAGCAGCTCCATCACCCAGTTCCTCCTCCTGGCATTTGCAGGCACACAGGATCTGCAGCTCTTGCACTTCTGGCTCTTCCTGGGCATCTACCTGGCTGCCCTCCCGGGAAACGGCCTCATCATCACCACCATAGCCTGTGACCATCACCTCCACACCCCTATGTACTTTTTCCTCCTCAACATCTCTCTCCTCGACCTGGGCTCCATCTCCACCATTGTCCCTAAATCCATGGCAAACTCCTTCCGGGACAACAGGGCCATTTCATACCAAGGATGTACTGTTCAACTCTTTTTCTTTCTGTTCTTGATTGCCGCAGAATATTTTGTTCTCAGAGTCATGTCCTATGACTGCTACATTGCCATCTGCAAACCCCTGCACTATGGGACCCTCCTGGGCAGCAGAGCTTGTGTCCACATGGCAGCAGCTGCCTGAGGCTCTGGCTTTCTCAATGCTCTGCTGCACACAGCCAATACACTTTCACTGCCTCTCTGTCAGGGCAATGCACTTTCACTGCCTCTCTGTCAGGGCAATGCTGTGGACCAGTTCTTCTGTGAAGTCCCTCAGATCCTGAAGCTCTCCTGCTCACACTCCTACCTGAGGGAAGGTGGGGTTCTTTTATCTAGTGTCTGTTTAGGATTTAGCTGTTTTGTTTTCATTGTGGTGTCTTATGTGCAGATCTTCTGGGTCGTGTTGAGGTTCCCCTCTGAGCAGGGGTGGCACAAAGCCTTTTCCACCTGCCTCCCTCACCTGGCCGTGGTCTCCCTGTTTCTCAGCACTGGCATTTTTGCCTGCTTGAAGCCCTCCTCCTTCTTCTCCCCATCCTTCAACCTTGTTGCGTCATTTCTGTACTCAGTGGTTCCTCCAGCAGTGAACGCCCTCATCTACAGCATGAGGAACCAGCAGCTGAAGGATGCTGTGTGGAGACTTATAACTGGATGTTTCTCTGAAGTGACACACTGTTGATCATCTTCTGCACAGCATTTATAATGTGACTCATTGCAGGGACAGACAGGCTTCCTTATTTCATGTTTTCAGTGGTCAGTTTTTAATTATGGCAATGTTTTTATTCTTTTTGAAATTCCCTGTCTGCATTTCTTTGCTGACTGTGTCACTGTGTAAATCAGAACTCGTGCTCTCTGTAAATTTAAATTAAAGAAACAGCCCCAAACTTAGCTTTTCTTCCATATATTCTTCCTCCAAGACCTTTTTACAGCTGCAGGGACAGTTCCTATGTGCATGAGCAGAGGGGAAAGGAATCCCAGCACAGCAGCAGTGTCAGGCAGCACCAGCACTTGATCTCCCAGAGTTGTTCTCTTTCCCCTTCCACACTCTCCTCCTAATCCCTGGCCTTACTGCAAGGCCTGAGTGCTCTGGTGGCTTGGTCACAGCCATGCTGCATGGCCGCATGCAGGGACAGGCAGTGGGCACTTGTGTGGCAGAGTTGGCCTTGTAACAGCCTTTCCATAAAGAAAAGGAGATCTTTTCATGTCAGCGCCTGAAAACTGAGGTCTTCTGCCAAGCTTTCTGTCTAGAACATATCCATGAAAGTGGCCCACAGATGAAAACTCGAGTGTATGGGTAACAATGTGCATGTGATGGGTTTGGACAGGATACAGTTTCCTTTCACAACTTGGCCTCCTGTGATAGACCTGAAGGACCACTAGATCAGGACTGGAAACTCCGGGGAATCTGCCCTGGGCCAATCATCCTGGAATAGCCCCTCTCAACCACCATACCCAGCACCAACCTCTAACCCCAGCTGTTAGAGCTTCTTTGTCCCTCCCTGAAAAGACCCCAAACAAATAGATCATGTTGGAATTGTACAGATGAGATGTGAGCAAGCATATCGTGTGTGTGAGCTGAGATGAACCTAAGTGAACATGAAGAGCCTTTCCTTAGGGTTTCCTGAAGGCTGGTGGGACAGACAATATCTCACAGTCACTTCACATTGGGAGCAACACCCCATGGGAAATAAACCAAATGCAACACTAGAGTGTTATCCCTTGAACTGCACTACCAATGTCCATTCCTGATGATGTGGGACATCTTAGGTGAGTGCAGAACAGACTGATAGACCGCAGGGTTTCCCAGAGCCTTGGAGTGGCAATAGGAGGCCAGTTAGATACCATGACACCTGTGCCTCTGTGAGTAAAAGGGGATAACTCTGCTTATGAACATTTGAGGATACATAAGGAGTCCACGAGGCCAGTTCAGATGTGGACTCCTGACAGAACCCTGATATATCCATCTGTGACTCCAGGAAAAAAACTCACTAGTCCACAGAGATTCATCTCAGCTGCCTGTCTGACATTCCTGTCTGCTGTGTCACCTTTGCCCATGAATCTGGATTTTGCTCTCAGAGGTGCCAGAGCAATCAGAGAGGTTCTGTCCTAGGAAAAGGCAGGTGTCAAACTCAACTTCAAGAAGGGCAGAAAAGAGAAGTTGTCAAATTACACGTTTTTCAGCCTACTGTCTTCATTGGAAAGGGAATGGTGAAAGTCCTGCAGGCATTTCCAAGCTCTTGAAGAACAAGAAGGGGACTGCTGAACCAAAATGGGCAAGGGAAAGAAGGGCATGTTATTCACATGGAATTTTGCAAGGCCTTAGACATGGTCTCCCATGGTGTTCTCATAGCCAGAGTGGGTCTATCTGGGCTGAAGAATAGGATGCTGCGTGGGTGGGAAGTTGGCTGAATGACGAAGCCTAAATATCATCAGTGGTACAAAATGCTTTGTGTAGCCACTTACTGGTGACATCTCTCACTGACCAGCACTTGGGTCAACACTGTTTTATGTTTTTGTTGTCCGCCTGCATGATGTGATAGAGGGCACTTTTGGCTCCTTTGGGGATGATGCAAATCTGAATATTGGTCTTCAAGACTCATCTGAATCATGAGAGCAGGAGAATGAGATAAGAGGAAGTTCAAACCTGAGTTATTCTGTGACTCAATGAAACTTTCCCTTGGAGAGGTTTCTGAAGAAAGAATAGATGGAGGAAGAGGTAAAAAAAAGAGGCAGAAGAGGAGATCTAAAATATGCCAATATAAACATAGCACTTCCTGTGAAGAATGTTTCTCCACCTTACATTTAACAGGAAGCATATCTGATAAATTTGTTAAAATAATCATAGTGCTATATAACCAGGTCTTGTGCCATAAGAAGGATGATGGATGGGTCTGGTGTTATGAGATCATTTTTTTCTCAGAATCTCATAGTCCAGTAGGAAGCATCTGGCTGTGAAGGGTAAGATGAGGTCAGTTCTGTCTACCCAGGTGACAGGGCAGCAACAAGACCATGTCTGGGAAAGGCCCTCTCCCAAAGTACTCATATGTCCTGTACAGGGAAAGGGCTTGGATGCTGGTGGTCATGTCCATTCCAGCTGAGGACATGATGGGACAGCAACAACTGCGTGGCCAGCAGCAGCCTTATGGTTTAGGAGACCATGGTAATGTAGAAGATGACAATAAGATAAATGGGTATGGTTCCCTGCTTGGAGTGGAGTTCCCGAGATGGTCGAGCTTTCCTTGGTAGTGGGAAAAAAACAAGAGAGAGAAAACAAATCACAAGTTGGCACTTGAAAAGTGGAGACTGGCAATCAGGATTAAGAAATGTCAATGGAAGGGCAGTATTGTGGTGCAAGACATCACGCTGAGGGAGTCTGGATCATTGGGTCATAGCAGAGTTTGTCATAGAAGGGTCACAGAAGAGTCAGGTGTTAGAAAATTTGTGTCATAGATGAGTAATATAAGTGCTGAGGGAGGTCATAGAAGAGTGACACAAATGACAGGATAGCAGGGTCATAGAAGTGTTAGTCATAGAAAAGTTATTGAAGAATTGGGTTGAAAAAGAGCCATAGAAGAGTTGGGCTGTAGAAAAGTAACAAAATTGCTGGGTCACAGAAGGTTTGGGGCACAGGGTTTTAGGGGAAAAAAATTGTCTCAGCTTCTCTGTACTGCCATTCCTTTCAGCTGGAGGACTTTTGCACCCCAGTGTTCCCTCCAAAAGAAACTGGACACTGCTCGGAGCAGAGAAATCCAGTTTTCCAGTGAAGATCTCCAAATGCCCTCAACCCGTCGTACCTGAGGAGAATCTCAGCTCTACCCTGCCAGCCAGGGACACTGAGGGATCATTGCAGCTGCCCACGTACAGACCATCAGCAGCGTTTCCATGGCCTTAGCACCAAGATGTCTTCTCCATGGGACTGCTAGATAATGGAGTTGTCACGGGAGAGCTGTGGCCCAGGAGGACCCCTCAGGGAAATAGTCAAATGTCCTAAATCTGGGGTGTCCTGAAAGGAAAACCTACTCCTTTGCATTGCCCTGAACCTGCCACTTAGCAGAGGAGTTGGACTTTTCACTCCCAAGGCTATGCCTGCATGGCAGAACACACATGACTCAGAGCTGCAGCTAAACCCAAGTCCCATCCCAGAAGCTCTAGTGATAAGAAAAAGGTGGGCAAAACAGGAGAGAAAACACAGAGAAATGTACAGTGTTGCTGCAGATGAAGACAGCAGAGAGAAAGAGAGTCAGGGTGAGTCTTCTGAGGAGGTAACAGACCACGCAAGGCCTGAAGAGAAGAGATGATGGGGGAGTGCATGGGTTTGCCCCATGGTAGCAGTCTGCACTGCAGTGGGAAGAGACTGGATCATGCTTCTCATGGTGTTAATGGGAGCAGATCCTTCTCCATCTCTATCCATGTCTGAGCTGCCTGGAGCTGCCCCTGCTGGGAGCTGTTTCTCTGTTTCTCAGTTTCCTACCTGTCTGTGCTGACAGAGCCCATCCCACCCACTGTGTGCTCAGCTCTGCCCTGCAGACCCTTCCAGGATGTGGGGCTCTGCCCAGGGCTGTCTCTGAGTGTGCAGGGGCCAAGGAACAGCTCAGACAAATTGCAATGAGAACTGGAGTCCCAGAGATTTTCAAGAACAGTGAAATAAATTCCCATCTCCCACTGCTCACCCCACCAACCGGAACGGGAAAACTGAAAGCACAGAATCCATTCCTTCCAGGCAAATGCCACCTCAATACCATTTTTCATAAACAGCTTCTGCAATGGCAGTGGATGTGCCCCTAATTCACACAGCATCCTCTCAAGAGCAAAAGGACCTTTCTTTCGAGATAGCTCCTTCCAGGACCTTCCTCTTGGAACATTCCACAGGAAAGGTCCTGTGAGTGTCCTGGGGGTTTGAGCACCCCTGACACACACAGCATTCCCTCAACAGCAGAAAGACCCTGCCCTGCTGAGGGTTGCTCCTTCCACCCACAGCTTCTCCCCACAGCCCACAGCGACCTCCCTGAGCAGGCTGAGCGCTGACCCTGGCAGGTGGCAGAGTCCCTGCCTCAACACACAGACCTTGGGCTGCAGGGACCCTGCTCTCAAGGACAGCCCAGGGCACCACTGAGTGCACAGCCGTGCGCTCGTCCCCAGCAGAAGGCAGCCCTCAGGCCCTGTCCCTCTGACAGTACAGTAGGGAAGCCCAGCTCGGCACCAGGTTCTTCTCTACAGCAGAGACTCTGGGAGAGACATCCTGACATGTCCTGCAAACTGTGGGATGTACCAGCCTTAGGAGAGCCCTCCAGAAGCCGAACCTGCATTGTCCTGCAGCCAGAGACTTACTGTGTGAAGGGCTGTGAGGATTGCTCCTTCACTGAGCTCTCAGTATCCTCCCACCCCACACTACTTTTAACCTCTCTCTGCCTCCCTCCTTTCTCCTCTCCCCTGCAGGCAGCGCCCTGAGCCCTGCTGTGCTTTGCAGAGGAGCTGCTCCTGGCCAGAGTCAATTTTTTGTAGCACTGCTCACTTGCCATGACCTTCCTCCATCCCAGAAGCCCAGCCTAGCTCAGCAGGAGTGGAGCAGCCCAAGGCAGCAATTTCTCTGTCCCCTCTCTGCTCCCTCGAGCTGTCCCTGGGGTTCCAGGGGAACCTGCTGTAAAATAAGCTGAAGCAATTCCTGATTCCCTCAGCTGGGGAGAGACACTTCTTTCCTGCATTAACAATACAACCCTTCCCTTCCATGTAAGGAAAAAGAATGCACTTCCAAGGTGGCAATGAGACAAATGTTGGTGCTGGGGAAGTGAGAAGCAAGGCTGTCCATGCAGTGTGAGACCTCAAGGGACTGCTTCTCCATGCTACCCAGACCTCCTGAGGAGACACTCTGCATCAATTCCAATTGGAGAATGGTTCTGTCAACTCTTCTCTGAATTGAAATAAAATGAAATATAAGCTTTACATAAAAATCTAATTTTTATTTAGCACATTTTGAAATTTAACACTTTTTTGAAATCTTCCTTTTAAATTGCACTGGTAAATGACTCCAAAGAGCTGCACAAGTTCTGAAGACCTGAAGAGAACTACAGGAAGAGAAAGAGCTCTTTAAGGCTTTCTGTGTTTTAATGAGGCCCTGGGTGTGTTGCTGGTGTAGTTCTTGAATCTCAGCTGCTTAGAGAAGATTGAGCAAACCTCTCAGGATGCCAAAAGCAAAACTCAAAGTATCTTGAAGTTTTAATTGTTCTCAGTGAGGATCGTTGCTGACAAAGCCATAGCCAGGGACTTGTTAGAAGAGGTAGTTGGAGACCATGACTGCAGGGAGGCAAAGGAACTGTACAGGCAGTTGTAATGCTAAGAAAAGCCAGGGTTTGCTTGATGAATCAGAAAGGTCAAGCCTTGAAGCCCAGGCCCTGGAAAGGCAGATCTGGCTGTGACTATAATGACATTGGTGTCAAGAACATTCTCACATTGCTGAATCAAATTGGGAACAGTTATACAATTTAGTTCCAAACACAGGCGTGTAGAGTTTCTTCAGATGCCAAGGCTCTCACACTCAGTTCCATGCAGTTGCAGAAGGGTTGGGTCACAGAAGGAAAGGATCATAAATGTTTTAGGCCATAAAAGAGTCACAGAAATATTGGGTGTGAAAAGAATCAAGTCATAGAAGAGTAGGATCCTAGAGGATTTATAGGAGTTCAGTTTAGACAGTTCATGGAAATGTTGGATCATAGAGGGTTTGTAGCAAAATCCGGTTATAGAAGTCTCAGTTCATAGAAGATTCAGGTCATAAAAAGATCATAGAATATTTGTGTCACAGAAAAGTTGAATCTTAGAAGTGTGAGAGTATTTGGTGTTTAGAAGAGTCAGATCATAGAAGGGTTTATTCAAAGAAGAGTCAGGTCAGAGAAGGATTGGGTCATAGAATTGGGTCATATAAGCGTCATAAAAGAATCAGGTCACAGAAAGATCGAAGAAGATTCCGTCCACTAAAGAGTCATAGAAGAGTCAGGCCATAGACATGGTGGTTTGTATAAGCATTGGGTCATAGAGGAGTTTGGTCATAGAAAAGCCATATAGATTACAGGTAACAGAAGGTCATAGTAGGGTCAGAATTATTGGGCCATGGAAGGCCTCGTCCATAGAAAAACATTTCATGTTTTAGAAAAGACAGGTCATAGAGGAGTCACAGGAGAGTGGGGAGATAGAAGAATCAGGTCATAGAAGAGTTCAGTTGTAGAAGATTTATAGAAGTGTTGGGTCATAGAAGACTCATAGAAGAACTGGATCATAGAAAGGTTGGATCATTAGAAGGGACATAGAAGAGATGTTTATAAAAGAGTCTGGTCATAAAATTTTGTAGGTTTGGGTCATAGAAGATTTTGGACATGGAGGACTCCAGTCATAATAGAGTCATAGAAGGGCCTTATAAGCATTGGAACATAACAGAGTCTGGTCACAGAAGAGTGGGGTCATAAAAAAGGAGGTTTATATAAGAGTGTGTTAATAGAGAATTAATGAAGGGTCAAGCCATAAAGGGTGAGGTCATAGAAGGGTCAGTTAATAGTATGGTTGGTTTGTAGAACATTTGGTTCACAGAAGATTGGGTCATGGAAGTGTTGAGCCATAGAAGGGTTGGGTCAGAAGAATTAGAGAATACTTAAAAGGGTCATAAAAGGGTTGAGTTGTAGAAGGCTCGAGACATAAATGGGTCTGGTCATATAATAGAAAAGTCACAAAAGAATTGGGTTATAGACGAGTCAGGTCATAGAGAAGTAACAGAAGACCTTGACACCTTTCATCGCCTGTATAATTTCAGTACTTCCTAAATCATGCAGTTTTAATACCGCTGCTACAAGTAAGGAAGTGGTGTCTCAGGTTGCCAGGAGATAACTGGTTGTCAGAAATCCCAGCACAACATTTTAGGGCATGTTGAGTGCCTAAACGCTCCGAATAGCTGCATTTTTCCATGGGAATTCTTCGTCCCAACACGTCTATCTTACCCTGTATCAGGAAGTGCCCCTCACCACCAGAATGATCAGGTCTGGTTGTCCTTGGGGCTGCCCCATATTGCCTCAGTAGACAATCTCTCTGTTTTTTGGAGCCAAGGCTGCTGCTTTCCTGGGGTCACAGCCAAGGGAAGCAGCAGGATGTGACCTTTCCAGTGCTGGTATCCCCTCCCATTCACACTGTCCTGCTGTGCCCTTGCCTTTGTGTTAACCCTAGGGTCATGTTACTTGTGACAGTCCTGTTGTCTCTACAGTGAATTCCGTGTGGCTGCAGGCAGGAACAGTCCATGTGAACCACTCTATCAGATCTGGTCTCCATGTAACCATCACTATAACCCAAAGGGCAGGGAAAGAAACCTGAATGCCTCTTTCAAAGATGGTGCAGGAATACACCCAAGGACCTCTTCCATCAGAAGGACTTTTACTCTTCTGGGGTTCTTGATGGATTCAGGGGGACAGGCTCAGAGTTTCAAAGGATCTGTTAGGGACCACGGGCTGGAATAAGAAGTTCCTTCTTGGTTGCACATGTTCAAGAAAACTGAAAGAGTTCTTTGACTCATCTGCCTGTTGCTGTCAAACCTGCAGTGAGGCTGATGGCAGATGATATCTTGGAGAGGAACTTTCTGCATCCAAGAAGAGCCCAGGGGATCTCCAGGGACAGCCTGTGAGTCTGAGTGGGCCGTGAGTGGCACCTCGTAAAATGACTGATCGTTCAAGAAGATTCCCAGAGGAAAATGTGAACCTGGGGAGCACACAGGCTGACAAAGGCCGTGCAATACATGGAGAGGCTGTGAAGAGACAGCAGGAAGAGGGATATAAGGCTGCAGAGTATCTCAGGACATCCTCTGTCAAACCCCGGAGGTAGCATCTGGTGCAGCTCTCCTCACACTTTGTGTCCTTGGAGATACCCGATGATCCTGCTCTGTCTGGTCCTTGTCTGCCGAGCCATTTGGGAAGACGGAAAGGGGCTCAGCAGCAGTGATCCCCATCCAGCTGGGTCTGCTTCCCCCCCTGACCAGCATGGCCAGTGCAGAGTCACCCATGGCCCCAGGGCATCACAGCCCCTGCCTCTGCAGAGCACCACCACCAGCTCAGGGCCATGTGGGGAACACGCAGAGAGAACAAGGAGTGATCAGTCAGGACACAGTCCAGAGGGTGTGAGGTGTAGAGCCCAGAGCTGCAGGTGCAGGACAGAGGAGGCTGTTTGGTGCCCTTGGTAGTAGGGACAGACTGGGAAGGTGCCCCATGGCATTGGTCTCACATTGATAGTTCCAGCACTGCCCACCCACCCCAGCTGATGGGTGAGCTTTGCTCTCTGCCCATCTTATTCCCCCTCAGGGACTCAAAGGCTAAATCAGGTGAAGAGTCAGAAACAAAAAGGCGTTGCAGACTCCTTTATTTTGTATACGCAGGCAGAGACCATGGCACTCCATTTACTCAGTTACTCTGTCACGAGAGAGAAGCAGACAGTGAATTAAGAAGGCAATGACAACAATATCTAAGTTAAGAAAAACCATCAAAATCAGTAAAAAACAAAAGTCTGTGCCTGCAATGTGTTGTAACTGCACTGCAAAGGAGGATCAGCAGTTTTCTAGTTCAGAGTAACATCCAGTTATCAGTTTCCACACTGCGTCCTTGAGCTGCTGGTTCCTCAAGCTGTAGATGAGAGGGTTCAATGCCACAGGAACCACTGAGTACAGAAATGACACCACCAGGTCCAGGGATGGGGTGGAGATGGAGGAGGGCTTCAGGTAGGCAAACATGGCAGTGCTAACAAAAAGAGAGACCACAACCAGGTGAGGGAGGCATGTGGTAAAGGCTTTGTGCTGTCCCTACTCAGAGGGGATCCTCAGCACAGCCCTGAAGATCTGCATGTAGGATGCCACAATAAGTACAAAACAGCCAAAGGCTGCCAAGAAACTGACCGCAAGAAGCCCAACTACTCTGAGGTAGGAGTCTGAGCAAGAGAGCCTGAGGATCTGGGGGATTTCACAGAAGAACTGGTCCAAAGCATTGCCCTGGCAGAGGGGCAGTGAAAATGTATTGGCTGTGTGCAGAAGAGCATTGAGAAAGCCAGAGCCCCAGGCAGCTGCTGCCATGTGGACACAAGCTCTGCTGCCCAGAAGGGTCCCGTAGTGCAGGGGTTTGCAGATGGCAACATAGCGGTCGTAGGACATGACCGTGAGAAGAAAATATTCTGATGATATCAGGAAAAAAAAAAAAAGCTTGGGCAACACATGCTGTGTACGAGATGGCCCTGGTGTCCCAGAGGGAATTGGCCATGGCTTTAGGGACAGTGGTGGAGATGCAGCCCAGATCACTAATAGAGAGGTTGAGGAGGAAGAAGTACATGGGGGTGTGGAGGTGGTGGTCACAGACTATGGTGGTGATGATGAGGCTGTTTCCCAGGATGGCAACCAGGTAGATGCCCAGGAAGAACCAGAAGGTCAAGAGCTGCAGATCTTGTGTGTCTGCAAATGCCAGAAGTAGGAACTGGGTGATGAAGCTGCTGTTGGGCATTTGCTGCCTCTTGGCATGGGGCACTGTCCAAGAGGGAAAAGGCAGTCACAAGTTAGAAGAGACTTCTTTGAACAAAATCAAACCCATTTCTCATAGAACCAACCCCCAAAATGCCTCTCTCCGTCAATGAAGACCTTTGTCAAATTCCTTTCACAATCTCAGGTTAAGGCTCACTGAGGGTGCCCCAGGAAGCAGAAGGCTGTGATGTGGTCTATGTGGCACTCAGTCCTGCCCCACAGCAGTATGTAAATAACAACAGAGGGTGATCTCAGGATAAATCCACTCCTGATTTCAAAGAGCTTTCCAGTATTGTCTCTCCCAATTCACCCGACTGCAGAACAGAGATAAGGGGAGGTTGTTTTTGTCTTCTGCTCTGGTGGCCCCACCACAGCTGACAAGTGGCTTTGATGCAGAAATCCCTGGCATTTCTGCTGCACTGCGAATGAAATCTTGTGGGTCCTGACAGGTAAAGGAACTGTTCCTTTGTGCACAGTGGGTACAGCCAGTCTGTCCATCACCCCTGGTCTCAGCTGCCCCATCCTCGCAATCCTTTGGGCCAGAGGACATTGCACTCGGATGTTCCCTCATAAAAGAAAATGGGCAGTGCTTGGAGCAGAGGAATCCAGTTTCCCAGTGCAGATCTGTGAATACTCTCATCTCATCATACCAGAGGAGGGTCTCAGCTCTCCCTTCCCAGTGAGGGACACAGAGGGCTCATTGCAGCTGCCCACGTACAGACGATGAGCAGCATTTCCATGGTCTTAACACTAAGGTGTCTTCTCCATGGGACTGACAGAAAACAGAGTTGTCATGGGACAATTGTGCCCTGTTGGAGGGCAGCCTACCAAGACAAACCAAGGAAAGACTCAAATGTCCTAAATCCGGGGTGTCCTGAAAGGAGAATCTGCTTGTTTGCATTGCCCTCAACCTGCCGATTAGGAGAGGGATTCAACCCTTTTCTCCCATGGCTACATCTGCATGGACCCGTAGGACTGGTGTCAGAACTGCAGCTTAACCCAAACCCCATCCCAGAAGCTCCACTGATAAGAACAAGGTGAGCAAAGACAGGAGAGGAAACAGGGAGCTATGCATGGTGTTGCTGCAGATGGAACCAACCGACACACACAGTCGGGCATTTGTTAGTTTCTCCTACAAAGGGTTGAGGTGCTGAGAAGGTGACTGACTACCCATGGCCTTAAGAGAAGAGATGAGAGGGGAAACCGTGAATTTGCTTCCTGGTAGGCATCTGTGCTGCAGGAGTACGCAGGGAGGTGCCTGAATCCTCTTTCTCATGATGTTAATGGGAACAGATCCTTCACCCCTGTCTGTGCTTCCTGGAACTTGTCCCTCTTGGGAGATATTTCTCTGTCCCTGGTTCTCCTCCCTGTCTGAGCTGACAGAGCCCACCCCACCCACTGTGAGCTCAGCTCTGCCTGGCAGTGGGGCCTTGCCCAGGGGCATCCCTGTGTGTGCAGGGGCCAAGGATCAGCTCAGACAAACCCTAACAGGATCTGGGGTATCAGACTCATTCAAGAATAGAGAAAAAAATTCCCATCTCCCACTAACCACCCAGCCAACCAGGAGTGGAAAACTGGAAGCACAGCCTCCATGCCTTCCAGGTAAATGCTGAATCGATGCCATTCTTCAAAATGATTCTCTGCAATTGCTGTGGGGGTGACCTGGAACTGTGAGCAGCTGTCAAACACATGGCACCCCTTGAAGCAAGAGAGATGTGGCCCTGTCCTGCCAGGGGTCACACCCTCCGCCCACAGCTTCTCCCCACAGTGGCACGGGGAGCTCCCCAGGCAGGCTGAGCTCTGACCCTCGTATGGGGCAGGGTCCCTGCCCTGGCACACAGACCCTGGGGTGCAGGGACCCTCCTACCAAGGAGAGCCTGGGCCACTCCTGAGTGCACACCAGGCTTCCTACTCCTGTAGCCGTGCCTTGGAGAAGGCAGCCAGCACAGACACTGCCTTGATGGTGCAGCGGAAAATCCCTGCTCTGGAGCTTGATATTTTCTCTACTGAAGAGAAACTCTAAGAGTCCTCCTGACAGATTCTGAAAGCTGTGGCACGTGTCAGCTTTAGATCTTCCCGGGAACTATATCCTCCCTACACTACAGCCAGCTACTTACTGTATTTAGGGGTGAGAAGATTTCTCCTCTTGTGAGCACTCAGCTGCACTCCCACTCCTGTTCTGTATCTCTTCTTCATTCCTCTCCCCTCTCCTCTGCAGGCAGTGCCCTCAGCCCTGACATGCTTTGCAGAGGAGCTGCTCCTGGGCAGAGCTGGCTTTTTGTAGCGCTGCCCACTTGACAGGAGCTCCCTCCATCCCAGGAGCACAGCCCAGCTCATCTGGAGAGGAGCAGCACAAGGTAGCACTTTCTGTGCCCCCTCTGGGCTCCCTCGAGGTGTCCCTGGGTCTCCAGGGGCTGAATGAATCCCTGATGTTCCCTCCCTCAGCTGGGGAGAGACACTTCTTTTCTGCAGTGGCCACACTACCCTTCCTTTCATTGGAAGAAAAAGGGATGCCAGTCCCATGGGGGCAATGAGGGAAATGGTGGGGTTGGTGAGGTGAGGAGCAAGGCTGTCCATGCAGTGTCAGAACTCAAGGGACTGCTTCTCCATGCTGCCCAGACCTCCTGAAGAGAGATTAGGTTTCAATGTCAACTGGAGAATGGTTCTGTCACCTCTTCTCTGAGCTGAAAAGGAATGACAGTTAGTGTTTACCTTAAAATGTTACTTATTCAGGGCACTTTAGAAATCTTTGTCCTTATCTACACTGGGAAATTACTCCAATGAGCTGTAGAAGCCTTGTGGACCTGAGAAAAATTACAGGCAGCTAAAGAGCTCGTTAAAACTTTCTGTATTTTAATAAGGCCCAGGGTGTATTTGCTGCTGAGTCCTTGAACCCCAGGTGCTTCAAAGTGATTCAGCAAACCTCTCAAGAAGTAAATGGCAAAACTCAGAGAATCTTGAAGTATTGATTGGTCTCAGTGTGGATTGCTACTGACAAATCCTCCCCAGGGATTCATTAGGGCAGATAATTGGAGGCCATGATTGCAGGGAGGCAAAGGCACTCTGTAGGAAACTCTGATGCTGAGAAAAGCCAGGATTTGCTTGGTGAAGCTGAAAGGCCAAACCCTGACCCCCAGGCCCTGGGAAGGCAGATCTGGCTGTGACTACAATGATGTCATGAACCCTGGTGTCATGAACATTCTCACATTACTGAATCAAATTGGGAGCAGTTCTTCCATGTCATTCCAAATACAGGCCTGTAGAGTTATGTGAGATGCCAAGGCTCTCACTCACAGCTCCATGCAGGTGCAGAAGAATTGGGTCTTAGAAGGGAAGGGTCATGAATGTGTTGATCATGGAAGAATAACAGTAAACTTGGGTGGAGTAGAGCCAGGTCATAGGAGAGTCAGGCAATAGAGGAGCAAGAGAGAAGTTCAGTTTTCGAAGCTTCATAGAAGTGCTGGGTTATAGCAGTCTCAAATCAGAGTCAGGTCATAGAGATCTCGTGTCATAGAAGACAGGTCACAGAAAAGTCCTAGAATTGACAGGTCATGGAAGAGTCAAGCCATAGAATCATGAGAGATTTTTAGGGTGTTAGTAGCGTTTGGTCATAGAAAAGTCATTTCAGAGAAGGGTCTGGTTGTAGAAGGTGATAGTAGTGGTAGATCATGGAAGAGTCATAGAAGAACTGAGTCACAGAAGGGTCATAGAAGAGTCAGTCCATTAAAGAGTCATAGAATTTTCAGGCCATAGATGCGTCGAGTAACATAAGGTTTGGGTCACAGAATATTTGAGTCATGGAGGAGTTTGGTCACGGAAAAGTCGTAGAAGAGCCCAGTCATAGAAGAGTTATGGAAGAATCAAGGCATAAACATGTCAGGTCATATAAGCGTTGGCTCGTGGAGGGGTTTAGTCTTAAAAAACTAATATAGAAGTCAGGTAAAAGAAATCCATAGAAGGGTCTGAGAAGAGTTGGGCCA
Source organism: Dromococcyx pavoninus (assembly GCA_033558185.1). NCBI lineage: Eukaryota > Metazoa > Chordata > Aves > Cuculiformes > Neomorphidae > Dromococcyx > Dromococcyx pavoninus. Next base: position 2,935,187 of record JAUMJL010000133.1, on the reverse strand, counting down.
CAGAAGGCTTGGTCCATAGAAGGCTGGTGTTTCAGAAGCATTGGGTCACAGAGGAGTGACAGAAGAGTGGTGTGATAGAAGAGTCAGATCATAGAAGGTTTATAGAAGAGTTGGAACATTGAAAAGTTGTGTCATTAGAAGGGACGCAGAAAAGACTAGAGAAGAGTCTGGTAATAAAAGTTACATAGAAGATTCGGATCATGTAAGCGTCAGAAGAGTTTGGACATAGAAGATTCGTGTCATACAGAGGTCATATAAGCTGCAGGTCATAAAGCAGTTGTGTCATAGAAGTGCAGGGTCATAAATGAAGCAACTTATTAAGAGTCTGTTCATAGAGGAATCATAGAAGGATTGGGTCATAGAAGAGTCAGAGAACAGTCAGGTCACAGAAAGTCATATAAATTTTGGGTGATAGAAGAGTCATAATAGACGAGTGATAGTCATAGAAGTGTTGGGTCATAGAAGGCTAAAGTCATACAAGAGTTGGGTCATAAACCAGACGGATGACAGAAGAGTGAGTTCATGGAAAAGTTGTAGAAGAGTTCAGTCATAGAAGGTTCATAGAATTCTTGGGTCACAGAAGTATCAGGTCACAGAAGATTCCTGTGGCCAAGGCTCCAGTAGAGTTGAAGGTGGACAACACTGTGAAGGATAATATAACGGGCTTTTTCAAATATGTTAATATCAAAAGGCAGGCCAGAAATAACATTGGAACATTACTTGATGAGCATGAGCACCTCATATGCCAAGACATAGACAAGGCAGAGATATTGAATGCTTTTTTCACCTCTGTCTTAATTACTGATGATGGACTCGGCGCCCTCCTCCCAGAACCCAAGACCAGAGGAGCAAGGCTGCGCAAATGATCATCTGTCAATAAACCCTGAATCTGCTGCTCCAGCTGGACCCCTACAAGTCGATGGGGTCGGATGGGGCTCATCCAAGGGTACTTAAAGAGCTGTCTGGTGTCACAGTGAGAACTCTCTCAATGATTTTTCAGTACTCTTGGGAATCTGGAGAGGTTTCAGTTGACTGGAAGCTGGAAAATGTTGTCCCAGTCTTCAAGAAGGGCAACAGGGATGACCTCAGTAACTACAGGCCTGTTGGCCTCACTGCAGTGCCTGGGAAGGTTATGGAGAAGATTATTCTGGGAGTAATGGAGAAACACAGTCATTGGTCCCAGCCAGCACGGGTTTATAAAGGGAAGTTCCTGCTTGTTAAACTTAATTTCTTTCTATGACAAGGTCACCCAGCTCGTTGACCAAGGGAAGCCAGTTCATGTAAAATTACTGGATTTCAGTAAAGTCTCCAATCCTGTCTCTCACGGGATCCTCCCAAGAAACATGTCCAGCATCCATATGGATAAACACACAGTGAGAGGGGTACAGAATTGGCTGATGGGTCAGGTTCAAAGGGTCAGAGTGAATGGAGTTACGTCAGGCTGGTGACCAGTCCCTAGCGGGGTTCCACAGGGATCCATCCTGGTGACAAAGTCCTTCAATATCTTCATAAATGACCTGGATGCAGGACTCGAGCACTTACTAACTAAGTTTGCCAGTGACAAGAAACTGGGGGGGAGCAGTTGACACTCTCAAGGGCAGGGAGGTCCTGCAGAGGGATCTTGACAGATTGAAGAGCTGGACAATCACCAATTGCATGAAGTTTTACAAGGGCAGGTGTCAGGTTTTTTCACCTGGGACACGGCAACCCTGGAGATCACAGTATCACAGTATCATAAGGTTGGAAAGGACCTCTGAGATCATCAAGCCCAACCTATAACCCAACACTAACACCAACACCAACACTAACACCAACCATCATCTAAACCATGGCACTCAGTGCCTCATCCAGTCTCCCCTTAAACACCTCCAGGGTCGGCGACTCCACCACCTCCCTGGGCAGCGCATTCCAATGGCCAATCACCTTTTCAGTGAAGAACTTTTTCCTAAGATCAAGCCTAAACCTCCCCTGACGAAGCTTGAGTCCATGCCCTCTAGTTCTGTCACTGGTCACCTGAGAGAAGAGACCAACCCCTGCCTGACTGCAACCTCCTTTTAGGTCGTTGTAGAGAGCAATTAAGTCTCCCCTGAGCCTAAACTTTCCCTGACGAAGCTTGAGTCCAAATACTACAAAATATAAGAACAACTATTAATCTACCTCCTTTGTTTTACTTAGCTATAAGGAAACACCTGGGTATCAGCCACTGAATTTTAAAAAAAACCCATTAAATATGCAGAAACATTCCACAACTTTTTTTTCTTAAACCAAACAGTAGCAGCCTTTAGCTACCACTTACATTAAAGAGGTCTCCCTACAAAGAACCCCATTACCTATACACATTCTATACAGATTTTTATACTGAAGCTAACAAGCTAACAATGAGCTGCACTCGAGTTCACATTCTTAGCAAAATATTGGATTTTGAGCATAAATCTTTACAGCAGGACATTCATTTATTCCTCATCCTCCTCTTCTTCCTCCTCTTCATCTTCTTCCTCTTCCTCCTCCTCTTCTGGTTCTGCTTTCTTCTTATATCCTGCAGGCCTACCTGGGCCCTTTTTTCCTGTGTCACTCTTGCTCTTGGCACGATATGCTGCAATATCCTTTTCATATTTCTCCTTTAGTTTCACAGCCTTCTGTTCATATGGCTGTTTATCTTTGGCTGACTGTTCAGACCACATTTCACCTAATTTCTTTGCTGTATCTCCAATAGACAACCCAGGGTGATCATTTGTGATCTTCGGACGGTGTTCAGAACAGAAAAGGAAGAATGCAGATGGTGGTCTTTTAGGAGCGTTTGGGTCCTTTCTCTTTCCCTTCTTCTCGCCTTTGGGAGGAACATAGTTTTTCATCTCCCTGTCATAACGGGCTTTGTCTCCTTTAGCCATCTCTTCAAACTTACCTTTCTCCTTGCTAGACATTGTCTTCCATCGCTCCGAGCACTTCCGCGAGAACTCCGCGAAGTTGACGGACGAGTCCGGGTGCTTCTTCTTGTGCTCCTCGCGGCAGGTCTGCATGAAGTGCATACGAGGACATCTTGCCTCGCGGCTTGTTGGGGTCGCCTTTGCCCATGGCGAGGTCGGCGGGCGGGTCCCTGGCTGGCTGGGGTGCTGCACCCTCCGCTGCTGCTGCTAAATGGTTCCCTGGCGGCGCACTTACAGCCTCTTGTTTTCCACAATCCTACCTGCCACGGCAACTTGACCCGCTGTGCCCGCAGGCCCCACCCCCCGCCGCCAAGATCCATACAGACTGGGGAGGAAGAGGCTGGAGAGCAGCTCTGTGGAGAGGGACCCCCGGTTTCTGGTTGATGGCAAGTTGAACATGAGCCAACAGTGCTCTGGCAGCCAAGAGGGTCAAACATGTCCTTGGCTGTATCAAGCACGGCATCGTCAGCCGGTCGAGGAGGGGATTGTTCCTGTCTGCTCCGAACTGGTGAGGCCCTACCTTGAGCACTGGGGGCAGTTTTGGGGTGCTGTAGTATAAAGAGTATCTAAAGCTGCTGGAGAGCGTCAGAGAAGGGCAGGAAGTTGGTGCAAGGTTTAGAGGAGAGAACATGTGAGAAGTGGCTGATGTCACTTGGTCTGTTCTGGCTTGAGATGAGGAAACTGAGGCAAGACCTTATCATGGCCTACACCTTCCTTACAAGAAAGAGGGAGGAGCAGGCGCTGAGCTCTTCTCTGTGGTGACCAATGATAGGATCCAAGGGACGGCAGGAAGAGGTGTCAGGGGAGTTTTAGGTGGAATACTAGGAAAAGATTCTTCACTAAGAGGGTTTTGGGGCACTGGAAAAGCTCCCCAGGGAAGCAGTCACAGCACCAAGACTGACAGTCTTCCAAAAACATTTGTAAAATGCTCTCAGACAAACGGTGTGAATGTTGGGGTTGTCCTGTGTAGGAACAGGAGCTGGACTCAGTCATCCTTGTGAATCCCCTCCAACTTAGGTCATTCCCTGTTTCTATGAGTCTGTCATCATGGATGTGAGTAAAGACCCCAGTGTGATGTGGTTCATTTTCACACAATACCTGCAGCTGTTGTGTAGAGGAGGAACAGTTACTGCTTCTCTGATGGCATCTCATGGTTGATGCTTCTGAAAGATGGAAATGATCAATGGCACAAAGGCAGTAAATCAAGATCCCTGTGATGCTGTTCAGAGCGTCTGTCACACATACCCCTTGCATGAGAACTGCATTGCTGTAAGTCATCTGCTGTCCCTGCCAGCACTGGTATCTCCTGGAGCTCTGTGGGCCTGGATTTGATCATAAAATTGACAAAGAACCCTGAATTCTATGGGGCTGAACATCAGGCAATTGCCAATGTAGTCAAGAGTGGTCTAGTAAATAGAACAGAAGGAGAAGGGAGAGACTGAGCTCTGGCTATGACAGGACATGAATCATTCCAATGAGTACCTCCATAGACTGCCCTGAACATAATGTGTAGGGACAATATGAATTGTCCTTATTCTGGGTCATCAGGTTCATTTCTGTTCGCCAAAGAGATTCCCTGCAGGAGGATGCCTCCAGATGTTGCCCTGTCTCTATGAACAGCTACATCTGATTTTGAAGGTACCTGCACATATCTTTAACCAGCCCTGACACCTGATATGTCACCAGGTGTTGTGTCTGAAAAGGCCAGTTGTGCCCTCAATCTCCATGAATTGACCTGGGAGCTGGGACAAGGGGCTCACATCCAGGTGCCTACTGTGTGCACACCTGAACACCTAATGTAAGAGGAATCCCACCTGCTGTGGGTTTGTGGCAAGCATGGGAGGGAGCTCTGTCCCCTTCAAGCCCCAGGAATACAAACACATAAAGAGATGCGTCTATTGACCCTGTACATCCTTTCCCTCATCAGGGGTAAAGGAGATCCTTCCTGGTCACAGTTGGGTTGTCCAGGCTACTGGTGGGACAAGGAAATGTCGGAACTCTGTCTCTGAGAGGAAAAACACAGTTGCTGGAAGAAAGCTTCTCTCCCCAGCAGAGAGGGGGAACATCAGTGATTTTTTCAGCCTGTTTTGCAGCAGGATCCCCTGAAGAACCAGGGACACCTCAAGGGAGCCCAGAGTGCGCAGAGAAAGTTTTGCCTTGGGCACCTTCTTTGCTTCTGAGCTGATCTGGGATCTTGGGACAGACAGAGCTCCTGGCAACAGAACAGTGCTGTAGGAAGACAGCTCTGCCCAGGCCAGGAACGCTTAAAGGCAGTTTGGGTTGGGAGGTGGCTGAGAGTTCATTGGGGGATAAAGAGTCTCAGCCTTTGACACGGTGAGTGTCTGCGTGAAGGGCAATGTATCTGCAGCTCATTTGGGGGTCTGCTAAAGCTGTAACATCCCACAGTCCATGGGATATTCCAGGGGAAACTCACAGCTTCTCTAGTATAGAAATGAGGATGTGCTGCAAAGCAGGGAATACCTGCGGTACCATCAAAAGGACAGGACACAACACCTTCTCGTCCAAGGCACAGCTGGAGGGTATGGAGATGGGTGAGCAGCCAGGGATGCCCCGGACTGTCCTTGAGAGCAGGGTCCCTGCATCCCAGGGTCTGTGTGCCGGGGCAGGGACTCTGCTACCTGCCAGGGTCAGTGCTCAGCCTGCCCGGAGAGCTCCCCATGGGCTGTGCGGAGAAGATGTGGGTGGAACGGGTGATCCCCAGCAGGGCAGGGAAGGGTCCTTATACTGTCAAGAGGGTGCTGTGTGTGTCACGGCTGCTCACAGCTCCAGATGACTCCTGGATTATTCCAAGCCAATACTTCAAGAGGAAGTCTCCCCTAATTTCTCACTTTCTTTTCCTCCTGTGACAGTGCTCCATGGCCAGAGGAAGAAAATGTCCAACAGCAGCTCCATCACCCAGTTCCTTCTTCTCCCATCCACAGACACATGGGAGCTGCAGCTCTTGCACTTCTGGCTCTTCCTGGATATATACCTGGCTGCCCTCCTGGGAAACAGCCTCATCATCACCACCATAGCCTGTGACCACCACCTCCACACCCCCATGTACTTCTTCCTCCTCAGCCTCTCTGTTCTTTACCTGGGCTCCATCTCCACCCCTGTCTCCAAATCCATGGCCAATACCCTATGGGACATCAGAATAATCTCCTATCCAGATTGTGCTGCACAGTTTTTTTTTTTTCTCTTCTTCATCTCCACTGAGTATTTTCTCCTCACCATCATGGCCTACAGCTGCTACTTTGCTATCTGCAAACCCCTGCACTACAGGACCCTCCTGGGCAGCAGAACATGGCAGCAGCTGCCTGGGGCAATGGATCCCTGTTTGCTCTACTGCACATGGCCAATACATTTTCAATGCCCAAGGCAATGCTGTGGACCAGTTCTTCTGTGAAATCCCCCAAATCCTGAAGTTGTCCTGATCAGATGCCGACATCAAGGAATTTATTCTCCTTTTAGCTTGTGCTTATGTATTTCTGGGGTCTTTTGTTTATATTGTGGTGTCTTATGTGCAGATCTTCAGGGCTGTGCTGAGGATCCCCTCTGAGCAGGGATGGCACAAAACCTTTTGCGCGTGCTTCCCTCACATAGCTGTGGTCTCCCTGTTTATCAGCACTGCCATGGTTGCCTACCTAAAGCCTCCCTCCACCTCCTCCTTATCCACGAACCTGGTGATGTCAATTCTGTACGCATTGTTTCCTCCAGCACTGAACCCTCTCATCTACATCATGAGGAACCAGGAGTTGAAGGATGCAATGTGGAAACTTATGAGTGGATTTTTTAAGCAGCAATAAGTTTTTCATCTTCTTCTACCTATAGGTCACAATTTATTGCACTGCATAACTAGCTTTTCTTTGGCTGTTGGTTTGGTAGTTTTTAGTGTTTCTTGGCTGTGATAAAGTTGTTTGCAAAGAAACGCCATTATTCCTCAAACTCCTATGTTAGTATCTCCAGGTCTTGTGTGATCCATAGAGTGTGTAAATGAGGAGCCGTGGTCTCTGTCTGTTTAAAAAAATTAAGCCCCTGCAGCCATCCCTTTGTCCATTGTCTTTCCTCCAAGACTTTCTCTGGAGCTTGCAGAGGTGGATGGGGTGAAGAGTCTTGGCACAGCGACACCCCCAGGGAAGAACTGGTGCTTGGCCTTTGTAGAGCTGTTCTTTTTGCACATCTATGATTTCCTTCTGATCTCTTGTGTTGGCAGAAGATCTGAGCCCTCGGAGCTTCGTCACACTCCTGTGGTGTGACCGTCCTGTGATCACAAGGAGGGACAAGCAATGGGTACCTCTGTGAAAGCGCTGAAGTCTAGAGTGTACTGTGAATGCCAGAGGGAGAGTCTGTTAAAGTCACTTTACTTTGAGAGTAGTATTCCCTGCCGGAATGCAACACCAGGATTTGCTTCCTTGGAACGAGGTCCTCATATCCATTCCTTATGGTGCGGGGCATCTCAGATGAGTGCAGAGCAGGGTGACACCACAGGTCTGGGGTTGGCAGCAGGAGGGAGGCCAGAGACACCGTGACTGCTGCTGTGCAGAGCTGCTGTGTGTCCAAGGGAAGGAATCTTCTCTCTGAACCCCCCTCTGTGCAAGGTGTGAGGGCTCAAGGTGTCCCAGTTCAGCCCCCACTGGCTGTCAGCACAACAATGGGAAGTGGTTTCTCCTGATCCTTAGTTGAGAAAGGGAATTGGGAAAGGAAAAGATGATCTGAAGGTTGAAATAAAAAAAACCAGATTTAATAAAACCATTAAAAGCTCATGTTATTTCTATTAATAGTATTTCTACTAATGCTCATGCTGATATTAGTGCTAGAGGTAGTGGTAATAGCATAGAATCATAGCACAGAATCATTGAACAGTTTGGGTTGGAAAGGACCTTAGAGATCATCCCGTTCCAAACCCCTGTAATGTGCATTGACACCTCCCACTGGATCAGGGAGCTAAAAGCCTCATGCAGCTTGATCTTAAACTCCTCAGTGCTAATGCAATGGCTAATGCTAAAAAATAATGTATATGTAATGATATCACAGCACTCAGACCAATTTTGGATCACGCACTACCAGCAATTGTCACCTGGACACCCTGGGGAAGCTGCCTCAGGAAATCATTTCAGATGAGTCACACACACTGGCCATTTCCATGTCTGGCTGTTCACCCCAGCCCTGAGAAGGGACTCTTACTATGTAGTTACCTCTGCCCTTCTCCTTTACTTGATGATACCCAAATACGTCACAACTGTTGATAAAAACAGAACCCATTTCTTACTGGCATTTATTGCACACCAGTCCCAACACGGCTCCAATCAGCTCTTAGTCATGTCTTAACAAATACTGAGAAAGTCCATTGACTGGGATTCCCCAGCCGTCCTGATTCCTTGCTCAGAGTTTTACCCTGAAAGATTTCTCATAACCCCAATTCTCCCAGCCTCTCCTTGCCCCTAATGTGCTCCAGGTCTTGATGTGTCCTGTGTGGGTTAACCTTGGTCAGCAGCCAGACACCCCCCCAGCTTCTCCCTCCCTGCTAAAGGAGACAAAGGGAGAAAATAAATCAGAAAAGCTGATGGGCCAAGAGAAAGCAAAGGAGGTCAGTGACCAATTTTCGCCACTGGCAAATGTGTTCATTAGCCAAATACCAATTTATTTTATTTTATTTTATTTTATTTTATTTTATTTTATTTTATTTTATTTTATTTTATTTTATTTTATTTTATTTTATTTTATTTTATTTTATTTTATTTTATTTTATTTTATTTTATGCCAGTTACAAAATGTTTGGATTGTGAGAAATAATAACAAAATATTAAAGCCCCTGTCACACTTCCTTCCAGTCTCAAATTATTCCATTGCTCCCAATTCGTCTGCCACAACCACCACTTGATGGAGCATGGAGGACAGTGAAAAGGGGTTTCACCCACTGGTACAGAGCAGAGCGATGAACATGGAAAGTCCTGAGGTTGGGCAAGCCCTGCTCAGCAACAGCCAAACCTCTGCTTTGTCACCAACCCTGCTTTGGGCACCAATGCAAAACAAGGCACCACAGGGTTATTGTGGTGTCCTGCGTTCAGATCTTCAGGGCTGTGCTGAGGACCCCTCTGAGCAGGGACAGCACCAAGCCTTCTCCATGTGCTTCCTTCACCTGGCTATGGTCTCCCTGTTTGTCAGCACTGGCACGATTGCCTAGATGAAACCCCCTTCCATCTCCTCCCAATTGTTTGATCTGGTGGTGTCAGTTCTCTACTCAGTGGTGCCTCCAGCTGTGAACACCCTCATATGGAGCATGAGGAACCAGGAGCTCTAGGATGCAGTGTGGAAACCGATAATTCGATGTTCTCCTGAAGCAACAAACTGATGATCTCAAGCAGAGCAGTTGTCATGTAACTCGTTACGGGCCTTGTCTCTCTTTATTTGTTAGGGTGGGGGTGGTTCACATTGAACCCTTTGAACCCCTTTTGGATGCCACAAAGGACTGTCATAGTTTAACACCCTTAGATAGTTCAGCACCACACAGCCACTCACCCATTCTTCCCCGGCAGGACGGAGGAAAGAATTGGAAGGGTAAAAGTGAGGAAACTCATGGGTTAAGATAAAGACAGCAAAAGCTGTGCATGGGATCAAAGCAAAACAAGGAATCCTTTCATTACATAGGCAGGAAGGTTTCAACTTCACCCCAACCCAAGCCAGCACAATAGGACAGGTGACTTCTCATACTCAATCAGCCACATGGACACCAGAGACATCACAAGCACCATCCCAAACCAGGAAATACTCCAGCCCTGTCACTCACTCAGCCATGAGGGACATCACAAGAAGCTCTAAGAGCCAGGCCCCTCTCCTCAGTCCTATCAGTTACTCAGCCACTCACAACCTCACAGGTTCCTGCACAAGCCAGGTCACTTGTCACACCCATTCATCTTCTCAGGCCAAAGTGACATGAGGAGTAGAAGCATCAGCCTGGTGTCCATTCAGACTCAAACAGCTTCTCAGCCACTAGTTACCTAAAAAGTGCTCACACAGTCAGGGTGTCTGATCCTGCCCCTTCACGCACTCAGCTACATCTGATCTCACAAGTGCTATCAAAATCCAGGGCAGTGCTCCTGCCCTGTGATATAATCAGGCACCAGGGACCTCACAAGCCCCTCTGGAACCAAGGGGCACACTCTTAGTCTACCACTTGTGATGGGTACCAGAGACATCTCATGTCCCTGTGCAAATTGGGAGCCTGCTCCTTGTCTGAGACCTCCTCAGTCACCAGTGACATCACTGTAGATGGAAGGCTGCTCCTACCAAAACAGCTACAGAGCCACCAGTGACATCACAATTCTCAGCATCAACCGAGAGCCTGCTTCTGCCATATCACCTACTCAGACAGAAGAGACTTCACAAGGACATGAACAAGCCAAGTGCTTCCTTGTACCCTATCACCTATTTATCCACCTATGACTTCATGAGCACCAGCACAAGCCAGGAGCCAGTTCCTCTCTGATCACCTACTCAGACACACAAGACATCACAAGCAGCTGAACAAGACAGGCATGTGTTGCTGCCCAGTCACCTCCTCATCTAGCTGTGACATCACAAGCAGCAGCACAAGGCAGGGTCCTGCTCCTTCTCTGTGTCCTCCTCAGCCACCAGTGACATCCCAAAGCAGTGGCACAAACCAGGGAATTGCTCCTGACCTGCCACCCACGTGGGACGCTGAGGCATGAAACACATCCTGACAAGCACAGGGCCTGTTCCTCTGCTCAAACCTCCTCAGGTGCTTCTGGCCTCAAAAGCACCTGTACAGCCCAGGACATGCCCGTGCAACCACACGTGGATCCAGGCATCAGCAAAAGGAAGGGGTCTGTTCCTGCCCTTTAACATATTCAGGGACCTGTGACCTCAAAGGCAGCACCACAAGCCAGGGAGCGGCTCTTGTCCTGCCATCTGATCACTCACGAGTGAAATCCCAAGCACCAGCACCAGCCAGCTGCACACTCCTGGCCCATCAGTTCCTCAGCCATCACAGATAACAGAAGCAGCTGCACCGCCCAGACAGCTGCTCCTGCCTTATCACCTTGTCATGCACCTGTGACAACACAGAAACCTGCAGAGACCTCATGCATGCTCCTACCCTGTTTGCTGCAGAGCCACCAGTGACATCATAAGCACCTTCACTGACAAGCTTTCCATTCATTCCCCATCAGCTCCTTTTCTACCAGTGAAACCAGCAGTAGCTTCCCAAGCCAGGGCCTTGCTCCTGTCCTGTCACCTATTAAGCCACCAGTGTCATCACAAACACCTGCAGAAGCCAAGCTCACCTTCCTGCCCTAAAGAGTTACAGAGGTGCTGTTGGCATGACAAATTCTTTATAAATCAAATGTCCCTTATCATGGAAGCATGGAATGGTTTGAGTTGGAAGGGACCTCAAAGCCCAACTAGTTCCACTCTGCCATGGGCAGAGATACGTTCCACTCAATCAGGTTGCTCAAAGCCCCATCCAACCTGTCCTTGAACACTTCCAGGGATGGGGCAGCCACCACTTCTCTGGAAAACCTGTGCTGGGGCCTCACCACCCTCATAGGAAAATATTTCTTCCTAAAATCTCATTTCAGTCTCTCCTCCTTCAGCTGAAAACTGTTCCCTGTCATCCTGTCCCTGCACTCCCTGATCAAGAGCCCCTCCTAGCTTTCCTGGAGCCCCTTTCAGTACTGTGAGGTTGCTCTAAGGCCTTCCTGGAGCTTTCTCTTCTCCAGGCTGAACAGCCTCTACTACTCAGCCTGTCCTGCTGCAGCTCTCAAATCATCTCTGTGGTCTCCTCTGGACTTGCTTCAACAGATCCATGTCCTTCCTGTGCTAAGGACTCCAGAACTGAACACAGGGCTCAGGTTAGTTCTCATGAGAGCAGAGCAGATGGGCAGAGTCCTCTCTCTTGCCCTGCTGGTCACACCTCTTCAAGATGCTCAGTGACTGGAGCATTTGCTACAGTGGAGAAATTGATGGAAAGGGCCTTAGTCAGATGGGAGAAAAGGAAGACTCAGGAGCTTCATAACAGCCTTCAGTTGCTAATGGGAGGTTTTGGAGAAGCTGGAGACCATTTTCTCACTGTGGTACCTGGCAGGTTGCTTAGAGACATCAGGACTTATTCTTGAATCCTTTCAAGTCCCAATGGACGGAGTCTTGAGCAAGATGCATGGATGAGCCAAGGCCTGCTGGTCAAACTGAAGGGCAAGAAGGAACTGCACAGACAGTGGAAGCAGAGATAGGTGTCCTGGGAAGACTGTAGGGACACTGCCTGGTTGTGTAGAGATGGGGTCAGGAAGGCCACAGCGCAGCTAGAGTTGAACTTGGCAAGGGTTGCAACGAATAACAAGAAAGTCTTCTACGGTTCCATCATTCAGAAAAGGAAGGTTAAAGAGAGCTGTACCCTGCACCTTAACAAAAATGGTGACCTCATATCGATAGACGAGGGAAAGGATTCGGCGCAGATCAGCAGCAGAAACGGTAAGAACTGTAGCCGGGTGCTCAATCAAGGTGGGTGGAGAGTTGCCTGTGCAAGGCAAAAGCTCAGGAGAGGACCCCAGCAGGGCGACTCTCTCTGGAACCCCAGAAGCGGCAGCAGGGGGGCGGTCCCGGAAGAAGCCGCGGGACATTTAAAACGTCTCCCTGGGAGCGCCAGCGAACGGAGCGTGGCGAACAGGAGTAGGCAAACAGGGTCGCAGTAGAGGCAGTTTGCACGGCAGTTTACGCAGGCAGGGCAAGCCGGCACTCTCTGGCAGGTGGTTGGCTTTTCCCACTCCCCTGCGGCAATGGTGACCAGGTGTGGCAAAACCTCTGCTACCAGGAGTGTAGCTATCCAAACCGTGCCTCTATTAAGGGATGCGGCCACCCAGACCCGGGACTGTAAGGAATGTCTCAGCCTGCTTGTGGTTCCTGAGGACCATCCAAAAAACACCTGTGTAAGGTGTGAACAGGTCCAAGATCTGCTCCTTATGATTGCAGATCTTAAGGATCAGGTAGAGAGGCTGCGGAGTATCTGTGAAAGTGAAAGGGAGATAGACTGTGGGAGTAGAACCCTCTCTCCTCTCAGTAATCCTCCCCAGGAGGCAGAGGAATGCCATATTCCTCATCAACAGGATAGGGGGAGTGACCTGGTTGGTGAGGAGGACTGGGAGCAGGTCTGCTCTCATGGGAGTTATAGACCTCCCTTTCAGATGCCACCTTTCCAGCTGCCCATGCAAAACAGGTTTGGGGTAATGGAATTTGATGCTCAGGTGGAGGACTGTATCACAGAGAACTCACCTGAGGAGGTTAATGGCTTCACATTGCCTGTCAGACAGGTCAGGACTTCAAGTAAGAAAAAGAAAAGGAGGGTAGTTGTAGTGGGTGACTCCCTCCTGAAAGGGACGGAGGGACCTATATGTAGAACGGATCCAACTCATAGGGAAGTCTGCTGCCTTCCCCAAGCCCGGGTAGGCGACATCGCTAAGAGACTCCCGGACCTAATTAAACCATCAGATTATTACCCGCTTCTGGTGGTCCAGGCTGGTGGTGATGAGCTAGCGAAAAGAGGGTCAAGGGTTGTTAAAAAGTAATTCCAGGAGTTGGGATGGTCAATGGATAGGGCAGGAGCACAGGTGGTGTTCTGCTCGGTTCCTCTGGTGGCAGAGATGTATACTGAAAGGAACAAGAGAATATATGCTCTTAATAAATGGCTTAGGGGCTGGTGCCGGCAGAGGAATTTTGGGTTCTATGATCATGGAGAAACTTTTATGACACCTGGCCTGCTTGACCCAGATGTGTCTTGTCTAACTACAAATGGTAAGAGGATTCTAGCCCAGGAGATGGCAGGGCTTGTAGAGAGGGCTTTAAACTAGGTATGAAGGGGGAGTTACTAGGCTCACTAGAGATGTTGCTGTGAAGGATGAGCCATCTCAAAGGGTGTCATCAGTAACCCAACTGAAGTGCATGTACACAAACGCACGCAGTATGGGGAACAAACAGGAGGAGCTGGAAGTCCTGGTTCAGCATGAGAGCTATGACATAGTTGCTATCACAGAAACGTGGTGGAATGACTCTCATAACTGGAGTGCTGCCATGGAAGGCTACAGGCTCTTCAGGAGAGACAGGCACGAGAGGAGGGGTGGAGGGGTAGCCCTCTATACTAAGGAAACCCTGGATGCTGTCGAAGTTGAGATCGGTGATGACCAGATTGAGTGCCTATGGGTAAGGGTCAGAGGGGAAGTCAAGTCTGACCTCCTGGTTGGAGTATGTTACAGACCACCTGACCAAGAAGAGGAGATGGATCTTCTATTGTTTAAACAGCTAGAGGCTGCCTCTAGATCGGCAGCCCTTGTTCTTTTAGGAGACTTTAATCTTCCAGATATCTGCTGGGAACTTAACACTGCCAAGAGGAGGCAGTCCAGGAGGTTCTTAGAGTGTATTGAGGACTGCTTTCTGTCGCAGCTGGTGAGTGAGCCTACCAGGGGTGAGGCTCTCCTTGACCTTCTGTTTACAAACAAAGAAGGGCTGGTGAGTGATGTTGTGGTCGGAGGCTGTCTGGGGTGTAGTGATTATGAGATAATTGAGTTTTCTGTAAACAATGTAACAAGAAAAGACAGGAACAGGACATCGATGCTGGACTTTTGGCGGGCAGATTTTGGATTATTTAAGGAACTGGTCAGGAAAGTACCCTGGGAAATAGTTCTTAGTGGCAAGGGGGTCCAGGAAGGCTGGATGCACTTCAAGAATGAAATCTTGAAGGCGCAGGAGCGGACTCTCCCCATGTGTTGTAAGAAGAGTCGAAGGGGCAGACGGCCGGCCTGGATGAGTAAGGAGCTTCTGAAGGAACTAAGTAACAAAAAGAGGATGTATCGCCGTTGGAAAGAAGGGGACATAAGCCACATCATGTTCAAAGATGTTGTTAAGTCGTCTAGGAAAAAAATCAGGGAAGCAAAGCCCAGCTGGAACTTAAATGGGCCACTTCTGTTAAGGATAATAAGAAGAGTTTTTATAAATATATCAATGGTAGAAAGAAGGGTGGCAGCGACCTCCACTCCTTGTTGGATGTGGAGGAAAATACAGTAACCAAAGATGCAGAGAAGGTTGAGATACTTAATGCCTTCTTTGCCTCAGTTTTCAACAGTAAGGATGTCTGTTCGCTTGACAGTTGGTCCTCTGAAGTGGTTGATGGGGACAGGGTGAAATATGGCCCTCCTGCAATCCATGAGGAGGAAGTTAGAGATCTGCTGAGCCACTTGGACCCTCATAAGTCTATGGGGCCAGATGGGATCCATCCTAGGGTGATGAGAGAGCTGGCGGATGAGCTTGCTGAGCCGCTCTCCATCATCTTTCAACAGTCCTGGCTCACCGGAGAGGTCCCGGAAGACTGGAAGGTGGCCAATGTGACTCCCATCCATAAGAAGGGCCATAAGGATGATCCAGGTAATTACAGACCTGTCAGCCTGACCTTGGTCCCAGGTAAAATTATGGAGCAGATAATACTGGGTGCAATCATGCGGCACCTGCAGAACGGCCAAGAGATCAGGCCCAGCCAGCATGGGTTTAGGAGGGGTAGGTCCTGCCTGACCAACCTGATCTCCTTTTATGACCATGTGACTCGCTTGGTGGATGAGAGGAAGACTGTGGATGTGGGATACCTGGACTTCAGCAAGGCCTTTGACACTGTCTCCCACAGTAGACTCCTAGAGAAGCTGTCAGCCCGTGGCTTAGATGAGAGCACTCTGTGCTGGGTTAGGAATTGGCTGGATGGCCGAGCCCAAAGACTGGTGGTGAATGGTGTCTCATCCAGCTGGCGGCCGGTCACCAGTGGTGTCCCTCAGGGATCGGTATTGGGTCTGGTCCTGTTTAATATCTTTATTGATGATCTGGATGAGGGGATTTAGTCCATCATCAGCAAGTTTGCAGATGATACCAAGCTGGGAGGAAGGGTTGATCTGTTAGAGGGTAGGATGGCCCTACAGAGGGACCTGGACAGACTGGAGACATGGGCCAATTCTAATGGGATGATGTTTAATAAGTCCAAATGTCGGGTACTTCATTTTGGACACAACAATCCCATGCATAGCTATAGACTGGGGACAGAGTGGCTGGAGAGTAGTCAGGCAGAAAGGGACCTGGGAGTGCTGGTTGACAGGAAGCTCAACATGAGCCAGCAGTGTGTCCAGGTGGCCAAGAAGGCCAATGGATTCTGGCCTGCATCAGGAATAGTGTGGCGAGCAGGACCAGGGAAGTTATCATCCCCCTGTACACGGCACTGGTCAGGCCTCATCCTGAATACTGTGTACAGTTCTGGGCCCCCCAGTTTGGGAAAGATGTCAGGATGCTGGAGTGGGTCCAGAGGAGGGCAACAAAGATGGTGAAGGGGCAGGAGCACAAGCCCTACGAGGAGCGACTGAGGGAGTTGGGGCTGTTTAGTCTGAAGAAGAGGAGGCTCAGGGAAGACCTCATTGCTCTCTACAGCTACCTAAAAGGAGGTTGTAGTCTTGCAGGGATTGGTCTCCTCTCTCAGGTGACCAGTGACAGAACTAGAGGGCATAGAATCAAACTTCATCAGGGAAAGTTTAGAGTTGATGTTAGGAAAAAGTTCTTCACTGAAAGGGTGATTGGCCATTGGAATGCGCTGCCCAGGGAGGTGGTGGAGTCGCCGACCCTGGAGGTGTTTAAGGGGAGACTGGATGAGGCACTGAGTGCCATGGTTTAGATGATGGTGTTAGTGTTGGTGTTGGAGTTGGGATATAGGTTGGACTCGATGATCATGGAGGTCCTTTCCAACCTTATGATACTGTGATACTGTGATACCTCAAGGACTGCTTCTCCATGCTGTCCAGACCTCCTGAGGAGACACCCTGCATCAATGCCAAATGTTCAATTTCACCTCTTCACTGAAAAAAATTGAAATTTTTATTCAGCACTTTTTTACCTCTTCCTTTTTAACCACACTGGGAAATGAGTTCAATAAACTGTAGAAAGCTTGAAGACCTGAAGAAAACTGCAGGCAGAGAAAGAGCTCATTAGGGCTTTCTGTATTTTAATGAGACCCAGGGTGTATTTGCTGCTGAGTCCTTGAACTTCAGCTACTGAATGGAGATTGAACAGACCTCTCAAGAAGCCAAACCCAAAACTGGAAGTACCTTGAAGTTTGAACTGGTCTCAGTGAGGATTGTCACTGGCAAAGCCTCCCCAGCCACTCGTGTTAGTGCCGATAGTTGGAGGCCATGGCTGCAGGGAGGAAAAGGTACTGTGAAGACAGCTGTAATGCTGAGAAAAGCCTGGGTTTGCTTGATGAAGCAGAAAGGCCAAGCCTTGACCCCCAGGGCCTGGGAAGCAGATCTGGTTGTGACTGCAATGACCCTGGTGTCATGAACATTCTCACATTGACAAATCAAATTCAGAGCAGTTATTCCATTTAATTTCAAACATAGCCCTGTAGAGTTACTTGAGATACCAAGGTTCTCACAAACAGCTCCATGCAGGTGCAGAAGAGTGGGATCATGGAAGGGCAGGGATATAGCAGGGTTGGGTCATAGAAGAGTCGCAGAAAACTTGTGTGTTAGAAGAGTCAGGTCATACTAGAGCAATAGAGGAGTTCATTTTCAGAAGATTCTTAGAAGAGTTTGGTTACAGAAGGTTCACGACAGGATGAGAAAATATTCATTTCATGGAAGAGTTGAGTCACAAAAGTGTGGTGTTTGTTCATTTTTTAGAAAGGTTGAGTCAGAAAGGGTCAGTTCAGAGAAGGGTCAGGTCAGGTTCAGAGAAGAGTCATAGAACAATCGGGTCATAGACATGTCGGGTCATATAATGGTTTGGTCACAGAATACCCGGGTCATGGAGGAGTTGTGTCACAGAAGAATTGGATCAGAGAAGTGTCTTAGAAAGGCTAGATCATAGAAAACTGTGGAGGGGTTAAAAAAGAGTTGGGTCAGGAAAGACTTGGTTCACAGAAGGCTCAGATTTTAGAAGACTCGTGTCATACAGGATTCATAGAACTGTATGATGATAGAAGAGTTGGGTCCTAGAAGGGTTTGGTAGTAGTAGATACATAGAAATGTTGGGTCATAGAAGGCTAATAGAAGTATTGAATCATAGAAAAGTCACTGTCACAGAAGTGTTGGGTCATGGAAGAGGCAACTCAAATAGGAATTGGGTCATGGAGGAGTCACTGAGGGGCCAGGTCACAGAACAGTAAGTTGATAGAATGGTTTGTTCACAGAAGAGTTAGGTCATAGAAGAGTTGGATCATAGAAAGTCATGTCATAGAAGAGTCCGAGAATACTTGGGCTATAGAATGCCATAGAAGACTCGAGTCATAAAAGGGCCTGGTCATATAAGAGACAAGTCACAGAAGAGTCAGGTTAGAGGTGAATTGGGTCATAGAGGTGTGATAGAACAGCTCAGTCATTGAAGGTTCATAAAAAGCTGGATTATAGACGGCTCAGCAGAGTTCGGTCATAGAAGTCTCAGGCAATAGAAGGCTCAGGTCAGAGAATTTTCATGTTATGGAAGAGCTGAATAACAGAAGTGTGAAAGTTTATTTGGATAAGAGAAGGATTTGACTATAGATGAAGAGTCAGGTCATAGAAGAGTAAGATTATAGAAGTGCCAGGTCATGCAAGGGTTGGACCGTAGAAGGGTCGGATCATAGATTGTCTGGGTCATAGAGGAGTTGGGTCACAGAATAGACAGGCCATAGAAGGTTGTAGAAGGGTCAGAGAAGAGTTCAGTCATAAAAGACTCCTGTTTTAGAAATGCCAAGTCATAAAAGACTCAGATTATGGAGGATTCAGGTCATAGAGGAAGAGTTGGGTAATAGAAAGATCAGGTCATAGAGGAGTTGTTTATAGAAGATCCTGCTCATAAAAGTTTCATAGACGATTCAGGTCGTCTAATGGTCATAGAGGAGTCAGGACATAGAAGACAGGTCATAAAAGGGTCATAGAAGTGTTTCATAGACAAGAGGTCACAGAAGAGCTGAGTCATAGGTGGGTCAGATCATAGAAAAGGAGACTCATTGAAGCATTGGGTCATGGGGGAGTCACGGAGGAATCAGGTTATAGAAAGGCCAGGTCATAGAAGGGCCAGGTCATAGAAGACGTGGGTAATCAAAAGTCAGGTCATGGAACGATGGTGAGACACAGTCTGCCCAAGGGAAATCCAGTCCCTTGCTCTTTCAAACACTGACAAATCAGATCCAGGTGGGCGAGGCCTTTAGTTCCCCTGCTCATCCACTGGTCGTTTTTTGAAAAGGACATGTAATATGTGAGTGATGACACAGTCAGGGAGTTCCCCCACTCCCATGACCTTAGGATGATGGTGGAGAGTGACATCGTCCTGGCCACTCAGCTTCCTGGGATTCTGCCTCTCCTATCCCACAGACTGGAAATGACTGTGTTTGCTCAAGTGACCCCTGACGTGATCCTCACCCACCGCTGCCTGTTCTGAGTCACAGGGGACTGGGGGACCTTTCTGGGGAAGACACACACAAAGAGGACACAGGGTATCTCAGATCTGTCCACACTCACTCTTCCTAAATTAAGCAGGGCCCACACAATGTCCTTGTTTCTTCTTTAACTATTCCTGAAACAGTAAACACTCATCATGGGGTCATTGAATGGCCTTTCAAGTAGAGATTGAATCATGGAATCATAGAATTATCTGGTTGGAAAAGACCTCTGAGATCATCAAGTCCAACTATACCTTTCCCCTTATTAAATCATGTCCCTAAGAAACTCATCTACCTGCCTTTTAAACACCTCCAAGGATGGTGACTCCACCAATTCCTTGGGCGGCCTCTTACAGTGCCTGAGAATCCTTCAAGTGAAGAAATTTTTCCTGATGTCTAATCTGAAGCTCACGTGGTGCAACTTGAGGCCATTTCCTCTCGTCCTATTATTTGTCACTTGGGACAAGAGACCAGCATCCAGCTCGCTACAACCTCCTTTCAGGCAGTTGTAGACAGTGATGAGGTCTCCCCTCAACCTCCTCTTCTCTAGGCTAAATAACCCCATTTCCCTGAGTCTCTCCTCGCAGGACTTGTTCTACAGCCACTTCACCAGCCTCATTCACTTCTCTGGATGTGCTCC
Source organism: Dromococcyx pavoninus (assembly GCA_033558185.1). Taxonomy (NCBI): domain Eukaryota; kingdom Metazoa; phylum Chordata; class Aves; order Cuculiformes; family Neomorphidae; genus Dromococcyx; species Dromococcyx pavoninus. The sequence continues at coordinate 2,915,173 of JAUMJL010000133.1, read as the reverse complement.
AGCCCCTCAAGGTCCTTCTTGTACCGAGGGGCCCAAAACAGAACGCAGCACTCAAGGTGCAGCCTCACCATTGCCAAGTACAGGGGCACAATCCCTGCCCTGGTCCTGCTGGTCACACTGTTTCCGATACAGGCCAAGATGCCATTGGTCCTTTGGGAACCTGGGCCACTGTTGGCTCATATTCAGCCGGTTGTCAACCAACACTCACAGGCCCTTCTCTGCCAGACAGCTCTCCAGTATCTCTTCCCCACACTTTATACGATCCTTCATTGACCCAACTCTTGTATCAGCCACTCCTCTGTGACTCTTCTATCTCCTTTCTATCACTTGGTCCTTCTTTGACTCCACTCTTCCATAACCAAACTCTTCTATGACCATTTTAAGACTTGGCTCTTCATTCACTCTTCTACAACCAGCGGTTTTATGACCTAACTCTTCTCTGACACAACAGTTCTATGACCTGACCATTCCATCACCCTTCTATGACTTAACCCTGGTATGACCCAACACTTCCATGACACTCATATGACCCAAGTCTTCTATAAAATTGCTCTTCTACAAGACCGGCTCTTCTATGACCTGACTCTTCTATGACATTGCTTTGAGTCAACCTTTTTAGCACCCGAAATTTCTAGGACCCTGACCTTCTGTGACCCTTCTATGACCTGACTCGTCTGTGATCATTCAGTGATCCAACCCTTCTCTGATCTGAATCTTCTACGACCCAACACTTCTGTGACCTTACTATTCACTGACACTTTTATGAACCAAATCCTCTATGATCAAGCTCATTTATCACCCGTCTATGACTCAGCTCTTCTATTACCCAACTATTCTGTGACTGTTCTACAATCTAAGTCTTCAATGACCTTTCCTGACCTCACCCTTGTACAACTCTTCTATGACTCAAAAAAGCACTCCTTTACCTCCTCTGGAGCCTGAATCCAACTGCTTCTGTTCCAGTTAATGGAGGAGGTGTAAAGGCAACTGTCACACATGGACAGTGCAGAGCAGGGAGTAATCTGGGGCCTTGGGCCACATGAAAGACACAAGGATTATCTTTCTAAATGCTGTAAGTGTCAGTGTGATAGAACATTGAGACCTGTTTAACAATAAAGCGAGAAAGAAACAGAATGAAAGATGCAGATAGAAGAAAATGTGTTATTGCAGCTTTAAGCTTCAACCATTGTTGATGTTGTCCCCCTGTTTGGTTTTTTTGGGGGTTTTTGGGTTTTTTTTTTTTGTCCTGTTTTAATATCCTGACCTCTGGGGGATTCTGTGCTGCCTTTGTTAGAAAAGGAAAGTGATCATAAAATTGGAGTGGGATGCTGGAACAGGGACATGGGTACAAACTGCCAGTATAGATGCCCTGGGACCCTCTGTCCAGGCTCCAGCTGCAGCTGCTGAGGGGCTCCCTGCTAATGCCCAGACCTTGTACCCCACACATGGTCCCACACGCCTGCTGTGCAGGCAGAGAATGGTGCATTGAGGGTGGGGAAAATTCATTGACCCAGTGCCCATGTGTTTTGACCGGAACTGAGACTGTCCAGGGTTCATGAGAGGAGGACCTGGGCCTCATAAAATTAATAGTTTCCTCTCTGACTAAAATAAGAAAAACTGACATGAAAACATCAATTTAAAAAGATGTATTTGCACAGGTAAGACCTTAAGAATAAAATAGACGTCGGCTTGCTAATTCCTAACGTAAGGAAAACAGAAAGAAAGGAGGAGAGAAAGTAAAAGAGAGAGAAAAGTGTAGACTATCACCAACCCAGGTTCCAGCACTGTCCTCTAGGATCCCAGAGCGGTGTGGAGCACATGCCGGTGTTATCTTTAGTGTATTTTTTATAGATTAAGGTCCTTCAGGGGAAGAGTTTTTGGTGCACTTGCACAGTGCCCCTTCTGAAAGATTCTGGAGGTGCAGGAAATGAGTCTGGGATCTTGGTGGTCTTAGGGATTCTTTTGGTCGTCTTCTTGTTCCCTCTACCAGCACAATCACAGTGTGATCTTTCTCAGTGCACAAGCACAGCTGAGCTGCCTGCAGGTCAGCACAGAATGAGGCACTGCCCCATCTTCACATGCCCTGCCTCTTCCTGCACTTAAACAGCCAGGAACAATTGGTTTAAGGTATATCATTTCCCTTGCAGAATTGGTCTCTGACACCATGAATGCCCTTAGTCCAATTCTACTTATGGCCCTCCTATCAGGCAGCGTCCCCCAGCTCCAAGGCCCTGTCCTACCTTGGCAATATTGGCCATGGGGCTTCACAGAGGTCCATGCTCCAGGGTCGGCTGGGGTAGCAAGGGTCAGCTGTTGCCATGATAAAGGAAGAGAGACCAGCAAGAAGGCAGAGATGACCCATTAGGAAAACGCACCTCTAAACCTGAGGTGAGTGGACAGGGCTGGAAACGGCTGGTGAGAGCCACACAAGTGAAAGTTCAGTCAAAGCAAATTCCCTCACACATCAACCCATGTGCTCCTCCCATGGTGCATGGACAACCCAAGACAGTAACACAGCCACACAGAAAGAATTGCTGCAGCCTGGTCTTGACCTCACCTTTGGAAGGATAACCAAACCTCCAGGCACCAGGATCAAACAAACCCCTTTTTATTACAGAGTTTAGACGCAGCAAGAAAGCTGGGCTGTTGTGTCAGACACGTGAAAAGGGTTGTGGGTCAGACATGCTGGGTTAAAGCCTCTGGAGAATGGAGTGGCCACAGACATTCCTGGACAGAAAGGATTATCACAGATAAAAGTATCGCCACACAGGATGTCCAAGAGATGAACAGGAAATGACTTGGGAAGTATACCAGGCAGTTTATGGCTCATGAGAGACAAGTTAATCAGCTTCTTCAGTGCATCTTTAATCTCCTTGTTCCTCATGCTGTAGATGAGGGGGTTCACTGCTGGAGGCACCACAGAGTGGAGAACTGACACCAAAAAATTCAGGGATGGGGAGGAGATAGAGGGGGGCTTCAGGTAGGCAAAAAAGCCAGTAATGATAAAGGGAGACTACGGCCAGGTGGGGGAGGCACGTGGAAAAGGCTTTGTGCTATCCCTGCTCAGAGGGGATTCTCAGCACAGCCCTGAAGTTCTGCACGTAGGACACCACAATGAAAACAAAGCACCTGAATTCCACACAGACACCAACCATAATAAGCCCACCTTCTGTGAGGCGGGAGCGTGACAAGGAGAGCTTGAGGATCTGGGGGATTTCATAGAAGAACTGGTCCACATCATTGCTGTGGCAGAGAGGCAGTGAAAATGTATTGGCCGTGTGCAGCAGAGCAATGAGAAAGTCAGAGCTCCAGAGAGCTGCTGCCATGTGCACACAAGCTCTGCGGCCCAGGAGGGTCCCGTAGTAGAGGGGTTTGCAGATGGCAACGTAGCGGTCGTAGGACATGACGGTGAGAAGAAAAACTTCTGCTGAAATAAAATTGACTAACAGAAAGAACTGGATAACACATCCTGCGGTGGAAATTGCCCTGTTGTTCCAGAAAGAATTGGCTATGGATTTAGAGATAGTGATGGAGAAGGAGCCCATGTCTATGAGGGAGAGGTTGAGGAGAAAGAAGTACATGGGGGTAACAGGAGGGGCAGCATCCCAGGGAGCTGAGTGAGCAGGATGAGATCACAGTGAGGCCACTCTCCATCATCTTCTAAAGGTCATGGAGACTGAGGGAGCTCCCTGACCACTGGCTCTAAGCACACATTGCATGTCCTTTTCAGAAGTTTCCAAAGAATTAGCAGGGGAACTAAAGGCTTTGCCCCAATATTTGTCTACTTGACATTTCTGTGTGTCTTAAAGAGAAGGGGACTGGATTTCCTTTGGGCAGATTTTGTCTCGCCATCCTTTTATGATCTGACTCTTTGATGACCCAACTCTTTTTTAACTCAGACCTTCTATGACCCAACAATACTATGACCTTTTTTTCTATGACACAAATTATCTATGGCACGACATTTCTATGATCAGACACAAATATGACCAAATCCTTCTAGTAATCGACTTTTCTATAACCCAACTGTTCTATGAACCAACCCTACTGTAATCTGACCCTTCTATGACCTGTCTTATCTATGAGTTCTTTATGACCCGACTCATATGGACTGCTTCTTCTATGAATTAACGTATCTATGACTCAACCCATCAACAACTCAATGCTTATGAGACCCTTCTATGTCTTTTCTGTTACCCGAGTCCTGTATGATCCAAGTCTTCTATAAACCCTCATATGAGTAGTCTTTATATAAACAATTCTTCTCAATCCCTTGTATGACCTGACCTTTAATGACCCGACATTTCTATGACAGATCTTTCTATGACCAAACTCTTCTGTGAGTCTTCTACAACCCATCTCTTCTATGAACTGACTCTTATTTCACCTCACTCTTCCATGATTCCTCTTTTAAACAAGTCTTACACAATCTGATTCTTCTAAACCCAAAGCCTTCTATGACCTAACTCGACTCTGACACTTTTATGACATTTTATGACCTGACTGCTCTATGACTCCTCTGTGACTTGAGTCTCCTGATTCGACTGCATGACCCAATCATTCCATGACCCAACTTTTATGAGAACAAACATTTCTATGACCTGACTCTTCCATGAACTGAATATTCTGTGACTGTTTTATGACCTGAAATATCTATGACCCGGGACTCCTATGAACTGACGCTACTATGAGACTCCTGTGACCCAGCACTTCTGTGAGCCTTCTACAACTGAACTCCTCTGCTGCTCCTTCATGACTGACTCTTCTATGATCTGGCTTTTCTCACACCCAAGAAGTGCTTTCTGTGACTCTTATGATTGATGCTCTTATGACCCTGCTCTTCCATGATCCAGCTCTTCTGCAGCTCCATGGAGCTGTGTGTGAGAGTGTTGGCACCTCACATAACTCACATAACAGGCCAAATATAGGCCTGTATTTGGAATTAAATTGGATAACTGCTCCAAATCTGATCCGGCAATGTGAGAATGTTCACGACAGCAGGGTCACTGTAGTCACAGCCAGATCTGTCTTCCCAGGGCCTGGGGGTTCAGGGCTTGGCCTTTCTGCTTCACCAAGCAAACCCAGGCTTTTCTCAGCATTACAGCTGCCTGCAGAGTGCCTTTGCCTTCCTGCAATCATGGCCTCCAATTATCTGCTCTAACGAGTCTCTGGGGAGGCTTTGTCAGTAACGAAACTCATTGAGACCAATTAATACTTCAAGATTCTCTAAGTTTTGCTTTTAACTTCCTGAGAATTTTGCTCAGTCTCCTCTCAGTACCTGAAGTTCAAAGACTCATCAGGAAATACAGCACGGGTCTCATTAAAATACAGAAAGACATAATGAGCTTTTTCACTGCCTTTAAACTTCTTCAGGTCGCTTCCCAGTACATTAAAAAAGGAAGATTTCAAAGTATGCTGAATAAAAAACAATTTCAATATAAAGTTTATATTTCATTATAATTCACTTCAGAGAAGAAGTGACACAGCATTCTCCATTTGGCATTGATGCAGAGTGTCTCCTCAGGAGGTCTGGGCAGCATGGAAAAGCAGTCCCTTGAGGTCTGACACTGCATGGACAGCCTTGCTCCTCAATTCCCCAGCAACATCATTTCTCTCATTGTCCCCCAGGGATTGCATCCCTTTTACTTACGCTGAAGGAAAGGGTTGTATGGTCACTGCAGGAAAGAAGTGTCTATTGCCAGCTGAGATAGATTCAGGGATTCCTTCAGCCTGTTTCACAGTAGGATCCCCTGGAGCCCTAGGGACACCTTGAGGGAGCCCAGAGGAGGCAGAAAAAGTGCTGAGCTGGGCTGGGCTCCTGCGATTGAGGGAGCTCCTGTCAAGTGGGCAGCGCTACAAAGAGCCATCTCTGCCCAGAAGTAGCTCCTCTGCAAAGCGCAGCAGGGCTGAGGGCACTGCCTGCACGCAGTGAAGGGAGAGGAGGAGGGCAGAGAGAGGGTAAAGGCAGTGTGGGATGGGAGGATGCTGAGAGCTCTCCGAGGGAGGAATTCTCACACCTCTTCACAAGGTAAGTCTCTGACTGTAGGACAATGCAGGTGCGGTTGCTGGAGGCATCTCCTAAAGCTGGCACATTCCACAGTTGCCAGGATGTGTCAGGATGCCTCCTGCAATGTCTCTGCTCTACAGAAGAAGAACCTGGTGCAGAGCAGGGCTTCCCTGATGCACTGTCAGAGGGACAGGGCCTGAGGGCTGCCTTGTGCTGGGGACGAGTGCAGAGCTGTGCCCTCAGGGGTACCCCGGGCTGTCCTTGAGAGCATGGTCCCTACAGCCCAGAGTCTGTGTGTTGTGGCAGGGACTCTCCCCCCTGCTAGGTCCAGTGCTCAGCCTGCCCGGGGAGCTCCCCATTGGTTGTGGGGAGAAGCTGTGTGTGGAAGGAGTGACCCCTCTGTATAGCACGACAGGGACCTCCTGTAATTAAGAGCACGTTTTGTGGGTCAGGCCTGCTCATACATGCAGATCAGCTCAACATATTTTCAATAGGATGTTTCAAGGGGAAGATAAAGGAATGGTTTATTATATTGAACTTTCCTGAATTTATCTTTTAAGCTTACTTCTCTTGGGTGATTGAAGGGAATAAATGCTAAGGGGGCTCTCCAGCTTGAGCAAATTACTGACATGTCTTCACTATAAATCTGAGTGGTCAGTAGGTGTGCTAACGGCCTCCTAATGTGTCGTCAGCGACTCCTCTACCTGTGGACAGCACCAGAATCACCTTTCCTGCTGTTTCCCACCTGCAAATAAGAGAATGTGCAGAGGCACTGCCCTGTAAAAAAGGGAGGATTCTGTAAGGCAAAGTGAGTGTTGAGTAGATGGAATTAGCAGGGATGCTGAAAATACATGGGACAGGGAAACACCTGAGAAGAGGAACCTTTCCAGGCATCAGTGGTAGGATCGGGGAATGAGAGGAAATAAAACCCAGTAATTCTGTGGGAGGGAGAATTTAGAAAGCTCTGTCTTATCCCCTCCAATGCAGATCCTTCCCCTGAGCAATCCCCCTTGCCTCTTCTCCCACCCAGCAAAACCTCTGCCCTCATGGCTCTGGGATCCAAGGCTGAACCACTTCCTCTGCAGCCACAGCTCCAGTGCCCTCTCCAGAGCACAGGTGCCGAGAGCAACTGCCCGGCACCCTTGGTGTCTGGGAGAGGCCGTTCACAGCTGGGGAAGGGTAACATTGTCTGCGTGCCGGGCTGCCTCTGCCCTGGCCTGTCTCAGACACACCCTCACTTGTCACTGTCCTTTCCTCTTATGACTGTGTCCCATGTCCAGAAGCAGCAAATGTCCAACAGCAGCTCCATCACCCAGTTCCTCCTCCTGGCATTTGCAGACACATGGGAGCTGCAGCTCTTGCACTTCTGGCTCTTCCTGGGCATCTACATGGCTGCCCTCCATGGAAACAGCCTCATCATCACCACCATAACCTGTGACAACCACCTCCACACTCCCATGTACTTCCTCCTCCTCAACCTCTCCCTCATTGACCTGGGCACCATCTCCACCACTGTCCCAAAATCCTTGGACAATTCCCTCTGGGTCACCAGGGACATCTCCTACCAAGGTTGTGTTGTGCATGTTTTTGTTTGTCTTCTTGATGTCAAGAGAGTTTCATTTCCTCACCGTCATGTCCTACGACCGCTACATTGCCATCTACAAACCCCTGCACTATGAAACCCTCCGGGGCAGCAGAGCTTGTGTCCACATGGCAGCAGCTGCCTGGGGCTCTGGTTTTCTCAATGCTCTCTTGCACATGGCCAATACTTTTTCACTTCCCCACAGCCAGGGTAATGCCTTGGACCAGTTCTTCTGTGAAATCCAACAGATCCTCAAGCTCTCTTGCTCACACTCCCACCTCAGAGAGGCTGCCCTTCTTGTGTTTAGCATCTGTTTAGCTTTTGGCTGTTTTGTTTTCATTGTGGTGTCCTATGTGCAGATCTTCAGGGCTGTGCTGAGGATCCCCTCTGGGGGGGACGGCACAAAGCCTTTTCCACCTGCCTCCCTCACCTGACTGTGGTTTCGCTGTTTCTCAGTACTGCATCATCTACCAACGTTAAGGCCCCCTCCATCTCGGCTCCATCCCTGGACCTCATGGTTACATTTCTTTGCTCATTGATTCCTCTGGCAGTGAACGCCCTCGTCTACAGTTTGAGGAACCAGCAGCTCAGGGATGCAGTGGGGAAATTGATAACTGGATGTTTCTCTGAAGCAATAAAGTGCTCATCACCTTCTGTACAGCAGCTATAATGTCACAGATTGCCGACCCAGTCTGTCTTCTCTTTTTTTGTTGTTGTTGATGGTGTTTTTTACTTGTGATAACATTGTCGATCCCTTCCTCCTTCTGTTTTTCTTATCATTTCTAACCAAGTCACTGGTCAAAGGAGGAGCCGTGCTTTCTGCATCTCTAAGCAGCATGAAGGGCCCTGCAGTGAGTGTTTTACTTTTCCTGAGACTCTTCTTCCAAGTCTTTTAGGAGCTGCAGGGACGGTTCCTGTGTGCATGGTTGGAGGGCAAGTGTCCCAGCACGGCAGCACTGTCGTGTAGCAGCAGAAATTCGTGTATCACCAGCAATTGATCTCCCAGAACTGTCCTCTTTTCCCTTCCACACTCTCCTCCTGATCCTTTGCCTTGCTCTAAGACCTGAGTGCTCTGGCTGCTTGGTCACAGCCGTGTTGCGTGGCTGTGCTGTGACTGCAGGCAGGGACAGGCCGTGGGCACTTGTCTGACAGAGCTGGCCTCCTCAACAGCCTTTCCATAAAGAAAGGAGATCTCCTCAGGGCAGTGTATGAAGCCTAAGTTTATCTTCTAGTGTTTCTTTCACGACCGTGTCCAGGAAAGTGACCCACAGAGTCACTGGGGAAGCTTTGTCAGTGATGAACCTAATTGGGGTTCATTAATGCTTCAACATACTTCAGGTTTTGCTTCTGATTTGGACGCAGGGAAAGGTTTATGCACTATCCTCTAAGTACCTGAGGGTGAAGGACTCGGTATGTAATACACCATGGGACTCATTAAAATAAAGCAAACCCCCCAAAAAACATGTCTCTTCTTCTCGTTGTCTTTTGATCTTGCACTGTTCATTAGAGGTTTCCTAGTGGAGTTATGGAGAAAGAGTTCAAAGAGCTTCTACTAAAAAATACTTTTCATTATTTTCCAGTTCAGAGAAGAGGTGATGGCAGCATTGTCTGATTGGAATTAAGCCAGGGTATCTGCTAAGGAAATCTGGGCTGGTCAGAGAAGCTGTCCCTTGGACAACCTTGTTCCTCACCTCCCCAACCTCATCATTGCCCTATTCGCACACATGGGACTCTCATCTCTGTTCCTTACATCACACCTCCTCTGCACTCTGCAGCTGGGGGTTCCAGCTCCTTCATCCCAGCTCCCCCTGTCCTCCTTAGAGACCCGACTGCACAAAGGCACAGAGGGATTGCTCTGAGTTTTGAACAAACAAAACAGAGAAGATTCACCAGTAAACTAAACCCCACTCCTCCACTGTGTGCTCAGGACAAGCTGCCACCCATTAGGGTCACCTTCCACATGCATAACCATGCCAGAATGGAAATTGTGAAATAACCACAATTAAAGGGTTGGCTGAAGGCAGAATCAGACAGAACAGGGACAGCCATGCCAGCTCTGAACTCGCTGAAGCTCAAAGCTGTGACTGGATGCTTGGGAGGTGCCTGAGCGATCAAAGAGTGAGCGGAAGGGACATGCAGGAAGAAATTACCAGCCCTTCTGTACAGATGGACTGCTTGAAAAGGGGCCTTTGGGTATGGTCAGGTGAGCCAGGAGAGAGGAGGAAATGTGTGAGGGATCAGGGAGATTGCATGCAGGGCCTGGCAGAGAGAGTATTGACAAAGCAGATGTAGTGGAAGGGCAATCATTCCTCCTCTTTCTGTCAATGCCCATCCTGACAAGTCTTTATTGTGATCCTATGAGAAACAATGACATGTTATGGAGAGTATTCCATGGTTTCAGCTGATGAGGCCATGCTCACACTTTCAAACCTGTGTCCAGATGTGTAAGGGTTCCAGGTTGAGCTCTGCTGCCTGATCATAAGCACCCGTTGCTGCCTCCAGAGGAGCCAGTGTCTCTGCAACTCATGCCTGGGACTGACAACTGGCACAGAGGGTCTGATGGAGACCAGAGACCCTTGGGAGCTGCAACTGGAGCCTGGGCAGAGTGTCCCAGGGCACCTACACTGACACCACATGCCCATGTCCTTGTCACTGCATCCCACCCAAATTTTATGATCCCTTTCCTTCGGAAACAAAAGCAGCACACAGGATTCCCCAGAGATCAGGACATTAAAACAGGAAGAAAACAAAACATGGAGAATCAAACTTATGACATTTCAAGTTTAAATTTGGAATGGGACATTCCCTTCACTCTACAACTTTCATTCTATTTCTTTGTTACTTTTTTTTTTAAAGTTTTCTCAACATTTCCATCACACTGAGGCTACAGCATTTGGATAGTTTTTGTGTCTTTCACAGGCTCCAGGTCCCCAAAACTCTCCCTGTTACGGAAAAGTCAAGTGGTAGGTGAAATGAGTCATACAGATGAGACGGGTCACAGAATGTTCAGGTCACAGAAAGGTTGTGTCACTGAACAATCATAGAAACTCCAGGTCACAAAAGGCTGGGGTCCTAGAAAATCAGGTCCTTGAAGGGCTGACTCATAGAAATGCCATAGAAGACTCAATTCATAGAAGGGTCATAGAAGTGTTGTGTCATAAAAGGGTGAGGTCATAGAATTGTTTGGTTATAGAAGAGTCAGAGAAGAATCAGGTCATAGAAGATTTGTGTCACACAAGAGTCAGGTGGTAGAAGTGTAGTGGTAAAACTGGGTCATAAAAAAGACAGCTCAAAGAAGAGTCGCAGAATAACGGGGTCATAAATCATCAGATAACGGAAGGGCAGATGGTGTCACTGCTTGCCTGCCCAGGCATTCCTGGTTTCCTCCCTTTGCTCCCTGCAAAACCTCAAGCTGGTGGTGCTGCTCTGCAGAGCGAGAGGGTTGTAGAGCCCTTGGTCCATGGGATCACCCCACACTGGCTGTGTTGGTCAGGCTGGGAAGCAGATCCTTCCCATCGCACATTCATAGCACATTGAGACTGTCTCAGAGATTGTTGAGGTGTGTCATTGGATTCTGATTGCAGGTGACAAGAATCATTGTCCAGTCTCCCTTCTTCATGCCTGCTGTGTCCCCACTGCTTTTCCTGAAATCACAGAGCCCTCGTTAGGCCTGTCCATCCTTTGCTTTTACCTTATGGTGACACTGTACATTGTTCACCCAACACAAGCACATGGTGTCCCTGGAGACATCTTGTGCTCTCCTGGTGGCTCCTGACATTTCCCTGAAGGATGGGAAATCAGCCATCAGCCGTCCCACATGTGACACAGCCCCCAGAAGATGACTCCTGGCTGTTCAGGATCCCATTGGCACTGGGCACTCCCAGGTCAAAGCTCATCCCATCCCTCATTCCCTTAAAAAACACCCTGTGCCCTCCTCCTCCAGGTACATCCAGCATACAACCATATCATCGAGGTCTTTCAGCCTGCAATTTCCTGAGTGTATTTTGCAACCTGATTTGAGAAATGAAACCTGAGTTTCTCATATGGCTCTGATGAACCCTCTTTAATTACAGAAATGACACACCTTTGGCATCTGGAATGGTGATAAACCCTTTTAAAGAAAGTCTCCACATCAAACAGACTAGGTTCATCCTCAGGAGAAGCAGGATGATGGAAAATATTTGCATGCAGACGTTTATAACTACAGTGACCAAAAGATAAATATTGCCTGCGGTAAACTGAAGATAGATGAACACCTATTTGCTGATAAAATATTACTGGTTGAGTCAGTTTCTTCAGGGCATCCTTTATCTCCGGGTTGCTCAAGCAGTTGATAAGGATGTTCACAGTTGGAGGAACTGCTGTGTAGAGAACTGACACCACCAGATCCGGGGATGGCAAGGAGATGGACGGGGTCTCTGGTGCATCACCATGGTAGTGCTGAAATACAGGGGGAACATGACCAGGTGTGGGAGGTAGGTGGAAAAGGCTTTCTGCTGCCCGTGCTCAGAGGGGATCCTCAGCACTGCCCTGAAGATCTCCACATAAGACATCACAATGAAAACAAAACAACCAAACACTAAAGACACCAAACACAAGAAGTCCAACTTCCCAGAAGTAGAAACCTAAGCAGGAGAACTTGAGGATCTTGAAAAGTACACAGAAGAGCTATCCACAACATTACTTTGGCAGAGAGGCAGTGAAAATATATTGGTCATATGCAGGTTGTGACACAGGCTCTGCTGCCCAGGAGAATCCTGTAGTGCAGGGCAACATAGTGGTCTTAGGTCATGACTGTGAGAAGTGAAGTGTCTACTGACAAGAAAATGAGAAAAAAAAAATGAGCTGTGCAGCACATCCTGCGTAGGAGATGGCCCTGGTGTCTCAGAGGGAATTGGTCATGGATTTAGCCATGTTCCAGGGTGGAGATGAAGTCCATGTCGATAATAGAGAGGATGAGGAGGCAGAAGGATATGGAAGTGTGGAGGTGGTGATCACAGGCTATAGCAGTGTTGATGAGGCCATTGCCAAGGAGGGCAGCCAGGTAGATGATCAGAAGAGCCAGAAGTGCAAAAGCTGCAGCTCCACTGTGTCTGAAAAAGCCAGGAGCAGGAACTGGGTGATGGAGTGGCTGTTGGACATTTCCTGACTCCGGGCATGGGGCACTGCCATAGGAGGAAAAGACAGTGAAAAGTTAGGGGAGACATCTCTGAGCTAAATCAAAGCCATTTCCCATTCTCCCTCCCCCTGTACCACACACCCTTTCCCTTTTCCAGCAGCCTTTCCTTCAGCTCTGTGCCTGGAGCCCTGCTTGGTGCTGGCTGAATGTGCCGTGAGGAGCAGGGCCTCTGCCTGCTGGTGCCGAGGAGTCATAGAATCACCCGAGATGGAAGGGACTCAACAGGATCATCCAGTCCAACTCCTATCCCTAAATAGGACACCCTCAACATTCACATCATGTGACTGAGAGCAGTGTCCAAATACTTCTTGAATGCTGCCAGACGCAGTGCCATGACTACTCTGGGGACCTGTTCCAGTGTTCCACGACCTGCTGGGTGAAGAACCTCTTCCTAATATCCAGTCTTAGCCTCCCTGTCACATCTTCCTGACATTACCTGTGATCATATCATAGATTGCAAGAGAAAAGATGTCAGCAGCTCTCTCACCTCCTTCCCTTGTGAGAAGGCAGTAAACATCTATGAGATCCCCTCTTGATGTCTTCTTCTCCAGGTTGAACAGACCAAGTGACTTCAGCGGTTCCTCATACGACTTCCCCTCCAGACCCTTCTCCTGCCTTGTGGCCTCCTCTGGACACTCTCGAATAGTTTGATGTCCTTTTTATCCTATTACCCTGAAAACTGCACCCAGTTCTTGAGGTGGGGCCTCTCCGTTTCAGATCAGAGCAGGACAATCACCACTCTCACCCGGCTGGTGATGCCGTGTTTGATGCACCCCAGGACATGGTCACCCCTCTTGGCTGCCAGGGCTCACTGTTGGCTCATGTTCAACTTGCCGTCAACCAGATCCCCCAGGGTCTCCAGCCTCTCAGACCACAGTCTGTCCCTGTATCCAGAGTTGCCGTGTCCCAGGTGCAGAACTCAGCACTTGCCCTTGGTGAATTTCCTGCTGTTGGTGATTGTCCAGCTCCCCAATCTGTCAAGATCCCTCTGCAGGGCAGCTTTGCCCCCAGGAGTGTTGATGGGTCCTCCCAATTTTATGTCATTGGCAGACTTTGAGCCTTCAGGCCTTTCATCCAGGTAATTTATGAAGAGCACTGGCCCCAGGATGGAGCCTTATGGGACCCCACCAGTGACTGAGCGCCAGCCTGATGTGACCCCACTCACTGTGACTCTTTGAGCCCAACCCATCAGCAAGTTGTGCACCCAAAGCATTGTGTGTTTATCCAGCTGTATTCTGGACATTTTATTAATAAGAATCCTGTGAGAGACAGGATCAAAGACTTTGCTGAAATTCAGAAAAATGACACAGTGACCCTGTCAGAGAAGGACCTTAATTTTGTAAGGCGGGACTTCTCCTTTGTAAACCCATGCTGGCTGTGAACAATGACTGCATTGTCTCTCAGATGTTTTTTTGTTAGCTCCCAGAATAATCTCCATTATCTTCACAGACACTGAAGTGAGACCAACAGGCCTGGGGGTAATCCCTGCTACCCTTCTTGAAGATTTGGACAACATTTGCTAGCTTCCAGTCAGCTGGCACCTCTCCATATTCCCAAGAGTGTTGATGTTCCCTCCCTCAACTGGGGAGACTCTTCTTTTCTTTAATGTCATTTCTTCCCTCTGAAAAAGAGTTACAACCAAGAATCACCTTCTCATTGTCCCGTACAGAGGACACCCAAACAGTGACAGGGAAGGATCTCATGTACCGCTTCCGACGGAAGGGATTCAGCTTCTCTTCCATGTTTGTGGTCCTGGAGTGAGACTGGACTCAGCTGCTCCCAATGCACAGCGCAAACCCACAGGTGCTGGAATTCATCTTGCCTCGGTTCAGGTGTGCACACAGCAGACACCTGCACAAGAGATCCTTCTCTCAGCTCCCACACTGATTGCTGGAGATGGAGGCCAGGACTGACATGGTCACACACAATGAGCTGGTGACATTGGAAGAGCCAGATTTGGTGTAGGATACACAGTGCTTGTTGGAAGCTCCAGCAGAGCAATGAGGAGAGACAGGGCAGCATCTGGAGGAAGGTTTTTGAAGTCTGGTGAGGAATCTCTCTGGTCAATTGAAATGGCAGCAGATGACCACTTTTAAGATGATAGAACTTTCCTTTTTTATGTTCTGGGCAGCTTATGTCAGGAATTAACCCAATGAAATAATGACAGGTGCCACAAGGAAAGCTCAGTTCCTCTCTTTCTTTCCATTGGCTGAATTGACCAGATCTCCATTGACTACAGTGATGGTGGTGTCATGAACATTGTCACATTACCAAACCAAATTGGCAGCGATTATTCCATTTAATTCCCAAAACAGGCGTGTAGAGTTCCATGAGATGTCAACTCTCACACACAACTCCACGCAGGTGGCAGAAGCAGCAATGGTTCTGTACAGGACAGCCGCTCCCTTTCAGAGCAAGTGTGTTACAGACACATCAGACAGAAGTGCAGACAGATTCAATGCCTCTGTGCAAGAAACTGATGGCCACCATTGAAATGTGTCCAGATCTGCCCCTTCTCTGTCCAGCAGATATAGAGCAGTCCAGGAATAGGGAGCAGGTCACACCGGGTTCTCAGCGTGTGTGCCTCCACTTTCAAACTTCATGTTTTTCTCTCTGCCAACATTTGTTCACCCCATGGATCACACAGTCAAGGAACAGGTAAACCATTTTCACAGTGAGCCTGTCAGCAGCATCTTCTCATTCACAGAATTATAAAATCGGAGAAATCATGTATGGAAAAGACCTATAAGGTCATTCAGTCCAATTGCCAGACCTGCACCATTGGGACTAATAAACCATGTTCCAAACTTCCAAGTCTACACGCTTTTTGAACACTTCCAAGAAAGAAGACTGCAGCACTGCCCTGGACTGGATCTTCCAATGCTTCACCGCTCTTTTAGTAAAGAATTTTTTACCTAATTTCCAATCTACCCCCCCCCCCACACACAACAGGATGCCATTTCCCCTCATCCTATTTACTTGGGAGAAGAGACCAAGACCTTCATCATCACAACCTCCTTTTATGTAGTTGTAGAGAGCGATGAGGTCTCCCATCAGTGTCTTCTTCTTCAGACACTTCATCAGGTCCATTGCCCTTCTCTGGATGCGCTCCTGAAAGTCCAAACTTTTCTTGTAGTGAGGGGCCAAAAACTGAACCCAGAACTCACATTCTGTCCTCAGTAGTGCCGAGTACAGGGGGACGTTCCCTTCCCTACTCCTGCTGGACACAGCATTTTTGATACAAGCCAGGATGCTTTTGGCCCTCTTCACCACCTGTGCCAGTGCTGTTTAATGTCCAGCAACTGTCGACCAGCACCTCCAGCTCCTTTTCCACTGGGCAGATTTATAGCCACTCTTCCCCAAGCCTGGAGTTCTGCACAGGGTTGCTGTGACTCAAATAGAAAACCCGGCACTTGGTGTTTTTGAATGTCATTGTATTGGCCTTGACCCCTCAATCTTGCCTATCCAGCTCCCTCTGCTCTACTTACTCTTGAGCAGGTCGACACTCCTGCCAAATCCTGTTAGGACACAGAAGAGCTGGATTATAGAAGGGATGGGCCCCAGAAGAACCAGGTCAAGTCATAAAAGGGTTGAGTTCTAGGAGAATCATGGAAGAGTGTGGTCATAGAAGAGTTGGATCATAGATCAGTCAGGTTATAGAAGGGTTAGAAGAGTCTGGTCAGGGATTGTCTCTGCTGGACCTTAATGTGTCTTGCAGGAGGCCTGGCTGCATGAGGACACTGCAGCACGTCCCAGCCTTGCACACTCACACTGCTTTTATCTGTACATTGGTGTTTTCATCTGTGAGCATTTATAGGGAGTGGCCCCGAGTGAGACTGTAGAATAAAATAGGAGCCTTCGTGCACTGCTCTGATGAGATCCCCTTTCTTTATGGAAAGGCTGTTGTGGAGGCCAGCTCTGTCACACAAGTGCCCACTGCCTGTCCCTGCCTGCGGTCACAGCACGGCCAAACAGCACGGCTGCGACCAAGCTGCCAGAGCACTCAGGCCTTACAGCAAGGCAACGGGTCAGAAAGAGAGTGTGGAAGTGGAAAGAGAACAGCTCTGGGAGATCAAGTGCTGGTACTGCCTGGCAGTGCTGGCGTGCCAGGACTCTTCTCCTTTCCACCCATGCACACGGGAACTATCCCTGTTGTTCTGAAAGGACTTGGAGGAGGAAACTCATTTAAAAAAGGAGTCATTGAAAGGCCCATTTATTTTGATTATTTATTAACATAGCAGCTGAGCTCTTCATTTACACAGCCACCTGCTCACCAGATGAAAGCAGACACTGAATGAGAAAGAGAATGTGTCATTTAAAAAAAAAAAAACAGCAACAAACCCAAAAACTTTGTTCTGCAATGAATACCTTATAATTGATCTCAGAAGAATATCAACCATTTATTGCTCCAGAAAAATATTCACTTATTGGTTTCCACATTGAATCTCTTATTTCCTGGTTCCTCAAGCTGTAGGGGGTTCACAACTGGAGGCACCACCGAGTACAGAACTGCCACCACCATATCCAGGGATGGGGAGGAGATAAAGGGGGGCTTCAGGTAGGCAAACATGGCAGTGCTGATAAACAGGGAGACCACAGCCAGGTGAGGGATGCAAGTGGAAAAGGCTTTGTGCCGTCTCTGCTCAGAGGGGATCCTCAGCACAGCCCTGAAGATCTGCACATAGGACACCACAATGAAAAGAAAACAACCAAAAACTAAACAGGCACCAAACAAAAGATCCCCAATTTCCCTCAGGTAGGAGCAGGAAAGTTTGAGGATCTGGGGGATTTCACAGAAGAACTGGTCCACATCATTGCTGTGGCAGAGAGGCAGTGAAAATGTATTGGCCGTGTGCAGCAGAGCATTGAGAAAGCCAGAGCCCCAGGCAGCTGTTGCCATGTGGACACAAGCTCTGCTGCCCAGGAACGTCCTGTAGTGCAGGGGTTTGCAGATGGCAATGTAGCGGTCATAGGACATGATGGTGAGAAGACAAAGCTCCGCTGAAAACGAGAAAACAATTAGAAAGACCTGGGCAGCACATCCTGCATAGGAGATGGCTCTGTTATCCCAGAGGGAATTAGCCATGGATTTGGGGACAGTAGTGGAGATGGAGCCCAGGTCAATGAGGGAGAGGTTGAGGAGGAAGAAGTACATGGGGGTGTGGAGGTGGTGGTCACAGGCTATGGCAGTGATGATGAGGCCGTTTCCCAGGAGGGCAGCCACGTAGATGCCCAGGAAGAGCCAGAAGTGCACGAGCTGCAGCTCCCGTGTGTCTGTGAATGCCAGGAGGAGGAACTTGGTGATGAAGCTGCTGTTTGACATCTGCTTCCCCTGGGCATCAGGGACTGATGAAGAAGGAAAAGACAGTCATACGTTAGAGGAGAATTCTCAAAGAAGAAATTTAAATTTTTCATGTATTTTAGATCCCCCTACCCGTACGCCCTGAGATGCAGGGGCCTCTCCCATGGGCTCCCAATGAGCAGTCTGCAGTGGTGGGTACAGACCTATGGGTGTTAACAAATTCACAATTCACATTACTCACAGTTTCAAGGAAATGAAATCCACTTTAATTGAGAAGAATATTTCAGTATCTTCTCTCCCAGTTCAGATGAATAGGAGTTACTTACAAGTTTTTATTAATTTTTATTTATTTATTTATATGTTCCTGTCCTGTCTGGGGAGACTTCTGAAAGGTAGTAATTGTCCACATTTCTGTCATGAGACCTGAGTAGCAAAAGAGTTCCCTGCAAACCTAGAAATGCTGATCGCTCTTCTTCCCAGCTCCCCTGCACTCACATGATCTGCACTTGCAGGATGGACACAGTCCTATGTTTCCCTTAAAACAAAACAGATCCTGCTCAGAGTAGAGGAGTCTGGATTCAATGCTCAGATCTCCAAACTTGTCCCCCTTTCTCAGGGTGCCTAGGGGTGCACAACACACTCTCCTCCAGACGAGGACACTCAGGACACCTTTCACTTGCCCACTTATAGTTGCTCCACTCCATTTCCATGGCCTTAGCACCTCTGGGGCTGCTTTGTGAGTAGCTCAGAGATAACAAAGATGCAGTGAGACAGAGGTTGTCTGGTGCCAAGCTCTCAGCCTGGCAGGATACAGGAGGGCGATGGTCAAGTGTTCTACAGGTAGGATCTCCTTTGGGGTGAGACTTTCATTTCCCAAACCCAGATCCCACATTTCCTGGTTCCCCACAGGTTATAAGGGGAATGGAGCACATCACTCCCACACACACGCCAGCCTAGCAAGGTTTGAAGGGTCGATGTCTGAAACTCCCCCAGCCCCACGAACAAGAACAGGAGTGGCACAGAGAGGTGGAAAATCGGGATCAGCACCACGATCCTTCTGTAAAGGGAGGAAAGAAGAGAGACAAAGACTGTTTAGAAAGTTTTCACCCTCTGCAGAGGGTAATGGGTACAGGGACACAGAGAGGCAGCTCTGCTCTGCTGAAGCTCTCGCTGCAGAGTGGGCAGATGATGCCTTGCCTCATGGTCACGAGGGCAGAGACTTTCCTGAGTAAGAGAGGAGGCAAAGGGTCTGCTGAGGTGAAGGGGTCTGCCCTGGAGGGGATGAAAGGGAGTTTTCCCAGTTCTCCTTCTCATGACACTACAGTTGTTCATTTTGCTTTCCGCCCTGCCCACCCCTCTACTTTCTGGACCTCTTTCAACTGCTTCTATGTCCCCACATGTCTTTTCTCACACCAGATAATGAGAGACGCCATCCCACCATCTGTGCCTTTAGTCCTGCCCTGCAGAAAACTTATCATGCAAAGGTTCTGCCATCTCCCTGCTTGCAGGTGGCAAAGAACAGGTCAAACGAACGGTGATGTTGCCAGCCAAGATGATGCTGGTTCTCCCCTTATGTTGAGGGGTCAGTTGAGGCAGTTGCTGGAGTTCCTAGCAGGTCAGCGTAATGGAGCCTGAGTCACTTCTCACAGGTCTGCAGCTCAGTCCACCTTCACACCCCCACAGCATGAAATTAAAGACTAAGGGAAGTGCCTTCATTTCTAGGTAGACCCTGCATGGACTTCCATATTTAAATACCCCCTTGGAAGTGTCCTGAGGGTGATCTAGTGGCCTGAGCAGCCCTGTCCCATGCAACACTCATTTGAGAGCAGAAAGATTTTACCGTGCCCTGTCAGGGGTTGCTCCTTCCACCCACAGCTTCTCCCCACAGCGCCATCGGGAGCTGCCTGAGAAGGTTGAGGGCTGACCTTGGCAGAGTCCCTGTCCTGGCACATAGCCCCTTGGTTTCAGGGACCTCTGACAGCAGACAATCTGTTCTCTGGAGCATCTCCTCCTCCTTCACACCAGAAAAGCCAACACAGAGATTCATCCTTATGAGCCACGGCATGTGCCAGGTCTAGGAGACACTTCAAAGGCACTCATCAGCATTGCCCTTCACCCAGAGACTTACCATGTGAAGGGCTGTGAAGTTCTGTGATCCGGTGAGCTCTCACCTCTCTTCCCTTCCCACACTGCTTTTACCCTCTCTCTGCCTCACTCCTCTCCCCTCGCTGCCTGCAGGCAGTGCCCTCAGCCCTGCTGTGCTTTGCAGAGGAGCTGCTCCTGGCCAGAGCTGGCTCTTTGTAATGCTGCCCACTTGTCATCAACTCCCTCCATCCGAGGAGCGCAGCCCAGTTCAGCAGCAGAGGAGAAGCACAAGGCAGCACCATGTAATCTCCCTCTGGGCTCCCTCAATCTTTCCCGGGGTCTCCAGGGGATTCTATTGTGAAACAGGCTGAAGAAATCCCTGATATTTCCTCTGCTGAGGAGAGAAACTTCTTTCTTGCAGTGACAATAGGACCCTTCCCTTCAGTGTAATGAAAACAGATGCAAGTCCCTGCGGGCAATGAGAGAAATGGGGGTGACGGGGACGTGAGGAGCAGGGATGTCCAGGCAGTGTCAGACCTCAAGGGACTGCTTTTCTATGCTGGCCAGACCTCCTGAAGAGACACCTGGCATCAATGCCAATAGGAGAATGGTTCTGTCACCACTTTTCTGAACTGAAATGTAACGAAATAAAAACGTCGCATTATAACGTATATTTATTAGGGGCACTTTGAAATCGTCTTCTTTAACCACACTGAGAAATGACTGCAATGAGCTGTACAAGGCTTGAACACCAGAAGAAAACTAAACAAAGACAAAGAGCTCGTTAAGGCTTTCTGTATTTTAATGAGAACCAGAGTGTGTTTGCTGCTGAGTCCTTGAATATCAGCTGCTTGAAGGAGATCAAGCAAATCTCTCAAAAAGTCAAAGGCAGAACTCCTATAATCTTGAAGCATTAATTGATCTCAGTGAGGATTGTTACTGACAAAGCCTCCTCAGGAACTCGTTAGAGCAGATAATTGGAGGCCACGATTGCAGGGCGGCAAAGGCACTGTGCAGGCAGCTGTAATGCTGCCAAAGTTTTGGTCTGCTTGATGAATCAGAAAGGCCAAGCTCTGACCCCCTAGGCCCTGGGAAGGCAGATCTGGCTGTGACTACAGTGATGCTGGTGTCATCAACATTCTCACATTGCTGAATCCAATTTGGAGGAGTTATTCCATTTAATTCCAAATGCAAGCCTGTAAAGTTACACGAGTCCAAGGCTCTCACACACAGATTCATGCAGGTTCAGAAGAGTTGAGTCATAGAAATGAAGGGTCATAAAAGGATTGGGTCATAGAAGAGTCTCATAACTTTTGAGACAAAAAAAGTCTTACCATAGCCAGGTCATGGAAGGGTCATAGAAGAATCAGGCCATATAAAAATTAGAGAAGAGTCAGGTTGTCGAATAGTCGGGTCATAGACATGTGAGGTCATAGAAGGGTTTGGTCACAGAAGAATTTGATCATAGAAGAGTCGTAGAGCAGTTGAGTTATAGAATGCCACAGAAAGGTCAGAGAAGAGTTGGATCATAGAAGACTTCATTCCCAGAAGACCTAGTTCACAAAAGTCTCTGGTTCTAAAAGAGTCGTGTCATAGACACATCGTAGAAGGGTTGGGTGGTAGAAGAGCCGAGTCAAAGGAGATTTTAGTTTGGAAGATAAAATGAAGGTGTTTTTCATAGAAGGGTTGTAGAAATGCCGAGTCATAGAAGCATCATAGAAGCGTCATAGAAGCATCATAGAATTGTTGAGATCATAGAAGAGTCAGGTCATAGATGTGTAAAGTCAGAGAATCATAGATCATAGATGAGCTAAGTTGGAAGAGACCCACAAGGATCATCGAGTCCAATTCCTATGCCTGCATAGGACAATCCCAACATTGACGCCATGGGTCTGAGGGCCTTGTGGATAGAAGAGGTGGCTCATATAATACTCGGGTCACAGAGTCAGGTAATAGAGGGTCAGATCATAGAAGGGTCAGTTAATATCAGGGCTGTTTCATAGAACCATTGGGCCATGAAAGGGTCAGTTCCCAGAAGAGCTGGGTCATAGAAGACTTTGTTCATCGATGTGGTCTGATCATAAAAGCAGCAGAGATGATTCGTGTCGTAGCTTATAGAAGAGTCATAGAAGTTTTGGTTCATGGAAAGTCACACCATGGAGGAGTCAGAGAACAGTCAGGTCACAGAAGATCATAAAAGGGTTGGGTCATAAAAGGCCAGAGTCGTAGAAGTTCATCATACAAAAGATGGGTAACAGAAGAGTTGGGTCATGGATGAGTTGGGTCATAGATGGTTAATAGAAGAGTTCGGTCACAGAACGTTCATATAAAAGTTGGAGCATAGAAAGGGTGGGTCATAGATAATTCAGGTCAGAGAGGAGTCAGGTCACAGAAGTCAGGTCATATGTGAGTCATAGAGGAGTCAGAGAAGAGCTGGATCGTAGAAAGGATGAGTCACAGAATGCTCGTTATTAAGAAGTATCGGTTTTTAGGAGACTCACATCCTGGATTATATGGGTCACAGAGAAGTCAAGAGAAGGGTCGGGAGACAGAAGGGTTGTGTCGTAGAAGACGTTGGTCATAGAATATTTATAGACATGTTGGGTCATAGGTGTCTGATAGAAGAGTTGGGATATAGAAAGGTCGGGTCATAGTAAGGCTGGGTTGTAGAAGCTTCAGGTAACAGAAGGGACAGAGAAGACATTTTTATGGAAGAATCTGGTTATAAGAGTTTCACAGTAAATTCAAGTCACATAAAGGTTCATATAAGAGTCAGGATATAGAAGACTCAAGTCATACAGTAGTCATAGAAGGGTCATATAAACATCGGGTCATAAAAAGAGGCAACTCTTACAAGAGTTGTGTCATGGGGGTGTCATACAAGGGCCAGGTCATGGAAGTGTTTGGCCATGCAAATGTTGAGTCATACAATGATAGGGAGACAGAATCTGAGAAAGAGAAATCCAGTCCCCTTCTCTTTCAGACATCCAGAAATGTGATTCAACTGGACAAGGTCTGGGGCACAAACTTTAGTTCCACTGCTCATTTTTTGGCCATTTCTGAAAAGGACATGGAAACTGTGAGTGGTGCCAGTGGTCAGGGAATTCACCCAGTCTCCATGACCTTTGGAAGATGACGGAGATTGGCCTCGCTGTGACATCATCCTGTTCACTCAGATCCCTGGGATGATGCCCCTCCTGTCCCAGAGACTGGGAAGGGCTGCATTTCCTCAAGTGATTCTTAACTTGATTTCCTCCAGAGTCCCTCCCAGAGTCACAAAGTCATGGGAGACCTTGCTGGGGAAGAGACAAAGAGGCCACAAGGAATCTCAGATCGGTCTACATCTGCTCCTTCTAAATTCAGCAGAGCCCACACAATGTCTTTTCTTCTTCTTCAACTGTTCCTGAAGCAGCAAACACTCATCGTGGAGCCCTTGAATTGACTTTCAAGTTCACATTGGGTTTCGGTCTGGACACTAGCTGAGCTTGCAGGATGCTGTCCTTGAAGACCATCTATTCTGAGCTCTGTGACCATGTAAAGACCAACTACTTGTACTGTCATCTTAAACATTGTCTGACTCTATTTGTATCATCTTAAATGGTGACTTGAGTTGTTATTATTATTTTGGCTGTGCCCAAACAAACACTATTTTGAATTTACCTGGGAGATTTGTTGTTCTCAAATTTTCTGTACAGGCACCAAAAGGCCCTTCCCTCTCTGACCGTGTGAGTTGGGGCAGGAAGAAGTCTGATGGCAGGAGCAGGGCTTGACATTTTTTGGCGCAGCTGGCAAGGATGTCTGTTTGAAGTGGGACAGAGTAAATTGTACAGAAGGGATAACAACCTGAAAGCTAAAAAAGGAAATTGTAATTTCTAGCATAGATATGATGGTTACCCAGGACATGTCTGATTTCTATTGCCCTCTACTACTGTTTTTAGAGTAGTTGGTGTTCTTCAGAGTTCTGGCAGCCATGTGGATGCCTACTTGGAAAGTCTGATGGATGTAAAATTGAGAGAGAAAATGAGGCATTGAAAGCAGTGATTGAGGTGCTGGAGGCAGACCTGGAGGCAGACCAGATGGCTCTGCAGACGGTTCGAAAAGCAATGGTTGACTCAAGGATGCTGCTTATTTGCAGTTAATGTGTGCCCCATTGCTAATGTTGGCCAACCTGGAATAAAACACCCCCTTGGCCAAAGGTTTGACTGACTCCTTAAGGGTTCACAAAGTTTCACATAGTTAGGTATGGAAAGAGGGTCTGAGAAAAGTTGTCCCTTGATATTTAATGGATGTCCTGCTCCTATCTGATCTGCAATTTTTAGTAGGAAAGCGGAAGCCACCAGATAAAGGTCCTCCTCAAAAGGAGGGAAATACTGCAGCCCCTGTGATAGTGGGGAGAGCAGTTCCTTCAGCTCCTGTGGGTGAGAATAACATCCCCAGGCCAAAAAAACACATCTGGCAGTTTTTAGTAGGTGAGCTGAAATGTGGCTGCTGGATTTGTTTTAGAAGTCTCACAGAAAATAAACAAGAGGATTTATTGTCTATTTTTCTCCTTGGCCCTTTGAGACACTGGGCATATTTGAGCCCCCGTACTGGGCTCAAATGTCAACTTTTCTGACTGGAGTCGTGTGTTTATCAAGGCTACTCACCAAAGCATGGAAAAACAAGGATAAGGACTATAGTATCAACCTTCTGAATTATTTGTGAAGATATTATTCTGACTGGTTTTCTTAGCTATTGCTATACTTAACTTGATAGCTGGTTTATATTTGTACTGCTTGAGTTAGTTACTGATCCTTGCATGATCACCTGTGCCAACTCTTCTTCTCCTTCCCTTCTCTTTCCTTCTATCCATTGCTTTCTCTTCCTTCTCCATCTCAACCTTTCTCAGAACAACACAGAGCCTTGAACGCAAATATGGTGGGAACCCATGGAGAAGACCCAGGCTGGAGCAGGGGAGAAGTGTCGGGAGGAAGGAGCAGTAGAGCTGTCCTTTACTAATTGTTAACGTCTTCTTCACCGCTCTTCGTGCTCCTCCTTGACAAATGGAGTCAATTGAGGTTGGGAGAAAGTGTGAGGGGAATGGGCTTTAATATTTTGTCATTGTTTCTTACAGTTCAAACCTTTCTTGATGGACAGTATATTAAACTGACCTTCAGCAACTCAACACGTCTTTGCCACTGACAGTAACTGGTCACTGACCTCCTTTGCTTTCTCTTGACCCATGAGCTTTTCTGGCTTGTTTTCTCCCTTTGTCCCATTGAGTCAAGACAGGGAGGGAGCAGCTGGGGGGGTGTCTAGCTGCTGGCCAAGGTTAATCCACTTCTTCAGTATTTCTTGAGAGAAGGCTATGAGCACCATATCTGTCTGATATGAGAAAGGGCTTGGCTGAGAGACCAGCACTGACAAGGCTTGTGGGACTGGTGTGCAATAAATGTCAGTAGGAAAATAATTCCCTTTTTATTAATAATGGTGGCAATGTTGCGTGTCACTCAGCAAAGGAGGAAGACAGAGGTAACCATGCAGTAAGAGTCCATCCTCAGAGCTGAAGTGTACAGCCAGACATGGAAACGGCTGCTGTGTGGGACTCATCTGGGATGATTTCCCTGGGGCAGCTTCACCAGGGTGTCCAGGGAACGTGGCACAGATCAGGCCCTTCGCTTTTGCACTGTTGCCCTTGCTTCCTTCACCATCATACCTGACTCTGGACCGTGAGAACTCTGCTGGGTGCCATCACCCTGCCCATTTTCACAGCTCAGCTCTACACTTGTGTTTTCCTCTCTTGTGCTCTTTCCATCCCAAACCAGCATCTCGCCAGCTCTCCCACCTCCCCAGCCCTCTCCAACAGCCTAGTCCAGCACAGCAGAGAAGCTCAGGCTGGGATGGTCCCCACAGCATTGCCTATCAAAGGATGCTGCAGAACTCTGGCTGTTCAACCACAGCCACAGCCCCTCTGGAGGGTATAGCCGTTCCTGGAGGGAGAGAGGGGTCTCATCCTGCCCATCAGTCCCAGGGCTGCTCCTTGCAATATTGACACAAGGAAACAGAGGCCACTCACTCCTACGGTCTCCTGCACTCATGTAGTAGGTGATCATCAACCCAAGCTGCATTTGACCTCTTCTCTGTCTCCACCAGCCCCACTACCCAGGGCAGCACAAGAATCCTAGGTGTCCTCAGGCAGCTCCCACGTGTCTCCAGCCTCCCGTCTCTTTTCCTGCTGGGTCGCCACTTACTCCCTTGGCACTTCAGAGTCCTTGTTTGTGGATACCTCGTTTCAGTGGTTTCATTTTGAGGGCCATCACCTTTGAGGGTGTCATCTATCCTGTCATAAGCGAAGCAGCCCAAGGAAGCAAAGTGGAGCCCATACAACATCTCCACTGCCACTGGAGACCAAGAAGACACCCTTTAAACCTAGAACATCTGGTCCAGAGGAACCCAAAGTTACCATGAGTTTTACCCCAGTCACAGGGAGAACAGAAAGAAAAAGACTCTTTAAAAGACAGCTCAGCCTTAAGGCAAGGCACCTGGGAGATTATCTTTTATTGAAGAGCTAAGTTTGAAGCAGTCACATCTGACACAGTGTTGTGCAAGGATCGAGTACAACTGGATTAAATCTCAAAACAAGTAGTGTAGCTTGGAAGATTATTTATAGGTAGGATTATTGCAAGGGAAAATAACAGATTCCTGGCCTGAGATAAACTCTTGGAAATGAGCAGAGAAGGGGAAGCAGATTATTGTTTGTGAAACAGCGTCCATTGTACTAGTTTGCACACTGCATCCTTGATTTCTTTATTCCTCACACTGTTGATGAGGGGATTCACTGCTGAAGGCATCACCGAGTACAGACATGACACTACAAGGTCCAGGGATGGGAAAGTGATGTAGGGGGGCTTCAGGTAGGCAAACGATGCAGTGCTGATAAACCGTGAAACCACAGCCAGGTGAGGGAGGCAGGTGGAAAAGGCTTTGTGCCGTCCCTGCTCAGAGGGAATCCTCAGCACAGCTTTGAAGATCTGCACATAGGACACCACAATGAAAATGAAACAGCTGAAAAGTGACCAGGAACCAATCACAACCAGCCAAATTTCCCTGAGGTAGGAGTCTGAGTGGGAGAGCTTGAGGATTAGGGGGATTTCACAGAACTGGTCCACAGCATTGCAATGGCAGAGGGGCAGTGAAAATGTATTGGCCGTGTCCAGCAGAGCATTGAGAAACCCAGAGCCCCAGGCAGCTGCTGCCATGTGGACACAAGCTCTGCTGCCCAGGAGGGTCCTGTAGTGCAGGGGTTGGCAGATGGCAATGTAGTGGTCGTAGGACATGATGGTGAGAAGATAAAATACGGCTAAAATGAAAAAGGAGTAAAACCAGAGTTGGGCCACACACTGTTGATAGGAGATGGTCCTGGTTTCCCAGAGGGAATTGGTCATGGTTTTGGGGACAGTGGTGGAGATGCACCCGAGGTCAAGGAGGGAGAGGTTGAGGAGGAAAAAGTACATGGGGGTGTGGAGGTGGTGGTCACAGGTTATGGTGGTGATGATGAGGTCGTTTTCCAGGAGGGCAACCAGGTAGATGCCCAGGAAGAGCCAGAAGTGCAAGAGCTGCAGCTCCCGTGTGTCTGTGAATGCCAGGAGGTGATGAAGCTGCTGTTGGGCATCTTCTGCCTCTGGGCATCAGGGACTGATGGAAAAAGAAAAGAAAGTGACATGTTAGAGGAGACCTCTCAAAGAAGAAAATTAAATTCTCATGTATTTTACAAACACCCCTCCCGCACTGTGTGTGCGATGAGGAGCAGGAGCCTCTCCCATGGGCTCCCAACGAGCTGTCTGCGGGGGCGAGTACAGACATATGGCATTAAAGTATTCACAATTGACAATTTTCAGTTTCAAGCAGATGAAATCCGCTGTCATTGAAAAGGATATTTCAGCATCTTCTCTCCCAACTGAAACGAGTGGGAGCTGCTTACAAGATTTTATTACTTTGTTTATTTGCTTTTAGATATTCCTGTCCTGCCTGGGGAGATTTCTGAAAGGTAGGAATCCTCCACATTTCTCTCTGAGACCTGAGTGACAAAAGGTTTCCCTGAAAACAGAGGGAAGATGATCTATCTTCCGGTCTTCTTCCCAACTCTCCTGGACTCACATGTGCTGCACTTGCAGGATGGTCAGAGTCATATATTCCACTTAAAAGAAATTGGATCCTGCTCAGAGTAGCAGAGTCTCGATTCCGACCTTGGATGCCCAAACTTCTCCCCTGTTCACAGGGTGCGTAACGGTGCACAACACACTGTCCTCCAGAGGACACCCTAGACACCTTTCAGCTGCCCATTTAAGGCTGCTCCACAGCATTTCCATGGCCTTGGCACCTCTGGGGGCTGCTTTAATGGTAACTCAGAGATCACAAAGATGCTGTGACTCAGGGCTGCCTGGTGCCAAGCTCTCAGCCTGGCAGGACACTGCAGGCAATGGTCAAGTGTTCTACAGATAGGATCTGCTTTGGGGAGAGTCCTTCATTTCCCAAACCCGGATCCCACATTTCCTGGAGCCTGACAGGTTGTAAGGGGAATGGGGAAGATCACTCCCACACAGACCACAGCCTAGCAAGGCTTGAAGGGCCAGTGTCTGAAACTCCCCCAGTCCCACAGAGCCCACAAGCAGGAAGAGGAACAGCACAGAGAGGTGGGAAAAAGAAGGATCAGCCCCTGGATGTTTCAGCAAAGGGAGGCAAGAGGAAAGATGAAGACACTTGAGAAAGCTGTCACCTTAACAGCCATGCAGGAGCCTCCCAGACAGCAAAGCTGTCCCACTCGGCCCCTGTGTTCTGCAGAGGGCAATGGCCATGAGCATACAGTGAGGCAGCTCTGCTCTGCTGGATCTCTGGCTGCAGAGTGGGCACCTGGTGCCTTGTGCCACATGGCCATGAGGCCAGAGGCTTGACTGGATGAGAGAGGAGGCAAGGGGTCTTGCTGAGAGAAAGGGGTCTATCCCGGAGGAGATGCAAGGCAATTTTCCCAATTCTCCTGACATTAACATTCCTAATTTTGACTTCTTCCTTGCCCACGCCTCTGCTTCCTGAAACTTTTCCAATTGCTTCTCTGTCCCCACATGGTTTTCCTCACACCAGATTCTGAGGGACACAATCCCATCAAATGTGAACTCAGTTCTGCCCTAGAGAAAACTCCTTGTGAGAGGACTCTGCCCAGGGATGTCTTCCTGCATGCAGCTGGCAAAGAGCAGGTCAGACAAACTGTGATGTTTCCAGCCAAGGTGATGCTGCTGTTCCCGTAGGCTGAGGTCAGTGCAGGCAATTTATGGGGTTCCCAGCAGACCTATAGATCACATAGTGTAATGGTTGAAGAATCTCAGACACTTCTCAGATATCTGCACCTCCTTTCCCTTTAACATTCCCACAGCATGAAACTGAAGACTAAGAGCACTGCCTTCCTTTCCAGGTAGCTCCTGTCTTGACTCTCCTTTTGAAAGATCCTGTGAAGTTCCCTGTGTGTGACCTGGAACTGTGGACAACCCTGACACACACAGCACCCTCTTGACAGCAGAAGGACCCTGCCCTGCCCTTCTAGGGGTCGCTCTCCACACACAGCTTCTCCCCACAGCGCCATGGGGAGGTCCCACTGAGCACTGACCCTGGCAGGTGGTAAAGTCCCTGTCCCAGCACACAGACCATGGGCTGCAGGGACCCTGCTCTCAACAACAGAATGGGGCACCCCTGAATGCACAACTCTGCACTCGTCCCCAACACAATGCAGCCCTCAGGCCCTTTCCCGCTGACAGTGCAGCAGGGAAGCCCTGCTCGGCACCAGGTTCTTCTCCTCTGCAGCAGAGACAGTGGGAGAGACATCCTGACACATCCTGGAAACTGTGGGATGTGCCACCTTTAGGAGACCCCTCCAGAAACTTCCACTGCATTGTCCTACAGTAAGAGACGTACCATGTGAAGGGTTGTGAGGATTCCACCCAGTGAACTCTCAGCATCCTCCCACCCCACACTGCCTTTAACCTCTCTCTGCCTCCCTCCTCTCCCCTCTCCCCTGCAGGCAGTGCCCTCAGCCCTGCTGCACTTTGCAGAAGACCTTCCCCTGGGCAAAGCTGGCTCTTTGTAGTGCTGCCCACTTGCCATGAGCTCCCTCCATGCCAGGAGCCCAGCCCAGCTCAGCAGCAGTGGTGCAGCCCAAGGTAGCATTTTCTCTTCCCGCTCTGGGCTCCCTGGAGGTGTCCCATGGGCTCCAGATGAACCTGCTGTGAAAGAGGCTGGAACATTCCCTGATGTTCCCTCCCTCAGCTGGGGAGAGAAACATCTTTCCTGCAGTGTCATTTCTGCTTTCAGAAAATACCTCGGCATTACAATCACTGTCATTTTTGTCCTATCACTAGACAGGACACCAGGAAGGTGACAGGGAATGATCTCATTTCTCCAAGCTGGAAGGACTTTTCCACTTTCTGAATTTAATTTCATCCTGAGTCTTTAGACCTGGAGCTCAAAAGCCATGTCTCTGCTCTAAGCAAAGCCTTTGCACATGATTCAGGGTATTGGACGCTTGGTGCCAGGTGTCCTTATGACAGGTGAGATTGCCTGGTGCCACAGCTGCAGGGCTTCAGCCCCAATAGGCACCAATGCCCTCAGGCAGGGGCACAAGCAGGAGGAGCTGGAGCTGTTCCTGTGGGAGACAGAGCTGTGACCTTGTCACAGAGTTCAGGACAGATGGTCTTCAAGAACAGCATCTTCTAACCTTAGCAAGGGTACAGACCGACATTCAATCTCAACTGAAAAGGCAAATCCAGGTAACCATGGTGAGTGTTTGCTGCTTCGGGGACAGTTATAGAAGAAACAAAGACACTTTGTGGGCACTACTGAATTTAGGAAGAGAGGTGTAGAGAGATCTGGTATTTCCTGTGTCTGTTTTTCCTTTGTCTTCCCCAACAAGGTCTCCCAGTCCTGTGTGACTCAGGGCAGGACTCTGGAGGGGATCAGCTGGTTGTGGGTAGGGATCAAGACAGGGATAACATAAATTGAGCAAACACAGTTCTTCCCCGTCTATGGGACAGGAAGGGCAGCATCCCAGAGAGCTGAGCAAGCAGGACGATGTCACAGTGAGGGCCCTCTCCATCATCTTCCAAAGCTCAGGGAGACTGGGGGAATTCCCTGACAGTGGCACCACTCACACACTGAATCTCATTTTAACAAATTACCAATGGGTGAGCAGGGGAACTAAAGGTTCTCCCCCGACCTTGTCCATTCCCATCCCATTCTTGGTTGTCTGAAAGGGTGAAGATTTCCTTTTGGCAGATTTTGTCTCATCATCGTCCTATGACCTGAGATTTGATGACCCAAATCTTCTATGACCTGGCCTTTCTCTCACCTGAGTCCTCCATGACTCCCCCATGATACCATGCTTAAGTGAGCCTCCATTTCTATGACCTGACCCATCTATGACTCAACTCTTTTATGATCCAATGTATATACAACCCTCTATAACTCTTTAATGACCAGAACCTTCTATGTCCCAGCCCTTCTATGACCCTCATACGGCCTTTGAATCTTTTAAGAGCAGAATCTTCTATAAATGAGTCTTGTATGGCCTGATCTTCCTATTACCCAACTTTTCTATGACTCTTCTATGATCTGAGTCTCTTATGACTTGGTACTTCTCATACATGAGTCTTCTATGACCCAGGTCTCCTCTGATCCTTCTACGATGTTCTATGACCTGGCTGTTCTGTGACCCAACTCCTCTATGAGCCAAACAGTCTACGACTCAGCCCTTCCATGGTCCAATCCTTATATGACCTGACACTTCTATAATCTTACTCTTCTATGACCTGACTCTTCTTCTATGACAAAACCCTTCTATTATCCGAATAAACTTTCACACTTCTATTAGTCAGCTGTTTTATAACACGAATATTCCGTGACTTCTATGATCTGACCCTTCTATGATCCAATACTGCTATGAGCCTTCTATAACCAACCTTTCTGTGAAACTTCTTTGACTGAACTGTTACTCCTCTATGACCCGACTCATCTCTAACCCAACTGTTCTGTTACCCACTTGTTATATGACCAGGACCTTCTATGACCTAACCCTTCTATGGCCCAACAGTTCTATGACCTTTGATAACCTGACTCATATCTGACTTGACTCTTCTATGACTCTTCTAGGACAAAAATCATGTATGCCGTGACACTTCTACGATCAGACACATTCACAAAGTGACTTCTTTATTACCCGACCTTTCTATGACCCAACTGCTCTAAGAACCAACCCTGCTATCAAGGGACTCTTCTATGACCTGTCTCCTCTAGGAGTCCTCTATGACCCAACTCTTATATGAGCCACCTCTTCTATGACCTGACACCTCTATGACCTGAACTTTCTCTGACCTATCTATGTCCTGATGCTTCTTGTCTCTTCTATCACAGTATCACAGTATCACAGTATGACAAGGTTGGAAAGGACCTCTGAGATCATCAAGTCCAACCTATAACCCAACACTAACACCAACCATCATCTAAACCATGGCACTCAGTGCCACATCCAATCTCCCCTTAAACACCTCCAGGGTCGGCGACTCCACCACCTCCCTGGGCAATGCATTCCAATGGCCAATCACCCTTTCAGTAAAGAACTTCTTCCTCACATCAAGCCTAAACTTTCCCTGACGTAACTTGAGTCCATGCCCTCTAGTTCTGTCACTGGTCACCCGAGAGAAGAGACCAACCCCTGACCGACTACAACCTCCTTTCAGGTAGCTGTAGAGAGCAATGAGGTCTCCCCTGAGCCTCCTCTTCTTTAGACTAAACAGCCCCAACTCCCTCAGTCGCTCCTCATAGGGCTTATGCTCCAGCCCCTTTACCATCTTCGTTGCCCTCCTCTGAACACATTCCAGTATCCTGACATCTTTCCCAAACTGGGGGGCCCAGAACTGTACACAGTATTCCAGATGAGGTCTGACTAGTGCCGAGTACAGGGGGACGATAACTTCTCTGGTTCTGCTCACCACACTATTCCTGATGCAGGCCAGAATGCCATTGGCCTTCTTGGCCACCTGGGCACACTGCTGGCTCATGTTGAGCTTCCTGTCAACCAGCACTCCCAGGTCCCTTTCTGCCTCACTACTCTCCAGCCACTCTGTCCCCAGTCTGTAGCTCTGCATGGGATTGTTGTGTCCAAAATGAAGTACCCGACATTTGGACTTATTAAACATCATCCCATTGGAATCGGCCCATCTCTCCAATCTGTCCAGGTCCCTCTGCAGGGCCATCCTACCCTCTAACAGATCAACCCTTCTTCCCAGTTTGGTATCATCAGCAAACTTGCTGATGATGGACTCAATCCCCTCATCCAGATCATCTATAAAGATATTAAACAGGACCGGACCTAACACCGATCCCTGGGGGACACCACTGGTGACCGGCCGCCAACTGGATGAGACACCGTTCACCACCACTCTCTGGGCTCGGCCATCCAGCCAATTCCTAACCCAGCACAGAGTGCTCTCATCTAAGCCATGGGCTGACAGCTTCCCTAGGAGTCTACTGTGGGGGACAGTGTCAAAGGCCTTGCTAAAGTCCAGGTATACCACATCCACAGCCTTCCTCTCATCCACCAGGCGAGTCACATGGTCATAAAAGGAGATCAGGTTGGTCAGGCAGGACCTGCCCCTCCTAAACCCATGCTGGCTGGGCCTGATCTCCTGACCGTTCTGCAGGTGCCGCATGATTTCACCCAGGATTATCTGCTCCATGATTTTACCTGGGACCGAGGTCAGGCTGACAGGTCTGTAATTACCTGGATCATCCTTACGGCCCTTCTTGTGGATGGGCGTCACATTGGCCAACTTCCAGTCTTCTGGGACCTCTCCAGTGAGCCAGGACTGCTGAAAGATGATGGAGAGCGGCTTAGCAAGCTCATCCGCCAGCTCTCTCAACACCCTAGGATGGATCCCATCCGGCCCCATAGACTTATGAGGGTCCAAGTGGCTCAGCAGGTCTCTAACTTCCTCCTCATGGATTGCAGGAGGGCCAACCCTGCTCCCATCAACCACTTCAGAGGGCCAACTGTCAAGCACGCTGACATCCTTACTGTTGAAAACTGAGGCAAAGAAGGCATTAAGTACCTCGGCCTTCTCTGCATCAGTGGTTACTATATTTCCCTCCACATCCAACAAGGAGTGGAGGTCGCTATGATGCGACTTATCTATGATCTGACTCCTCTATGACTCAACCCTTCTATTGCCCAAACCTTGCATGACCTGGGACTCTGTGACCTTACTCTTATAAAAATCTTCTATGATCCAATCTTTCTATTACCAAATAAATTCTCACTATCACTGAAATCTTCTATGACGTGAATTTTCTGTAACCTGAGACTTCTACAACCTGCCCCTTCTATGACTGAGCTGTTCTATTACACCTCTATGACCTGACTCATCTATAACCTGACTCTTCTGTGACCTGTCCCTTATATGACCAGGCCCTTTTATGACTCAAGCCTTCTATGACCCAGCAATTCTCTGATATTCTATGATGTAATTTTCTATGACCCAACTCTTCCATGGATTAACTGTGCTATGAACCAACCCTGCTATCAACTTACCCTTCTGTGACCTCACTCTTATGTGACTCGACCCTTCTATGAGCCTTCTATGACCCAACATTTCTATGTATCTGATACTACCAAACTCTTCTATAATCTGACTCTTCTATCACCCTTCTCTTCTATGACCTGAGTCTTCTAAAATCTGAGCCTTCTGTGAACTGAGCCTTCTGTGACCCAACTCTTCTTTGAACATTCTTTGGTTTTCTATGGCCACACCTTACTAGGACACTTCTGTGATCCAACTCCTCTATGATCTAAATATTCTATGATCAAACTATTCTATGGACCAACCCTTATACGACCAGACACATCTATCATACAATGGTTCTATAGTTCTTCTGTGACCTGACCCTTTTCTGAACCAGCCCTTCTCTGAACTGACCCTTCTATGACACAACTTTCTAAAACCTGAATAAACACATCTGTCAAGATCCATCTGCAGGGCCTCTTTGCCCCCAAGAGTGTCGACGGCTCCTCCCAGTTTTGTGTCATCAACAAACTTTGTCAATAAACCTTCAAGTCCTTCATCCAGGTCATTTATGAAGATATTGAAGAACACTGGCCCCAGGATGGATCCCTGTGGGATCCCACCAGCGACTGGACACCAGCCTGATGTAACTCCATTTACTGTGATTCTTTAAGCCCAACCCATCAGCCAATTCCACACCCATTGTATTATGTGCTTATCCAGCTGTATTCTGGACATTTTGTCAATGAGAATCCTGTGAGAGACAGGATCAAAGACTTTGCTGAAATCCAAAAAAAATGACATTGACCGATTTTCCCTGGTTATCCGGGTGGGTGACTCGTTCATAAAAGGACATTAAGTTTGTAAGGCTTGATCTTCCCTTGGTAAACTCGTGCTGCCTGGGACCAATGACTGTGTTGTCTTTCAGATGTTTTTTTGGTAACTCCCAGAATAAACTTCTCCATAATCTTCCCAGGCACTGCGATGAGGCTGACAGGCCTGTAGTTATTGAGGTCATCCCTGCTGCCCTTCTTGAAGACTCAAACACCATTTGCTACTTTCCAGTGAGCTGGCACCTCTCCAGATTCCCAACAGCACTGAAAAATCTTTGAGAGAGGTTTCACGATGATATCAGCCAGCTCTTTAAATACCCTTGGATGAACCCCATCAGGTTCCATCGACTTGAAAGGATCCAACTGGACCAGCAGATCCCACACAATTTTGGGGTTGATTGGGAAACTGTTTGCCGAGTCATGATCCTCCAGCTCAAGGCTCTGGGGAGGTGGGGGCAAGCCCAATGTCATTATTGAATATTGATGCAAAAAAAAAAAAAAGTATTAAAAGTCTCTGCTTTGTCTAAGCTGCTGTTAATGGGGTGCCCATGCTCATCAAGTAACAGCCCAATGTTCTTCCTGGCCGGCCTTTTACTATTGACGTATTTGAAAAAGCCCTTTTTATTATCCTTCACAGTGCTGAGGAATTGCATGAGAAAGAGAAACCTCTTTCTGGATTTTCACTGCCCTCCACGTCCTTGCACCACAACAACCCTCCAACCCTGGGGCTGTGAGAGAGCCTGAGAGCCGTCTCTGACCCCCAGGACCTGCTGTGCCCTTCAGAGGGGCTGAGAATGTGGGGTGAGAGCCCAGAGCTCTGCTGCACCCTGTGGTGGCCACTGTCATGGGACCAGCCCAGACAGGGCTGCTCTGCAGGGCTGGGCTGATGAGAAATCAGGGGCTGTGGGGAGAGCTGGAGAGGGGCTGGGCTGAGATGGAAAGTGCCCAGCCGAGGACACCATCAATGCTGGCTGAGCCGTGTGACCATGTGGGGTGAGGACATGCTCCAGTGGGTGTGAGGTACAGAGCCCAGAGCTGCAGGTGCAGGAGAGAGGAGACTGTTTGGTGTCCTTGGTAGTAGGGACAGACTGGGAAGGTTCCCCAGGGCTTTGGTCTCTCACATCTCCAGTTCCAGCACTGCCCACTCACCCCAGCTGGTGTGTGATCTTTGCTCTCTGACTTGGGGGGGACCTCATCACACTGTATAGCTTCCTCAAGGAGGGGCAGTAGATAGGGAGGGGCTGATCTGCTCTCTCTGGTGGCCAGTTACAGGACACGAGGAAATGGAATGAGGCTGCATCAGGAGGACTTTAGATTGGACATTAGGAGAAGCTTCTTCACTGTGTACTCGGTCACTGGAACAGGGAAGTGGTCACAACACCAAGCCTGAAGATTTCAGGGAGGATCTGGACTTTGCTTAGCTGTACAGTTTGATTTCATGTAGTCATATCAGGACCAGGGAGTCCCATAGTGGTCCCCTTCCAGCTCCTGATATTCTATGATTCTCTGACCTTCAAGATCAAAAATAGTCTATATCAGACCCATTTTCGTGTGTTTGACTATTTCTGGGGTAACTGAGGAGATGCAATGTCAACTTCTGGATAGACCGAAAATCCAAGAGCTGCTCTGGGAGGGATCCAAACGCTCTGCATGTGTCACATGGATGTGTATTTTCCACTGGCACAGTCAATCATAGAAACAGAGTGACGTGATGAGGTTCGGGAGGTGAGAAGCAAGGTGGTCTGTAGACTGATGGACCTCAAGGGACTGCTTTTCCTGCCAGTTTTCCCTTCCATAGGAGGCGCTCTGCACAATAACAGTTGGGAACTCTTCTAACACTTCTTCAAAGTACTCTTTACGTACCTGCCTTTTAAATATTACATTTTTAGCCCGCAGAGCTTCAGGAACAACTTGTCCTGTCACACCATTACAGATTTTTTCTTAGGAAGCAGTATTTCACACGTGATCCTCAGTCGCCACCTGGTGCATTTTGTCAGTGATTGCACTTCAGGCATTGCCTGGGGCAAGGGAGTCGTCCGTCCCAGTTTAGTCACCAGCTGGGGAATCCAAACTGGGGGGATGTCTCTTCCTTTGTTTGTCATAAGTGGATTCCAGTAAAATTTGAACAAAACGGCATCACTTGTGTTCTGGTTTGCACTAAAGGGAATCATTTTTCTAATTTTTCAGCTCAGCCTCTTCTAAATAACTTCATTTTCCAAGGTTTAACTACTTGTTTTTCAGACAGCATCTGTCTCTAGAAGACTCAACATTTAAAATTAGTGATTATCACCAAGATAACGGGGCATTGGGATGCTAAATGACCGTTGCTTATGCTTGGTCCTATAGGAACAAAGGCCATCTTGGAGCTTGTGGAATGCTGTAAGTCAAGAGGGTGAGTGTCACACCTGCAGGGTGGAGCAGACAGGACAGGTTACCTAAAACTGACAAATGAGTATTCCATCCCATATATGTCATACTTGGTATATAAAAAAAAAAGAGGAATCACAAGGGTCAAGGCTTCTTTTTCAGCTGCTGGTGTCTACTGAGGAACTCACATGTCCTATTTTCCCTGATCCTGAACTGAGAAATCCTGAATGCAGTTCTTGAGTCCAGTTCCCATCTGCTGCTGTGTCCAACCTGGGATCTTTCTCCAGGTCTGCCCTGCAATGTCAGTGGTTTAGTTTTAGGTTTCAGCCCACAAGTCTCTCCCTTATGTCTCTTTCCTCTTTTGCTGTTGGGGCAATTGGGCTCAGAACTGGTTGTGTCAGGCTGCTGACCAGGCTGGGAACTGCACTTAAACTGGGATAAGAACCTCTTTTAGTTGTTTACCATCCTTATTAAAAAAAAAACCCACAGAAGCAGTATTCTCATATTTTGATTGATTTTCATGGTTT
Organism: Dromococcyx pavoninus; assembly: GCA_033558185.1. Lineage (NCBI taxonomy): Eukaryota > Metazoa > Chordata > Aves > Cuculiformes > Neomorphidae > Dromococcyx > Dromococcyx pavoninus. The sequence goes on along the minus strand of JAUMJL010000133.1, from coordinate 2,876,712 downwards.
TTTTTAATTTATATCACGCAAGTTTATCTCATCACACACATGAGAAGTGTCTGCAGAAGTCTATTGTGCAAGAACAAACTCCTGATCTTTTGATGTCCCTCCATTATGGGACAAACCACCTCTCTGACCTGGGGTGATTGGCCAGTGGTGTCACTGGCAGCTGAGTGGTTGTTCTGTGACGATCACCCCGGGGCAGTTTGCTCACAGCATCCATGGTCTATGGCACAGCCCAGGTCCTACTCTGCTGGACCTTCAAGTCTCTAGTTGTGTGAGGACACTTCTCTGTGGCCCTACCCTGCAGTCTCACACAGCTGAACGCTACACTAATGTTTTCCTTTCTTGGCAACTTGGCAGCTCAGCCCTCCCTATCTCCCTCAGCCTCCTCTGCCCTCTCTCCACCTCACCCCAGCAGAGCAGCACAGTCAGGGCACTGAACCTGTCCAAGGCAGCTGAGATTAATTTCTCTGGGCCAGTGGGGTTTAGTCCTGGAGTCACAGACAGAAAGGTCAAGGTTCTGTCAGGACTCCACATCTGAGCTGCCTTGTGGACTCCTCATGCACGCAGGGATGATCAGAGACAGAGTCTTTCCCTTCCATACACAGAGACTGTGCCCTGCAGGAGTCACAGCTCCTTTCTGTCCTCCTGTGTCTACTTTCAGAGGATGCGAAGCACGTCAGACTTACAGTGGCCCCCTGTGCTCTGCACTTGTAAGAGGTGCCCCATGTAATGAGAAGTGGACACAGGGACCTTGGTTCAAGGATCACATCTCAGTGCTGCATTCAGGCAGTTTCCCGTGGGTTGTTACCCCCACCATGAAGTGACCTCGAGGCACTGACTTTCTCACTGGTTTTCATTGAAACCCAAAGAAAAGCTGTTTCTGTTGTCTCAGGTTCATCTCACCTCACACTCATGATGTTCATGCTCACATCCCATCTGTAGAATGCAAACATGGACTCTGACCAACTCATTCAGTGTCCTTCCAGGGAGGGATGATGAAGGTGTCCAAGCTGGGGTGAGAGGCCGAGGATGAGAATGGTGGATGTGAGAGGCTACTCCAGGATGATTGCCCTGGTTCAGATTCCCCAGGGTGTCCAGCTCACACTAACACAGGCCAGACCTCGATCTGCCGGTCCTTCATGTCTCTCACGGGAGGTTTGACTCTGAGAGGACACTGCTGTGCGGTTCAACCCTGTACACCCACACTGTTTACCTGGACACTGCTGTTTTCACCTGTGGGTGACTTTCTTGGGCATGTTCCTGAGAGACACTCTGGGAGAAGACCAAAGCCTTCAGACACTGTCCTGAGGAGATCCCCTTTCTTTATGGAAAGGCTGTTGTGGAGGCCAGCTCTGTCACTCAATTGCCAACTGCCTGTCCCTACCTCCGGTCACAGCACGACCACACAGCACAGCTATGACCAAGCTGCCAGAGCACTCAGGCCTTACAGCAAGGCCAGGGATCAGGAGGAGAGTGTGGGAAGGGAAAGAGAACAGCTCTGGGACACCAAGCAGTGCAACTGCCAGGCAGCGCTGCCATGCTGGGGCTCTTTTCCCCTCTGCCCATAGAGACAGAAAGGATCTCCAAAAAAGACTTGGAGGAAAGATCTCAGGAAAATTAAATTTGCCGAAAGGCCTTTCATTTGGTTTAAACACACAGAGAGCACAACTCCTTATTTACTCAGTAACTTAGTCACAGTATAAAAGTAGAAATTGAATTAGAAAGGAGGATGACAACATAATCCCAATTAAAAAAAATCACACAAATCTACAGTAAATTAAAACAGTCGGGCCCTGCAATGAATTACAGGATAACTGCTATGCAGAAGGTGAGGAACATTTCATTGTTTCACAGTAACATCCAGTTATCAGTTTCCACACTGCATCCTTGAGCTGCTGGTTCCTCATGCTGTAGATGATGGGGTTCACTGTTGGAGGCAGCACTGCGTATAGAACAGCCACCATGAGATCAAGGGATGGGGTGGAGACAGAAGGAGGCTTTAGATCAGCAAAAATGCCACAGCTGAGAAATAGGGAGACCACAGCCAGGTGAGGGAGGCACATGGAAAAGGCCTTGTGCCGTCCCTGCTCAGAGGGTATCCTCAGCACAGCCCTGAAGATCTGCACATAGGACGCCACAATGAAAACTAAACAGCCAAGTGCTGCTAGGACACTAAACACAAGAAGTACGACTTCCCTGAGGTAGGACTGTGAGCAGGAGAGCTTGAGGATTGGGGAGATTTCACAGAAGAACTGGTCCACATCATTACCATGGCAGAGGGGAAGAAAAAACGCATTGGCCGTGTGCAGCAGAGCATGGAGAAGCCCAGAGCCCCAGGCAGCTGCTGCCATGTGGACACAAGCTCTGTTGCCCAGGAGGGTCCCATAGTGCAGGGGTTTGAAGATGGCAACGTAGCGGTCGTAGGCCATGATGGTGAGAAGGGAATACTCTGCTGAAATGAAAAAGACAAACAGAAAGAACTGTGCAGTACAACTTGAATAAGAGATGGCCCTGGTGTTCCAGACAGAAATAGCCATGGATTTGGGGACAGTGGTGGAGATAGAGCCTAGGTCAGGAAAAGACAGACTGAAAGGGAAGAAGTACATGGGAGTATGAAGGTGGTGGTCACAGGCTATGGTGGTGATGATGAGGCCGTTGCCTAGGAGGGCAGCCAGGTAGGTGCCCAGGAAGAAGCAGAAGTACAAGAGCTGCAGCTTCCTTTTGTCTGAAAATGCCAGGAGGAGGAACTGGGTGATGGAGCTGCTATTGGACATCTGCTGCCTCTGGCTGTGGGATACTGACATAAGAGGAAAGACAATGACAAGTTAGGGGAGATACTTGTCAGGAAAATCAAAGTCATTTAAAAGAGACAGTCCCTGTGTCACACAGTCACACTTCTAATTTTCTGGGAGACCTTATTCCGGGTTCCTGGCTGAAGCACAGATTGTTGCTGACCAATTGTGTGATTAAAAGGAGGGCCACTGTACATGGGCTCTTGATAAGTCAGTCCTGCTCTGTAGCAGTGGGAATGGCCAAGGACAGGTTCTGGTGTTCCAATTTGTCTCATGAAACCACTGCTAACTCAGAAGGGCTTGTCAACATCTGCACTCCCTTTTCCAAAGAAACACGAAAGGTAAAGGAAGTCTAAGATTTCTTGAATATTTTTACAGTACTCTCACTGTGTCCTTTGGGCAGTGTCCTTGGAGGTCAGAAACCCTCAGCAGTTCTGCTGCACTCAGGGAGAGCAGAGGGAGTCCTGCAAGGCAAGCCTATGGCTGAATGCAGAGTGAGGGGAGCTGCTCTGTCCCTCAGTCTTTTCACCAGCTACCCTGAACTTGTACGTTTCTGAGAGGGAGGGGATCACATTCCCAGATTATCCTCAAAAGCCACCAGTCACTGCTGAGAGCAGAGGAAGCCATCTCACACCACTCAAGGTCTCACTCTTTCCTAAAGTTTTAGCACCCACTTTCAGCCCAGGACACACACGGCTCATTTCACAACCCAAAGAGCATTTTCCCCCTCGTAGAATCTCTGCGCTTCTCCATGGAGCTTTCTGGCAACACAAAGATGTGACAGAACAGGTTTGCATCCTGGAGGGAAGCTCACAGGAGACAGCCAAGGGTCCTCATGATGGCATTTGATGAAGGGAGATTCAGCTCCTTCCCCAGCCCCACTGGCTGAACTGCCCACAGCCTCACAGCTCAGAGCAAACCTGGGACACAGGTTCCCATGAACACAACTGCAGGGTGTGACTCTGGAGTTGCAACTCCCATCCCCAAAGAGTCTGGCAGCAAGAACAAGAGAGCAGCAAGAACAACAGAACAGCAAGAACAGAGACAAGGGGAGAAAGAGAGAGAAAGAGAGTGAGAGTCTGGCTGGGAGAGGCCAGGGCAGCCGGGTATGCAGACAGCGTTCCTCTTCCCCAGCTCTGCTCGGCCCCTCCCAGACACCAACAGTGCCGAACAGTTGCTCTCAGTCCCTGTGCTCTGGAGAGGGCACCGGACCTGTGGCTGCAGAAGAGGTGGTTCAGCCTTGGATCACAGAGCCCTGAGGGCAGAGGCTTTGGTGGGTGGGAAAGGAGGCCAGGGATTTTGCTCAGAGGAAAAATCTGCACGGGAGGGGATCAAACGCAGCTTTCTGAATTTTCCATTCCACAACTTTTCTGCTTTTGATTTCCTCCCATTTTCTGACTCTATCGCTTCTGCTTGGAGATATTTGTCCGTTCAGGTGTTTCCCTTCCGCATGTGTTCTCCCAGCTCCCTTACCCCTTTCCAGTGCCTGTGCAATCATCTACAGATCCTGCCTGTTTGCAGGGCACTAGATGAGCACAAGTCCCTTTTTAGAGGTGGAAAAGGGAAGGTCAGGCTAAGCCTGATGGGTCCAGCAAAGGTGATGTTGGTGCTGTCCATAGGCACAGCAGTGACTGGAGACAACTTGGGAGGCTTCTATCAGACTTATTGGTCATTTAAAATTACAAGTCAGGAGTCTGACTGACTTGCTTAAGCACAAGAGTCACTTTTCCATTTCTTCTCCCAAAATTCTCCAAAAGTAGAAGACTGAATGGACTCAGGAAAGCTCCTTGTCATCCATGTAATCACGGCCTTCATCTTCCTTTTGAAATGTCCTCTCAGAAATGTCCTGAGGTATCTCAAGCAGTGAGGAGCCCTGACCAGCGCAGCACCCTCTCGACAGCAGAAGGACCCTCTCTTAATGTGAGCTGCTCCTTCCACCCAAAGCATCTCCCCACAGTGCCATGGGGAGCTCCCCAGGTAGGCAGGCAGCAGAGTCTCTCACCCAGCACACAGACACTGGGATGCAGGGACCCTACTCTCGAGGACAGCCCAGGCACCCCTGAGGGCACAGCTCTGCACTCATCCCCAGCACAAGGCAGCCCTCATGCCCCGTTCCTCTGACAGTGCAGCAGGGAAGCCCTGCTCGGCACCAGGTTCTTCTGCTCTACAGCAGAGACACTGGGAGAGACATCCTGACAGACACTGGGAACTGTGGGATGTGCCAGCTTTAGGAGATCCCTCCAGGAACTTCCACTGCATTGTCCTGCAGCCAGAGACTTACCGTGTGAAGGGCCATGAGAATTCCTTCCTCAGTGAACTCTCAGCATTCTCCCATTCCACACTGCCTTTAACTTCTCTCTGCCTCCCTCCTCTCCCCTCTCCCCTGCAGGCAGTGCCCTCAGCCTGCTGTGCTTTGCAGAGGAGCTTTTCCTGGGCAGAGCTGGCTCTTTGTAGCACTTCCCACTTGACAGGAGCTCCCTCCATGCCAGGAGCCCAGGCCAGCTCAGCAGCAGAGGAGTAGCCCAAGGCAGCTCTTTCTCTGCCCCCTCTGTTCTCCCTTGAGGTGTCCCTGGGCCTCCACGGGAACCTGTTGGAAACAGGCTGAAACAATCCCTGATGTTTCCTCCTTCAGCTAGGCAGAGAAACTCCTTTCCTGCAGTGACCATACGACCCTTCCCCTCAGTGTAAATAAAAGGGATGCAAGTACAAGGGGGCCAATGAGAGAAATGGTGGGGCTGGGGAGGTGAGGAGCAAGGCTGTCTATGCAGTGTCAGACCTCAAGGGACTACTTCTCCATGCTGCCCTGACCTCCTGAGGAGACACTCTGCATCAATGCCAAAAGGAGAATGCTCCTCTCACCTCTTCTCTGAAATGAAATGCAATGAAATACAATCTTTACATTAAAATAATTTTTTATTTAGCACACTTTGAAATCTTCCTCTTTAACCACAGTGGGAAATGACTCCAATGACCTGTACAAGGCTTGAAGACCCGAAGAAATTATAGGAAGACAAACAGCTCATTAAAGCTTTCTGTATTTTAATGCGACCCAAGGTGTATTTGCTGATGAGTCCTTGAACTTCAGCTAATGAGACAAGATTGAGCAAAATTCTCAAGAAGTGAAAAGTAAAACTCAGAGAATTTTGAAGTATTAATTGGTCTCAGTGAGGATTGTTACTGACAAAGCCTCCCCAGGGACTCATTAGAGCAGATAATTTGAGGCCATGATTGCAGGGATGCAAAGGAACTCTGCAGGCACCTGTAATGTTGAGAAAGGTCTGGGTTTGCTTGATGAAGCAGAAAGGCCATGTCCTGACCTCCAGTCCCTGGAAATGCAGATCTGGCTGTCACTACAATGAGCCTGGTGTCATGGACGTTCTCACATTGCCAAACCAAATTTGGAACAGTTATTCCATTGAATTCCAAATACAGGCCTGTAGAGTTATGTGAGATGCCAAGGCTCTCATACACAGCACCATGCAGATGCAGAAGAGTTGGGTCATAGACGGGAAGGGTCATAAAAGGGTTAGGTCATAGAAGAGTCAGAGAAAATTTGGGTGTGAGGAGAGTCAGATAGTTGAAGAGTCACATCACAGTGGAGTAATGGAAGAGTTCAGTCGTAGAAGGTTCATTGAAGTGTTGGGTGGCTACAAACCTTCCAGGCAGGAGAGGCAGGGAAAGAGATGTTACAGGGTTGCTCTCTACGTTAGAGAATATTTTGATTGTATAGAACTCAGTAATGATAAGATTGAGTGCTTGTGGGTTAAAATCAGTGAAACATGCAGAAAGTCAGACATATTGGTGGGAGTCTGTTTTCAGGTGCCCAACCAAGATGAAGAAACCAATGAGCTCTTCTACGAGCAACTGGGAGAAGTCTCGCGATCCCTGGCCCTTGTTCTTGTGAGGTATTTCAACCTTCCAGATGTCTCCTGGAAGTATAACACAGCAGAAAGGAAACAGTCTAGGAGGTTCATTGAGTGCATGGGAGATAACTTCCTAACACAACTGGTAATGAACCAACTAGAGAAGGCTCCTCATTGGATCTGTTGTTTGCAAACAGAGATGGCCTTGTGGGGGAGGTGACTGTTGGAGGACACCTGGGGTCAGTGATCACAAGATGATAGAATTCTCAGTTCTTGGAGGTATAAGGAAGGGGGTCAGCAAAACTGCCACCTTGGGCTTCTGGAGGGCAGACTTCAAACTGTTTAGAAGGCTGCTTGATAAACTTCATTGGGAGGCAGGTCTAAATGACAGAGGAGTGCAGGGAGGCTGGATGCTCCTCAAGAAGGAAATCCTGGTGCCGCAAGAGCAGGACTTCCCTGTGTGCCGTAAAATGAGTCAGCAGGGAAGAAAACCGGCTTGGCTGAGTAGAGAGCTTTGTATGCATTTCAGGAAGAAGAGGAAGGTTTAGGAGCTTTAGAAGAGGGGACAATAGTCCCAGGAAGACTACAAGGGTGAGGTGAGATCATGTAGAGATAAAATTAGAAGACCTAAAGCCTAACTGGAACTTCAACTGACCAGTTCAGTGAAAGATAATAAGAAATTATTGTTTTGAAAACAGGAAGACCACGGAGAATCTCTCTCTTTTACTCGATGTAGGAGGGACACCAGCGATGAGAGGCAGAGGTACTTAATGCCTTCTTTGCCTCAGTCTTTAATAGTAAAATGAAAGGCCATTGGGATGCTCAGCCACCTGAGCCAGAAGACAGTGAGAATGAAGGTCCAACAATGCAGGAGGAGCATGTTTGAGACCTGCTTGGCCAAGTAGACATACACAAGACCATGGGGCCAGATAGGATCCACCCAAGGGTATTAAGGGAGCTGGTAGAGGTCCTCTCCAAACCCCTTTCCCTCATCTTCCAGCTGTCCTGTCTGAGTGGGGAAGTGCCGCTCGACTGGAGACTGGCAAATGTTCAACCCATTTCAAAGAAGGGTTGGAAGGCGGATCCGGGGAATTATTGGCCTGTCAGTCTGACCTCGGTAGCAGGAAAGGTTGTGGAACAGATCATATGGAGCGCTATCACACAGCATGTGCAGGACAGCAGCTGACTGGGTGTGAGAAGTGACCTGGTTTGTGCAGGTGCCTGTGAGGTCACAAGTGTCCAAGCAACTGATAGGACTGGAGAGCGGGGCCTGGCTCTTGGAGCTTCTTGTGATGTCCCTCATGGCTGAGTGAGTGACAGGGATGGAGAAAGTACCTGGCCTTCAGGTGTGGTGACGCACCTTTGTGGTGTCTCTGGTGCCTGTGTGACTGACTGGGGATGAGAATTCACCTGACCTATTGTGCTGGTTTGGGTTGGAATAGAGTTAATGTTCTCGACAGTAGCCAGAATGGGGCTGTGATTTGGGTTGGTGCTGACATCAGTGATGGTAACACAGGGAGGCTTACATTATTGCTGAGCAGGGCTTACACAGCATCAAGGGCTTTTTAGCCTCTCACCCCACGCCACGTGTGAGTGGCCTGGGTGTGCAGAAGATGTTGGGATGGGACAAACCTGAGACAGCTGACCCCAACTGACCAAATGAAACTTCCGTAACACGTGACACCTTGCTTGGCAATAAAATGTAAGAGAAGAAGGAAGGGGAGACGTGGAGGTTTGGTATTTGTCCTCCCAAAAACCATTACGTGTGATGGAGCCCTATTTTCCTGGAGAAGGCTGAAAACCTTCCTGCTGATGGGAAAAAAATGAAAGAGTTCCTGAAAGATTTCCTAGTTTTGATTTCCTTGTGTACTCTCCTGTTCTTGACCTGTCAAACTCTCTTTATCTCAACTCAAGAGTTTTCCTCCCTTCTACTCTCCCAATTCGCTCCCCTGTCCCACCACGGGGGAATGAGGGAGCGGCTGAGTGATGCAGAGCTGCCTAAGAGGAGAAATCAGGACAGTATTTTTAGTACCCAGCATTGGGCTCAAAGGGTTTGACATGAACCAACAACCACTATGACACCAAAAACGCAGAATGGACCTGACATGAGGTACATTAAAGGAGCCAAGTAGGAGAAGATCAGTGATTTATTTTTTCATAGAAAAATCCAGTTCCCAGCTTCCACATTATATCCTTGAGATCCCAGTTCCTCAGGCTGTAGATGAGGGGGTTCAATGCTGGAGGCACCACTGCATAGAGAAAAGCGACCATCAGGTCCAGGCACGAGGAGGAGATGGAAGCCCCTCTTCAGGGAGGCAAATGTGCCAGTGCTGGTAAAGACAGAGACCACGGCCAGGTGAGGGAGGCATGTAGAAAAGACTTTGTGCTGTCCCTGCTCGGAGGGGATCCTCAACACAGCCCTGAAGATCTGCACATAGGACACCACAATGAAAACAAAACAGCCCAGTACTACTAAGAGACTGATCACAAGGAACCCGTGGTCCCTAAGGTAGGAGTATGAACAGGAAAGCTTGACAATCTCGGGGACTTCACAGAAGAACTGGTCCACACTATTACCATGGCAGAGGGACAGGGAAAATGTATTGGCCGTGTGCAGCAGAGCAGTGAGAAACCCAGAGCCCCAGGCAGCTGCTGCCATGTGGACACAAGCTCTGCTGCCCAGGAGGGTCCCATAGTGCAGGGGTTTGCAGATGGCAACATAGCAGTCGTAAGACATGACCGTGAGCAGAAAATATTCTGATGATATCAAGAAAAGAAAAAGAAAGACCTGGGCAACACATCCTTTGTAGGACATGGCCCTGGTGTCCCAGAGGGAATTGTCCATGGCTTTAGGGACAGTGGTGGAGATGCAGCCCATGTCAAGGAGGGGGAGGTTGAAGAGGAAGAAATACATTGGGGTGTGGAGGTGGCGGTCACAGGCTATGGTGGTGATGATGAGGCCATTTGCCAGTAGGGAAGCCAGGTAGATGCCCAGGAAGAGCCAGAAGTGCAAGAGCTGCAGCTCCCGAGTGTCTGCAAATTCCAGGAGGAGGAAATGGGTGATGGAGCTGCTGTTGGACATCTGTTTCCTCTAGGAATGGGGCCCTGTCCAAGAGGGAAAAGGCAGTAACAGGTTAGAAGAGAATTCTCCAAGCAAAATCAAAGCCGTTTCTCATAGAATTGCCCCTTCCAACTGCCTCTCTCCATCAATGAAGACCTTTGGCAGGTCCCTTTCACAAGCTGTGCGTAGGGCTCACTAAGGGTGCCCCTGGTATCAGGAGGCTATGATGTGGGCTCTGTGGGGCCCAGTTCTTCCCCACAGCAGTAAGTAAATAGCAACAGAGGGTGATCTCAGGATAAATCCACTCCTGATTTCAAAGAGTTTCCAGCATTGTCACTGACAATTCACCCGACTGCAGAGCAGAGCTGAGGGGAGGTTTTTTTTTTGTCTTTTGCTCTGGTGGCCCCGCAACAGCTGAGGAGTGGTTTTGATGTAGAAATCCCTGGCGTTTCTGCTGCTCTGTGAATGAAATCTTGAGGGTCCTGACAGACAAAGGGACTGTTCCTTTGTGCACAGTGGGTACAGCCAGTCTGTCCATCTCCCCTGGCCTCAGTTGCCCCATCCTCTCAGTCATCTTGGCCAGAGGACTTTGCACTCGGGTGTTCCCGCCAGAAGAAACTGGACAGTGCTTGGAGCACTGGAATCCAGTTTCCTAGTGCAGATCTCCAAATACCTTCATCCCATCCTACCTCTCCCTTCCCAGTCAGGGACACAGAGAGCTCATTGCAGCTGCCCACATACAGATGATGAGCAGCGTTTCCAAGACCTTAGAACTGAGGTGTCTTCTTTATTGGATTGCCAGAAAACGGAGTTGTCATGGGACAGCTGTGCCCTGCTAGAGGGCAGCCTGCAGCCTACCAAGACAAACCAGGGAAAGAGTCAAATGCCATAAATCTGGGGTGTCCTGAAAGGAGAATCTGCTTGTTTGCATTGCCCTCAATGTTCTGATTAAGAGCAGAATTGGACCCTTTACTCCCAGGGCTATATCTGCATGATAGGACCCGTAGGACTGGTGTCAGAACTGCAGCTTAACCCAAACCCCATTCCAGAAACTCCAGTGATAAGAACAAGGTGAGCAGAGACAGGAGAGGAAACAGGGAGAAATGCACGGTGCTGCTGCATGTGGAGCCAGGGGGATTGGGTGTTTGGTAAAGTTTTCTATGAAGGGGTGAGGCAGTTGAGAAGGTGACTGAGCACCCATGGCCTTAAGAGAAGAGATGTGAGAGGAAACCATGGGTTTGCTCCATGGTAAGCATCTGCACTGCAGGGGTAGTCAGGGAGGTGCCCGAATCTCCCTTCTCATGGTGTAAATGGGAGCAGATTCTTCTCCATGCCTGTCTCTGCTTCCAGGAACTTGTCCGTGCTGGGAGATGTTTCTCTGTCCCTGAATCACCTCCCTGTCTGTGCTGACAGAGCCCATGCCACCCACTGTGAGCTCAGCTCTGCCATACAGACCCCTCCTGGAAGTGGGGCCCTGCCCAGAGGCATCTCTGTGTGTTCAGAGGCCAAGGAAAAGCTCAGGCAAACCCTAAGGGGAACTGGGGTATCAGTGTCATTTAAGAAGAGAGAAATAAATTACCATCTCCCACTGCCAACCCAACCAACCAGGAGTGGAAAACTGAACGTACAGACTCTGTCCTTTCCACTGAAATGCTTCATTGATGCCTTTCCTCAAAATGACTGTCTGAAATTGCTGTGGGGGTGACCTGGAGCAGTGAGCATCCCTGAAACACAGCACCCCTTGAAATAAGAGGCCCCTGCCCTGCTGGGGGTCACTCCCTCCACCCACAGTTTCTTCCCACAGTGCCATGGGGAGGTCCGTGGGCAGGCTGAGCGGTGACCCTGGCAGTGGACAGAGTCCCTGTCCCGGCACACAGACCCTGGGGTGCAGGGACCCTGCTCTCAAGGACAGCCCAGGGCACCCATGGGTGTACACCAGAATTCCTACTCCTGTAGCCGTGCCTTGGAGAAGGCAACCAGCACAGACACTGCCTTGATGGTGCAGTGGAAAGTCCCTGCTCTGGAGCATGACTTTTGCTCTGCTCAAGGGAAACTCTAAGAGTCCTCCTGACAGATTCCGAAAGCAGTGACACGTGTCAGCTTTAGATCTTCCCAGGAACTTTATCCTAACTACACTACAGCCAGCTACTTACTGTATTTAGGGGTGAGAAGATTTCTCCTCTTGTGAGCACTCAGCTGCATTTCCACTCCAGTTCTGTATCTCTTCTTCATTCCTCTCCCCTCTCCCCTGCAGGCAGTGTCCTCAGCCCTGCTGCACTCTGCAGAGGAGCTGCTCCCGGGCAGAGCTGTCTCTTTGTAGGGCTGCCCACTTGCCAGGAGCTCCCTCCATGCCAGCCCAACCCAGCCCAGCAGCAGAGGAGAAGCACAAGGTAGCACTTTCTCTGCCCCCTCTGTGCTCCCTTGTTGCGTCCCTGGGTCTCCAGGGCCTGAATGAATCCCTGACGTTCCCTCCCTGATCTGGGAAGAGACACTGCTTTCCTGCAGTGACCACACTACGCTTTCTTTCAGTGGAAGAAAAAGGGATGCAAGTCCCAGGGGGGCAATGAGAGAAAGGGTGGGCCTGGGGAAGTGAGGAGCAAGGCTGCCCATGCATTGTCAGACCTCAAGAGACTGCTTCTTCATGCTACCCAGACCTCCTGAGGAGACACCCTGCATCAATGACAATTGAAGAATGGTTCTGCCACCTCTTCTCTGAGCTGAAAATTAATGAAACATAAACTTCACTTAAAAAATTTATTTATTCAGTGCACTTTAAAATCTTCCTCTTTAATCAAACTGTGAAATGACACCAAGGAGCTCCACGAGCCTGGAAGGCTTGAAGAAAACTCGAGGCAGAGAAAGAGCTCATTAAGGCTTTCTGTATTTTAATGAGGCCCAGGCTGCTGAGAGAAGATTCAGAAAACCTCTCAAGAAGTCAAAAGCAAAATTCAAATTATCTTGAAGTGTTAATTGGTCTCAGAGAGGATCGTTACTGCAAAAGCCTGCTCAGGAACTGGTTAGGGCTGATAATTGGAGGCCACGATTGCACAGGAGCAAAGACACTGTGCAGGCAGCTCTAATGCTGAGAAAAGCCTGGGTTTGCTTCGTGAAGAAGAAAGGCCATGCCCTGACCCCCAGGCGCTGGGAAGGCAGATCTGGCTGTGTCGACAATGACCCTGGTGCCACAGAAGTTCTCACATTGCTGAATCAAATTTGGAGCAGTTATTGCATCTAATTCTAAATACAGGCCCATAGAGTTATGTGAAATGCCAAGGGAGAAAATAAATCAGAAAAGCTGATGGGCCAAGAGAAAGCAAAGGAGGTCAGTGACCAATTATCATCACTGGCAAACATGTTGATTGGCCAAATACCAATTTATTTTATTTTATTTCATTTTATTTTATTTTATTTTAATCTTCTTCCAGATCAAGAGGTCTAGATCAGACATGCTCCCACCATAGTGTTGTCCATGTTCTGGTCTCTCATCCTGATCCCTGAGGTCTCAGCTCACTCATCGTTCATCCCCAGTAACACCTCAATGCTACCTTCTCCCATAAAGGGCAACTTCCCCTCCAGGTCCCATCCCATTAGCCTTGAAAGTACCAGACCCCAAGATCCCACCATTTCTCCAGGAGGTGGTATTTCTAGTGCCCTGTAGCACCTCATGTTGTTGTTTAATGAGGGACCCAGCAATCAGGATGAGCCAGTTGCACCCAAATGTGACCAGCTGACCAAATGGAACTTCAGGACAGTGGGACCTTCAGAAACTCTGGGACTTGGCCAATAGAAAGGTCTTGGTGTTTCACAAGGAGAAGTGGCCAGAACTGCATCATGTCTGGGAGAATAACCTTGTCTATAAGGGCAGTCTGGGACATGACCAACTGAGCAGGGACCCTGAGGAGAAGGGCCTGGGCACTGCAGGGACACCACAGGAGCCAGTGGTGCCTGCTCACCATGACCAAGGGCAACTGTGTCCAGGGATCCATTAGGAGGTGTGTGGGACACTTGAGCATTTTGAGTCACCATCCTCCTCGCCTCAGCACTGGTGAGCCCACACACATGAGGGTTTGTTAGAGTGTACAACTCCCATTTTGGGGGAGTTGGGAGGAACTGGAGAGTGTCCAGTGGAGGTCTGCAAAGATGGGGTTTGGAGCCTCAAACACATAATGTGAGGAACCCAGGTCCTTCAAGTAACAAACTGAACTGGGTTTCTTTGAAGGTTCTGGCCAGTACAGGAATAGCCTGAAATGCTTGAACAGTGGTTTCAGAGATGGTGGAACATTTATTCATGGTGGTAATCAGCATGGGAAAGAAATGAGTCCACAGAGAGCAGCTTGAGAGATTTAGTAGACAACAAAGAAAAATCACTTGAATGGCAGTTCTGCAGTGCAACACATTCCCCAGAGTGAGGCTGGGTCATCCTAGACCTTGTGTTAGATGAAAAAGTCAGAAAGGATGGAGAGAAATCAGAAAAAACAGGACAATGATGAGGCCAGAGCAAAGTGCAACAGCAGGGTGAATGTACACAGCTTGCAGGGGAAGAGGTGCAGGTGTGGGATACCACAGGACAGTCTATGGTGGAGATGGTAGAGGACTTTGCAATGGACTTTAAGAAGCATTTGGTCAATGCCAAATTCACACATGGTGTGAAATATAGTGTTGTCCTATGCAGGGAGAGGACTTGGACTGGATGATCCTTGTGGGTCAATTTGAACCCAGGTCATTCTATGATTCTCAAATGCCCCTGCCCCAGGAAGAGTTCTGACCAACGTGTGAAAGACGGGATTTCCCTTTCCAGGGGTTGGAGGCCATGGCTTGGCCCTTTAGCTCACATAGCATGTGGAAGTTTGTTCAGCATTAAAGCCACCTTTGCTGATTTGTCATCACTGCATCCAACTTTCTGTTCTGACATCCCTTGTGGAGGCTCTATCAGTGATGTCCCTCCATGGAGCCCATAAATGCTTAAGGAAACTTTGGAGTTTGAGTCTGACTTTGAATTCTTGAGAGGCTTCTTGAAATTCTCAGTGTCTGGTATTGATGGAGAAAAACCCTCCAGAGGGGTCATTAAAATGCCTTGGGCTGCTCCTCTGCTGCTGAGCTGGGCTGGGCTACTGGCATGGAGGGAGCTCATGACAAGTAGGCAGCACTACAAAGAGCCAGCTCTTCCCAGGAGCAGCTCCTCTGCAAAGCACAGCAGGGCTGAGGGCACTGCCTGCAGGAAGCGAGGGGAGAGGAGGGAGGCAGAGAGAGGTGAAAGGCAGTTTGGGGTGGGAGGATGCTGGGAGCTCACTGAGGGAGGAATCCTCACAGACCTTCACAGGGTAAGTCTCTGACTGTAGGACAATGCAGGTGGGGTTCCTGGAGGGATCTCCTAAAGCTGCCACATCCCACAATATCCAGGATGTGTCAGGATGTCTCTCCCAGTGTCTCTGCTGTAGAGGAGAAGAACCCGGTGCCGAGCAGGGCTTCCCTGTTGCGCTGTCAGTGGGACAGGGCATAAGGGCTGCCTTTTGCTGGGGATGACTGCAGGGCTGTGCCCTCAGGGGTGCCCCGGGCTGTCCTTCATAGCAGGGTCCCTGCAGACCAGGGTCTGTGTGCTGTGACAGGGACTCTGCCCCCTGCCAGGGTCAGTGCTCAGCCTGCCCTGGGAACCACCCATGGCACTGTGGGGAGAGGCTGTGGGTGAAAGGAGTGACGCCCTGCAGGACATGGTCCTTCTGTCAAGTGGGTGCTGTGTGCATCGGCACTGCTCACAGTTCCAGGTCACACACAGGGTACTTCCAAGGATCTTTCAAAAGGAGAGTCAGGACAG
The DNA here is from genome assembly GCA_033558185.1 of Dromococcyx pavoninus. NCBI lineage: Eukaryota > Metazoa > Chordata > Aves > Cuculiformes > Neomorphidae > Dromococcyx > Dromococcyx pavoninus. The sequence goes on along the minus strand of JAUMJL010000133.1, from coordinate 2,861,187 downwards.
CGCTACCTGGAAAGGAAGGCATGGCTCTTAGTCTTCAGTTTCATGCTGTTAAAGGGAAAAGAGCTGCAGACTTCTGAGAAGTGACTGACAATCTTGAACCTTTACACTTTGTGATCTGTAGGACTGCTGGGAACCTCATAATCTTTCTGCACTGACTCCTCAGGCTACACGAGCACCAGCATCACCTTGCCTGGAAACTTAACAGTTTGTCTCACCTGCTCTTTGACACCTGCGAGCAGGGAGATGTCCCTGGGCAGAGTCCTCCAACCAGGAGTTTTCTGTAGGGCAGTACTGAGCACACAGACATTCAGACAGAGTCTCTCAGAAACTGGTGTAAGGAAAACCATGTGTGGACAGGGAAGCAGTTGTAAAAGGTCTGGGAAGCAGTTATAAAATATCCAGGAAGAAGAGGGGTTGGCAGGGAAGAAGTCAAAATTAGGAATTTTAATGTCAGGAGAAGGAGAACTGGGAAAACTGCCTCACAGCCCCTCCAGGGTAGACTCTTCCTCTCAGCAAGCCTCCTTGCCTGCTCTCTCACCCATAAAATTCTCTGCCCTGATGACTGGGATGCATAAGGCATCAGCTGCCCCACTCTGCAGCCAGAGGTCCAACAGAGCAGAGCTGCCTCTTTGTGTCTCAGTGCCCATTGGCCTCTGCAGAGCACAGGGGCTGAGTGTGACAGTTATGCTCTCTGGGAGGCTGCCTGTATGGCTGTTTAAGGTGACAATTTTCTCAAGTGCCTCTGTCTCTCTTCTTGCCTTCTTTGGCAGAAAGATCCTGGTGCTGCTCCTGCTTTTCCCACCTTTCTATATTGCCCTTGTTCCTGCTTGTGGGCTCTGAAGGTTAGGTAGAGCTTCAGACACTGATCCCTCAAGCCTTGCTAGGCTGGTGTCTGTGTGGGAGTGAGGTGCCCCAGTCCCTTTACAACCTGTGGGACTCCAGGAAATGTGGGCAGTGGGTTTGAGAAATTAATATCTCTCCCCAAAGGAGATCCTCTCTGTAGAACACATGAGCATTCCCCATGATTGCCCTGTCAGGCTGAGAGCTTCACACCAGACAGCCCTGTCTCACAGCATCTTTGTCATCTCTGAGTTACCCATAAAGCAGCCCCAGAGGTGTTAAGGCCATGGAAATGGTGTGGAGCAGCTGTAAGTGGGCAGCTGAAACGTGTCCTGAGTGTCCTTGTCTGGAAGAGTATGTTGCTCGCCCTCAGACACTCTGTGAAAGAAGGAGAAATCTAGAGATCTGAGCTTTGAATCCAAACTCCTGGACTCTCAGCAGGGTCCGGTCCCTTTCAGGGGAACATACGAGTGTGACCATCCTTCAAGTGAAGCACATACAAGCACAGGGCAGTTGGGAACAAGGCTGATAGAGAGACCAGCTCCCTTCACACAACACAAAGTGAAAGCGAACGGGTTTGCGACACAGAACTTCCTATAGAAATTTAGGGGATTTCTACTTCTGAAGCAGATTCCCCAGGCAGGACAGGAGCATCTTGGAAAAAAACAACAAAACGAAAACAGAGAAGAATTTTTTTTTCCTTACTTGAAAAGCCTGTCCTAACTTTTCATTGTCCATTTCTTTTCTCCCTGCAAAGAAACAGCAGATGTCCAACAGCAGCTCCATCATCCAATTCCTCCTCCTGGCATTCACAGACACACGGGAACTGCAGCTCTTGCACTTCTGGCTCTTCCTGGACATCTACCTGGCTGCCCTCCTGGGAAATGGCCTCATCATCACCACCATATCCTGGGACCACCACCTCCACACCCCCATGTACTTCTTCCTCCTCCATCTCTCCCTCATAGACCTGGACTCCATCTCTACTACTTTGCCGAAATCCACTGTGAATTCCCTATGGGACACTAGGGACATCTCCTATGCAGGACGTGCTGCACAGGTCTTTTTTTTCCTCGTCTTGATGACAGCAGAGTATTCTCTCCTCACTGTCATGTCCTACGACCACTACATTGCCATCTGCAAACCCCTGCACTATGGGACCCTCCTGGGCAGCAGAGCTTGTGTCCACATGTCAGCAGCTGCCTGGGGCTCTGGGTTTCTCAATGCTCTTCTGCACACAGCCAATACATTTTCATTGCCCCTCTGCCAAGGCAATGCTGTGGACCACTTCTTCTGCGAAGTCCCCCAGATCCTCAAGCTCTCTTGCTCAGGCTCTTAATTTAGGAAAGCTGGGCTTCTTGTGGTCAGTCTCTTAGTAGTTTTTGTCTGTTTTGTTTCATTGTGGTGTCCTATGTGCAGATCTTCAGGGCTGTGCTGAGGATCCCCTCTGAGCAGGGACGGCATAAAGCCTTTTCCACCTGCCTCCCTCACCTGGCCGTGGTCTCTCTGTTTGTCAGCACTAGCATGTTTGCATACCTCAAGCCTCCCTCCATCTCCTCCTCATCCCTGGACATGGTGGTGGCAGTTCTATACTCAGTGGTGCCTCCAGCAGTGAATCCCCTCATCTACAGCTTGAGAAACCAAGAAATAAGAGATGCCATGTGGAAATCAATAACTGGGTGTTTTTCTGAAGCAATAAATGGCTAATCTTCTTCTGAAAATCAGTTATAACATATTCATTAAAGCATAGACTATTTTAATGTTGGTTTTGTTGCTGCTTTTCTTATTCTGGTACTCATTCTCTTTCTCATTCAGTGTCTAGTTTTCTTTGCTGTGTAAATGAGGAGCTGAGCTGTTATGTTAAAAAAAAATGCCTTTCAACAACTTCTTTTTTCCTGAATTCTCTTGTCCAAGGCCTTTCAGAGCAACAAGGATAGTTCTCGTGTGTATGCACAGTTAGTAAAAGAGTCCCAGTTCAGCAGCACTGCCAGGCAGCACCAGCACTTGATCTCCCAGAGCCATTCTATTTCACTTCCACACACTCCTCCTGATCCTTTGCCTTGCTCTAAGGCCTCCGTGCTCTGGCAGCTTGGTCACAGCCGGGCTGCGTGGCCGTGCTGTGACTGCAGGCAGGGACCAGCAGTGGGTACTTGTGTGACAGAGCTGGCCTCCACAACAACCTTTCCATAAAGAAAGGAGATCTCCTCAGGACAGTGCCTGGAGGTTTAGGTCTTCTTCTACAGTCTCATTCATGGCCTTTCCCAAGAAAGGCTCACAGATGAAAACACCAATGAACAGATAAAAGCAGTGTGAGTGTGCAAGGTTGGGACGTGCAGCAGTGTCCTCACACAGCCAGGCCTCCTGCAAGACACATTAAGGTACAGCAGAGACAATCCCTGACCATACCCTTCTAACCCTTCTATAACCTGACTGTTTTAGGATCCAACTCCTCTATAACTCAACCCTTCTATGACTTGACCCTCCTAAGACTTGAATCCTCTGAGACCTGGTTCTTCTGGGGCCCATCCCTTCTATGATCCAACTCTTCTGTGTCCTAACAGGATTTGGCAGGAGTGTCGACCTGCTCAAGAGTAAGTAGAGCAGAGGGAGCTGGATAGGCAAGATCGAGGGGTCAAAGCCAATACAATGACACTCAAAACCACCAAGTGCCAGGTTTTCTATTTGAGTCACAACAACCCCGTGTGGCACTCCAGGCTTGTGGAAGAGTGGCTGGAAATCTGCCCACTGGAAAAGGAGCTGGAGGTGCTGGTCGACAGTTGCTGGACATGAGACACCAGTGGCACAGGTGGTAAAGAGGGCCAAAAGCATCCTGGCTTGTATCAAAAATGCTGTGTCCAGCAGGAGTAGGAAAGGGATCATCCCCCTGTACTCGGCATTGCTGAGGTCATAATGTGAGTTCTGGGTTCAGTTTTTGGCCCCTCACTACAAGAAAAGTTTGGACTTTCTGGAGCACATCCAGAGAAGGGCAATGGACCTGATGAAGTGTCTGAAGAAGAAGACACTGATGGGAGACCTCATTGCTCTCTACAACTACATGAAAGGAGGTTGTGATGAGGAACGTGTTAGTCTCTTCTCCCAAGTAACAAGTGATAGGATGAGAGGAAACGACCTCCACTTGTGTCAGGGGAGGTTTAGATTGGATATTAGGAAAAAAAGTCTTAACTGAAAGAGCGGTGAAGCTTTGGAAAATCCAGCCCAGGGCAGTGCTGCAGGCTTCTTCCTTGGAAGTGTTCAAAAAGCGTGTAGACTTGGCTGTTCAGAACATGGTTTAGTAGTTCCAATGGTGCAGGGCTGGCAATTGGACTGAATGACCTTATAGGTCTTTTCCATACATGATTTCTCCGATTCTATAATTCTATGAATGAGAAGATGCTGCTGACAGGCTCACTGTGAAAATGGTTTGCCTGTTCCTTGACTGTGTGATCCATGGGGTGAACAAATGTTGGCAGAGAGAAAAACATGAAGTTTGAAAGTGGAGGCACACATGCTGAGAACCCGGTATGACCTGCTCCCTATTCCTGGACTGCTCTACATCTGTTGGACAGAGAAGGGGCAGATCTGGACACATTTCAATGGTGGCCATCAGTTTCTTGCACAGAGGCATTGAATCTGTCTGCACTTCTGTCTGATGTGTCTGTCACACACTTGCTCTGAAAGGGAGTGGCTGTCCTGTACAGAACCATTGCTGCTTCTGCCAACTGCATGGAGTTGTGTGTGAGAGCCTTGACATCTCATGGAATTCTACAGGCCTGTTTTGGGAATTAAATGGAATAATCGCTGCCAATTTGGTTTAGAAATGTGAGAATGTTCATGGCACCACCATCACTGTAGTCAATGGAGATCTGGTCAATTCAGCCAATGGAAAGAAAGAGAGGAACTGAGCTTTCCCTGTAGCACCTGTCATTACCTCATTGGGTTAATTCCTGACATAAGCTGCCCAGAACATAAAAAATGGAAAGTTCTATCATCTTAGAAGTGGTCATCTGCTGCCATTTCAATTGACCAGAGAGATTCCTCACCAGACTTCAAAAACCTTCCTCCAGATGCTGCCCTGTCTCTCAGCATTGCTCTGCTGGAGCTTCCAGCAAGCACTGTGTATCCTACACCAAATCTGGCTCTTCCAATGTCACCAGCTCATTGTGTGTGACCATGTCAGTCCTGGCCTCCATCTCCAGCAATCAGTGTGGGAGCTGAGAGAAGGATCTCTCCGGCAGGTGTCTGCTGTGTGCACACCTGAACCAAGGCAAGACAAATCCCAGCACCTGTGGGTTTGTGCTGTGCATTGGGACTACCTGAGTCCAGTCTCACTCCAGGACCGCAAACATGGAAGAGAAGCTGAATCCCTTCCGTCGGAAGTGGTACATGAGATCATTCCCTGTCACTGTTTGGGTGTCCTCTGTAAGGGACAATGAGAAGGTGATTCTTGGATGTAACTCTTTTTCAGAGGGAAGAAATGACATTAAAGAAAAGAAGAGTCTCCCCAGTTGAGGGAGGGAACATCAACACTCTTGGGAATATGGAGAGGTGCCAGCTGACTGGAAGCTAGGAAATGTTGTCCAAATCTTCAAGAAGGGTAACAGGGATTGCCCCCAGTAATTACAGGCCTGTTGGTCTCACTTCAGTGTCTGTGAAGATAATGGAGATTATTCTGGGAGCTAACAAAAAACATCTGAGAGACAATGCAGTCATTGGTCACAGCCAGCATGGGTTTACAAAGGAAAAGTCCTGCCTTACAAAATTAAGGTCCTTCTCTGACAGGGTCACCCCCTCGGTCGACCAGGGAAAACCAGTCGGTGTCATTTTTCTGAATTTCAGCAAAGTCTTTGATCCTGTCTCTCACAGGATTCTCATTAATACAATGTCCAGAATACAGCTGGATAAACACACAATGCATTGGGTGCACAATTGGCTGATGGGTTGAGCTCAAAGAGTCACGTTGAGTGGGGTCACATCAGGCTTGTGCTCATTCACTGGTGGGGTCCCACAAGGCTCCTACTGGGGCCAGTGCTCTTCATAAATGACCTGGATGAAAGACTTGAAGGCTGATTGACAGTCTGCCAATGACATAAAATTGGGGAAAATCATCAACACTCCTGGGGGCAAAGAGGCCCTGCAGAGGGATCTTGACAGATTGGGGAGCTGGACAACAGCAGGAAATTCACCAAGGGCAAGTGCTGAGTTCTGCATCTGGAACACGGCAACCCTGGATACAGGGACAGACTGTGGTCTGAGAGGCTGGAGAGCTGCTCTGCTCTGCAATGGAGAGGCCCCACCTCGAGAAATGGATGCAGTTTTCAGGGCAACAGGATAAAAAGGACATCAAACTATTGGAGAGTGTCCAGAGGAGGCCACAAGGCAGGAGAAGGGTCTGGAGGGGAAGTCATATGAGGAACGGCTGAAGTCACTTGGTATGCTCAGCCTGGAGAAAAGGACATCAAGAGGGGATCTCATAGATGTTTACTGCCTTCTCACAAGGGAAGGAGGTGAAGGAGTTGCTGACCTCTTTTCTCTTGCAATCTGTAAAAGGATCACAGGTAATGGCAGGAAGATGTTACAGGGACGCTGAGTCTGGATATTAGGAAGAAGTTCTTCACCCTGCGGGTAGTGGAGCACTGGAACAGGTCCCCAGAGAAGTAGTCACGGCACTGCGTCTGCCAGCGTTTAAGAAGCATTTGGACACTGCTCTCAGTCACATGGTGTGAATGTTGAGAGTGTCCTATTTAGGGATAGGAGTTGGACTGGATGATCCTACTGAGTCCCTTCCATCTTGGGTGATTCTATGATTCTATGACTCCTCGGCACCAGCAGGCAGAGGCCCTGCTCCTCATGGCACATTCAGCCAGCACCAAGCAGGGCTCCAGGCAAGGAGCTGAAGGAAAGGCTGCTGGAAAAGGGAAAGGGTGTGTGATACAGGGGGAGGGAGAATGGGAAATGGCTTTGATTTAGCTCAGAGATGTCTCCCATAAATTTCACTGTCTTTTCCTCCTATAGCAGTGCCCCATGCCCAGAGTCAGGAAATGTCCAACAGCCACTCCATCACCCAGTTCCTGCTCCTGGATTTTTCAGACACTGTGGAGCTTTTCCACTTCTGGCTCTTCTGATCATCTACCTGGCTGTCCTCCTTGGCAATGACCTTATCAATGCTGCTATAGCCTGTGATCACCACCTCCACACTTCCATGTACTTTTTCCTCCTCAGCCTCTCTAGTATTGACCTGGGCTTCATCTCCACCACTGGAGATGGCTAAATCCATGACCAATTGCTTCTGAGACACCAGGGCCATTTTCTTAAGCAGAATGTGCTGCACAGCTCTTTTTTTTTCTCATTTTCTTGTCAGTAGACACTTCACTTCTCACAGTCATGGCCTAAGACCACTATGTTGCCATCTGCAGACCCCTGCACTACAAGACCCTCCTGGGCAGCAGAGCTTCTGTCACAACCTGCACATGACCAATGTATTTTCACTGCCCCTCTGCCAAGGTAATGTTGTGGAACAATTCTTCTGTGAACTTTTCAAGATCCTCAAGTTCTCCTGCTTAGGTTTCTACTTCTGAGAAGTTGGACTTCTTGTGTTTGGTGTGTCTTTAGTGTTTGGTTGTTTTGTTTTCATTGTGATGTCTTATGTGGAGATCTTCAGGGCAGTGCTGAGGATCCCCTCTGAGCATGGGCAGCAGAAAGCCTTTTCCATGTGCTTCCTGCACCTGGCCATGTTTCCCCTGTATTTCAGCACTGCCATGGTGGTGCACCGGAGACCCTGTCCATCTCCTTCCCATCCCCGGATCTGGTGGTGTCAGTTCTGTACTCAGTAGTTCCTCCAGCCGTGAACGCCCTTAACAACTGTTTGAGGAAACAGGAGATAAAGGATTCCCTGAAGAAACTGACTCAATCAGTAATATTTTATCTGCAGCGAGGTGCCCATGTGTCTTCAGTTTACCTCAGGCAATATTTATCTGTTTGTCACTGTAGTTATAAACATATCTGCATGCAAATAATTTCTAGCATCCTGCTTCTCCTGAGGATGACTCCAGTCTGTCTGACGTAGAGACCGTCTTTGAAAGGGTTTATCATCATTCTTGATGTCAAAGGTGTGTCATTTCTGTAATTAAAGAGGGTTCATCAGAGCCATATGTGAAACTCAGGATTCATTTCTCAAATCAGGTTGCAAAATACACTCAGGAAATTGCAGGCTGAAAGACCTCGATGATATGCTTGTATACTGAATGTACCTGGGGGAGGAGGGCACGGGGTGTTTTTTAAGGGAATTAGGGTTGGGATGAGCTTTGACCTGGGAGTGCCCAGTGCCACTGAGATCCTGAACAGCCAGGAGTCATCTGCTGGGGGCTGTGTCACATGTGGGAGGGCTGATGGCTTATTTCCCATCCTTTAGGGAAATGTCAGGAGCCACCAGGAGAGCACAAGATGTCTCCAGGGACACAATGTGCCTTGTGTTTGGTGCACAATGTGCAGTGTCAATATAAGGTAAAAGCAAAGGATGGATGGGCTAATGAGGACTAATGAGGGCTCTGTGATTTCAGGAAAAGCAGTGGGTACAAAGCAGGCATGAAGGAGGGAGACTGGACAATGATTCTTGTCACCTGCAATCAGAATCCAACAACACATCTGAGCAATCCCTGAGACAGTCTCAATGTCGTATGATTGTCCGATGGGAAGGATCTGCTTCCCAGTCTGACCAACACAGCCAGTGTGGGGTGATCCCATGGACCAAGGGTTCTACAACCCTCTTGCTCTGAAGAGCAGCACCACCAGCTTGAGGCTTTGCAGGGAGCAAAGGAAGAGAACCAGGAATGCCTGGGCAGGCAAGCAGTGACACCATCAGCTAGGGAAAGAGACCCTGGGGAACCCCGGAGAAAAATGAGGCACCGTGTGTGTGTGTGTGTGTGTGAGAAATCTGACTATTTTATGACACTTCTGTGACTCTTCTATGACCCCACCCTTCTATAATTTGCACCTTCCATGACGTTTCCATTGCCAGACTCTTCTATAAACCTTCTATTACTCTTCTCTTCAATGACCTGGCTTATTTACTACCCTTACGTTATCTGGTGATTTATGACCCCATTATTCTGCGACTCTTCGTTGAGCTGTCTTTTTTATGACCCAGTTTTACCACTACACTTCTACCACCTGACTCTTGTGTGACACAAATCTTCTATGACCTGATTCTTTCAGTTTAGACATTAGGAAAAAATTCTTCATGATGAGGGTGGAGAGGCCCTGGCACAGGTTGCCCAGGAAAGCTGTGGATGCCCCCTTCCTGGAAGTGTTCAAAACCAGGTAGGATGGGGTCTTGAGCAACCTGGTCTGGTGGGAGGTGTCCCTTCCCATGGTAAGTGGGTTGAAAATGGATGATCTTTGAGGTCCTTTCAAACCCAAATCATTCTATGATTCATGACCCAGCTTTTCTATGACTCTTTTATGACCCAAACATTCCAGCAAATGCAAAAATGCCACTCCATAACCAATGTGATTATTAAGACAATATTCTTTTATTACAGAGTTGGGGGTTGCATTGGGATTTTTCCTCCGAAGTGCTCCCACCAAACCCAGTTTTCAAGTAACTTTTATCCACACAAGTGTTACATATACATCAGTGCCCCTAGAAATCATTAACATATTCTACACCCACGCCCACAAACGATGACATCGGCCTTTAGAGCTGGATTCCACGTCCTATGCTGTCATCTAGTGTCACCTTAGGCACACTGTAATCCTGCTGGTGCTCATTTTACTTCATCAGGTAGTCCCATCTTCATCTTTCTGACCTCTTGTGTTAGGGTTCTGCTTTTATACCAAAACTGATCTTGTCTGATTCTTTATCCACACTCCTTCCCAGAGACCTTGTTACTTTCCAGACACCTTGCTCAAAGCTGAGAATTTTTTAGATAAGCAGAAATGACTGCGAGCAATTGAACTGTATCTGGGAATTTTCTTCTCTTGAAACCACACAGATGTCTGAAACTTTCTGTTCTTTAGGACTGGTGGTTTTGTTCTATAAAGCTAAGCAGATAAAAATACAGACACTGGCAAGTACTGTATAAGCATAAGTAGAGATTAATTGTTATTATCATCTATACCTGAACAGTTTTCTAGCTAAGTCTTCATCTACCATCCAACTCTTCTATGACCTGACTCTTCTCTGACTCTTCTCTGACCAAACAATTCTATGACCTCACCCTTTTATGTCACAACACTTCTATGACCCTTCTATGAATTGAGTCTTCTATGACATTTCTATGACTCAGCCCTTCAAGGACCTGATTTTCTAGGACCCCAGCCTTTTGTGACCTGGAGTTTCTATGATTGTTCAGTGACACAACCTTTCTGTGACCTGAACATTCTGTGACCCGTCTCATCTGTATGACTCATTTCACCTACCACTTGACTCTTCCGTAACAGGGAGAGTTTTGGGGACCTGGAGCCTGTGAAATAGAATGTCATAAAAGTGTCAGAGTAGAGTTAGGTCATAGAAGGCTTTGGGTTTAGAAGAATCAGATTGTATAAGACTTCTTTAAAAGAGGAATCATGGAAGAGTGAGGTGAAATAAGAGTCAGTTCATAGAAGAGATGGGTTGTAGAAGTCTCACAGAAGAGTTTGGTCATAGAAAGATCTGTCATAGAAATGTCGGGTCATTAAAGGTCAGGTCATACAAGGGATTGAGAAGAATTGTTTATATAAAGACTACTCATATGAGGGTTTATAGAAGACTTGGATCATATAAGACTCAGGTAAAGAAAAGACATAGAAGGGTGTCAGAAGCATTGAGTTGTTGATGGGTTGAGTCATAGATACGTTAATTCATAGAAGATGCAGTTCATATGAGTCGGGTCATAAAGAACTCATAGATAAGACAGGTCATAGAAGGGTCAGATAACAGTAGGGTTGGTTCATAGAACAGTTGGGTTATAGAAGGGTCGATTACTAGAAGGATTTGGTCATATTTGTGTCTGATCATAGAAATGTCGTACCATAGATAATTTATGTCATAGAATATAAGGTCATAGTATTGTTGGGTCACAGAAGGTCTGAGTTAAAAAAGAGTTGGGTCATCAAAGAGTCAGGTCATAAAAGGATGGCGAGACAAAATCTGCCCAAAGGAAATCCAGTCCCCTTCTCTTTAAGACACACAGAAATGTCAAGTAGACAAATATTGGGGCAAAGCCTTTAGTTCCCCTGCTAATTCTTTGGAAACTTCTAAAAAGGACATGCAATGTGTGCTTAAAGCCAGTGGTCAGGGAGCTTCTCCAGTCTCCATGACCTTTGGAAGATGATGGAGAGTGGCCTCACTGTGATATCATCCTGCTCCCTCAGCTCCCTGGGATGCTGCCCCTCCTGTTACTCCCATGTACTTCTTTCTCCTCCACCTCTCCCTCATTGAGATGGGCTCCTTCTCCATCATTATCTCTAAATCCATAGCCAATTCACAGTATCACAGTATCACAGTATCATAAGGTTGGAAAGGACCTCTGAGATCATCAAGTCCAACCTATAACCCAACACTAACACCAATGCCAACACTAACACCAACCATCATCTAAACCATGGCACTCAGTGCCTCATCCAGTCTCCCCTTAAACACCTCCAGGGACGACGACTCCACCACCTCCCTGGGCAGCACATTCCAATGGCCGATCACCCTTTCAGTGAAGAACTTTTTCCTAATATCAAGTCTAAACTTTCCCTGATGAAGCTTGAGTCCATGCCCTCTAGTTCTGTCACTGGTCACCCGAGAGAAGAGACCAACCCCTGCAAGACTACAACCTCCTTTTAGGTAGTTGTAGAGAGCAATGAGGTCTCCCCTGAGCCTCCTCTTCTTTAGACTAAACAGCCCCAACTCCCTCAGTCGCTCCTCATAGAGCTTGTGCTCCAGCCCCTTCACCATCTTCGTTGCCCTCCTCTGAACACATTCCAGTATCCTAACATCTTTCCCAAACTGGGGGGCCCAGAACTGTACACAATATTCAAGATGAGGCCTGACCAGTGCCGAGTACAGGGGGACGATAACTTCTCTGGTCCTGCTCGCTACACTATTCCTGATGCAGGCCAGAATGCCATTGGCCTTCTTGGCCACCTGGGCACACTGCTGGCTCATGTTGAGCTTCCTGTCAACCAGCACTCCCAGGTCCTTTTCTGCCTGACTACTCTCCAGCCACTCTGTCCCCAGTCTATAGCTCTGCATGGGATTGTTGTGTCCAAAATGAAGTACCCGACATTTGGACTTATTAAATATCATCCCATTAGAATCAGCCCATCTCTCCAATCTGTCCAGGTCCCTCTGTAGGGCCATCCTACCCTCTAGCAGATCAACCTTTCCTCCCAGCTTGGTATCATCTGCAAACTTGCTGATGATGGACTCAATCCCCTCATCCAGATCATCAATAAAGATATTAAACAGGACGGGACCCAATACCAATCCCTGGGGGACACCACTGGTGACCGGCCACCAACTGGATGAGACACCATTCACCACCACTCTCTGGGCTCGGCCATCCAGACAATTCCTAAGCCAGCACAGAGTGCTCCCGTCTAAGCCACGGGCTGCCAGCTTCTCTAGGAGTCTACTGTGGGGGACAGTGTCAAAGGCCTTGCTGAAGTCCAGGTATCCCACATCCACAGCCTTCCTCTCATCCACCAGGCGAGTCACATGGTCATAAAAGAAGATCAGGTTGGTCAGGCAGGACCTACCCCTCCTAAACCCATGCTGGCTGGGCCTGATCTCTTGGCCGTTCTGCAGGTGCCGCATGATTTCACCCAGGACTATCTGCTCCATGATTTTACCTGGGACCAAGGTCAGGCTGACAGGTCTGTAATTACCTGGATCATCCTTACGTCCCTTCTTATGGATGGGCATCACATTGGCCACCTTCCAGTCTTCCGGGACCTCTCCGGTGAGCCAGGACTGCTGAAAGATGATGGAGAGCGGCTTAGCAAGCTCATCCGCCAGCTCTCTCATCACCCTAGGATGGATCCCATCTGGCCCCATTGACTTATGAGGATCCAAGTGGCTCATCAGGTCTCTAACTTCCTCCTCATGGATTGCAGGAGGGCCATATTTCACCCTGCCCCCATCAACCACTTCAGAGGGCCAACTGTCAAGCGAGCTGACATCCTTACTGTTGAAAACAAAGGCAAAGAAGGCATTAAGTACCTCAGCCTTCTCTGCATCTTTGGTTACTATATTTCCCTCCACATCCAACAAGGAGCGGAGGTCGCTGCTGCCCTTCTTTCTACCATTGATATATTTATAAAAACTCTTCTTATTATCCTTAACAGAAGTGGCCAATTTGAGCTCCAGCTGGGCTTTTGCTTCCCTGATTTTCCTCCTACACGACTTAACAACATCTTTGAACATGACGTGGCTTACGTCCCCTTCTTTCCAATGGCGATATATCCTCTTTTTTTTACTTAGTTTCTTCAGAAGCTCCCTATTCATCCAGGCCGGACGTCTGCCCCTACGACTCTTCTTACAACACATGGGGACAGCCTGCTCCTGTGCCTTCAAGATTTCATTCTTGAAGCGCATCCAGCCTTCCTGGACCCCCTTGCCACTAAGAACTATTTCCCAGGGTACTTTCCTGACCCCTTCCTTAAATAATCCTAAATCTGCCTGCCGAAAGTCCAGCATCGATGTTCTGTTCCTGCCTTTTCTTGTTACATTGTTTAGAGAGAACTCAATTATCTCATGATCACTACACCCCAGACAGCCTCCAACAACAACATCACCCACCCGCCCTTCTTTGTTTGTAAACAGCAGGTCAAGAAGAGCCTCACCCCTGGTGGGCTCACTCACCAGCTGCGACAGAAAGCAGTCCTCAATACACTCTAAAAACCTCCTGGACTGCCTCCTCTCAGCAGTGTTAAGTTCCCAGCAGATATCCGGAAGATTAAAGTCTCCTAAAAGAACAAGGGCAGCCGATCTAGAGGCAGCCTCCAGCTGTTTAAACAATAGAAGATCCAAATCCTCCTCCTGGTCGGGCGGTCTGTAACATACTCCAACCAGGAGGTCAGACCTGACTGCCCCTCTGACCCTTACCCATAGGCACTCAACCTGGTCATCACCAATCTCGACTTCGACAGTATCCAGGGTTTCCCTAGTATAGAGGGCCACCCCTCCACCCCTCCTCTCACGCCTGTCTCTCCTGAAGAGCCTGTAGCCTTCCATGGCAGCACTCCAGTTATGAGAGTCATTCCACCACGTTTCCGTGATAGCAACTTTATCATAGCTCTCCCGCTGGACCAGGACTTCCAGCTCCTCCTGTTTGTTCCCCATACTGCATGCGTTTGTGTACATGCACTTCAGTTGGGTTACTGATGACACCCTTTGAGATGGCTCATCCTCCACAGCAACATCTTTGGTGAGCCTAGTAACTCCCCCCTCCCCCTTCATACCTAGTTTAAAGCCCTCTCTACAAGCCCTGCCATCTCCTGGGCTAGAATCCTCTTACCCTTTGGAGTTAGACGAGACTCATCTGGGTCAAGCAGGCCGGGTGCTGTAAAGGTTTCCCCATGATCATAGAACCCAAAATTCCTCTGCCGGCACCAGCCCCTAAAACATTTATTAAGTGCATATATTCTCTTGTTCCTTTCAGTATACATCCCTGCCACCGGAGGAACTGAGCAGAACACCACCTGTGCTCCTGCCCTATCTATTGACCGTCCCAGCTCCTGGAATTCCTTTTTAACTACCCTTGATCCTCTTTTCGCTAGCTCATCACCACCAGCCTGGGCCACCAGAAGCGGGTAATAATCTGAGGGTTTAATTAGGTCTGGGAGTCTCTTGGTGATGTCGCCTACCCGGGCTTGGGGAAGGCAGCAGACTTCCCTATCAGTTGGATCCATCCTACAAATAGGGACCTCCGTCCCTTTCAGAAGGGAGTCTCCCACTACAATGACCCTCCTTTTCTTTTTCTTGCTTGAAGTCCTGACCTGTCTGACGGGCACTGTGAGGTTAACAGCCTCCTCGGGTGAGTTCTCTGTAATGCTATCCTCCACCTGAGCATCCTCCACCTGAGCATCAAATTCCAGTACCCCAAACCTGTTTTGTAGGGGCAGCTGGAAAGGTGACATTTGAAAGGGAGGTCTATAACTCCCACGAGAGCAGACCTGCTCCCAGTTGTCCTCACCAACCAGGTCACTCCCCTTATCCTGTTGATGAGGAATATGGCATTCCTCAGCCTCCTGGGGAGGATTCCTGGGAGGAGAGAGGGTTCTACTCCACCAGTCTATCTCCCTTTCACTTTCACGAATACTCCTCAACCTCTCTACCTGGTCCTTAAGATCTGCAACCATAAGGAGCAGATCTTGAATCTGTTCACACCTCAGACAGGCATTTTTTGTATGGTCCTCAGGAACCACAAGCAAGCTGAGACACTCCCTGCAGTCCCGAGTCTGGGCAGCTGCGTCCCGTTATAGTGGCTCAGTTTGGATGCCTACACTTCTGGTGGCAGAGGTTTTACCACACCTGGTCACCATTGCTGTAGGGGAGCGGGAAGCCAACCACCTGCCAGAGAGTGCCTGCTTGCCCTGCCTGCGCGAACTGCTGCGCAAACTACCTATACTGTGACCCTGTATACTGTGACCCTGTTCACCGCGCTCCGTTCGCAGGCGCTCCCAGGGAGATGTTTAAATGCCCCGCGGCTTCTTCCGTGTCTGCCCCCCTACCACGCGGTCGGCCCACGTGACAGTTGCCGCTTCTGGGATTCAGAGAGAGTCGCCCTGCCAGGGTCCTCTCCTGAGCTTTTGCCTTTCACCAGGAACTCTCCACCCGCCTAGACTGAGCACCTGGATGCAGTACTTACTGTTCCTGCTGCCGGTCGCGCCGAATTCCTTCTGGAACAAAAGGGCAATTTCCACCGCAGGATGGGTTGCCCAGTTCTTTCTGTTAGTCAATTTTATTTCAGCAGAAGTTTTTCTTCTCACCATCATGTCCTACGACCACTACGTTGCCATCTGCAAACCCCTCTACTACGGGACCCTCCTGAGCAACAGAGCTTGGGTCCACATGGCAGCAACTGTCTGGGGCTCTGGCTTTCTTAATGCTCTGCTGCACACAGCCAATACATTTTCACTGCCTCTGTGCACTGCTCTGGACCAGTTCTTCTGTGAAATCCCTCAGATTCTCAAGCTCTCCTTCTCATACCCCCGCCTCACGGAAGTTGGGCTTATTATGGTTGGTGTCTGTGGAATTCAGGTGCTTTGTTTTCATTGTGGTGTCCTATGTGCAGAACTTCAGGGCTGTGCTGAGGATCCCCTCTGAGCAGGGATAGCACAAAGCCTTTTCCACGTGCTTCCCCCAGCTGGTCGTGGTCTCCCTTTATCATTACTGGCTTTTTTGCCTACCTGAAGCCCCCCTCTATCTCCTCCCCATCCCTGAATTTATTGGTGTCAGTTCTCTACTCTGTGGTGCCTCCAGCAGTGAACCCCCTCATCTACAGCATGAGGAACAAAGAGATTAAAGATGCACTGAAGAAGCTGATTAACTTGTCTCTCATGAGCCATAAACTGCCTGGGATTCTTCCCAAGTCATTTCCTGTTCATGTCTTGAACATCCTGTGTAGCGATAATTTTATCTGTGATCCTGGTGCCTGGAGGTTTGGTTATCCTTCCAAAGGTGAGGTCAAGAACAGACTGCAGTAATTCTTTCTGTGTGGCTGTGTTACTGTTTTGGGTTGTCCATGCACCATGGGAGGAGCACATGGGGCGATGTGTGAGGGAAGAGCCCGGGCAGAGGGTCCCAGGGCATCTATACTGGCAGTTGGTGCCCATGTCCCTCTCACTGCATCCCACTCCAATTTTATGATCACTTTCCTTTTCTAACAAAGGCAGCACAGAATCCCCCAGAGGTCAGGATATTAAAACAGGACAAAAAAAACCCAACAAACAAACATGGAGGGGAACAACATCAACAATGGTTGAAGCTTAAAGCTGCAATAACACATTTCCTTTTGTCTGCATTTTTCATTCTGTTTCTTTCTTGCTTTATTGTTTAACAGGTCTCAATGTTCTATCACACTGACACCTACAGCATTAAGAAAGATAATCCTTGTGTCTTTCATGTGGCCCAAGGCCCCAGATTACTCCCTGCTCTGCACTCTCCATGTGTGACAGTTGCATTCACACCCCCTCCATTAACTGGAACAAAAGCAGTTGGCTTCAGGCTCCAGAGGAGGTAAAGGACTGCCTTTTTGAGTCATAGAAGAGTTGTACAACGGCGAGGTCATGAAAAGTCATTGAAGAGTTGGATTGTAGAACAGTCATAGAATAGTTGGGGAATAGAAGGGCTGAGTCATAGATGGGTGATAAATGAGTTTGGTCATAGACAATTTGGTTGATAAAAGGATCAGTGAATAGTAATGTCATAGAAGTGTTGGGTTGTAGAAGATTCAGTTCAGAGAAAGGTTGGGTCACTGAATGATCACGAACAAATCAGGTCATAGAAGGGTCACAGAAGGTCAGGGTCCTAGAAATTTTGGGTACTAAAAAGGTTGGCTCACAGCAATCCCATAGAAGAGTAAGATCATAGAAGTTTTGCTCTCATAGAAGACTAATTTTATGAGAGACTTGTGTCATAAAAATGTCATAGAGGTGCCGGGTCATACCAGGGTTAAATCATAGAAGGGTGATGGAATGGTCAGGTCATAGAAATGTTGTGTCAGAGAAGAGTTGGGTCATAAAACTGCTGGTTGTAGAAGAGTGAATGAAGAGCCAAGTCTTAAAATGGTCATAGAGGAGTTTGGTTATAGAAGAGTGGAGTCAACGAAGGATTGAGTGATAGAAAGGAGATAGAAGAGTCACAGAGGAGTGACTGATACTAGAATTGGGAAAATGAATGATCGTATAGAGTGTGGGGAAGAGATACTGGAGAGCTGCCTGGCAGAGAAGGGCCTGTGAGTGTTGGTTGAAAACCGGCTGAATATGAGCCAACAATGGCCCAGGTTCCCAAAGGACCAATGGTATCTTGGCCTGTATCGGAAACAGTGTGACCTGCAGGACCAGGGCAGGGATTGTGCCCCTGTACTTGGCAATGGTGAGGCTGCACATTGAGTGCTGCGTTCTGTTTTGGGCCCCTTGGTACAAGAAAGACCTTGAGGGGCTGGCGCACATCCAGATAAGTGAATGAGGTTGGTGAAGGGGCTGTAGAACAAGTCCTGCGAGGAAACACTGAGGGAAATGGGGTTATTTAGCCTAGAGAAGAGGAGGCTGAGGGGAGACCTCATCACTGTCTACAACTGCCTGAAAGGAGGTTGTAGCGAGCTGGGTGCTGGTCTCTTGTCCCAAGTGACAAATAATAGGATGAGAGGAAATGGCCTCAAGTTGCACCAGGTGAGCTTCAGATTAGACATCAGGAAAAATTTCTTCACTGAAAGGGTTCTCAGGCAATGTAAGAGACCACCCAAGGAACTGGTGGAGTCACCATCCTTGGAGGTGTTTAAAAGGCAGGTAGATGAGTTTCTTAGGGACATGGTTTAATAAGGGGAAAGGTACAGTTGGACTTGATGATCTCAGAGGTCTTTTCCAACCAGATAATTCTATGATTCCATTACTCAATCTCTACTTGAAAGGTCATTCAATGACCCCATGATGAGTGTTTGCTGTTTCAGGAATAGTTAAAGAAGAAACAAGGACATATTGTGCGCTCTGCTTTATTTAGGAAGAGTGAGTGTGGACAGATCTGAGATACCCTGTGTCCTCTTTGTGTGTGTCTTCCCCAGAAAGGTCCCCCAGTCCCCTGTGACTCAGAACAGGCAGCGGTGGGTGAGGATCACGTCAGGGGTCACTTGAGCAAACACAGTAATTTCCAGTCTGTGGGATAGGAGTGGCAGCATCCCAGGGAGCTGAATGACCAGGACGATGTCACTCTCCGCCATCTTCCTAAGGTCACGGGAGTGGGGGAACACCCTGACTGTGTCATGACTCACACATTACATGTCCTTTTCAAAAACGACCAATGGATGAGCAGGGGAACTAAAGGCTGCACCCCAGACCTCGCCCACCTGGATCTGATTTGTCAGTGTTTGAAAGAGCGGGGGACTGGATTTCCCTTGGACAGACTGTGTCTCACCATCCTACTATGACCTGACTTCTGATTACGCAAATCTTCTATGATCTGGCCCTTCTATGACCTGGCCTTTCTATAACCTGATTCCTCCGTGACTCCCCCATGATCCAACGCTTCAATGAGCCGCCTTTTCTATGATCTCACCCACCTACGACTCAGCTCTTCTGTGACCTCTTGTCTATGAAACACTTCTATGACCCTTTTATGACCTGTCTTCTATGTCCTGACTCTTCTATGACCATTATACGACCTGAATCGTCTACGAAACTTTTATGAGCAGAATCTTCTATAAACAACTCTTCTATGACCTGATCTTTTTATTACCCAACTCTTCCTCTATGACCTGAATCCTCCATAATCTGAGTCTTTTATGACTTGGCACTTCTAAAACAGGAGTCTTTTATGACTGAACTCTTCTCTGACCATTCTACAACCTTCTATGGCCTGTCTATTCTGTGACCTAACTCCTCTATGACTCAAACAATCTATGACCCGAGCCTTCTATGGTCCAACCCTTACATGACCTGGCACTTCTATAATCTTACTCTTCTATGACCTGACTCTTCATCTATAGTAAAATCCTTCTCTTATCCAAATAAACTTTCACACTTCTGTTATTCAGCTCTTACATAACATGAAAATTCTCTGACCTGAGCCTTCTATTGCCTGAGACTTCTATGACCGAACTCTGCTGAGCCTTCTGTAATCCAGCTTTTTATGAACCTTCAATGACTGAGCTGTTCTATCACACCTCTATGACCCAATTCACCTCTAACCTGACTCTTCTGTGACTTGTCTCTTTTATGACCAGGCCCTTTTATGACTCGAGTCTTCTATGACATTCTATAGCCCAACTATTCTCTGACTCTTCTATGACATGACTTTCTATGACCCAACTCTTCTATGACCTAACTCTTTTATGAACAAACCGTACTATCAACTTACTCTTCTGTGACCTGGATCCTCAGTGACTCCTCCATGACCCAATTCCTATTTGAGTTGCCTCTTCCATGACCCAACACTTCTGTGACAGTGACTTTTCTATGATTCAATACTTCTGTTAGCCTTCTGTGACCCAACATTTCTATGTATCTACTACTACCAAACCCTTCTATGACCCAACTCTTCTATCATCATACAGTTCTATGCATCCTGTATGACACGAGTTTTCTAAAATCTGAGCCTTCTGTGAACCAAGTCTTCCCTGACCCAACTATTCTTTAACCCCTCCACAGTTTTCCATGACCCAGACTTTCTAAGACACTTCTCTGATCCAATTCTTCTGTGACACAACTCCTCTATGACCTGAGTATTTTATGACCAAACCATTATATGACCCGACATGTCTATGACCCGATTGTTCTATGACTCTTCTCTGAACCTGACCTGACCCTTCTCTGAACTGACCCTTTCTGACTCAACCTTTCTAAAAAATGAACAAACACCACACTTTTGTGACTCAACTCTTCCATGAAATGAATATTTTCTCATCCGGTCATGAACCTTCTGTAACCAAACTCTTCTAAGAATCTTCTGAAAATGAACTCCTCTATTGCTCTAGTGTGACCTGACTCTTCTAACACACAAGTTTTCTGTGACTCTTCTACGACCAAACAATATATCCCTGCCCTTCCATGATCCCACTCTTCTGCACCTGCATGGAGCTGTTTGTGAGAACCTTGGTATCTCAAGTAACTCTACAGGGCTGTTTTTGGAATTAATTGGAATAACTGCTCTGAATTTGATTTGTCAATGTGAGAATGTTCATGACACCAGGGTCATTGCAGTCACAGCCACATCTGCTTCCCAAGGCCTGGGGGTCAAGGTTTGTCCTTTCTGCTTCATCAAGCAAACCCAGGCTTTTCTCAGCATTACAGCTGTCTTCACAGTACTTTTTCCTCCCTGCAGCCATAGCCTCCAACTATCGGCACTAACGAGTCGCTGGGGACGCTTTGCCAGTGACGATCCTCACTGAGACCAGTTAAAACTTCAAGGTACTTTGAGTTTTGGGTTTGTCTTCTTGAGAGGTTTGTTCAATCTCCTTTCAGTAGCTGAAGTTCAAGGACTCAGCAGCAAATACACCCTGGGTCTGATTAAAATACCGAAAGCCTTAATGAGCTCTTTCTCTGCCTGCAGTTTTCTTCAGGTCTTCAAGCTTTCTACAGTTTATTGAACTTCTTTCCCAGTGTGGTTAAAAAGGAAGAGGTAAAAAAGTGCTGAATAGAAATTAATTTTAGTGTAAAGTTTGTATTTCATTACAATTTTTTCAGAGAAGACGTGAAAATTGTACATTTGGCATTGATGCAGGGTGTCTCCTCAGGAGGTCTGGGCAGCATGGAGAAACAGTCCTTGAGGTCTGACATTGCACGGACAGCCTTGCTCCTCACCTTCCGCATCCCACCATTTCTCTCATTGCCCCACTGGGGCTTGCACCCCTTTTCCTTAGACTAAACGAAAGGGTCGTATCGTCCCTGCAGGAAAGAAGTGTCTCTCCCCAGTTGAGAGAGAGAGACGACGAGTGATGACTTCAGCCAGTTTCATAGCAAGATCCCCTGGAGACCCAGAGAGGGAGCCCAGAGGGGGCAGAGAAAGTGCTGCCTTGTGCTGCTCCTCTGCTGCTGAGCTGGGCTGGGTTCCTGGGATGGAGGGAGCTGATGGCAAGTGGGCAGTGGTATGAAGAGCCAGCTCTGTCTAGGACCTGTCTCTGCAAAACTCAGGAGGGCTGAGGTTCCTATCAGCAGGCAGTGAGGGTAGAGGAGGGAGGCAGAGAGAGGTTAAAGGCTCTGTGGGGTGGGATGATAGTGAGAGCTCCCTGAGGGAGGAATCCTCACAATCCTAATCAAGGTAAGTCTCTGGCTGTAGGAGAATGCAAGGGCAGTTCCTGGAGGGATCTCCTAAAGCTGACACATCCCACAGTTTACAGGATGTGTCAGGATGTCTCTCCCAGTGTCTCTGCTGCAGAGGAGGAGAACCTCGGCTTCCCTACTGCACTGTCAGAGGGACAGGGCCTGAGGGCTGCCTTGTGGTGGAAACGAGTGCAGGGCTGGTGCCCTCAGAGGTGCCATGGGTTGTCCTTGAGAACAGGATCCCTGCAGCCCAGGGTGTGTGTGCTGTGGCAGGGTCTATGCCGCCTGCCAGGGTCAGTTATTACCGTACCAGGGGAGCTCCCCAGGGTGCTGTGGGGAGACGCTGTGGGTGGAAGGAGCAAACCATCTCTTTAGAAGGGCATATTCCGCCTTTAATTGAGAGTATCTGATGTGAGTCAGATCTGCTGACAGGTGCAGATAACCCCGGAATATCTTCTACAAGATGTTTCAAGGGCAGATGAAAGAAGAATTTAATATAAGGAACTCTCCTGAATTTGTCTTTTCAGCTTTTTCACTTAGGGAATTGGAGGTCATACATGGAAATGTGGCTCTCCAGCTTGAACAAGTTACTGAGATGTCCTAGCGATAAATCTTGGTAGTCACTAGGTCTGACCAGATCCCACTCAAAGAGCTTTCAGACTCTCATCTGCCTATGCACAGCAGCGGCATCACCTTTCCTGCCGTTCCTCCCTGAAAATACACGTGCAGAGGCAACGCCCTGTGAAACAGGAAGGTTTCTGTAACGTAAGGTGAGTGTACAGCAGATGGAGTGGGGTCTGTGAGAATGGACATCAAAATAATATGGGACAGGGAAGTCAGAAAATTCCATATGATCCCCTCCAGTGTAGACCCTTCCTCTGAGCAAGCCCCTTCCCTCATGTCTCACCAAGAAAAGCCTCTGTCTTCAGGGATCTGGGCTCAAGGCTGAACCACCTCCTCTGCAGCCACAGCTCCAGTGCCCTCTCCAGAGCACAGGGGTTGAAAGCAACTGCTCGGCACTGTTGGTGTCTGGGAGGGGCCATACAGAGATGGGGTACCTGGCTGCCTCTGCCCTGGCCTCTCCCAGACACACTCTCGCTCTCTTTCTCCCTCTTTCTCCCCTTGTCTCTGTTCTTGCTGTTCTCTTGTTCTTGCTGCCAGGCTCCTTGGGGATGGAAATTTCAACTGTAGAGTCACACCCTGACATGGTGACTCCTTTCCTGCAGTTATGTCCATGGGAACAAGTGTTGCGGCTTTGCTCTGAGCTGTCAGGCTGTGAGTAATGCAGCCATTGGGGCTGGGGAAGGAACTGAATCTTCCTTCATGAAATGCCATTATGGGGATACTTGGCTGTCTCCTGTGAGCTTCCCTCCAGGATGAAAACCTGTCCTCTCACATCTTTGTGTCACCTGCAAGCCCTATGGAGAAGTGCAGAGATGCTACGAGAGAGAAAATGCTGTTGGGTTTGTGAAATTAGCCGTGTGTGTCCTGGGCTGAAAGTGTGTGCTGAGACCTTAGGAAAGGGTGAGACGTTGAGAGGTGTGAGGTGGATCCATCTGCTCTCAGCAGGGTCTGGTAGCATTTCAGGATAACATGAAAGTGTGATCCCCCTGCATCTCAGAAATGTCCATACGCAAGGAAGTTGGGAACAAGACCGAGGGACAGAGCATCTTCCCTCACTCTGCACTCAGCCACAGGCAATACTCTTGCCTTGCTGGACTCCTTCTGCTCTCCCTGAGTTCAGCAGAAATGCCGAGGATTTCTGACCTCCAAGGACACTGCCCAAGGGACACAGTGAGAGAATTGTAAAACTATCCAAGAACTCTTAGGCTTCCTCTCAAGAAACCTTTCACATTTCTTGGAACAGGGAGTGCAGATGTTGACACACCCTTCTGAGTTAGCAGTGTTTTCATGAGACAAATTTGAAGCCCAGAACCTGTCCCTGGCCATTCCAACTGCTACAGAGCAGGACAGATTTATCAAGAACCCATATACAATGGCCCTATTATTAATCACACAATTGGTCAGTAGCAACAAGTGCTTCAGCCAGGAAGCTGGAATAAGATCTCCTAGGAAAGAAAAGTTGACTGTGTGACAGGGGGAGAATCCATTTTGAAAGGCTTTGATTTTCCTGACAGGTGTTTCCCCTAACTTGTCATTACCTTTTCCTCTCATGACTGTGTCCCATTCCCAGAGACAACAAATGTCCAACAGCAGCTCCATCACCCAGTTCCTCCTCCTGGCTTTCACAGACACACGGGAGCTGCACTTCTGGTTCTTCCTGGGTATCTACCTGGCTGCCCTCATTGGAAATGGCCTCATCATCATGACCATAGCCTGTGACCACCGCCTCCACACCCCCATGTACTTCTTTCTAAACCTCTCTCTGCTTGACCTGGGCACCATCTCCACCACTGTCCCTAAAGCCATGGCCATTTCCCTCTGGGACAACAGGGCAATTTCCTATGCAGGATGTGCTGCCCGGGTCTTTCTGTTTGTTTTCTTGTTTTCAGCGGAGCTTTGTCTTCTCACCATCATGTCCTATGACCACTAAGTTGCCATCTGCAAACCCCTGCACTACGGGACCCTCCAGGGCAGCAGAGCTTGTGTCCACATGGTAGCAGCTCCCTGGGGCTCTGGCTTTCTCAATGCTCTTGCATTTCTCTCTCTTGCACACGGCCAATACATTTTTTCTGCCCCTCTGCCAGGGCAATGCTGTGGACCAGTTCTTCTGTGAAGTCCCTCAGATTTTCAAGCTCTCCTGCTCACATTTCTACCTCAGGGAA
The DNA here is from genome assembly GCA_033558185.1 of Dromococcyx pavoninus. Taxonomy (NCBI): domain Eukaryota; kingdom Metazoa; phylum Chordata; class Aves; order Cuculiformes; family Neomorphidae; genus Dromococcyx; species Dromococcyx pavoninus. The sequence continues at coordinate 2,836,618 of JAUMJL010000133.1, read as the reverse complement.
GTTGGACTTCTTGTGTTTAGTGCCAGTTTAGCTTTTGTCTGTTTTGTTTTCATTGTGCAGATCTTCAGGGCTGTGCTGAGGATCCCCTCTGAGCAGGGACACCACAAAGTCTTTTCTACATGCCTCCCTCACCTGGCTGTTGTCTCCCTTTTTATCATCAGTGGTGCGTTTGCCTACCTGAATCCCCCGTCCAACTCCTCCTCATCCCTGGACCTGGTGGTGGCCGTTCTGTATTCAGTGTTGCCTCCATCAGTGAATCCCCTCATCTACAGCATGAGAAATGAGCAGCTCAACGATGCAGCGTGGAAACTGATAACTGGATGTTACCCTGAACTAAAAAACTGCTGATCTTCCTTTGCAGTGGAGTTATGATACAATACATTGCAAGCACAGACTTTCTGTTTTTACTGATTTTGATGGTGGTATTTTTTTTTTAACTTAGATATTGTTGTCATTGCCTTTTTAATTCACTGTCTGCTTCTCTCTTGTAATTGAGTAGCTGAGTAAATGGAGTGCCACGGTCTCTCCCTGTGTAACCAAAATAAAGGGGTCTGCAGTGCCTTTAGTTTCTGACTCTTCACCTGATGCAGGCATTGAATCCCTCAGGGGGAATAAGATGGGCAGAGAGCAGAGCTCACCCATCAGCCGGGGTGGGTGGGCAGTGCTGGAACTGGTAATATGAGACCAACGCCATGGGGCACCTTCCCCATCCGTCCCTATCACCAAAGGCACCAAGCAGCCTCCTCTGTCCTGCACCTGCAGCTCTGGGCTCTACACCTCACACCCTCTGGACTGTGTCCTGACTGACCATTCCTTGTTCTCTCTGCGTGTTCCCCACATGGCCCTGAGCTGGTGGTGGTGCTCTGCAGAGGCATTGGCTGTGGTGCCCTGGGGCCATGGGTGACTCTGCACTGGCCCTGCTGGTCAGGGTGGGAAGCAGACCCAGCTGGATAGGGATCACTGCTGCTGAGCCCCTTTCCATCTTCCCAAATGGCTCAGGAGACAAGGACCAAGCGGAACAGGATCATCGGGTATCTCCACGGACACAAATTGTGAGGAGAGCTGCACCAGATCCTACCTGTGGGCTTTGACAGAGGATATCCTGAAACACTCTCCAGCCTTATGTCCCCCTGCCTGCTGGCTCCTCACAGCCTCTCCATGTATTGCATGGCCTTTGTCAGCCTGTGTGCTCCCCAGGTTCACATTTTTCTCCTTGAATGGTCATTCATTTTACGAGGTGCCACTCACTGCCCACTCAGACTCACAGGCTGTCCCTGGAGATCCCCTGGGAACTTCTTGGATGCAGAAAGTTCCTCTCCAAGATATCATCTGCCATCAGCCTCACTGCAGGTTTGACAGCAACAGGCAGATGAGTCAAAGAACTCTTTCAGTCTGCTTGAACATGTGCAACCAAGAAGGGACTTCTTATTCCAGCCCGTGGTCCCTAACAGATCCCCTGAAACTCTGAGCCTGTCCCCCTGAATCCATCAAGAACACCAGAAGAGCAAAAGTCCTTCTGATGGAAGAGGTCCTTGGGTGTATTCCTGCACCAGCTTTGAAAGAGGCATTCAGGCTTCTGGCCCTGCCCTTTGGGTTATGGTGATGGTTACATGGAGACCAGATCTGATAGAGTGGTTCACATGGACTGTTCCTGCCTGCAGCCACACGGAATTCACTGTAGAGACAACAGGACTGTCAAAAGTAACATGACCTTAGGGTTAACACAAAGGCAAGGGCACAGCAGGACAGTGTGAATGGGAGGGGATACCAGCACTGGAAAGGTCACGTAATGTTGCTGCCCTTTGGCCATGGCCCCAGGGAAGCAGCAGCCTTGGCTCCCAAAAGCAGAGAGAGTGTCTACTGAGGCAATATGGGGCAGCCCCAAGGACAACCAGATCTGATCATTCTGGTGGTGAGGGGCACTTGCTAATACAGGGTAAGATAAATGTGTTGGGATGAAGAATCCCCATGAAAAAATGCAGTGAGTGGGAGTGTTAAGGAACTCAACGTGCCCTAAAAGTCCTGAGATTTCTGACAATCAGTTATCTCCTGGCAGCCTGATAGACCCACTCCTGAATTGCAGCAGCAGTACTAAAGCTGCATGATTTAGGAAGTATTGAAATTATACAGGCGACGAAAGGAGTCAAGGTCTTCTGTTACTTCTCTATGACCTGACCCATCTATAACTCAGTTCTTCTGTGGCCTTTCTATTATATGACCAGACCATTTTGTGACTCCAGCCTTCTACGGCCCAACCCTTTTATGACCTAAATATTCTCTAATTCTTCTATGATGCAATTTTCTGTGACCCAGCCCTTCTATGACCCAACCTTTCCATGACCCATATCTTCTATGAACTGACTCTTCTATGAACCAAATGTTCTACGAACCAACCATACTATTAACTGACTCTTCTATGACTTCACCCTTATATGACCTGACCCTATATGAATTCTCTATGAACAGACTCTTTTATAAGCCTTCTTTTTTATGACCCCACTCTTCTATGACCAGACTCATTTATGTTCCAATGCTTATTAGGCCCTTCTATGACTCTATTATGACTGGAGTCCTCCGTGTCCCAAATATTCTATGACCCAAATCTATGAAAATTTTATGACCAGACTCTTTGCTAAGCGGCCCTTCTATGTCTCTTCTAATGACCCAACGTTTCTATGACCCAGTTCTTCCGTGAGTCTTCTATGACCAAACATTTCTACAAAACTTCTACAACTGAACCCTTCTATGCCCTGACTCTTCTATCTCCCCACTCTCCTGCGATTCCTCTATGACCCGACTTCTCTAAAACCTTCTATGGACGAAGCCTTCCATGGCCCAACGATTCTGACCCTTCTATGACCTTCTGTTATGTTCTCTTACTTCTCTATGACCAAACACCTCTATGACCCAATGCTTATATAACCCAGCTTGTCTATGACCTGACTCTTCTATGATGCTTTAATGGGCTTAATATTCTACAGTCTTTCTGTGACCTGATTCTTCTATGATGCTTCTATGATCTAACCGTTCTCTGAACCAACCCACCTTTGAATAAACCCTTCTACGATCTGACTCTTCTAAAACCCAAATATTCTCTCACACTTCCAAAATTCAACTCTTCCATGACTCAAATATTCTACAATCTTTTTATGACTTGAATCTTCTACGAACTGAGACCTGTATAACCGGATTTTGCTACAAGCTGTCTATGAGGAAACCTTTCCATGAACCGTCTAAATGGAACTCCTATAACTCCTCTAGGATCCAACTCTTCTGTGACTCGACTCTTTTCACACCCAATATTTCTGTGACTCTTCTATGGCCTAAAACATTTATGACCCTTCCCTTCTATGACCCAACTCTTCTGCAACTGCATGGAACTGAGTGTGAGAGCCTTGGCATCTCATGTAATTCTACATGCCTGTGTTTGGAATTAAATGGAATAACTGCTCTAAATTTGATTCAGCAATGTGAGAATGTTCATGACACCAGCAACATTGGAGTCACAGCCAAATCTGCCTTCCCAGGGCCTGGGGCTTCTACTTCTACTTGGGTTTCTACTTTCTACTTCTACTTCCTGACCTTTCTACTTCATCAAGGAAACCCAGGCTTTTCTCAGCATTACAGCTGCCTGGGCAGTTCCTTTGCCTCCTTGCAATCATGGCCTCCAACTATCTCCTCTAACAAGTCCCTGGCTATGGCTTTTGTCGGTAACGATCCTCACTGAGACTAATTAAAAATCCGAAGTACATTGAGTTTTGCTTTTGGCTTCTTGAGAGGTTTGCTCAATCTCCTCTAAGCAGCTGAGATTTAAGGACTACACAGGCAATACACCCAGAGTCTCATTAAAACACAGAAAGCCTTAACAAGCTCTTTCTCTTACTGTAGTTCTCTTCAGGTCTTCACACCTTGTACAGCTCTTTCGAGTCATTTACCAGTGCAGTTTAAGAGGAAGATTCAAAAATGTGCTAAATTTCAAAATGTGCTGAATAAAAATCAAATTTTTACGTAAAGCTTATATTTCATTCCATTTCAATTCAGAGAAGAGGTGACAGAACCATTCTCCAATTGGAATTGATGCAGAGTGTCTCCTCAGGAGGTGTGGGCAGCATGGAGAAGCAGTCCCTTGAGGTCTGACACTGCTCTGGACAGTCTTGCTCCTCACTTCCCCAGCCCCACCATTTCTCTCATTGACCACCTTGGACTTGCATCCCTTTTCCTTACATTGCAGGGAAGGGTCGTATGGTGACTGCAGGAAAGAAGTGTCTCTGTCCAGCTGAGGGAATCAAGGATTGCTTCAGCCTGTTTCACAGCAGGTTCCCCTGGACACCATGGACACCTCGAGAGAGAACAGAGGGGGCAGAGAAAGTGCTGCCTTGGGCTGTTGCTCTTCTGCTCAGCTGGGCTTGGCTCCTGGGATGGAGGGAGGTCATGGCAAGTGGGCAGTGCTACAGAACCAGCTCTGCCCAGGATCAGCTCCTCTGCAAAGCACAGCTGAGGGCACTGCCTGCAGGCAGAGAGGGGAGAGGAGGGAGGAGGAGAGAGGTTGAAGGCAGTGTGGGATGGGAGGATGCTGAGAGCTCACTGAGGGAGGAATCCTCACAGCCCTTCACACGATAATTCTCTGACTGTAGGACAATGCAGGTGCAGTTCCTGGAGGGATTCCCTAAAGCTGACACATCCCACGTTTTCCAGGATGTGTCAGGATGTCTCTCCCAGAGTCTCTGCTGCAGAGGAGAAGAACCTGGTGCCGAGCAGGGCCTCCCTACTACAGCGTCAGAGGGACAGGGCCTGAGGGCTGCCTTCTGCAGGGGACGAGTGCAGGGCTCCGTGCAGCCCAAGGTCTGTGTGCTGGGGCAGGAAATCTGCTGCCTGCCAGGGTCAGTGCTCAGCCTGCCCAGGGAGCTCCCCATGGCGCTGTGGGGAGAAGCTATTGGTGGAAGGTGCAACGCTAAGCCAGGGCAGAGTCTTTCTGCTGTTGAGGGGATGCTGTGTGTGTCAAGGGTGTCTGCCAGCAGGACATCTTCTCTTTGACCAGCTCTTCCATGACCCTTTCTTCCATAAACCAGACTTTTTCATGACGCTACTCTTACATATTTTACTATGACACTCCTGTCATTTTTCTGTCACTCTTTCATGACCCGACATCTCTATAACATTTCTGTGACTCTTCTCTGATCCAGCTCTTCTCTGATCTGACTCTTCTGTGATCCCATTCATCTCTTACCTGACCCTTCTATAACCCAATCCATCTATGACCCAGCCCTTCTATGACCAGAGCTTTCCATTACTCTTCTGTGACCTGGCAATTCTATGATCTAACGCTTCTATGACCTGACCCATCTATGACATGACCCTTCTGTGACCTGAGTCATTTATGACCAGTTTCTTCTATCATTCAACTCTTCTAAGACCTATCCCTTCTATGACCCAACTCTTCTATGACTCTTCATTAACACAACACTTCTATGACCCTTGTCTAACCTGATTCTTCTCTGAGCCTTCTATGACATATCTCCTGTATGACGTGACTCTTAAATGATCCAGCTCTTCTATTACCTGACTCTTCTATGACCTGACCCTTTTATTCTGCAACTATTCTTTGCCCTGATCGTTCTATGAATCTTCTGTGACCTTTCTATGACCCCATTCCTCTATGGTCTGATTCTTCTACGCCCCAACCTTTCTCTTACCTGACTCTTCCATGAACATAGACAGGTGTCTATGAAATGACTCTTCTATGGCCTGACTTGTTTACGACCCAACTGTTCTATCACCCTTCTATGACCCAGCTTTTCAGTGACTTGTCAGTGATGAGACTCTTCTCTGACCCAACTCTTCTATGACTCAGCTCTTTTGTGCCCCCTTCTATGACCCGAGTCCTGTAGGACCCAAATATTCTATGACACTTCTATAACCCAGCCCCTCTATGACCTCAACCTACAATGACCTGACTCTTGTATGAACCAGCCTTTCTGTGACCGTTATATGATGCTACCCTTCTGCGACCTGAGCCTTCTTTAATCCTTCTATGTCCCAACCCTTCTTTAACCCAGCCCTTGTTTGACTTGACTCTTCTACGCCCTGGTTCTTCTATGACTCAATTCTTTCACAACCTGAGTCTTCTATGACCCTACCCTTCTATGACCCAGCCCTCCTATGGGACCTCGTTGTCAATGTGCCAACCAGGTGTCTTCTGCTGGTCTGTCAGAGACATTGCCAGATGTGAGCTTAAAAGCACAAATCCTAGCAATGAGCCAAGGGCTGACCTCTTAGCTACTTCAGTGGTGACCTCATGGACCCTTTCTCAGCCATGTTCCCGCTGTTGACCTGTCCCCTCCAGAGGCATAAGTGGCCTCACATCCCCCTCATAGCCATTGCCTTCCTACTGGATTATGGGTTCTTGAGACATAACTGGCCACATGATACCCGTCACACTCCTTGTGGCCCAGGATGTGAACAGATAAAGGAAAGCTTGTTTCATCAAACTTATCAAATGAATTTCCCGGAGCTGAGAAATGTTCTTCAGAGGAGCTGCTGCGTTTATACTGGTGCATTTTATGTCTCTACTTCTGCCTCTGTTTTTTGTTTTCTTGTGTCTTTTTTTCTTTGAAGACCTCTCCAAAGAAAAGTCCCAGAATAATACAGGCTGAATGAGACCCATGAACACCTTTGTAGTGGGTCTGGCTGCGATGGAGATGACTTTCCCCACAGCAGCCCTGTAACAAGTGCCTAATTTAACCCTGCACTTTTACCAGACCTACAGCAGTTTGGTTCAGGCTCCAGAGGAGGTCAAGGCACAGTCAGGCCATGAACTCCTCTAAGAAACCCACAAGGTGCATAGCAGCACACTGGTTGCCCATAAGGAGCCCTGTGCGTAGCTCTGTTAGGTACAATTAACACTATGGGTCAATCACTTTTATCCCATCAATATCACAGCCTAAGTGAGCCTTGGCTGAGCTCTCTCTGTTGGGCAGTGTGGCTGCATGGCCATTATCTCCCCTTGTGTTGGGACACCTCTCATGGGTGCTCCTTGAAGCAAGGAGATCTTTTACCGTGACAGATCCCTGCTGAGCCCCATTTGAATCTTCCCTGGATGGCAGCTGGACTGCATGATGACCCAAGACTACCAGCTGGGAATTTCCAGTTAAACTCTTTCCCAGCACCTACCACCTGTTTTTCTGGTTTGAGCTGAAGGAGAATCAGTTTTCTCACTTCAGCTCAGCTTCATCTGAGTAAGTGCATTTTCTGAAAGTTCACTGCCTCTGTTTCAGACAGGGTTTCTCTCTGGCAGTTATCACACATGGCACTAGGATGCAGAAAGGTCACTACTTGTACTCATTCCTATGGAAACCAAGACCATCCTTGAGCTGGTAGAGCCGTAAGTGAAAGGGGAGGAAAAGGGTAGAATCTACAGGGAGGGACGGACAATCAGGTGACCACAAATTGACCCCCAGATGATTCCTTCCCATGGATGTCATACTTGGGATAAAACTGAGGGATCAAGAAGGTCAAGTTCTCTACTTTAATGACTTGTGTCCAGTGAGGATTTCATTTGTCTTTTTGCCCTGATACCTGATCCACGCATTTCCGAATCTAGATTCTGAGTCCAGCTCCCTCCTGCTGCTCACTCCAAACTGGGACTTTTTCCCTACGCCTGCTCTGCAGCATCAGTGATGATGTAGACATCAAGGGGTGTGTGTGAAATTTTGAATAAATGTATATATTTATAGTGTTCTTATTAATAATATTTCCCTTACTAGTATTATTGTTTCATTAAAGTTCGTTTATTTTTATTTTTAGACCGAGGAGTCTTTTTCTGTCCTTTCCTTTCCTCTTTCCATAAGTGGAGTGAACGGAATGGGATCACCATAACTGCTCGTGTTTAGCTGCCAATACAGCTGGACTGTGACAGGCTGGAAGAGGATATCTTTGACCTCCAAACAGCTCTCTGCAGGCCTCTGCTCTGCAGGGCTGTTATCCCAGGGGATTCATTCAATCAGGTCCCAGGTGTACTGACCAGCCACCGGTTTACTCATGACTAATTACTTCCCTCCACCCCTGTCCCCCATCCCCTGTCCCTTTTCTCTTTGTTCTCCCATGCTTCTTTCTCCACAAACCACCTTGATCCCACCCTTTTCCTGCCTTTGGTCTTTTCCTGCACATCCCATGGCAAGTCTTGCACAGACCCCAAATGCACTTTCTGGCTTCCCATCATGAGTCTCAAACCCCTGAGGCAGAAACCCCATCTTCAGTGTGCAAGGTCATCCCAGGAGGTTCTCCTGTTGACCCACTTGGTGAATCTCTCACATAGATGCGTTGGAACTTTGTTTGAATCAATGTTTTACCTTCTGGGTATTGAATGGTTTCTCTGAAATTGTTGAAATTCATGTCCTAGAAACAGCAATGCTTTTATTTTATACGCTTGTTTCATCAATTTAAAATGCTACATAGTGTTTAGAATTGTAGAATGGTTTGGGTTGGAAGGGACCATGAAGGTCATCTAGTCCAACTGCCCTGCAGTGATCAGGGAGATCTTCAAGTAGATCAGATTGCTCAGAGTCCCATCCAACCTAACCTTGAATGTTTCCAGGAATGGGGCATCCAAGACCTCTCTGGGCAACCTGTGTCTCTGCCACAGCACCCTCAGGGAAAAAGATTTTATCCTAATATCTAGTCTAAACTGTTTTATTTTAAAACCGTCACCCCTTGTCCTATTGCTACCGGCCCTGCTAACAAGTTTTCTTATCAACACTTTTAAGCATTGAAGGCCACAATAAGGTCTCCTTAGAGTCATCTGAGCTGGACCATCCAAACTCTCTCAGCTTCTTTTCTCGTGGGACTTGTTCTACACCTTTCATCATTTTTATGGCTATCTGTGGACCGGCTCCAACAGGTCCATGTCCTTCCGGTGCTGAGGACTCCAGAGCTGGATGCAGCATTCTAGATGGGTTCTCACCAGAGTACAGTAGAGGGGGAGAATCACCTCGCTCAATCTGTTGTCATTGGGTTTTTTTTAGTAAAGCCATGAAATGGTTGGCCTTCTGGTCTGCAAGCACAGATTACCTGCTCATGTCCAGCTTCTCATCCACCAGGACCATCAGGTCCTTCCCTGTAGGGCTCTTTGTGTCCCTGTAGAGAAGGCATTGGGGATATAAGACTCAAAGAATCACAGAATGGTTTTGGTTGGAAGAGACCTAAAAGATCATCAAGTTCCAATCTGCATGCCATGGATAGAGACAACTTTGATGAGTTCAGGTTCCTCAAAGTCCCTGATGTTATACACTTCCAGGGACTGAGCATTCACAGTTTCTCTGGGCAACCTGTGCCAGGGTCTTGCCACCACAGTTGTGATACATTTCTTCCTTATATCCAATCTAAATCTCCCCTATTGCAGCTTGAAGTCCTTGTCCCTTGTCCTGCTGCTACAGACCTTAATAAAAAGTCTTGCTCCATCTTTCTTGGCCTATGGCCACTATGGTTTGGCCTGAAACCACCGTGGAGAGTGCCCAGAAACCCCCCAAGATAGGGTTTGGAGGCCTCAAGCACATGACCAGAGGGCCTTCGGCTCCGTGGTGTGGAGACTGCGGACACTCCAGGAGTTGCCTGAGAGTGCTTGAAGGGTGGTTTCAGAGATGGTGGAGCATTTCTTTATAGTGGAAAATTGCAGGAAGAAGGAAATATTGCCAAAAAATGTAATTGGGGAGGGACAGATTGCACAAGAGGAGAAAGAAATATTCCAACGGCAGTGCTGTGGTGCAAAATATTGCTCAGAAAGAGTCTGGACCAGCCCAAGGCTTTGTTTCTCAAGGGAGAGGCAGGAAGGACAGGGAGGTATCAACAAAGAAATGTGACAGCAAGGTGGGACAGCTGGGTAGATGACTACAGCCTGCAGGGCAAGAGGCACAGGTGATGCAACACTGTGGGACACCCTGCGATGGAGAGGACAAAGGGCCCTGGAACAGCTGAAAACTCCTTGACAGAGCCAGCCTTTTCATGACTTTGGTGATGGTTGTTGTCTCTGCCAATGATGCCTATGAGGAGACAACCAGTCCTTCCAGCACTGAGGACTCATTGCCTCTTTGTCCATACTTAGGGGCTTGTTAGGTGTCGTACTATAATCCTGCCCTTGGCATTACGCATCCCCACATCCCACTGCCCCAGGAAGAGAACAAGAGAGGGACAGGATCTGCCTCGCAGGGGCTGGAGGTCAGGGCTTGGTCCTTTAGATTAGTGAAACACATCCAAGTTTACTCTGCATCAAAGCCATCTTTCTTGCTTTTCCCAGCCTGTCATCACTGTCTCCAGTTTTCTGCTCTAACTGCACCTTGGAGACACATATTTAACCGTGTCTCTCAGTGGGACCCACTAACAGTAGAAGAAACTTTGGAGCTCGGATTTGACTCTGACTTCTTGAAAGAATGTTTTCAACTTCCTCTCAGTTTCTGTGGTTCATGTACTCAGCACCAAACCCACCAGAGGGACCATTAAAATTCCTTGGGCTGCTCCTCTGCTGCTGAGCTGGGCTGGGCTCATGGGGCAGAGGTAGCTCCTGTCAAGTGGGCAGCACTACAAAGAGACAGCTCTACCCAGGAACAGCTCCTCTGCAAAGTGTAGCATGGAGGAGGAAAATACCAGCTATTCTCAGGGAGACGAGCAAGGCAGAGAGAGAGGTTAAATGTGATCAGGAGTGGAAGGATGACTGAGAGCTGACTGGAGGAGAAATCATTGCAGTTCTATACACTGTAATCTGGGTGATGGGCAATGCAGATGTAGTTCCTGGAGCCATCTCTTAAAGCCGGCAAAGCACACAGCTCATGGGATCTGTAAGGAGGGGGTTCTTGTAAGGCAATTTGGAACTGCTGTGAAACCAGGTGAGCAGCCAGGGGTGCCCCAGCTGTTCTTCAGAACAGGGTCCCTGCACTCCAGGGTCTGTGTGCCAAGACAGGGACTCTGTCGCCTGCAAGGGGCAGTGCTCATCCTGCCCGGGGTTCCCCCCGATGGAGCTGTGGGGAGAAGCTGTGGGTGGAAAGGCTGACACCCGGCAGAGCAGGGTAGGGTCCTTCTGCTGGCAAGAGGGTGCTGTGTGCATCGGGACAGCTCACAGCGCCAGATCTCCACAGGACATCAGGCAGAAGCAGCTTTTAGAGAAGCACATCAAGGTAGGAACTGCCTGAAAGGGAAGAAGCATGTGCTTTCAGTCTCCTCCTCTTGTTTCTCTTGGTGAGGAAGTAGACTTGGAAATTCCCTTTGTTCTGCAGGAAATTCTTTCATTCCAAATCATTTTTCATTTAGAGGAGAAAATATTTGCATTTATCAGAAATGAAAGCCCATGGCTTGCAGAGAACCCAAGGATAACCTTTACAGCCTCATCAGGATAGATCTGATGATCTGCAGATTGCCTGCACACCCAGAGACACCCCCGGGCAGTGCCCTGCTGCTGGGAGGTGTCTACAGGGCAGAGCTGGGCACACAGCAGTTGGATGGGCTCTGTGAACACTGGTAGGGAGGAGGCATGGGGACAGGGAAACAGCTCCTCGCAGGGACAGCTCCAGGCAGCAGAGACACGGGCAGGGGTTGAGGCTGAACTGCTACCAGAAGTGCCGGGAGGGGAATTTGAGTACCTCCCTGCCGTCCCTTGCAGAGCAGATGCCTTCCACAGAGCAGCCCCTTGACCCTCTTCCACCCAGTAAAGCTTCTGTCCTTGGGGCTGCAGGGTCTTTGGTTGAGTCACCTCCTTAGAAACTACATCCTAAGGAGGAGGAAGTCCCAATTGCCATTTGACAGGAAGGTGTGCCAGGGGAGGTTTCTTTTGGATATTAGGAAAATGTTCTTTATGCAGAGGGTGTTGGAGCACTGGAACAGCTCCCCAGGGCAGCAGCCATAGCCTGAGAATATTCAAGAAGCATTTGGACAATGCCCTCAGATACAGGATGTGAATGTTGGGATTGTCTAATGCAGGGCTCAGAGTTGGACTCAATGATCACTTTGGACCCTTCCAACTAAGGTCATTCTGTGATTCTGTTTGTCCCTGTCCTCCCACAGCAGGAGCACTTTCCCTCCATCTTTGCCTCTTCTCTGCCTCTGTTCTGCCTCTCACACTCCTGGAAGCAAGGGAGGTTCAGGTGCAGCTCACACACCAACGCTGCAGGTCTGGTTATGCAGTTGTGTCCATGGGAGAAAAGTCCATCATTCTGTCTGAACCTGTGGGTCTCTGGGAAGTGCAGAATGTGGGGCTGAGGAGGGAACTGTCTCTGCTCAGGTCACTGCAGTTGTAGCATATCCAGATGCTTCCCTGGGGTTCTCCTGTTGAAAAATGTTGAGCAGCTCCTCTGTGTTACCGGTGGATAAGAGATGAAGTGCAGAGTGAATTCCAGAAGCTGTCACTCCCTTTCCCAGGTGCTGCTGCTGTGGAGCAGGGATGGCTTCTGGGAGGTCGTGGGCAGAGCCCTGTTCCTAATGGCACATTCATCCAGCCCAGACCAGAACTCCAGCCAAGGAGAGATCTGAAAGCCCTAAAATGGAGGGGAGAGACGGTCTGTGATTGGGTGGTGTTTGAGGGACAGGGAATGGAAAGAGCTTTTCTCAGAGAACTCCTGACTTTTGAGTGTGATTTCTACCATTGGCAGGATCTCATGAACAAAAGGATCAGATGTCCAACAGCAGCTCCATCACCTGGTTTTTCCTCCTGACTTTTGCAGAAAAACGGGAGCTGCAGCTCCTGCACTTCTGGCTCTTCCTGGGCATCTACCTGGCTGCCCTCCTGGGAAACAGCCTCATCATCATCACCATAGCCTGGGACCACAATCTCCACATCCCCATGTACTTCTTCCTCCTCAGCCTCTCCCTCCTCGACATGTGCTCCATCTCCACCACTGTTCCCAAATCCATGGCAAATTCCCTCTGGGACACAAGAATAACCTCCTATCCAGAATGTGCTGCACAGATGTTTTTGTCTGCTTCATCAGCACTGAGTATTCTCTCCTCACAGTCATGTCCTACGACCGCTACATTGCCATCTGCAAACCCCTGCACTATGGGACCCTCCTGGGCAGCAGAGCTTGTGTCCACATGGCAGTAGCTGCCTGGGGCTCTGGCTTTCTCAATGCTCTGTTGCACACAGCCAGTACATTTTCTCTGCCCCTCTGTCAGGGCAATGATGTGGAACAGTTCTTCTGTGAAATCCCCCAGATCCTCAAGCTCTCATGCTCAGGATCCTACCTCAGGGAAGTTGGGTTTATCATGTTCAGTGCCTGTTTCACTTTTGGCTGTTTTGTTTTCATTGTGCTGTCGTACGTGCAGATCTTCAGAGCCGTGCTGAGGATCCCCTCTGAGCAGGGTCAGCACAAAGCCTTTTCCACCTGCCTCCCTCACATGGCTGTGGTCTCCTTGTTTCTCAGCACTGCTTTTTTTGCCCACTTGAAACCCCCTTCTATCTCCTCCCCAGCTCTAAATCTCACAGTGTCGGTTCTGTACTCGGTGGTGCCTCCAGCACTGAATCCACTCATCTACAGCTTGAGGAACAAGGAGCTCAAGGATGCTCTATACAAACTGCCCCAGTGGATACTTTTTCACCAACAATAATCTCTTTCCCCTTCCATGCACATTTCCCAAAGTTATCTCAACCCACAAATCTGCTATATTCCCTTGTCATAATTCTACCTATAGATAATATTCCGAGCTACACTACGTGTCTTGAGGTTTGATCCAGTTGAGGGTTACTCTTGCACAACGGTGTCAGATGTGGCCTGTCCAGATCCGGCTCTTCAATAAAATGACATCTTCCAGAGGTTGTACTTGAATGTTGAGCTCTTTGTCCAAAGATGGTGCCAACAAAACGTCCAAGTTCATGCTATCATTGTACTCCATTGGACCAAAATTTCTGATTTTTAAAGCTCTCTTCTCACTGTCCAGTGCCAGTAGAGACGTTTTTAATGGGCTCCCCATTACCTTCTCGGGTGGCTTCATGTGCAACGGGACTGATGGCACATAGAAAGCTCTCACAAAAATGAATTTGAAGGGGTGAGGAGAGGATGTGCTCTGGGATGGGAGTGAAGGGAGACTCTGAAGACGAAAACCCCTCAGAGGTGATGTCCCCCAAAAGTAAAAGACCGAATCCATGTATCCGCAAACAAGGACTCTGAAGCCCATGGGAGTGAGTGAGGACCCAGCAGGCAGAGGGGTGGGAGACGGGAGAGATGCAGGAGCTGCCTGAGGAGCCCCAGAGATCTTGTGCTCTCCGGGGCAGTGGGGCTGGTGGGGGCAAAGGAGTGCTCAAATGCAGCTGGGGTTGAGGATCACATACAATAGGAGTGTAGGGGAGCCTGGGCGTGAGTGGCCTCACAGCAGCAGCCCTGGGGCCAATGGGCAAGATGAGATCCCTCTCTGCCCCCCAAGAAATGCTGGAGCTGCCATTCCAGGCTGGGCTGCTCTGTTGGGCTGCATCACACTGGGCTGTGGGAGAGGACAGGAGAGGTGGAGAGATTTGGGGAGAAGCTGGGATGGGATAGAAATAGACCAGAAGGGGAGGACATCAGTGTAGAGCTTAAACATGAGAGTGTGGAGGGTGAGGGCACCGAGCAGGTTGTTCACGGTGTAGAGTCAGGTGTCATGGTGAAGGGAGCAAGGACAAGAGAGCAAAAGAGAGGAGCCTAGTGTGTTTCACGTTCCCTGGACAACCGGCCCCAGAGAAATCATGCCAGATGTGTCCCACACACTGGACATTTCCATGTCCGGATGTACGTCCAAACCCTGAGGAAGAACTTCTACTACATTGTCACCTCTGTCCTTGCTTTTGCTCAGTGATATCCGATTCCACCACCATTATTAATAAAAAGGGAACCAGTTTCCTACTGACATTTGTTGCACACCAGTCCCACGGCTCTTGTCATTGCTGCTCTCTCCACAAAGCTCTTTATCATACAGCTCCAAACAGATCAGGGGCTCATGGCCTTGTCCCAACAAATACTGAGAAAGCCCATTGATTGGGAGCCCCCAGCTGCCCTGGGGCCTTGCTCAGTCTTTTACCCTGAGAGGTTTCTCAAACCCCAGCTCTCAGCCTCCCCCTGTCCATAACGTGCTTCAGGCCCCAGCCATCTTTCTGGCCTTTGCAGGACTCACTCCAGGCTGTGCAGGGTCTTCTTCGTTCTGGGGAGCCCCGTACTGGACACAACAGTCTTGGTGTGTCCTGTGGTGGGTTGACCTTGGCCAGCAGCCAAAAAAACTCCAGCTGCTCCCTCTCTGCCCTGACTCAATGGGACAAAGGCAGAAAATAAACCAGAACAACTCACAAGTCAAGAGAAAGCAAAGGAGTTCAGTGACAAATTACTGTCCTTGGCAAAGATGTGTTGACTTGCTGAAGGTTAATTTAATTTATTGCCAGTTAGAAAAGGTTTGGACTGTGAAAAACGATGACAAAATATTAAAGATTATTCTCTTGACACTCTCCCAGGCTCAAATGACTCCAGTGCTCCCAATTCACCTGCCCACCCCAGCACCAGGAGGATGGTGAGAAAGGGTAGACTCACTGGGAGGGAGCAGAGTGAGGAACAGAGAAGGCCTTGATGCTGGGCCAACCCAGCTCAGCAACAGCCAGACCCCTGTTTGTCACCAACCCTCCTTTGGACACCAGTGCAAAAAAAGGCACCACAGGATCTTCTGGAAAGAAAATTAAACCCATCCCAGCCAGACCCAGTACACTGGAACTGGGGGACCAGGGACAGACTCAGGAGCGTACTTGTCTGACAAGGAATGAGCATTGTGAGATAATCACTTCCCCCACTCTTTTATTGAGGCTCCTCTTCACACAATCCAGGGCACTGCTGGGCCACCAGGTCACACTGCTGGATTTTTTTTTCCTTCTGTTGCCTGGAGCCACCAGAGTTTTTCCACACAGCTGCTCCTCAGTCAGACATCCCCTGCCCCTGCAATTGCATGGTTTCACTCTATCCCAGGCACAGGACCCAGACTTTCTCCTTTCTATGTCTTATGAACTTCCTGACAGGACAGGCATTGTGCACATTAAGTTTCCCCTGAAAGGCAGCCATAAGGCACAGGAAAGGTGCTCCCGAGTTAGTGTCATTGAAAAATGTGATGAGATCTTCCTCTTGTGGGATATGGATATGGGTGTTCAGCTGCACAGGGTTCCAGAGTCCCCTGTGTCACCTCACTAAACCCTAGGGTATCCCCCAAAGTCCAAGGAGGATACGGACCCTTCACCACTGCTCTCTCAGTCTGAGCATCCAACCGCTGTTTTGTTCATTTGTTTGATCAGACTGCAATGGCCTCACCGGGATACAGGAGTATTGAGGGAGACCATGCCAAAGCCTTGCTGAAATGGAGGTAAATGACATGAACTGTTAACACCTGAGGCACAAACACAGCTGCTTCGTCATGAACACAACCAGGCTGCTGACATGTGATTTACCCTTGGTGAGTCCATGACGATTCTCTCCTCTTTCAGGTGCACAAATAGTAATCAAACAGCAGTCATCCCATGGCCCCTCCTCACCAAAGTGAGCTTGTGCAGCCTGGGAATCCTGGGGCTGCACTTTTGTCCCCTTTCAAAGATGAGTGGAACCCTTGCTTGTCCTCACTCACAAGAGACTTCGACTAATCCCATAGTCTCTCAAAATGGATTTTCCAAAGAAATATTAGTCTTTCCCTGGGATTTCCTCACTACTGTTCTTCCTGTCATACGGTGCATTTAACCGACTTCAACTTCCCTGTTCCTTCCCCTTTCATGATCCAGCGGCCATTTCCAATGTCATCTTTGTTGACTCAGACTCTCCAGATTAAGGCCCATTTCTCTGATTTTCCCCTCTCCTCATTCTTTGTTCATTCAGAGAACTCTCACCTACCTTGCTGCTGCTTTGAGCTTCAGGGAGTTCAGAGCTTCCCTGTCTCTCAGCAGTCCGATTGTCTCTTCAGCCAAGTCTTTAATTATGTTTATATCTACCTTTTTTGTATCTATCTCAGCATTTCCTCTAAGATTGTCCCTTGTAGAAAGGCAACATCATCAGAGACAGCTTGTGCTGAACATGTGAGTGAGCACAGGGTATACTGATTTTGACACTTTATC
The DNA here is from genome assembly GCA_033558185.1 of Dromococcyx pavoninus. Classification (NCBI taxonomy): domain Eukaryota; kingdom Metazoa; phylum Chordata; class Aves; order Cuculiformes; family Neomorphidae; genus Dromococcyx; species Dromococcyx pavoninus. The sequence continues at coordinate 2,819,538 of JAUMJL010000133.1, read as the reverse complement.
ATGCTTTGCTTTTCTTATTCTCCTGTGCCTGTGAGCAGCCAGATCTGTAAGGAAAGAAGAGGGAAATGGTGCCATGGAGCTGGAACACTCAGCTCTGGAGTCCAGGGAAGTCTGATGGAAGGAAAAGGGATGCAAGTCCCGTGGGGGCAATGAAACAAATGGTGGGATGTGAGTGGTGAGGAGCAAGGCTGTCCATGCAGTGTCAGACCTCAAAGGACTGCTTCTCCACGCTGCCCACCTCTCTGAGAAGACACTCTGCAAAAATGTCAATTGGAGAATGCTTCTGTCACCTCTTCTTTGAAATGAAATATAATGAAATACAAACTTTAAACATAACTTTGAAATGTTCCTCTTTAACCACACTTGGAAATGACTCCAATGAGCTATACAAAACTTGAAGACCTGAACAAAACTATGGAAGATAAAGAGCTCATTAACACTTTCTGTATTTTAATGAGGCCCAAGGTGTATTGCTTCTGTAGTCCTTGAACCTTAGCTACTATGAGGAGATTGAAGAAACCTCTCAAGAACTCAAAAGCAAAACACAAGTACCTTGAAGTTTTAATTGGTGCCAGTGAGATTCATTACTGATAAAGTCATAGTCAGGGACTTGTTAGAAGAGATAGTTTGAGGCCGTGTTTGCAGGGAGGCAAAGGCACTCTGTAGGCAGCTGTAATGCTCAGAAAATCAAAGCCCTGTCCCTCAGGCCCTGGGAAGGCAGATCTGGCTGTGACTACAATGACCCTGGTGTCATGGACATTCTCACATTGCTGAATCCAATCTGGAGCAGTTATTCCATTTCATTCTAAACACAGGCCTGTAGAGTTATGTGAGACGCCAAGGGTCTCACACACACAGTTCCCTGCAGGTTCAGAAGAGTTGGGTTATAGAAAGGCAGGGTCAAAAGTTCTGGTAATATTCTTATATTCTGACTCTTTTCAGAAACCTTGGGTGTGAGAAGAATCAGGTCATAGAAGAGGTCATAGAAGAGTCGGGTCATAGAGAAGTGATGGAAGAGTAAAATTTTATGTCGTTCATTGAACTATTGGGTCATAGAAGGTTTGTAGAAATTTTGGGTCATAGAAGTCTCAAGTCATAAAAGATTCAGATCATAAAAGGGTCATAGAATATTTGTGTCATTAAAGAGTCAAATCAATAAAGCGTTAGAATTTATTTGACTTTCAGAAACTTTTGATCATAGAAAAGTTGGTTGAAATAGGAATCGAGTTATAGAAGAATCAGAGTACAGAAGGGTCAGAGAAGGGTCAGGCCGTAGAAGAGTTATAGAAGAGTCGGGTAATAGAAGAGTCAGGTCATAGACAGGTGTGTTCATATAAGGGTTGAGTCATAGAAGGGCATGGTCATGGATTATTCAGCTCATAGAGGATCTGGTTCACACAGGAGTTGGGTCATGGAAAATCATAGAGAATTCGGGTCACAAAAATCCATAGAAGGGTCGGAGAAGAGTCAGATCATAGAAGGCTTGGTTCACAGAATGCTCAGGTTTCGGAAGAACTGAGTCATAGGGGAGTCAAAGAAGAGTGGGGTGATAGAATTGTCGGGTCATAGAAGACTCATAGAAGAGCCAACTCATGGAAATGTCACATCATAGAAGGTTCAGGTCATAGAAGAGTCATAGCAGAGTCAAATCATAGAAGAGTTGGGTCACAGAAAGTCCCCTCTAGACCCTTCTCCTGCCTTGCGGCCTCTTCTGGACTCTCTCCAGGAGTTTGATGTCCTTTTTATCCTGTGATGCTCAGAACTTCTCCCAGTACTCAAGGTGGGGCCTCACCAGTGCAGAGTAGAGGGGGACGATTCCCTCCCTCCCTCTGTTGGCGATGCTGTGCTGGATGCACCTTAAGACACGGTTGCCCTCTTGACTGCCAGGGCTCACTGTTGGCTCATGTTCAAATTGTCGTCGACCAGAACCCCCAGGTTCCTCTCCGCAGAGCTGCTCTCCAGCCTCTCAGACCACAGTCTGTCCCTGTATCCAGGGTTGCCGTGTCCCAGGTGCAGAACTCAGCACTTGCCATTGTTAAATTTCATGCTGTTGGTGATTTTCTAGCTCTCCAATCTGTCAAGATCCATCTGCAGGGCCTCTTTGCCCCCAAGAGTGTCAACAGCTACCCCGACTTTTGTGTCATCAGCAAACTTTGTCAATAAACCTTCAAGTCTTTCATCCAGGCCATTTATAAAGATATTGAAGAGCACTGACCCCAGGATGGATCCCTGTAGGACTCCACCAGTCTGATGTAACTCCATTCACTGTGAGTCTTCGAGGCCAATCCATCAGCCAGTTGTTCACTCACTGCATTATGTGTTTATCCAGATGTGTTCTGGACATTTTGTCAATGAGAATCCTGTGAGAGACAGGATCAAAGGCTTTGCTGAAATCCAGAAAAATGACATCGACCGGTTTTCCCTGGTCGACCAGGTGGGTGACTCTTTCATAGAAGGGCATTAACTTTGTAAGGCAGGACCTTCCCTTGGTAAACCCGTGCTGCCTGGGACCAATGACTGTGTTGCCTTTCAGATGTTTTTCGATAGCTCCCAGAATAATCTTCTCCATAATCTTCCCAGGCCCTGCAGTGAGACTGACAGGCCTGTAGTTACTGGGGTCATCCCTGCTGCCCTTCCTGAAGGTTGGGACAACATTTGCTACCTTCCAGTCACATGGTACCTCTCCAGATTCCCAAAAGCATTGAAAAATCATTGAGAGAGGTATCCCTATGACATCAGCCACCTCTTTATGTACCCTTAGATGACCTCATCAGGCCACATCAACTTGGAGGGATACAGCTGGAGCAGCAGATCCTGCACAAGTTCAGGGTTGATTGGGAGATTGTTTGTCCAGTCATGATCCTCCATCTCCAGGCTCTGTGGGAGGGCAAGCCCAATATCTTTGTTGAATAATGATGCAAAAAAAACCATTAAAAGTCTTTGCTTTGTCTAAGTTTCTGTTAAAGAGGTGCCCATTCTCATCAAGTAATGGCCTGCCTTTTATTATTGACATATTTGAAAAACCATTTTTTTATTATCTTTCACAGTGCAGAGAAAGTGCATTAGAGAGAGCAACCTCTTTCTGGATTTTCACTGCTCTCCATGTCTTTGTGCCCTATCAAGCCTCCATCCCTGGGGCTGTAAGGGAGGCTGAGAGCTGTCCCTGCCCCCATCAGCTGCTGTGCTTTTCAGAGGGGCTGGGGCTGTGAGGTGAGAGCCCAGAGTTCTGCTGCAACCTGCGGTGGGCACTGTCGTGGGACCAGCCCAGACTGGGCTGCTCTGCTGGGTTGGGCTGGAGAGAAATCAGGGGCTGTGGGGAGAGCTGGGGAGGGGCTGTGCTGAGCTGGGAAGTATGCAGCAGAGGACAACACCAATGTTTGTTGAACTCTGTGATCAATGCAGGGTGAGTGCACGCTCCATTGTGTGTGAGGTGAAGAGCCCAGAGATGCAGGTGCAGGAAAGAGAAGACTTTTTGTGCCCTTGGTGGTAGAGATAGACTGGGAAGGTTCCCCAGTACACTGGTCTCTCATATCACTTCATTAGATGGACCCATCTTCATCTTGCTCACGTGTCCTGAGGCTGAACTCTTGTGTTATCATTCTGCTTTCCCACCAAAACTGATCTTATCCAGTTCTTAATCCATAGTCCTTCCCAAAGGCCTTGTTGCTTTCCAGAGACCTTGCTCAAAGCTAAAATGTTGAGATAAGCAAATGCGACTCCAAGCAAATATACCACATCTGGCAACTTTCTTCTCTTTAAACTACACAAATGTCTGAAACCTTCTGTTCTTTATGACTGGTGGGTTTGTTCCATAAAGCCAAGCAGATACAAAATACAGACACTGGTATGTATTTTATAAATATAAGCAGAGATAAATTATTATTCTCATCTATACTTCAATAATTTTCTAGCTAAGTCTTCATCTATAATCCAATTCTTCTATGAATGTCTAAAGACCCAACTCTTGCCTGACACTTCTATGACCCAACCTTTCTATCACCCTTCTATGACGCAATCCTTTTATGACCCAAGACTTCTCTGAACTGTCTTCTATGACATTTCTATGAGTCAACCCTTCTAGGACCCCAACCTTTCTAGGACCCAAAACTTCTTTTACCATTCTGTAACCCTTCTATGATGTGAAACTTCTATGATTGTTCGGTGACCCAACCCTTCTGTGGCTGAACCTTCTATGACCTGACTCTTCTCTGCCCTTTCTATGACCCGACTGATCTATGACCCACCTCTCCTATTACTTGATTCTTCTGTGACTGTTCCATGTTCCAATTCTTCTATCACTCTTCTATGACTGTAAAGCACAGGCCTTTACCTTTTCTGGAGCCTTAATCAAACTGCAGCTGTTACAGTTAAAGGAGGGGGTGAAGGGCAGTGCAGAGCAGGGAGGTTTTGGGGGCACTGGTCTCTGTGAAAGACACAAAAAATGTGTTTCTTAATGTAGTGTGATGGAAATGTTGAGAATGCTTTAAAATTGAAGCAACAACGAAAGAGAACAAAAGATGTACAATGAAGGAAACATCCTATTGCATCATTAAGCTTCAAATATAATTGCTGTTGTTCTCCGTGTTTTGTTTTGTCCTGGCTTGATGTCATCATTTCTGGGGGATTCTGTGCTGCTTTTGTCTGTAAAAGACAGCGATCATAAAATCAGGGTAGGATGTAGTGACAGGGACCCGGGCACATTGTGCCAGTTCAGGTGTCCAAGGACCCTCTGACCAGGCTCCAGCTGTAGCTCCAGCAGGTCCTTTGTGCCAGCTGCCAGTCCCAGCCATGGGCTGCAGAGACACTGGGTGCTATGGAGACAGCACTGGGTGTTTATGGTCCGGCAGTGGAACTTGATCCAGAACCCTCAGGAATTTGGACACGCCTTAAGAATGGCGAGCACGATCTTGTCAGCCAAAACCATGGGATATTGTGCACAACATGTCAGTGTTTCCTGTGAGATCACGATGGAGAACTGTCAGGATGGGCACTGGCATCTTTCAGATGACGTAGCAGACAGGAATAGTCACACTGAGCTTGTCCAAGGCAGCTGAGATGAATCTCTCTGGGCCACTGGGGTTTGTTCTTAGAGTCACACACAGAAATGTCAGAGTTCTGTCAGGAATGCACATTTGAGCTCCTCTTGTGGAAGCCTTATGCACCCAGGGATGTTCAGAGAAAGAATCTTTCCCTTTCACACACAGAGGAAATTGTCACCATATCTCTCTGGCCCCCTGCTGATGCTTTCAGAGGACAGAAGGAACCTGAGCCCTGGAATGTCACCCTGCTCTGCATCCATCTGAGAAACAACACGTCATGAGGAAAGGACACAGGGACCTCAGTTCAATGAAGCACGTTCCAGTGTTTCCTGCATTCAGGCGGTTTCCCATGGGATGTTACTCCCACCAAGAAGTGACCTCGAGGCATTGTCTGTCCCACAGGCCTTCATGGAACCCCAGGCAACAGCTGTTACTCCTCACCCAGGTTAATTTCACATCACACACGATGTGTATGCTCACATCTCATCTGTAGAATGCAAGCATGGGGTATCTCTTACTTATTCTGTGCCTTTCCAAGGAGGGACAAAGAACCTCTCTAAGCTGGAGTGAGAGGCCATTGCTCGGAATGGTGGTTTTGAGGGGCTGCTCCACAATGACTGCCCTGGGACAGTTTATTCAGAGTTTCTGGTGCACATGGGCACAGACCAGACTCGCCTCTGCTGATCCTTCAGGTCTCTTTCAGGAAGCCTGAGTGTGAGAAGACACTGTTGCATTACCCAGCCCTTCACACCCACACTGTTTATCTGTACACTGGTATTTTCATCATTTTCCTGGGAATGTTCTGGAGAGAAATTTTGGTAGAGGACTTAAACCTTCAGGCACTGCCCTGAGCAGATTCACCATTCCTCAGATGCTGTCTGGCAGTGCTGCCATGCCGGGACTCTTTTCCCTTCCACCCATGCAAGCAAGAACTCTCCCTGCAGCTCCAAAAAACCTTGCAGGGAAGGACTCAGGAAAGAAAACAGTTGCTACTGAGTTTGTTATTTTGTTTAAATCCATGGCAAGAGCACAGACTTTTTGTGCCCTTGGTGGTAGAGACAGACTGGGAAGGTTCCCCAGGACACTGGTCTCTCACATCACCAGTTCCAGCACTGCCCACTCACCACACTTGGTGGGTGAGCTTTACTCTCTGGACATCTTCTCCCTTACGTTGGACACAGTGCCTGTCTCAGGTGAACAGCCAGGCCCACCTGGCCTTTGGGGATGGGGAAGTGGAGGTGTTGATCTCCTCTCTTTGATGACCAGCGACAGGATACAAGGAAATGGAATGAGACTGAGTAAGGGGAAGTTCCGATTTGATGTCAGGAAAAGGTTCTTCACAGAAAAGGTGCTCGGTCACTGAAACAGGCTCCACAGGAGGTGGTCAGGGCACCAAGCCTGTCAGTGTTCAAGAAGGATCTTGACAATATACTTAATCACGAGGTTTCATTTTAGGTGGTTGTGAGAGGAGCAGGGAGTTGGACTCAGTGATCCTTATGAGCCCCTTCCAAGTCAAGATATTCTACGATTTTATCACCTTCAAGCTCAAACAGTCCATCCACTACCCTTCCAGTAACATTTCTTCTTCCTGACAGACAGTCTCTGCCTTCCAAGTTCCACTGTGTGACTCGTTTCCCTCTCTCTTAACATCACACTGGCCATTAGTATCTTTCTATATTTGGGTTCTAACTGTATGTTTTCTATCTCCATTTGGCTTCACTTGTTTGATTGCAGGTTACTTACGAAATATTTTTGACAGCAATATCTCCTCAGGAGCCACCACCAAACTCTTATCCAGTCAAAATAGTTGTAATAAAACTGGTTTGTGTGCACATACAAAAATTTATGGAAGCTTTAATTGCTCAATGTAATCCCAGCAAGCAGGACAAATTGTAAAGGGCCTGAGGCAGCCCCTCCTTACTGTAAGGGATTTGTCTCTATGACGCTGTAGGTGCAGTATAAGGGATACGAGGGATTTGCCTCAGAGCTCCTCTAACCAGGATCCTGGAAGGGTGCCAAAGTGTACAGAGCCTGAGGAGGGTCCCCTGTATTTCCCCCTACTCTGACTTTAGAAGCGACATTTCTAAACCACACAACTGCTGCTGCCCTTTCAGCTTCTCCAACAAACACAACCCTGTGCCTGTTGATGGCCTCAGGCAGAACGGACATGACCACCTGGATCCAAGCCCTTTCCCAGGACAGGGCCTATGGGTACTTTGGCAGAGGTCCTTTCCCAGCCATGGTCCTGCTGCTGGCCTATCACCTCCAGAGACAGAACTGACCTCACCATCCCCTTCACAGGCAGGCCCCTGGTTTATTACGAGTTTCTGGGACACAAGTGACCCGTCCATCCCCCTCCTTATGGCCCAGGACCAGGCCAGGTAAAGATATGCTTTTCTAATTCAATTTATCAAAAATGTTTCTTACTAATGATTGGAGTGGAGAAGCATTCTTCACAGGAACTGCTGTGCTTATGCTGAAACATTTCATATCTCTTCTTCTGCCTTTTTTATTCCTACTTCCTCCACATCTTCTATCGTCAGAAACTTCTCTAAGGGAAAAATTCATCAAATCATAAAATAACTCGGGTTTAAAGAGAGACCTGAACGTCCTCTTGTCTCACTCTCCTGCTCAAGGCAGCGTGAACCATGTTAAGTCCCCAGCCCTGCTCATGAGCTGGGATCTGGATCTCAAATCCCATCCTCATATCATCACGAGGTTGGAAAAGGTCTTTGAGATCATCAAGTCCAACCATACATGTCTACAAAAAATACATTTCCTTGAGCACCTCATCTCCCCATCTTTTAAACTCCACCACTACCCTGGGCAGCCTCTGCCAGTGCCTAATCAAACTTTCAGTGGATAATTTTTTCCTGAAGTCTGAACCTCCCCTGGAACCACTTGAAGCCATTTTCACTTGTCCTATCGCCTGTCACTTGGGAGAAGAGACCAACACCCACCTCAAAACAAGCTCCTTTCAGGGAGTTATAGACAGTGATGAGGTCTCCCTTCAGCCTCCTTTTATACAGTCTTAAACAGCCCCAGGTCCCTCAGCTGCCTCTCATAAAGCTTGTTCTCCAAGCCCTTCACCAACATTGTGGTTTCTCCAAAGCCCTGATGTTGAAAACGGAGGGAGTCACCGACACCAGATGGTTCATCAGTGGAACTCGTTTATTAGTAGCATTACAATCACTTTTAAAATGGTGATAATTAGCTCATACATATTGCAAAATCTAAGCTCATTATTGGTCGCTCAGCTATTTGTGTTATATCATATTGTTTACATTCCTGCAGTTATCGCTTATCCTGTTCTGTGCTCTCTGTTCTGCACTCCTCTTCTTTTAGGGACTTTCCAGCTTCCTTTGTTTACCACCAAGGACAGACTGACCTTGTTTCATGCCACATCTTCTAATTCAAGCAGATTTGTCTGACTATGGCCTTTGTCTAGTAACCAGTTCCTAATTGCTGACTCCTGACTCTCCACACCTCCCCCGTTTTCTTTAACCGCAGGATATACCCCATATAACATAGACTGCATTGTTTTTTCAATCATGCGCTGCAAACAACTACAAAAGCATGGTAAAAGGAATAAAATACAACAAAACATAAACAAAATTATTAAAGCTGTCTTTAACAAGCTAGTTAACCAAGGACCAAGGCCTAACGACTTAAGCCAATCTTCCAATCCAAAACCTGAATTAACCTGTAGGTGGCCAGTGAGGTCATGCAATTCTTGTATATGGGCAGTTATAGATTTGGAATGATCAGAAAGATTCATACAACACATGCCTTCAAATTCTTTGCAGCCATGACCATGTGCTAACAGTAAAAAATCTATGGCTGCACGATTTTGAAGAGTGGCGTGCCTTACCGAATCAACATCTACGAGTAGGTCCGATATTGCTTGGGAGGTTGCATTGGTCTGTTTTGCCAGCCAACATCCGAGGTTGCGCAGCTGACTAAGAGCACCAGCCACAGCAACATTCGGAGTAAAAAGGAACCAAATATGATTTGCTCAACGGACCAAAAATTGACATTGTCCTTACAATCTTGTGTAAATCGATGCCGTAGGGAACGAGTTGGCCGAATTCGTGAACTTCGGGAGATGTTAAGAATCATGCTATCATTAGGAGTTAATAAGGTTAGCCTGCCAATGGTACAGGGACCTCCTCTAATATGGGATGGGATTCCGGGCCACGCACGATCCCCGCATATGAGAAAATATCCCGGTGGGAGAGTAATCGGATTGTTTGAAGATTTAGAAAGGTTCGCGGAGGCATAATTACACCACAAACTGGCATTGCGATAATAGGGTATAGTGGCATTGACCGTCGTGTAATAACCGTGGCCCGCTTGACGTGAGGAGTGGTTAAAGTAAATGCAGGCATCTGCTGTCAGAGAGCCTAAGATTTCCAATTCCTGTGGTTCTAAGTCTGCAATAGGGCGATGAGGCACCCATGAATCCCAGGAATCTACTGTAAGTTTTAAATCAGAATTACTGCAGGTCGGCGTGTCAGCTGGACACGGCCAATCGACATCAGGCACTCCTACAAAGCACGTTGAGAAGGGATTAGAAGGGGTTGCTACGGAAAGACAAATAGCACTTTGTTTTGTAAGATTGGCCAAAGTCACCCATACATTTTGTTTGGATTGTATTGGAAAAAAGGCAAAACTTACTTCTATCTTGCAAAGCAAAATCAACGCCTGTAATATTTTCTGCAACATTTCTTATAATAATTCCTACAATAATGCTTCAATATATGCGACTCTATTGATTTACTAGCGACCTTAACCCAAAAAGTCAATCTTGCCCGCTGCTCGGCTAAAAACAATTGTTCAGGTGATTCATATAATTGCAAAGCTTCTTCTAGAGAGTCAATATTAAAACCATTAGACTCAGCTAAAAAATACAAAGCAGATGCCCCTCGTCTATTAATTTGATAGTTACAAGTGGGACAAAACCAAGATTGCAAGTCTTTTCTTCTACAATGTACTACTTGGGTACAATAAGCACAATAAAAATCTATAAAAGTATTACAGTTAGTTTTACATAAGGGACAGGCATAAATGGTGTATGCGTCCCATTCTGTCAAATTTTTCAAATCTCTTAAAATAATGTTAAAATAGTCAGGATCAATATTGACCAATGCATACTTCAGTTCCTTTGGCAGTTGGCTCAAAATCGGTGGGACGATAAGCCGTAATTTGGATAACAGTCGCTGCTGCTCACTACGGTGAATGGGTCTTAAGAGACGATCGATGTGGTCCATTTACTGAGAGTCCATTCTCTCCCCCTGCGTAGCTCTTGGAAGTGGCAGTCCCAATCTGACATTAATCGTCCGTGGTTATGTTCTGTGGCTGGACGGTCATCAGGGCTGGCCTAACACATCTTGCTGGAATCCATAGGGTCCCTGTAGGTGTGGAAACACACACATAACCTCGACCCCAGTATATCACTTCTACCGGCCCCTCTCTTAATCCTGTTTTTGGGTCCTTGTAATATACTAGTGCACGCTTGTGACTACTGCCTTGGCTCTCTTTCATATGTATGACTGCAGGAGGATCCTTATCTTGCCCAAACACACAAAGATGATTTATGACATAAACAGCCTGTGCCAACCTTTGCTGAGGGTCAGCAATTTCTTGCTGCTTACTGAGATACTGTTTTAAAGTTCGATGGGCCCTCTCTACTATAGCTTGTCCCGTGACATCAATGATACGCTGACGGCCCCGCTTTATTACATCTGCGAGTTGCTCAATTTTATTATATACAGTTTTTCTTGCTTGTAACGGAGGGGAGAGCCATTCCAATACCCTTGTCTCCCCCGTTTTCTTTAGATTCTGAGACAGGGCTGCCAACAGATGGCTTTGGGCACACCAAACAGTCAAATCTATAGGGCTATCAAGGTCTCTACGCTGTACATAGTGATTACCAATACATTGAACGATCGAGTCGATGATCCGGCGTTGTGCAGAGGTGAGTCGGATGGGTAAAGCTGGGTCCGTTCCTTTTAGCAGAGGACGGAGTGCACTGAGTAGGCTGTTTGGGATGCCTACAACTGGTTTTAACCATTGCATTTCTCCCATAAATTTTTGAGCTTCATGCAAGGTAGTGATATCTGTGTCTAACTGTAGTTTTTGTGGAGTAATTGTCTGCGTAGTTATAGTCCAACCAAGATATTTCCATGGGCTAGTTCGCTGTATTTTTTCAGGCGCAATAACTAGTGATGATGCCTTAAGAGTAATTATAATTGTTTGCAGTTGATCTTCGCTAAACTGTTCCCTTTGAGCGAAGAGGATATCATCCATATAGTGATAGATGATAGTTTCAGGCCATGCCTTCCGTAAGGGCTGTAAGGCAGTATCCACATAAAGCTGACACAGAGTGGGGGAATTCCGCATCCCTTGCGGAAGGACAGTCCATTCAAATCGCTTATCCGGTTCCCCCCTATTAATTGCTGGTAATGTGAATGCAAATCTTTTCATGTCGTTAGAATGTAGCGCTATAGTGAAAAAACAGTCCTTTAAGTCTATAATTAGAAGGGGCCATGCCTCAGGCAGCATGGCAGGATTAGGTAACCCGGGCTGAAGGGCCCCCATAGGCTCCATTTGTTCATTTACTTTCCGTAAATCATGGAGTAGACGATATTTGCCTGATTTCTTCTTTATTACAAATATGGGAGTATTCCACAGGCTGGTCGAGAGTTGTAAATGACCTTGCTGAAGTTGTTCTTCTACTAAGGCATGTGCCTGTTCAAGGCTTTCCCTTTTTAAAGGCCATTGCTTTACCATCACCGGCTCGTCAGTCTTCCAGGTGAGTGGAATCGGGAAAGTCCAAGCAATGGCAGTTAAACTAAAGGGCGCTGATCATTGGACAATACTATTCCGAGTTGTGCGAGAATGTCTCTCCCGATGAGACATTGTACCGTAGGTGGTAGTGGTACTATAGTCAGCACAGTATTGACTGTTTGTCCATCCAGGGTTACCGCTACCAGTGGAGATTTTTTCGCCAATGTATATCCCCCTACTCCAGTTACTGTATCCATTGTGGCTCGCTGGGGCCACTGGCTTGGCCAACATTCCAGTTGCACTATGCTAGTATCGGCTCCTGTGTCCAATAAGGCTGTCAATTGTATAGAGTGTCCTTGGTACGATATCGCAACGCCCTTGGTGGGTCGAGTAGATAGATCCATGGTTAACATAGCCAATCCGGAGGAGCCAAAGCCTTGGGTTCCGCGGTTCTTTTGCGTTAAAGGGGTTAGTCCCTTTGTTAACTGTGGTAACGGTAGAAGCTGTGCAATACGTTGTCCCGCAGCGACACTCAGTGGTGGAAATGGGGTATGTGCCATAATATAAATTTCACCGGAGTAATCTGCATCTATTATTCCCGGAAGCACAAAGAGTCCCATAATAGTTGTCGAGGATCTTCCCAATAACAAAGCTCCATAGGCTTGCCCGTTGATAATGAGCGGCCCCCTCACTCCAGTCGGTATTTTCTCGGGGCGAGCTGTAGCTAAGGTGACATCTACACTGGCTGCCAGGTCGAGTCCCAAGCTGCCTGCGGTGGCTGGCTGGAGGCTGATGTTGCGGTCGTTGAGGCAGCAATTTGTGTCGGGGCGCGGCTGCTCTGCGCGCTCCTTGTCGAGTTTCCCGACCTCCGACGACAAGCCGACGTGTTGTGAGAGCTGGACTGGCAGGTTTGGCACCAGATCCCGGAGGTATGACACTGTCGACGCATGTGTCCGGGCTTGCCACAACGGTAACACTTAATGCCTGGAGGCAATAGGCTTGGGTTCGTGCTAGCCGGTGCTACAGCGGCGGCTTGGAGGGGCGCAAGAGCGGCTAATACTTGAGCCTGACTGGCTTCTGCCTGTTTCTGCAGCCCCAACCCTAAATCTTGCAGCGCTTTAACTATAAACGCCTGCGACCCGGTCGGCTGTAGTGACATTCGTTCTAATGCCGCTTCAATTGACCAGTCTGCTCCTAATGTTAACAATATCTTTTTTGTCTCTTCATTTGCATTTTGCAGGGCGCATTGCTTTAACAGTGCGCCTTTCATGTAATCTGGTACTCCTGCCTTTTCTATTGCAGCAGCCACTTTGTCTATAAACCCCCCGAAGCTTTCTCCTCGACCCTGCTTTATACTCATATACATAGGGATGCCGCCAGCATCTTTAACCCATTCCATGGCATTTCTTACTAGTCTCATCGCTTCCTGAACTTTGTCGGGTCCCATTAACATCTGTGCCTCGGTTCTCAAATACGGTCCTAATCCCATCATTTCCTGCATAGTGAGCCCGTGAAGTGGATCACCTGGTCCTCTCTGAACTGCCACTGCCTCTTGAACTTCTGCCTGCCAGTGTGCGTTGAACAGCAATTGCTGATGTTGTGTAAATATTAGCTTAACTATGCCTCGCAAATCATTTGGGAGTAAAAGGGTGGTATTGAACAGATAATCTAACATCTGCTTAACTGGCTCGCTCTTCGGGCCAAATTGTGCTACTGTCTGCCGCAGCTGTGCAAGTAACTTCCAGTCCAAAGGAGAATAATTGCCAACGTGGTGTGTTACTTGCCCGTTCTGATCTATAACGGGGGTGTATGTAACGGGGCAGACTAGGGAGCCGGCAGCCTCCAGCAACACTTCATCGCCTTCCTCTGCCCCCTTGCAGGCGATAGCAGCCCATGCCTCACGACGCTCTCTAGCCATCTCCTCCCACAGGTCGCTGAGCGCCCCAGGGACAGGAGGGGTGGGTTCATAGCGATTCGGCTTGGTTGCTAGCGATGCAGGCTTTTGGAGGGCCAATTTAAGCACATGCGTAGCCCCCCCACTGCTCTCGTCTTCATTCTCATCACTTTCCGTATCCCCGCTTTCACTCCCTCCTTCTAATGGAGGTGCTGACGGTTTAACGGAATCTGAGGACGCACTCTCTGTCCCTCCAGCTGGAATCACTACAGCAGACACTCTCGGAGCCAACGGCTCACCCTCCTGGCCATACCCAGCATTTTTACGAGAAGCTTGCAGAGCTGCGGCAGCAGCCCTACGTTCTGCCTGCTGCTTTAAAAGGTCGTTATGGATATCCCGCCATATTTTACCTAATTTCTTGGCTGTCTTATCATCTTTAAGGATAGCGTCATAAAGTTCATCTCCTAATTTACGCCACTCCAAAAGTTCATGAACCGTATGAGGATTCTGAAAGCAGCCCTTGGCATATCCCCAAGCTAACAATGCCAATATATCTTTCTTGCTGTGCTCTTTCAACCCTCGCTTTTCTATGTTAACTAAAAATAAATCATATGCTACTTGCCGATCCATATCAGCGCTGTTGCGGTCCTCCGGCTCCGGTAGCACGTATGGCCCAGTACCACCTGTATGATCCCTGGGGGTGCTGCTCCTGCCTTTTCCAATAGCGTTGAGCACCGCTCTGGCCGCCTCAGAGCCCAACCCAACTCCGTCCACCGATGGTGTTCTTTCCCGTTATCTTTAATAACGGGGCAACGTCGGGGTCACCATTTTGTTGAAAACGGAGGGAGTCACCGACACCAGATGGTTCATCAGTGGAACTCGTTTATTAGTAGCATTACAATCACTTTTATAATGGTGATAATTAGCTCATACATATTGCAAAATCTAAGCTCATTATTGGTCGCTCAGCTATTTGTGTTATATCATATTGTTTACATTCCTGCAGTTATCGCTTATCCTGTTCTGTGCTCTCTGTTCTGCACTCCTCTTCTTTTAGGGACTTTCCAGCTTCCTTTGTTTACCACCAAGGACAGACTGACCTTGTTTCATGCCACATCTTCTAATTCAAGCAGATTTGTCTGACTATGGCCTTTGTCTAGTAACCAGTTCCTAATTGCTGACTCCTGACTCTCCACACCCTGACAGAAACTCTACCCCAAGGAACCATCCTGCTGTGAATCATCACCTGGATGGATTTATCTGGCCCTGCAGACTCTGAGAAAGCGTGGATGTCACAGAGATCAGCTTAGAATCCTGCAGGAGCCCACAATGAGATAATGGGAGTGATCTGGTGCCCCTCAGGCCATCAGATCCAGTTTCTCCAAACCCTCTGCTCTTTGTGCCACACTCCCTGGTGTCCCTGAACATGAAACACCCTGAGAACCAGCTTGGAATTCTGCAGGAATCCAAAATAAAGCCGAAGGTAACAGGAATTGTTTGGCTGCTACTTCAGGCCCATGGGATCTGGTTGTTCCAACCCCTCTGCTTGGGGTTCCTGATGTCCCTGAACCCCCAGTGTGGCACCCCCAGCCCTGTCACAGTGATACAAAAAATGCCAGCAAAAAACTTTCAAAACTACAGTTACTGAGATGGAAATGAACTCTGCTTTACCTTAAATCAAAACATTCCCCTCTTTATAGTGGTAATGACTCCTTGTCCCATCTGGTACCCCTGACCACCCTGCAGGCATTGCGAACCCCTTGACCTTTTCCAGGGCAGCGCAGGGGGACGGAAGCAGGTGGAAACAATGCAAGCCTGGGGGCACAGGCCCTGATTTTCCTGGCAGGAGAAGCATGAGGCTCTGATTGACCACAGGGCTGTCATTCTGACCAGCTTTTAGCCCACCCTCTGTTGAGGGAATGTGGCCTCTGACTGGTTGACTGAGCAGTCACTCCGTGCCCCAGTGCCCATTGCCCCGAGAGGATGCAGTGGTTGGGAGAGCTGCAGGGCCTGAGGGAAGGGAGGGTCAGAGCCAGGGCTGGGGACAGGGTCTCTGGCTAAAAAATGTGGGTTCTGGCCCTAAATATGGGGCTATGTGCACTGGCAGAGTGGACTGGACATGAAGTGTTAGGCACCAGGAGAAACTCACCTCAGTGAGTCTCATCCATGCACCATGAGGGCAGAGCCTTCCCTGGAGGAGATGAGATGGAGTTTTCCCAGATCTTCTCATGACATTACAATTGTTAATTTTTCCTTCTTCCCTGCCCATCAAACTGCTTCTTTGTCCTCACATAATTTTCCTCACACCAGATTCTGAGAGACCCTATCCCACCATCTCTGTGCTCAGTTATGCCCTACAGAAAACTCCTCATGGGACAGTTCTGTCCTGGGACATCTCTCTGCTTGCAGGAGGTGAAGAACCCGTCAGACAAACATTGACGTTTTTGGCCACGGTGATGCTGATGGTGCCTATAGGTTGAGGAAGTGGTGCAAGCAGTCCATGAAGTTCCCAGCAGACCTACAGATTCCACAGTTTAACGGTTCCTAAGTATCAGTCACTTCTCAGAAGTCTGCAGTGCCTTTCCTTTTTACAATCCCACAGCATGAAATTGAGGACTTAGGGAAGTACCTTCCTTTCCAGGGAGTCCTTCCTGGTCCTTCCTCTTGAAACATCCCCTTGGAAGTGCCCTGAGGGTGATGTAGAGCTGTGAGCAGCCCTGATCTGCACTGCACCCTCTCAACAGAAGAAGGACCCTGTCCTACCCTGCTGGGGGTCACTCCTTCCACTCACAGCTTCTCCCCACAGTGCCATGGGGAGCTCCACGGGCAGGCTGAGCACTGACCCTGGCAGGGGGCAGTTTCTGCCCCGGCACACAGAACCCTGGGGTGCAAGGACCCTGCTCTCAAGGACAACCTGTGGCACCCCTGAAGGCACAGCCCTGCACTCATGCCCAGCAGAAGGCAGCCCTCATGCCCTGTCCCTCTGAGTGCAGCAGAGAAGCCTTCCTTGGCAAGAGGTTCTTCTCTATTGAAGTAGTCATTTCACAATTTTGGATGATTTTAGTAGTTCTGTCAGATTATATAGATGTTAAAAGTTAACTAATGTGTTAGGTACTATGGAAAGTGCCTTCTTATTTGAAGTTGTGGTTTAACGGTCAGGATAAGAGGGGGACCATTGTTCCACTGAACACATCAGTGGTTTTAAACAAAGGGGACCAGCTCTGACCGGTGTTGCAATTTGGAATAAGCCCCTAAGGCTTATCGTGTCTGCACGAAGAGGAAAGGTAAAAAGTTCACCCTGAAGATGACTACTTACTTCATCCCCAAAGACCCTCTGAGACCACCAGCAGGAGGAATTGCACGGATGCGAACAGGAGGAGCCAATGGAAATGATCTCTTGAACTCATTTTAATACTGAGCGGGGAAAGGTTATACATATATATAGGCATGTTAGGCAATCTCATGAATATGTAATATTGTAAGGAATATAACCTTGGGGAATTTTCTGTTTCGGTGCATAGGGCTTTTGGATCTATCCATCCTGTTGCCTGCCAGCTCAATAAAGACATACCTATTATAGAACTGTTGCAAGTTTTAGAGATTTTTTCCACAGATCACTGTGGCAGAGACACCATGAAACACATCCTGACAGATGGGTTCTTGAAGGTTTAGAAGGGCTGAGTCAGAGATTGTCTCTGCTCTTCCTTCAGGTGTCTTGCAGGAGACCTCGTTTTGAAAGGAAACTGCAGCCTACCCCAACCCTGCAAAACTGCACTGTTATCTGTGCACTGGTGTTTTCATCTCTGAGCCACTTTCTTGGGCATAGTTATGAGAGAAGCCTTAGAAGAAGTTCTAAACCTTCGGGCACTGCCCTGAGGAGATCCCCTTTCTTTATGGAAAGACTGTCATGGAGACCAACTCTGTCACACAAGTGCCCACTGCCTGTTCCTGCCTGAGCTCACAGCATGGCTCTGACCAAACTGCCAGAGCACTCAGACCTTACAGCAAATAAGGGATGAGAAGGAGAGTGTGGAAGGGAAAGAGGACATCTCTGGGAGATCAAGCACTGGAGCTGCCTGGCAGTGCCGCTGTGCCAGGACTCTTGTTTTCCACCCATGCACACAGGAACTGTCCCTGCTGCTCCAAAAGGCTTTGAGAATGGAACGCAGGAAAAAAGAAGTCGTTGAAAGGCCCATTTATTTATTTCTTTATTAACATTACAGTTCTGCTCCTTATTTACACAACCACCTACTCAGCAAGTAAAACCCAGCACTGAATGAGAAAGAGAGTAAGAGTATCAGAATTTTAAGAAAACTGCAGGAAAACAAAAAAAGAACACCTGTTTGCACCTCAATGAATACATTATAACTCATTTGCTGAAGAAGATCAGCTTTTTACTGCTTTAGAAATACATCCAGTTATCGGTTTCCACATTGCATTTCTCATTTCCTGTTTCCTCAAACTATAAATTAGGGAGTTAATTACTGGAGGCACCACCGAATACAGAACTGACAACACCAGGTCCATGGATGGGGAGGAGATGGAGGAGGGTTTCAGATAGGCAACCATGGCAGTGCTGATAAACAGAGAGACCACGGCCAGGTGAGGGAGGCATGTGGAAAAGGCTTTGTGCCGTCCCTGCTCAGAGGGGATCCTCAGCACAGCCCTCAAGATCTGCACATAGGACACCACAATCAAAAGAAAACAACCAAATCCCACTAAGACACTGACCACAAGAAGCCCGGTCTCTGGGAGGGAGGAATCTGAGCAGGACAGTTTTAGTATGTGGGGGATTTCACTGAAGAACTGGTCCAAAACATTGCCCTGGCAGAGGGGCAGGGAAAACGTATTGGTTGTGTGCAGCAGAGCGTAGAAAAGAACACTGCCCCAGGCAGCTGCTGCCATGTGGACACAAGCTCTGCTGCCCAGGAGGGTCCCATAGTGCAAGGGTTTGCAGATGGCAACGTAGTGGTTGTAGGACATGATGGTGAGAAGGAAATACTCAATGGAGATGAAGAAAAATACCTGTGCAGCACATGCTGCGTAGGAGATGGCTCTGGTGTCCCAGAGGGAATTGGCCATGGATTTAGGGACAGTGGTGGAAATGGAGTCCAGGTCGAGGAGGGAGATGTTGAGGAGGAAGAAGTTCATGGGGGTGTGGAGGTGGTGGTCACAGGCTATGGTGGTGATGATGAGGCCGTTTCCCAGAAGGGCAACCATATAGATGCCCAGGAAGAGCCAGAAATGCAAGAGCTGCAGCTCCCATGTGTCTGTGAATGCCAGGAGGAGGAACTGGGTGATGGAGCTGCTGTTGGACATCTGCTGTTTTTTTGCAAGGGGGCGCTATTCAGAAAAGGAATGGACAATGAGAGTTTATAACACAATTTTATATGAAAGAAATTTTGGGGGGGTTGGGTTTTTTTTTTCATTTTCTGTTGGGTTTTTTTTGATCCCCCTGCCCTAACTGGGGTGTTGTCTTCAAAGGTAAAAATGTTGCATGTATCTATCTCAAGACCTAAATATCTGAACACTTCACGGTCACTTCGTGCTTGCTGGAGGGAGCTGTTCTGTCTGTTAATTCTATTTCCATCTTCCCTGTGCTCTTATGTGCTCTTATGGTCATAGTCGTATGTTCCCCTTAAAAGAAGCTGGACCCTGCTGAAAGGAGAGGAGCCTGGATTCAGAACTCGAATCTCCAAATCTCATCCTCTTTCACGGGTGCCTGAGGGTGCACAACACGCTCTCCTCAAAGAAGGACGCTCAGGACAGCTTTCAGCTGCCCACTTACAGCTCCTCCACACCATTTCCATGGCCTTAGCACCTCTGGGGGCTGCTTTATGGGAGCTCAGAGATCACAAAGTTGTTGTGAGACAGGGGTGTCTTGTGCCCAGCTCTCAGCCTGGCAGGACACTACAGGGAGATGTTCAAGTGTTCTGCAGAGAGGATCTCCTTTGGGAAGAGCCATTCATTTCCCAAACACAGATACCACATTACCTGGAGCCTGATGTGTCTGTAAGGAGCTGGGGCACCTCACTCCCACATAGACTCCAGTCTAGCAAGGCTGGAAAATTTGCTTTCTCTAAACTTCCCCAAATCCACAAAGCCCGCAAGCAGGAGCAGGAACAGCACAGACTGGTGGGAAAAGCAGGGACAGCTCAAGGATCCTTTTGCCAAGGGAGGCAGGAAGAGAGACAAAGGCACTTGAGAAATTTGCAACCTTAACTAATTGTGCTGGCAGCCTCCCAGACAGCAAAGCTGTCCCACTCGGCCCCTGTGCTCTGCAGAGGACAATGGGCATGCGGACACAGAGAGGCAGCTCTGCTCAGCTGGAGCTCTGGCTGCAGAGTGGGGCAGCTGATGCCTTGTGCCCCACGGCCATGAGGGCAGAGACTTTGCTGTGTCCAAGGAGAGACAGGAGGCTTTCTGAGAGGAAGGGGTCTGCCCTGGAGGGGATGAGAGGGAGTTTTCCCAGTTCTTCTCATGATGTGACAAGTCTTAATTTTGCCTTCTTCCCTGTTCATCCCTCTGTTTCCTTTTCCTTTTCCAAATGCCTCTCTGTCGCCACATGGCTTTTCTCAAATAAATTTTGAGAGATCCCATCCTGCGGTTTGTGTGCTCAGTTCTGCTCTGAAAAAAACACCTCATGGGAAGGCTCTGCCCAAGGACATCTCCCTGCTTACAGGTGGCAAAGAGCAGGTTTTACAAACTATGATGTTTCCAGCAACATAATACTCGTGCTGCCCGTTGGATGAATGGTCAATGCAGGCAGTTTATGAACTTCCTAGAAGACCTAGAGATCACACATTGTAATGGTTTAAGAACGTCAGCCATTCTCACAAATCTACAGCTCCTTTCCCTTTAACATGCCCACAGCATGAAATTGAAGACTAAGGGAAGTGCTTTCCCTTCCAGGAAGTCCCTGAGTGGACCTTCCTCCTGATGTCCCCCCTTGGAAGTGCCCTGTTGGTGATCTGGAGCTTTGAGCAGCTCTGACCCATGGAGCACCAGCTTGAGAGCAGAAGGACCCTTCCCTGCCCTGTCATGCCCTGCTGGTGATTGCTCCTTCCACCCACAGCTTCTCTCCACAGTGCCATGGGGAGCTCCCTGGGCAGATGGAAGAGTCTCTGCCACGGAACACAGAGCCCCTTGGTTTCAGGGACCTCTGACGTTAAAGCAGGCAATCTGTGCTCTGGAGCACATCCTCCTCCGTCACACCACAAAAGTCAGGAGAGTGATTCATCCTTATCAGCTGGGGAACGTGTCAGCTTTAGGGGATCCCTCTAGAACTCACCAGAATTGCCCTGCACCCAGAAACTTACCATGTGAAGGGCTATGAAGACTTCTGAGTTTTTACCTCTCCTTCCAGCCCACATTGCCTTTAACCTCTCTCTGCCTGCCTCCTCTCCCCTCGCTGCCTGCAGGCAGTGCCCTCAGCACTGCTGCGCTTTGCAGAGGAGCTGCTCCTGGCCAGAGCTGGCTCTTTGTAGTGCTGCCCACTTGTCAGGAGCTCCCTCCATCCCAGGAGCCCAGCCCAGCTCAGCAGCAGAGGAGCAGCACAAGGCAGAACTTTCTCTGCCCCCTCTGGGCTCCCTCAAGTTGTCTCTGGGTCTCCAGGGGAACCTGCTGTGAAACAGGCTGAAGCAATCCCTGGTGTTCCCTCTGTTAGAAGAGATACTTCTTCCCTTCAGTTTCATTTCTCCTGTCTGAAAAATGCCTGTGTGTAAGAATGACGTTTCCTTTCCCATATTTAGGAAGTACAGAAGGATGGTGACAGGGAATGACCTCATTTCTCGAGACTGGGAGGATGTTTTCTATTGAGTGATTTTAGATATTCCATCCTGGGTCTTTAGACCTGGGGCTGGAAAGACATTCAGGTCTTTAGTCTCAGCCACATCTATGCTCTAAGGAAAGCATTTGCACACATGGGGTCTTGGACACTTGGTACAAGGTTTCTTTATCTCAGGGAAGAGCTTGTTTGGTGCCACAGCTGCAGGGTTTCAGCCAAAATGGACAGAAATGCCCTCAGCCAGGGGCACAGGCAGGAGGAGCTGGAGCTGTTCCTGTGGGAGACAGAGCTGTGACATGGTCACAGAGCTCAGGACAGATGGGCTTCAAGGACAGCATCATCCAAGATCATCAAGGGTCCAGACTGAGACAGGCACCATAGTGAGCTGTGACTGCATCAAGAACAGTTAAAGGAGAAAAAAAAGACACTGTGTGGGCACTGCTGGATTTCGGAATAGCACGTGTGGACAGACCTGAGATTCCCTGTGTCGTCTTTGCCTCTGTCTTTCCCAGCAAGGTCTCCCAGGCCCCTGTGACTCAGGGCAGGACTCTGGAGGAGATCAACCAGCAGCAGGTGAAGATCAAGTCAGGAATCACTTGAGCAAACACCATCCTTCCCATTCTCTGGGATAGGAAGGGCAGCATCCCAGGGATCTGAGTGAGCAGGACGATGTCACAGTGAGGCCACTCTCCTTCATCTTTGAAAGGCCATGGAAACTGGGAGAGCTCCCTGACAGTGGCACCACTCACACATTGCGTTTCGTTTTCAAAAACGACCAATGGATGAGCAGGGAACTAAAGCCTCTGCCCCAGATCTTGTCCACCTGGACCCCATTCTTGGGTGTCTGAAGGACTAAGGATTTCCCTTGGGCAGATTGTGTCTCACCATCATTCTATGACCTGAGATTTGATGACACAACTCTTCCATGACCTGGGCCTTCTATGACCTGGACCTTCTATGACCTGATTCTGCCACGACTCCCCTATGACCTGATGCTTAATTGAGCCTCCTTTTTCTATGATTTTCTATGACCCAACTCTTCCATGGCTTAACTGTTCTATGAATCAAACCTGCTATCAACTTACCCTTCGGTGACCTCACCCTTCTATGAGTCGACCCTTCTATGTGCCTTCTATGGCCCAACATTTCTATGTACCTGCTACTACCAAACTCTTCTATGACCCAACTCTTCTATCACCCTACAGTTCTATGAATCCTCTATGACGTGAGTCTTCCAAAATCTGAGCCTTCTCTGATCTGAGCCTTCTCTGACCCAGCTCTTCTTTGGACCTTCTATGGTTTTCTATGGCCAGACCTTTCTAGGACGCTTCTACGACCCAACTCCTCTCTGACCCAACTCCTTTATGACCTAAATATTCTACGACCAAACCATTCCATGACCCAACCCTTATATGATCCGACACATTTATGACCCAATTGTTCTATAGTTCTTCTATGAACCACCCTTCTCTGAACCAGCCCTTTTCTGAATTGACCCTCTATGACTCAGCCTTTCTAAAACCTGAATAAACACTCACACTTCCGTGACTCAAATCTTCCATGATGTTAATATTCTGTGATCCTTTCATGAACCTTCTATAGCCAAACTCTTCTATGAATCTTCAGAAACTGAACTCTTCTACCACTCTTCTGTGATCTGACTCTTCTCACACTCAAGATTTCTGTGAATCTTCTGTGACCCAGGACTTTCATGACCCTTCCCTTCTATGATCCAACTCTTCTGCACCTGTCTGGAGCTGCGTGTGAGAGCCTTGGACCCTCACGTAACTCTGCAGGCCTGTGTTTGGAATTAAATGGAATAACTGCTCCAAACTGGATTCAGCAATATGAGAATATCCAGGGTCATTGTAGTCACAGCCAGATCTGCCTTCCCAGGGCCTGGAGGTCAGGGCTTGGCCTTTCTGCTTCATCAAGCAGACTCAAGCTTTTCTCAGCATTACCGCTGCCTGCAGAGTGCCTTTGTCTCCCTGCAATCATGGCCTCCAATTATCTACTCTAACGGGTGCCTGGGAGGCCTTGTCAGTAACGATCCTCTCTGAGACCAATGAAAACTTCAAGATTCTCTGAGGGGTTTTTTTGTATTCTTCAGAGGTTTCTTCAAGCTACTCTCATTAGCTGAATTTCAGTGACTCAGCAGCAAAGCTACCATGGGTCTCATTAAAACACAGAAAATTTTAACAAGCTCTTTCTCTTCCAGGAGTTTTCTAAAAGTCTACAAGCCTTGTACAGTTCATTGGAGTCATTTCCCAGTGCAGTTTAAGAGGAAGATTTCAAAGTGAACCTCATAAAAATGTGGTTTCATTTACAATTTATATTTCATTATGTTTCGGTTCAGAGAAGAGGTGACAGAAGCGTTCTCCACTTGGCACTGATGCAGGGTGTCTCCTCAGGAGGTCTGGGCAGCATGGAGAAGCAGTCCCTTGAGGTCTGACACTGCATGGACAGCCTTGCTCTTCACCTCCCCAGTTCCAAAATTTCTCTCATTTCCCCATGGATATTGTATCCCTTTTCCTTCCATCACACTTCCCTGCACTCCAGAGCTGAGTGTTCCAGCTCCATGGCACCATCTCCCCCTGCTTTCCTTACAGAACTGGCTGCTCACAGGCACAGGAGAATAAGAAAAGAAATGCCAGACAAAACTTCATAGTCAATAAACGCCCTCCTCACTCACATGCTCAGGCCACGCTGTCTCTGATGAGGCTGCCTTTCTACAAGGGACACTCTTATGACAAATGTTGAGGTTGGTAAAAAAAAGGCAGATATAAACATAATTAATGACTGAGCTGAAGAGACAATCAACGTGTTGAGAGACAGGGAAGCTTTGAAATCCCTGAAACTCAAAGCAGCATCTGGTTAGGTGAGAGTTCTCGGAATGAACAAAGAATGAGGGGAGGAGAAAATCAAAGATTAAAGGAATTTGCCTTTGTCTGCAGAGTGAGTCTGCACAGATGAGATCAGAAATGGCCACTGGATCAGGAGAGGTGAAGGGACAAGGAGGATGAGGGACATTAAATACACCGTATGACAGGAAGGATAGTGGTGAGGAAGTTCCAGGGGAAGATAGATATTTCATTGGAAATACCCTTTTGAGAGGCCATGGGATTGGTCGAGGTCTCTTCTTCGGGAGGACAAGCAAGGGTTGCCCACGTCTTTGAAAGTGGACAGAAGTGCAACCCAGGGAATCCCAGGCTGCACAATCTCACTTTGGTGAGGAGTGATCATGGAATGACTGTTTTTCTTCTCTCTTAGAAAACATTGAAAGAGATGTCAGGATCAGTTCCCACAGATGGAAGCTGCCCAACTTTCTGCCCCACTGCCAGGAACTCTGGCATCTGAAGGAATATAACATTGCCTGCATGATTCCCTCTGTGTTTAGAGTGTTTCTCCAACAAATGGCATTTTAAACAACACCTCACAGAGTCTTTGTGTCCTTTTGAGTGGAGACAGAACAACCGAGAGCCTCCAATGCACAAAACACCAATCAAGTCACGTGCCTGCTGCTGGCTGTCAGGTTCTCAACCAGAATGAATGTCACAGTCAACACCCAGGACCCGTGTCTCCTGATGGACAATCAGTACTGGGGTTGGAGACTAAAGTGGCCCCAGACTTGCCTTCATGGCCATATGCTTCCCACTGGTCTAGGAGCTTTGAGACATCACTGATGTCATAATGCTAACTATCAAATGTCTTGTGAACCATCAAATGACCAGAGGTATCCCTACATTGATTTTCCAAGCCTGTGTTTGCCTTTGGCCTTCAGCTTCTCCAATAGACACAACCAAGTCACCTACCTGCTGCTTCCACTCAGGCGGAAGGGATTTGACAATCCATATCCAAGCCCTCTTCCTGCATGCACCTTCCAGGTACTTATGGAAAGGGATTCATACAATCAACTTGCCAACCATGTGCCTTCTGCTGTCCTCGTAGAGGCGCTGAAGAATGTGAAATTAAGACACATAACCTTGAGGTTATGACCGACCTATGGCTCACCTCTCAGCTATTTCAGAAAGAACTGACCTCACAGTCTCTTTCCCAGCTCTGTTCCCTCTTCACAGAGGAACTGAGAGTTCAGAGGGGTTGAAAGTGAGGGTAACAGAGTACAGAAATGAGTGCTTTGGGGTTTGGGTGTTCAAGTTGGGGCTTAGAGATTCGACCTCACCTTTCAGTGCTGAGGATTGGGCAAAGGCTTAGGGACAGGGGTTGGTGTTCTTCTGAGGGTGCCTGGTTAATGTTAAGGCTGTGGGCTGGGTTTGTTTTGGGCTGGAGTCAGGGCTAGGAGTGAAGCTGACATTTTAAAGCTAAAGATAGTAGTTGGGGGAAGCAACAGGGCAAGAGTTGGTGTAAGGAGTTATGGGTTTGGGATTTGGCCCATGAAGTTCAACAAGATTAAGGTCCCAAACCTGGACCAGGGCAATTCCGACTACCAGCACAGACTGGAGTCAAATGGATTGAGTGTAGCCTTGTGGAGCAGGACATGGGAATATTGACTGGTGAAGAACTTGGACATGAGTTGGCAATGTGTGCTTGAAGCCCACAAAGCCAATTGAATCCTGGATTGCATGAGAAAAACGCGGCCAGCAGGTCGTGAGACATGATTCTTCCCTTTGAACCTGCTTGACCAGATTCCACCTGGGGTTCTGTATCCAGCTCCAGAGTCCCCAATATGAGAAAGGCATGGACGTGCTTGAGCGGGTCCAGAGGAGAGCCATGGAATTGATCCAAGGCCTGGAACACATCTGTGCAAGATGATGTCCATGAGAAACAGCTGTTCTGCGTTCTGATCCATTTGAACAACACTTCTTGATAAAAGTCCCTGGAATAAACCAAAGTCTCTCCCTATGAGCTCAGATACCTCTTCTGTGCTACTTCCTCACTTCCCTGGGGAGCTGGAACTGCTCTGTCTCATGGACACCACAGACAAGCTTGACAATTGCTAGCACATACCTGGGCAGGTCTCCCTTGCTTGAAAGTACCAGATCCAGCTGAGCACCCCCTTGCTTGATCAGCCTCATAACTGTGCCGAAAAGTTAAACCCAGGGACCTCCAAAAACCCAAAGGTGGCTTTTCAGGCTGCTCTGTTCCCTCTCCTGAGAATGTCAGCAAGAGCTGAGATACAAAAGCTTCCTCAGATTCCTTACTTGACTAAGACCTTGACTAAGAACTTTTCCACTTCCCCACTCTGACTGCAGGTACTTTACCTCCCATCATGATGTCATTCTAACTGGCTTCTGCTCTGACCTTCACCCACAAGACCTCACCCAATCTGTTCCCTGTCTGGGAGAACATCTTCATACATTCCATCAGCTCCTTCACACTGAGAACATCTTGCTCCTGGGGGCATGTGGTAGTGAGAACAAGGTGCTGCTGAAGGTGTCCTTGGCTGTGGACATCCTTTAATCAAGGTATGCTGTGATGATCATTGACCTGTTCCTTGACTGTATCATCCAGGGAAGTAAGTAAAGGACTGGGGAGAAAAGAACCAGGAGAAGCTGAGAGCACAGGCCGATGAGTGGAGACCCTGGTGCAGTTTGCTTCCTGTTCGTTGACTGCCTGCATCTATTGGATAGAAACGGGACAGTCTCATGCCCCCCTGCAGTGACTGGTCTCACTCACTTGCAGGCATGAACTGACCATGTCTGAGGTGTCTGGTTGCTCTCACACTGCATCAGGACAGCTCTCCTGTCTGTCTTCTGCTGTCCCAGAAAACCCACAGGTGCTTGAGTTGGAGAGCCTGGACTTCTCACACATCATTTCTGGCTGTGTTTGGCCATGGAATTGGTGCACATGGGAGGGAGCTGAGAATCCATGCAGCCCTAAGACCCACCCAGGATGAGAAACCTCCATTGATTCAGTCTAATTCCTTCCCTCAGCAGGCATAAAGGCGAACCCTCCCTGCATTTTTGTGGGTGCTCTTTCTAAGGGTGGGAAGAGGAAAGGTGTTTCTTTGCTGAACTCTGAGAATAGAGACAGAGATATTCTTTGGATGCAGAGGAGATAATGTGCAGAAGCTGTGGGGAGAGAGGGGAGGAGCCCATGACCCCTAGGATCCTGCTGTGAGGGGAGACCCCAGTTCCCCCACCCCTGATCAACTCCTCATCAGATGTGGGGACGGCGGTTCAGGGTACGTCCTCCCCTTCCCCTTGCCCTGCAGACTGTGTGGGATCTGCTGGGAAGGGATGTGGGTGAAGTGTGAGGAGGGGTGGCAATGGGGCTGCTCGGCCTCAGGGCAGCCCCACAGGAGGCATGGGGAAGCTCAGACTGGTTGCTGGCAGAACCCACCTTCTCCTCCATCCGTCTGCATCATCATTGGTCTGGAGAGATGTCAATCTGCTGCCAGGTGCTGCTTCTGTCTTCAGTGTTCACTTCCTCAGAATGGAAACCTGGGCCTGGAATAAAGGCCACGGTCATAAAAGCCAGCTTGAGACCCTAAAAATGAGGATTTTAGCCCTAAAAAAATGGAACTTTGGTCACTGCAAGTATGGACTAGGTGCCACAAGGAGGTTTGGATCCTGAAGGTCAAGGGAACATCTTGGTTCCTATGGGAGCTGGCGTTGGTGCACAGTGCCTCCCCTGACAGCTTCCCTTCCTTGTCTGAAATGAGTCTACGGCAGTAGGACCTATGGTCAGGGACCTGGACAGCTCAATGGGCATTGGTGGGCATTTATGGACATGTTAGAGGGCGTGCATGGACTGAGGGATTGTAATCCATGTGTAATACCAAAGGATGGGAAGGGCCATGGTAGTCCAAGAGGACGGACTGTTTTGTAGTCACACATCACATCACTTCATCATCTGCACGAAGGGGCACAGCTCACCCTCAGCAAGCTGGCAGGTCGTCTGAGAGGAGCAGCTGCTATACAAGATGGTTGTGCTGTCATTCTGAGGGACATCAGATGGCTGGAGGAATGGGTGGAGAGGAACCTGATGAAAATTCAGCAAAGAGAAATGCCCAGGAAAACCACTGTGCACCATGACATGCTGGGGAACAGCTGGGTAGAAATCCGCTTTTCAGATAAGGATCGAGGTTATCCACTGGACAGCAAGCTGAACACGAGCCCTGCATGAGCCTCTGCAGCAAAGACCACTGGTATCTTGGGCTGAGATAGATCAATACTTAGATAAATAGATAGATATGTTTTGTTTCTTCTTTTCTTTCCTTATCCTCATTTGAAATGTCCTCTCCTGCTTCTTCTTTTTTTTTTTCTCTCATTTTTCTTTCCCTTCATGATTTCCACCCAGATCACCATTAATACGCAGATCAAGGACAGTCACACCCTCCTGTCTAAGCTCAGACTTACTGGGATCCTCCGGAAGTACGCAGGCAGGCTGTGCTGACCAATTCCAACCAGAGATATGGACAGCAGAATGACCATGGTCATGATTATGAGCTGATGCTGGAAAGAGCCATGGGACATGAGGGTCAGTAGAGACCTCCAGCAGCTCCCCTTCACACGCAGGCAGGGAGTAATGCACCCAGTAGTACTTCTGAGAGAGGACAGTGACACAAGAAGGGAGGCACCATGAGCTGCAGTGCAGGGAACCAATGCTCTCCATGTGCCTTGGGGCTCCTGGCAGGTGGTACCAGTGGCTGCAGGCCCCCCAAGATGCTCCTGAACCTTTGAGCAGTGGCAAGTACTGTCATGGCTGTGGGAGCTTCTCTGGCTGCAAAGAGGCTGCTGGCAGAGAGGGATCAGTAAGTGTCCACCCCAGATCTCCCACCCTTGATGTCTCCTGGGTTCCCAGAGTCATTGCAGTGACTGGGATGTTGGCCCTGCCTGGCTGGGCATTAACAGTAATGTTTATGTCCTGGCAGTGCAAGAACTTCAAGGAATTTCAAACCTGAAAATGCTCAATGCCCCATGTCCCCGTTATCCTCCTGCTTTGGCAGAACTCCCCAGTACCCAGCTCTTCCTCAGGCCCAACTGTGTCCCACACAGGGACTCACAGACAGCTGTGCTCTTGGATCTGCTAGGATCAGGGTATGTGTGAGCCTGGGGAGGGCTTGTTAGTCCCCTAATATAGCTGGATTTTAAGATGAGCACAAGTCTGAACCATGGTGAATGTCCAGGTCTAGACAAAATTTGGGTTTGAGGGTGTCTGTGGGGATGTGAGCCAATAGGCAGGGTGAGGGAGGCTCTCTGATGAACACGGGCTGGGTACCGGGATGGCAGTGACCTGACACAGCTGCTGGATTATACTTCCTTCAGTGCAAGTCCTGGCACAGGGTCCCAGCCTCCTTTCCTTGCCAGCCTTCAGAGGAAAAAGACAGCACTAAAACAGTGTGGGGCACCAGTCCTTCTTCAGCATCTTCCAGGCCTGGTGGAGCTCCAGGACAGCAAGGACTTATGGCTTTGCACCTCGAGCCAGTGTTATTGTTACAGTAGACGGGTCCAGGCCCCTCTTCAAGGACATCATCTAGAAGTTCAGATATGGGACAGCCTTGGGTAAGTCCTCAGGTACTATTCACCAGCTTTGAAAGAAGAGCCCAATACACTGGGGAGATCCCATTTTATTACAGAGATGACCTGAGAGAGCAAGATCTGACAACGATCAATCTAATCATTATAATGGTAATTAAAAAAACAAAAAAACTACCAAGTCCCAGAATGAGAACTCCAGAGATTCATTTCTGCAGAATATTGAGAAGTATCTCACTGTTGAGATATCTCATCTATGACCCAAACAATCTATGATCCAACACTTCTGTGGGCCAACCATTACGTGAACTGACATTTCTATGACCCTTCTATGACCAAACCCTTCTATTACCTGATGAAACTCTCATACTTTTATGACCCGACTCTTACATGACCCAAATACTCTATGAACCAACTTGCTATGAGCTTCCTAAGACCTGAACCTTCTATGAACCTTCTACGAGTGCACTCTTCTATTACTTGCTTGTGACCTGATTCATTTGTAACAAAACTCTTCTGTCACCCTTCTCTTATATGACCAGGCCCTTCTATGACTTGAGCCTTCTACGAAGATCACAGAAGTCTAGGGTGATCTTTGATGACCTGTCTATTGTCTGACTCTTCTATGATGTAACTTTAGATGATCGATATCTTCTATGACCCTTCTGTGACCAGATTTTTCTTTGAGACAAAAAAACAATGCCCTGATACTTCTATGATCAGACATATCTATCACCAGACCCTTCCATGTCGCAGTGGGAGACGGGGACCAGTTTGATGCAAACAACGTCCAACTTTATTTTTGCAAAAGGTCGATATAAATACTTATTAAGCTAAGGCTAAAACAAGCGTGTTCACTACTGATTGGATGATTACATTATTACATACATCACATTACAAGTTAATTGGATATTAGTGAAGGCTTTGCGCAGTTCTCAAGTCTTTACGGTATGACACTACAGTCCGATAGACCTTATCAAGTCTCTTGTTAGCAACTTCTACCTTTGCCAGTCAGCTCCTTATAGGACGGTTTCAAGCTGCTCCAACTGCCCACAAAGTGTCCTTTCCATGACCTCATACATGCTGCTCTCGCTGTGCTTTAATGGAGTCCAAGGCCTGCTTTTTCTGTGTTCCAGGGTTTGTGATTGAAAGACTCCATTACTAGCTTCTCTGTGCTAGCACTACGGGATGCTGTAGCCTCAATTCCCCCTTCCGTTTGTACCATAAAGACTCTCTTAACAGCGCGATCGATCAGTCGTTGAAAACTTTGCAAAACACAGGGTAATAATATTAACAAAAACAAAAATACAAGCAAAACATAACAAACGGTTTTCAATAAACTTCGAATCCATCCAGTCAACCCCCACCCAGAAAACAGCTTGTCAAACCAGTCCCAATTATCTTCCAGTTGCAGGCGTTTCACTCCTTGTTTCAGCTGCTGGATGGCTGCATGGATGGACTCAGAATGGTCAGACAAATTCATACAACACATTCCATTGAAATCTTCACAACCGTGACCATGCGCTAAAAGCAAAAAGTCTATTGCTGCACGGTTCTGCAAATTGCATGCCTAATGCTATCGACATCCATTAGCAAGCTTGTTAGTGCGAGGCTAGTTGCATTAGTTTGTTTTGCAAGCCAACAACCTAACTTTTTTAATGTCACTAGTGATTGTGCTGAGGCTACCCCTGTTGCTAATGCTGATGCGGCAATGATCTGAGCAGAATTCCAGAATTCAACACTGTCATCACAATCACTAGAAAAGGCATGTACACTTCTACGGTGGCGATATCTTTTCCGCCATTGTAGAATTGTACTATCATTTGGTGCTAATAGGGAAAGTTTACCTATTGAGCATGGTCCACCTTTAATGTGTGAAGGAATGGCCGGCCATGCTCGATCTCCGCAAACTAAAAAGATTCCCGGGGGTAAGAGAAGGGGTAAGTTTGCTGATTTTGAGATGTTTGGAGAGATGTAATTGCACCAAGCAGATGCATTAGTAAAGATAGTATGTATGGGATTTACACTCCAAGCTCTAGACTGATTTTTTCCCGTGTAATTGAATTGCAAGCAGTAATCCATTTTTATAGAACCTAATAATTCTAATTCTTGAGGTTCCAAATTGGATGGAGGTAAATATGCAACCCAGCCATCCCAGTTGTCTACACAACCTGTGCCATTTGCTATCACCTTTTGATTCTGTGGTATCGGCCATTGATCAATGGGGACCCCCACTAAACATGTAGAGAAAGGGTTTTGAGGATTAGCTGTTGCAATGCAAATAGACTGTAGTCCCGATGTGTTAGCCAAAGTGATCCAAACATTTTCTTTTGGTAGTGTAAATGCCATACCTTCCTGGAAACAAGTAATAATGAAAGGGAAGATCATGCTTCTGACGACGAGTTCTTGTAGGGGCGTATGTTTCTTGCGGGGTACCATCTGGGTCCTGAGTCTGTAGAGACACAAGCGTATCCCCTTCCCCATGTAATTAGTTTGCATGGACTTTTATTGAGTCCTGTTTCTAGATCCCGAACCAGAACTAAGGGTCGTTCCTGAAATTGAAAAAGGTTATTTTTAACAAAATGTTTAGCAATTGGAGGTATGTCCGCAGATGTGCAATTGAGAAAGTTTAGAGTATACAGAGCTTTGAGTACTCTTTCTTCCGGTATTGTTAAGACTCCAGTTCCCCCTTTTTGTTTAAGTAGGAGAGATTTGAGTGTTTGATGAGCCCTTTCTACTATTGCTTGGCCAGTAGGGGAATATGGGATTCCTGTAACATGTTTTATTCCCCACTCGGCAAAAAAGGTTTGCAGTGAACGAGAAAGATATGCAGGACCATTATCCGTTTTTACTTGTTTTGGAACACCAAGAAAAGCAAAAGCTCGTAAAAAATGTTGTTTAACATCTTTAGCCGTTTCCCCAGTATGGCAAGAGGCATAAATAGCGCCTGAAAATGTGTCTATGGAAACATAAATATTTCTGGCTTTCAAATTCAGGAAAGTGTGTTACATCGGTCTGCCAGTTTTCCAAACTGTTAAGGCCACAGGGTACAGTACCATGTGCATTAGAGACAATAGTATGATGCTGACAATCTGGGCAAGAAGAAACAATATCAGCGGCCTGTTGGTTAGATAAATTAAACTCTTTGAGAAGTCCCCTTGCATTAGTATGGAAGAAGGAATGGTGTAGCCGAGCTTGTGCAAAATTGTTAGGTAAAACAGTAACAGGTAACGTGAGTCTATCTGCTCTCCGATTTCCTTCTGCCAAAAAACCTGGAAGAGAAGTATGCGATTGAATATGTAACACAAAATAGGAATGTATACGAACATTGAGTAAAGAGATTAATTGCAGCAACAGAGAATATAAAAGGGAGTGAGAAAGTTGCTTCAGAGAAGATTGTTCTGCTCGTTGAACTATTCCTGCCACATATGCTGAATCTGTAACCAGATTAAATGAAACATCTGAAAAAAGTTGAAAGACTCGGACTGCCGCCGCAAGTTCTACTATTTGGGAGGATCCAGGGTGATATGTGATATCAGAGTTCCAGGTTCCTCCTGAATCCTGCCAAGTAACGACGGCTTTATGGGATGCAGAAGATCCATCTGTAAAAACAGTGAGTGTTTGTAAAGGAGTTGACGAAAGTCGTGGAATCTCGACAAGTGGCAGAAAAGCATGCAAAAGTTTTGAAGGCGGATAATGATTAGAAAATTGTCCTGTAAAATTCAAGATAGCCACCTGGAAAGAAAAACTGTGTTGAACAACAAAGTCAAGATAGGTCTCAGTAAATGGTATAAAAATAAAGGAAAAATCTCTACTAGCAATAGTAAAAATTCTGTGTCTTGCTCTCATTATTATATCAGAAATCATTTCAATCTGTTGAGAGATAGTTTTTGAAGCTTGGAAAGGCAAGAAAACCCATTCTAACATTAACAATGGTTCTGATAACGCTGTGTCCCATTGAAAAATGAGGCCTGAAAATTTGATATCATCTCGAAGAATAGCGAGATTGAGGGGTAAGTCTGGCTCCCATCTCATTGCTTGTCTTTGCATAATAGCCTGGCCGACTTTGTCCAAGGCTTCTTTTGCTTCAGAAGTCAGGGATCGGGGAGCTGTAAGATCCGTATCCCCTCTTAACATATTAAATAACGGAGATAGATCCGAATTAGAGATTCCTAATAAAGGACGTAACCAGTTTATAGTGCCCAATAATTTCTGTACGTCATGGAGAGTAGTGATGGATGCATCAATCGCCAAATTTTGTGGAGAGATTTTTTGTCTGGATATTTTCCAGCCTAAATATTTCCATGGATCCCGTCGTTGTATCTTTTCGGGTGATATTTTTAGTCCAGCAGCACTTAGTGCAGTAGTCATTTCTTTAAATGTGCTTTCTAACTCTGGCTCCTTTTCTGTTGCAAGCAAAATGTCGTCCATATAATGATAGATCAGGGCCCTTGGGAACTTGCCTCGGACCGGAGCCAAAACCTGGGCTACATACCACTGACAGATAGTAGGACTATTTTTCATACCTTGTGGCAATACAGTCCAATGATACCTAAGCAAAGGTTCTCCCATATTAACAGAGGGTATTGAGAAGGCAAATTTAAGTGCATCATCAGGATGTAATGGAATATCAAAAAAGCAATCTTTAAGATCAATAATTATCATTGACCATTCCGTAGGTATCATTGTTGGTGAAGGCAAGCCTGGCTGTAATGCTCCCATAGGTTCCATTACAGCATTGACTCGTCTGAGATCATGTAACAACCGCCAATTCCCATTTTTCTTTCTTATTACAAAAACAGGGGTATTCCATGGACTAAATGTGGGGACTAAATGTCCCTTTTGTAATTGTTCCTGTACAAGTTGTCTGAGTGCACAGAGTTTTTCCATTGGTAACGGCCATTGATTTACCCATACCGGATTCTCCATTTTCCATTTTAATTTTGGGACTCTGTGTCTATCATCAGTGGCCATAATCAAAAAGGCGTTTCAAGTCACAAACCCCATTGTGACAACACATCTCGTCCCCATAAATTCAAAGGGATTTGACAAATAAAAGGTTTGACGGTTGCTGCATGCCCCTGAGGCCCTATTATTTGAACATGCTGTTGGCTCTGGAAACTTGTTCCAGTGCCCTCCACACCTGCAAGTGACGACGCAGTCTGTGTAAGAGGCCAGCTAGGTGGCCATTTAGATTTAGATAAAACAGTAACATCAGCCCCAGTGTCAATAATTCCAGAAATGGTGATTCGATCAGACCCACTATAAACATTGCACGTAATTAAAGGTCTATCATTTCCAATATAATGAGTCCATAGAATTTGTGGAGGTCCCGTAGAGCCAAATGCTCCTTGTATTTTTAATTGAGAGGAAGTAATTTGATCCGCCTCTCCTTGTATTAATAGAAGTTGCGCAATATGACTATTCTTCGGGACGACACAAGGTGGCGTCGGAGTCCAGGCCATGATAACAATGTCTATCGCATCAGAGTCAATGACTCCCGGGAGGATAAAAAGACCAGACAGGGTCGTTGACGATCTTCCTATTATAAGCCCTACAAGTCCTCTAGGTAATGGCCCCTTTGCTGTTGTTGGTATAAGGTGAACTGAGGGGTCTATCAATGTAACATCATTGGCTGTTGAGAGATCCAAGCCTGCGCTCCCGGTTGTTGCCCGGTATAAGACATTGGTGTTGGAGTAGCTGGCATCGGTTGTGGAGGTCGTGATGGTTGTTGCGTTGGTGTCGGGAAAGGGCTGGATGTTGGCAAATAATTTGTTGTCGGAGCGCGGCGCCGCCCCGCGCTCTGTCTCCCGTTTCCCTGTATTGCAGATTGGCGGGCTGGCAAAGGGTTACCATCTAGATCCCACCGGAAACGACATTGATTAACATAATGTCGGCCCCTGCGACATCTTGGGCAGACAGGAACAGAAAGTCTACTTCTACAGTTCTTTTGCGAATGCCCAGTCCTGCCACACCCGTAACATGTAGAGGTTATTCCTGGGGGTCGAATTGGTGCCTGTTTCTGGTCGAATGGTCGGGACGCTGCGAAGGCAGCAGCCATGACTTCATATTTATGCTCGGCAGTTCCAAACCGGTTACATGCCTCCATCATTTCCACCAATGTAGGAGAAGGATTTGGCAATGTTTTTAATAATTTTTTACAGTCCGCATTAGCATTTTCCACTGCCAATTGAAGAAGGATAATATTTCGAGCATCCACATTATCTACCTGTTTTTCTAATGCCTGTTGCAATTTAGCAATAAAGTCCATGTACGGCTCTTTCGGACCCTGGATTATTGCAGTATAAGCTTTCTGCGGCTAATCAGTATCGGGTTTTTTTAAAAGAGCTTGTTTCGCTATCTGAGTATTCTCATTTAAGGCTTCTCTGGGAATTTCTCTAGCTTGCTGAGCTGGTTCGGTAAACTGTCCGGTTCCCATAAGATGATCGATAGTGACAGCCCGTAATGCTGGATTCTCTCCCGCAGCATATCGCTGTGCTAATCTTTCTGCCCCCTTTCTCCAGTTCGATTCCCATAAAAGTTGCTGTGAAGGATTAAGTAGTAATGAGGCCAGCGATTTCAAATCGTATGGGGTAAACGTATGGCTTTCACATATAGAAGTGAAAAGTCCCTGAAAATAATGCGATCCTAAACCATGATCGGCAGCCGTCCTACGGAGTTCTTTAACAATAGAAAAACCTAAGGCAGTCCATTGTGGGTCCCCCCTCCCTGGATACAAGACTGGAGTGACCACACGGCGTTTGCTTTTGCGGGATTCATTACCCGAGGGTCTCGGAGGAATATAAATCTTGCATGCTATTTCCATTTCTCCAGCCCTTTCCGCGTCAGCTTTAATTGCCGCCCAAACATTTCTCGGGTCATTATCACACTCGTCAGGGTAAAGGTTAGGTTCTTCTGATGGATTAATTGGACCAGGGTCAAAAGGATCAGGTTCAGGGGGGTACGACGCGGCTAACACCGTTGGCTCGGGAAGCGTGG
The DNA here is from genome assembly GCA_033558185.1 of Dromococcyx pavoninus. Taxonomy (NCBI): domain Eukaryota; kingdom Metazoa; phylum Chordata; class Aves; order Cuculiformes; family Neomorphidae; genus Dromococcyx; species Dromococcyx pavoninus. The sequence continues at coordinate 2,782,593 of JAUMJL010000133.1, read as the reverse complement.
ACGGGCGCGGAGAGGGTTTATCTGTTTTTGTTGTAGGAGAGGAGTCTTTTGCCTTAATTCTCTCGAAAACTATGCGCCACGGAGGTAGTAGTTTCGCAACATCTAAGTCGCCTTTCGTGCTAATATCCCACAATTTAATTCCTACACGGTCCCAAAAGTCTGGTTCAAAAATTATCAAGGCATTAACATCAGGGAAATTTTCCTTAGTTCATCTTAAAAGAGCTTTCAGGTCACGGCCAGAGACGGATTTGCCGTCTCTATTAAGGAGGCTCTTTAAAGTATTATATACGTCTCGTTCCTCACTAGAGTTAACAGAACCCATAGTAGGATAGTTTCTCCAAGCTCACCTACCAATCGCGAGGAGGTGTGTGAGGGGCGCGCTCCCTCAGGGCCAGCTTCTCTTTCAGCCGCCGATTCTTTAATGCAGTCCTTGGAGACCTGCGACCGGAATCTTCAATAGCCGAATCACGTCGGGGTCACCATTTGTCGCAGTGGGAGACGGGGACCAGTTTGATGCAAACAACGTCCAACTTTATTTTTGCAAAAGGTCGATATATATACTTATTAAGCTAAGGCTAAAACAAGCGTGTTCACTACTGATTGGATGATTACATTATTACATACATCACATTACAAGTTAATTGGATATTAGTGAAGGCTTTGCGCAGTTCTCAAGTCTTTACGGTATGACACTACAGTCCGATAGGCCTTATCAAGTCTCTTGTTAGCAACTTTTACCTTTGCCAGTCAGCTCCTTATCGGACGGTTTCAAGCTGCTCCAACTGCCCACAAAGTGTCCTTTCCATGACCTCGTACATGCTGCTCTCGCTGTGCTTTAATGGAGTCCAAGGCCTGCTTTTTCTGTGTTCCAGGGTTTGTGGTTGAAAGACTCCATTACTAGCTTCTCTGTGCTAGCACTACAGGATGCTGTAGCCTCACTTCCATGAACTAATTCCTCTATGACTGGGCATTTTTATGACACAACCTTTCTATGACCCAGTTCTTCGATGAGCCTTGTATTCTCCGACATTTCTATGAACCTTCTATAATTGAACTCCTCTATTGCTCTTCTATGTCCCGAAGTTTCTGTCAGCCCACTCTTCGGTGACTGCTCCATGACCTGTCTCTTCTATGACCTGACTCTCTAAAACCTGAGCCTTCTGTGAACCGAACCTTCTATGAACCAAGCCTTCTAGGACTCAACTCTTCTCTGACTCTTCTCTGACTCTTCTACGACCCAACACTTCTGTCACTCAGCTCCTCTATGACCCAAATATTCTATGACCTGACCTTTCTATGACCCAACTCTGCCATTAGCCTTCTATGACCTGACATTTCTGTGAACCTTCTACTTTTGAACTCTTCTGTTACTCTTCTATGACATGACTTGTCTACAACCCGACTTTTCTGTGACTCATCTCTTATAAGACCAGGTCCTTCTAAGACTCCAACCTTCTATGATCCAACCCTTCTTTGACCCAACACTTCTATGACCTTCTATGACCCATCTCTTATACGATACGAATCATCTGTGTCACAACACTTCTATGACCCAACTGTTCTGTGAATCAACCCTACTATCAACTGAATTTTCTATGATCTGACTACTTTATGACTTCTCTATGACTCAAAACTTGCATGAGTAACCTCTTCTGTGACTCGACTCTTCAATTACCCCACTCTTCTGACTCCTCTGTGATCTGAATCTTCTGTGATTTGAATCTTCTGTGATTTAAATCTTCTCTGATCTGAATCTTCTGTGATTTAAATCTTCTCTGATCTGAATCTTCTATAATCTGAGCCTTCTGTGATTTGACACTTGTAAAACACGAGCATTCTGTGAACCAAACTTTCTATAAAGCAACTCTTATCTGACCCTTCATTGGCTTTCTATGACCCAATTCTTCTGTAGCCCAACTCCTGTATGACTTGAATATTTTAAGAATTAACCCCCCCAAACTTACATGACCTGACACTTACATTCCTTGACTCTTCTATGACCTGACTCTTCTATAACTCTTCTATGTCTCCACTCTTCCATGACCCTAATATTCCATGACCTTTTACGACCTGACTCTTCTATGATCTCTGACTTCCATTACCCAACTCTGCTATGAACCTTCTATGACTGAAACCTTTTACTACTCCTCTATGTTTTGACTCATCTATGACTTGCCTCCTGTAACACACAAGTATTGTTTTCCTCATTTATGACTCAGCCCTTTTCTATCCCTGCTCTTCTGCAACTGCCTGGAGCTGTGTGTGAGCGCCTTGGCATCTCATGTAACTCCACAGGCCTGTATTTGGAATCCAACGGAATAACTGCTCTGAATTTGGTTCAGGATTGTGAGAATTTCATGGCACCACTGTCATTGTAGTTACAGTCAGATCTGCCTTCCCAGGACCTGGAGGTCAGGGCTTGACCTTTCTGCTTCACCAAGCAAACTCAGGCTTTTCTCAGCATTACAGCTGCCTGCAGAGTGCCTTTGCCTCCCTGTAATCTTGGCCTCCAATTCTCTGCTCTAATGAGTCCCTGGGGAGGCTTTATGAGTAACAATCCTCATTGATACCAACTAACACTTTAATGTACTCTGAGTTGTGTTTTGATGTCTTGAGAGGTTTTTTTTCAATCTCTTCTCAGTAGCTGAGGATCAAGGACTCAACAGTAAATACACCCTGGGTCTCATTAAAATACAGAAATATCTTAATGACCTCTTTCTCTTCCAGGAGTTTTCTTCAGGTCTTCAAGCCTTGTACTGCTCATTGGAGTCATTTCCCACAGTGGTTAAAAAGGAAGATATCAAAGTGAACATGATAAAAATGTGGTTTAGTTTGAAGATTATATTTCATTAAATTTCAGTTCGGAGAAGAGGTGACAGAACCATTCTCCAGTTGTCATTGATGCAGGATGTCTCCTGAGGAGGTCTGGGCAACGTGGAGAAGCAGTCCCTTGAGGTCTCACCCTGCATTGATGGCCTTGCTCCTCACCTCCCCAGCCCCGCTATTTCTCTCATTGCCCCCAAGGGACTTGCATCCCTTTTTCTTCCATCAGACTTCCCTGCACTCCAGAGCTGAGTGTTCCAGCTCCATGGCACCGTCTCCCCCTGCTTTCCTTACAGAACTGTCTGCTCCCAGGCACAGGTGAATAAGAAGAGCAAAGTGTGATAAATAACACCCTCTCCTCACCCACAGACTCTGCACAAGCTGTCTGTGATGAGGCTGCCTTTCTACAGGGCACAATCGTATGAGAAATGTTTAGACAGACACAAAAAAGGTAGGTATAAACATAATTAAAGACTTAACTACAGAACTCCCTTGAGGCTCAAAGCATCATCTGGGTAGGTGAGAGTTCTCTGAATGAACAAAGAATGAGGGAAGGAGAAAATCAGAGATGAATGGAATTGATCTTAGTCTGCAAAGTTTGAGTCAGCACAGTGACATCAGAAATGTCCACTGGGTCAGGAGAGACGAAGGGACAGATGAGGGACATTACATGCAATGTGTAGCAGTAACATAAAGATTAACTTCTTTGCTTGCATTCTATCTCTTTCGTATGGCTGCGTGAATCTCAGGTCTCTTTTCTGGCTCCTTGTTCACAATGAGAGAGTGAAGAGAGTGAGGTGCAGGAGCAGGTGCTGCTACACACACACACACACACACACACACACTCACGCAACTGCATTTGTGTGCCCAAAGGCTCACGCAAAATTGCTTCTCGCAAAGGTCTTTTGAGCTGCCAGTGACCCTTGGAGCCCCCAGCCCCTTCTCATGCTTTCATGAAGGAACTTATCTCCATTGCCCTATTTGAGAACTTTCAACTCAGGACAGGTGCAGCAAGACCCCTCCTCACATGCTGATAGGTCACAGAGCTCCTCTATGAATGATCCCTGCCAAGAAGCACATGTGCTCACACTCACTACTCCATGGACCACTTTTCCTGGGGAGCCACTGCTGGACATCCATTAGAGTGTTGATTATATTTTTCTTTTTCCCTGATACTTCTTGCTCTCTCTCCCTTTCTGTTCTTTCCCCTTATTATTTTGCACCTTTTCCCCCCCTTTTCCTTGGAACTTTCTGTTGAATCATCTGGTGTCTCAGTTCTTGTTGTGGTAAATTTCCGACTGAGACTTCTTTTCCTAGCTTTGAAAAGTCCCTCTCGGATGGATCTCAGTTCCAGTGGTAAACTGCAGATTGAGATCCAGTTTGTGAATTTGGCTGTGTCCAAAATAAATATTAGATTTAAATTTATCCTGGGAGAGATTTGTTGTTCTCTCCAGACTGACAAACAGATATACAAAGAACCTTATCTCCCCTTATAGTCCAAGCAGGGTGGTCAGGGCTGGGCAATAACAGACTCATCTCTTCCATGACCCCTCTATGACCCAGCTCTTGTATGATCTTTCTGTGACCTGACTCTTCTATGACCCAACTCTTCTATGACCCAGCTCTTCTATGACCCAAATATCTTTGACTCCTCAACAACTGCAGTCATTGCTCTCTCTCTTAGGAACGTATCTTCTCCATCATTCATAAAAACGCATTTCCAGCCAGCACTGCTGGCAGATAACGTTTGTTCTGATGAACCACTCAGTTCATGTCAGTCAAATCAAGCAGATCCTGAAGAAGATGAAATAAGATTTTAGGCAATTCTGGACAATGATTCTGCTCTCTCTTTTACTTGTCTATCAGCTCAGAGTCATTGCAGCTGTGGCTGCGCTCAGCGCTGGTAAACCCACCCAGTTTTGGCTTTTTCTGTGAGTAAAAAAGTCTCTCCCTGGCCAACTCATTGATAATCAGTGACCAAAGACTATCTTCAGCCTCCTATGGGATGCTCCTGGTGCCCAGCCCTCCTGGCCATCCAGTGATTTAAGAGCTATTAACACTACGGGAAGCAAAAATTATTACCATGAGGCTTCCAGATATCTCTGTGTATATCAAAGGATGAGAAAGCATGAGGAGTTTATATGGAAGTCCTAGATAGGGTAGGACCTGAGCGTAATGCAAGTGGTAAGAGTATGGTTTGGAGATTGTACTGGGAATGGCTAAACGGGGATATAATTTTCTTCCCAGCAGCCAGTGTGGTGCTGTGATTTGGATTTGTAACCAAAGCCGTGTTGATAATAATCCAGTATTTTGACTGTTGCTGAACACTGCTTGGACATCATCAAGGCTGTTTCCTTGTCCCACTATGTCCTCTGCCACCGGTGCAAATCTGCTGATCTGAGAGAAGAGTTGGGTAACATAAGGCTTGTGTTATGTAACTCTCAGGTCATAGAAAACTCAGATCATAGACGTTTTGGGTCATAGTGGAGTAATAGAAGTGGGGGATGATAAGAGAGTTGGGTCAGCAAAGAGTTCAATCATGGAAAGCTTATAGCAAAGAGTTCAATCATGGAAGGGTCATAGCAGTGCTGTGTCATAAAAGAGATGGCTCATATAAGAGCGGGTCCCAGAGGTGTCATAGAGGAGTCAGGTTATAGAAGGATGAGTTAATAGTAGGGCTGGTCCGTAGAACAGTTGAGTCATAGAAGAGTCGGGTCCCAGAAGATTCACATCAAAGAAGGGCCTGGTCAAAGATGAATCTTGTCAACAAAGTGTCAGGGCATAGATGGCTCATGGCATAGAACAGTCAGGTCACAGAAGAGTCAGAGAATAGTTGGGTCATAGAAGTTCGTAGAAATATAGGGTCATAGAAGGGTTTGGTCTTAGAAAGACCTGTTCATATAAGAGATGGGTCATGGAAGAGTCATGTTATAGATGAGTCGAGTCACAGAGGAGTAAAGAAGAGTTTAGACATAGAAGGTTCATAGAAAGGTCGGGTCATAGAAGATTTGTATCATAAAATATTTGGATCGTGGAAGAGTCAAGTAATAGAAGTGTGAGAGTGCAGTTGGGTACTAGAAGAGTTGGGTCATAAAATAGTCACGTCATAGGAGAACTAGGTCGTAAAAGGTTTATAGAATTATTGATCATAGAAAAATACAGTCCTAGAAGAGATGCTTATAAAAGACCCTGCAGATAAATGTTTTTTAAAATAGTGAAGTCCAATTAGGGTCATAGAATATCCAGGACAATGAAGACTTGAGTCATAGAAAAGTCCTAGAAGGCTCCTATAAGCAGCAGCTCATACAAGAGACAGGTCATAGATGGGCTGGATCATACAGGAGGCATCTAGCTTAAGAGTTGTGTCATAATGTTGAGTCACAGTAGGATGGTGAGACACAATTTCTCCGAAGGAAATCCAGTCTCCTTCTCTTTCTGACACCGAGAAATGGGATTGGAGCGGACAAGGTCTGGGGTACAGTCTTTAGTTCCCCTGCTCATCCATTAGCCATTTCTGAAAAGGACATACAAGGTGGGACTGGTGCCAGTGGGCAGAGAATTCCCCCCAGACTCTATGACCTGTGGAAGATGATGGAGAGTGGCCTCACTGTGACGTCGTTCTGATCACTTATCTCCCTGAGGCAAAGCTCCCTTCTGTCCCAAAGACTGGTAAAAATTGTGTTTGCCCAAATGATCCATTACTTAATCCCCACCCACTTCTGGCTGATCTCTGCTCTAGAGTCCTGCCTTGAGTCACGGAGGCCTGGTAAACCTTGCTGGGGAAGAGAGGGACAAAGAGGACACAGGGAATCTCTGATCTGTCTACACCTGCTCTTCCCAAATTCAGCAGTGCCCACACAGGTTCCTTGTTTCTTCTTTAATCCTTCCTGAAGAAGGAAACCATCATCATGATGCTCTTGAATGACCTTTCAAGTTGAGACTGAGTCTCAGTCTGGACCCCTGGACCATGTCACAGCTCTGTCTCCCACAGGAATGGTCCCAGTTCATCCTGCCTGTGCCCTTGACTGAGGGCATTGCTGCCCATTGGGGCTGAAGCCTTAAGGAAATGTGGTAGGAAATCTCCAAGACCCAGTGTGTGCAAAGGCTTTGCTTAGACCAGAAACATGGCTGGGGCAAAAAGAGCTGAATATTTTTCCAGCACCAGATCTAAAGACTTAGAATGAAATTCCTAAACTCACTTAACAGAACACCTCCCTCCAGCTTGAAGAAATGAGATCATTCCCTGTCACCTTCTGGTGTCCTGTCTCATGATGGGACAAAATATAGTGATTCTTGCACCCAGTTATTTTTATAATAGCAGAAATGGCACTGCAGGAAAGAAGTATTTTCCCTTTCAGCTGAGGGAGGGAACGTCAGGGATTGTTTCAGCCTGTTTCACAGCAAGTTCCCCTGGAGACTCAGGGAAACCTCCAGGGAGCCCAGAGGGGGTAGAGAAAGTGCTGCCTTGGGCGGCTCCTCTGCTACTGGGCTGGGCTGGTCTCCTGGCGTGGAGGGACCAAGTGGCCAGCACTACAAAGAGCCAGCTCTGGCCAGGAGCAGCTCCTCTGCAAAGCACAGCAGGGCTGAGGGCACTGCCTGCAGGCAGCGAGGGGAGAGGAGGGAGGCAGAGAGAGGTTAAAGGCAGTGTGGGGTTAAAAGAAAGAAGAGACTTCATTTGGAGAATAATCTTCACAGCCGTTATGAAGGTAAATCTCTGGGTGCAGGGCAATGTAGCTGTGGTTCCTGAAGAGAGATCCCCTAAAGCCAGGACATCCCACAGCCTATCGGATCTGCCAGAAGGACTCTCCCAATTTCTCTTTTGCAGAGAAGAATGAAATGATTTGTAGCAGGGCACCCCTGCTTCATGGTCAGATGGAAAGGACATTTCAGCTATCTTTACCCAGAGTGTTGGTACAGTGTGGAGCTGGGTGAGCAGCCAGGGATGCCCTGGGCTGTCCTTCAGAGCAGGGTCCCTGCACACCAGGGTCTGTGTGCTGGGAGAGGTACTCTGCCCCCTGCCAGGGTCAACACTCAGCCTGCCTGGGGAGCTCCCCATGGTGCTGTGGGGAGAAACTGTGGGTGGAAGAAGAAACTCCTGGCAGGAGAGGATCTTTATGGTATCAGAAGATATTGTGAGGGTCAAGACTACTCACAGCTCCAGATCACCCCAGGATATTTCTGAGGGGACATTTAAAAGGAGCGACATGGAGTGATTGCATTGAAGATAAGTAGCTTTCCTCAGTTTGCCTTTTCAGTTTCCTACTCTGAGGGAACATGCAGACAGCCAGTGCTCTGCAAACAAACAGGTTTCTGCGGGGCCAGGGGCTGGGAGGAGATCTTTGAGTGGTGACAGTGAAAAAACATGGGACAGGAGAATAACTGAGAGGATGAAAATCTCCAGGTAGCAGGGATAGGTTCAGTAGTTAAAAGGAAATAAAACCAAAAAGTTCTTGAAATGAAAAGTCAGAAAGCTCTGTTTGAAGCCCTCCAGTGCAGACCCTTCCTTTGAGTAAATCCTCTGGCCTCCTGTCCCACACAGCAAAGCCTGTGCCCTCAGGTCTCTGGGCTCCAAGACTGAACCACCTCCTCTGCAGCCACAGCCCCAGTGCCCTCTCCAGAGCACAGGGGCTGAGAGCAACTGCCCGGTGCTGTTTGTATCTGGGAGGGGCTGTGCACAGCTGGGGAAGGGTAACGCTGTCTGTGTGCCCGACTGCCTCTGCCCTGGCCTCTCCCAGACAGACCCTCATTCTCTTTCTCCCTCTTTCTCCCTTTGTCTCTGTTCTTGCTGTTGTCCTCTTGTTCTTGCTACCAGGCTCTCTGGGGATGGGAGTTTCAGCTGCAGAGTCAGGAACTGATCTTATGATTCCTCCTGTGCAGTTGTGTCCATGCGAATTAAGTGTCCTAGCATTCATCTTTCCTGTGGAGCTGTGGGGTCTGTGTCATTCCCTGAGGAATGTGTTTAACTCTTCCTTACTGACATATCATCATCAGGACACTTGGGTGTCTCCCAGCTGTGAGCTTCCCTCCAAGATGCAAACCTGTTCTATCACATCTTTGTTTCACCTGAAAGCTCCATGGAGAAGTACAGAGATGCTACGACAGAAAAAAAATTGTTGGGTTTGTGTAATGAACCATGTGTGTCCTGGGCTGAAAGTGGGGTGCTGAGACCTTGAGAAAATGTCAGACTCAGTGTTTGCAGTGGATTTCTCCCCTCTCAGCAGTGCCTGGTGCCTCCTCCAGTTAACATGCAAGTGTGAATGCCCTCTGTCTCAGGAAGCTACAAAACAAACGGCAGCTAGGAACATTATCAAGGGTCAGAAGACGTTTCCTCAATCTGCACCAGTCAACTTTCTTACCTCACAGGACTCTTATTGACCTCCCCAAGTGCAGCAGAAATGCTGAGAAATCCTGAAATCAAAAATGATCTCTAGGTGAAATTAGAGAGTGCTCTGAAATCCTTTTACTTCTAAAACATGTTTGTGAATGTGGTTTCATAGCACTGGGAGTTCAGATGCCTATGGGCCCGTTTGCATTAGGAGTATTTATCAGAAAATATCCAACACCAACACTATCCACACTGTTCCCATGACCCCACTGTTGCAGAGCCGGGCTGACTCCTTGGTACCCAGCAGGCAGAGGTCTTGCTCCTCACAACACGTTCAGGTAGCACCAAGCAGGGCTCCAGGAACAGAGCTGATTGACGATCTCATACAAATGAAAACAGCAGTGGGGAGTGTGAAATGTGAGCAATGACTGATTTTGCTCGGAGATGTCTCCCTTAATTTGTGACTGTACTTTCATCCTTGTGCAGTGCTTCATGTCCAAAGGCAGCAAATGTCTAACAGCAGCTCCATCACCCAGTTCCTCCTCCTGGCATTCACAAACACACGGGAGCTGCAGCTCTTGCACTTCTGGCTCTTCCTGGGCATCTACCTGGTTGCCCTCTTTGGAAACAGCCTCATCATCACTGCCATAGCCTGTGACCACCACCTCCACACCCCCATGAACTTCTTCCTCCTCAACCTCACCTTCCTCGACCTCGGCTGCATCTCAACAACAGTCCCAAAATCCATGGTCAATTCCTTCTGGGACACCAGGGAAATATCCTACTCAGGATGTGTTTCTCAGGTCTTCTTTGTATTGGTCTTGTTTGGCGCAGAGTATTCTGTTTTCACCATCATGTCGTACGACCGTTATGTTGCCATCTGCAAACCTCTGCACTATGGGACCCTCCTGGGTGGCAGATCTTGTGTCCACATGGCAGCAACTGCCTGGGGCACTGCAATTCTAAACACTCTGTTGCACATGACCAATACATTTTCACTGCCTCTCTGCCGAGGCAACACTGTGGACCAGTTCTTCTGTGAAATCCCCCAGATCCTCAAACTGTCCTGCAGAAATGCTGACCTCAAGGAGGCTGGTCTTCTTGTGCTTAGTGTTTTATTAGTATTTGGCTGTTTTGTTTTCATAGTGGTGTCCTATGTGGAGATCTTCAGGACTGTGCTGAGGATCCCCTCTGAGCAGGGGCGGCACAAAGCCTTTTCCACCTGCCTCCCTCACCTGGCCGTGGTCTTTTTGTTTATCAGCACTGTCATATTTACCTACCTGAAGCCCCACTCAGTCTCCTCCCAGTCCCTGGATCTTGTGGTGTCTGTTCTGTACTCGGTGGTGCCTCCAGCATTGAATCCCTTCATCTATAGCATAAGGAACAAGGAAATCAAGGATACAGTGTGGAAAATAAAAAATATTTTTTCTCTGAAACAATACACTGCCAATCTTCTACTGCATAGCAGCTGCAATGTAACTCATTGCAGGTCCACCCTCTTTTCTCTAGTTTTCTCTTGGTGTCATTGATTGTCATTAATGGTAATGGTGTCATTCTTTTTCAAATTCACTCTTCACTTTTCTTTCCTGACTGTACATTTGCAAATGAGGAGCCACTCTCTGTATGTTGAAACGTTATAGAGGGCCTTGCTGCAACTTTTTTTTTCTTGGGACTTTTCCTCCAAGGCCTTTTTGAAGCTTCAGGGACAGTTCTTGTGTGCATGGGTGGAGGGGAAAACATTCCAGCATGACAGCACTGCAAGGCAGCACCAGCGCTTGATCTCCCAGAGATGTTCTCTTTACTGTCCACACTCGCTATCTGATGCCTTGCCTTGCTGTAAGGCCTGAGTGCTCTGGCAGTTTGGTCACAGCTGTGCTGCATGGCCATGCTACAACCACAGGCAGGGACAGGCAATGGGCACTTCCGTGTTAGAACAGGCAACACCACATATTAGAAGTCCTGCTGTCTGGCATAGGAAGGTAGACTTTCTGATGCAGTTAGTGTGGTAGACCTGACAATCCACATAACCTGGAAAACCAGCCACCTGGGCAGAGTTTAGTGGACCTACTGGCCCAGTGGAGCCTATTAGACCTGACAATGAGACAGTGTTGAGTGGAAATGATGGCTTGGCATAGCTGAGTAGACCTGCTCTCTTGACAGAGTAGGGTAGACCTGGCAACACAGTGGAGTTAGTAAGACTTACTACCTGGCAGAGGCAAGTAGACCTGGCTCCGCGATGGAGCTGTGTGACCTGCAGGCTTGCTGGACCCAGGTACGCATGGCAACCTGGGTAGAGTCGGGAAGTTCTGCTGCCCTGAAGGCCCAGGGTAGCGGGATGGATCTGCTGGCCTGGACAAGTTTGGTCGATCTGGCAACTCGGCAGAACTAGGTAGACCTGGCCACTGTCACCAGCTGCTCTGTAGCTGGGCAGTTCTGATAACCTAGTGGTGCCAGGTGGACTTATTAGCTGCATGGATTTGGGAAGAACTGACTGCCCAACAAAGCCTGGTAGAGCTGACAACCAGTGCTGACTTCTGCAGAGGAGGCTAGACCTGGCAACATCTGCCAGTTGCCCTGGAGCCAGGTGGATCTGCCAGCCCAGAAGAACTGTGGAGTTCTGCTACTCCTGGGCTTCAAAACCCCAGCCAGTTTGTGTGCTCTGCCTGGGCCCCCAAGGCCTACACAACCCAACACTCAGCTTATGGGAAGAATGCTCGCCCTCCTTTTTGCCTCGTTGGCTGACTTGGAACTTGGCAGAGGTGACAGTCCCTGGCACGAGCTGCTTGGCTCACTGTCATGGATTTGCAGTCTGTTGGTAGAATTCAGGGACAGGGCACCCATGCAGTGTCTGGGATCCGACGCTGCTGAGCTCTTGGCAGCTTTTGGGTTTGGTTTCTGTAGTGTGGTGTGCAGTTTTGGGGGGTGGTGGAACGGCAGTGGTGGTGTTATTGGTGGTTGCTTTCTTTTTTTTCACCGTGGACACTATTTTGTTTTAATTTTACTTCGAATTTTTATTTTTTTAATAAGGTAACTCTGTGAAAATATAAATATTCTCCATTGTGCACGAACCGCAACCCCCAAACTGGCATACAGACACTCTGAAACCCAGTGGGAGAGGTGGCAAAGGGAAGGAGAGAGTGGTGGACAAATTCGTGCCCTGCGCTCCTGCTGTCTGGAAAGTGGACCCTTCGGAAAGAGTTGTGAAGGGAAAGGGATCCAGGAAGTCTGGACATTCTTTAAGAAGGAAATCTTAAAAGTGATGGAGCAGGTTGTCCCCGGCCTGGCTGAACAAGGAACATTTGCTGTGACTCAAGAAGAAAAAGAAAGTTTATCACTTCTGAAAAAAGGGCAGGCAGCTCTAGAAGTGTCCAGGGATCTCTTTAGGTTGTGTGGGGAGAAAATTAGAAAGGCAAAAGCCCAGCTCAAACACATTGGCCACTGTTGTAAGAGACAACAAATGTTTCTGCAAATACATCAACAGAAGAAGAGACCGAAGGAGAATCTCCATCCTTTATTGGATATGGAGGGGAACATTGCTACAGGGGATGAGGAAAAGGCTGAGATGCTTAACTTGTTCTACACTGTAGAAGAAAAGGACGAGAGCAGGTCGCTGAAATAAACAGAAGGGTATGAGAAAATGCTGAAGTAAACAGGATTTGAGTGCATGGGAATACTGATAGTGGATTGCTACATAGAGCGTGAGAAGCAGGGGGAAGACAACTCCTGCCAACAGCTGCCTTATCGGGGTGGCAGCCATAGAAGGACAAGCATCCGGGTAAAAGATGCGTAACGTACTGCTTGTAGAATAAGCATTTGGCTCACTTGTCTCACTCGCACTGCCTGAGAAATAAACTCTGCCTCATGTGCACCACAAGTTGAGTCTGTGCCTCATATGCCACACATGTCCTTTTCAGAAACAGCCAACGGATGAGCAGGGGAACTACAGGCTGTGCCCGAGACCTTGCCCACTTGGATCTCATTTCCAGATGTCTCATAGAGAAGGGGACTGGATTTCCCTTGCTCAGATATTGTCTCACCTTCATTGTATGACCCAACATTTCTATGACCTAGTCCTCATATTAGTCCCCCATGATCCAACTCTTATATGAGCCACCTCTTCTACGACCCCACTATTTTATGACCTGACACTCATATGACCTTTCTACGACTATTTCATGACCTGAGTCTATTATGTCCCCTCATTTGACCTGAATTTTCTATGAATCATTTATGACCAGACTCTTCTATAAATGATTCTTTATTGTCCCTTCTATCATCCGAAGCTTCTATGACCCAAGACTTCTATGACCTGACCTTTCTATATCCCAACTCTTCTATGAGCCAGCTGTGACCCAATATTTCTATAAACATCCTACAATCAAAGTCTTCTTTGACACAAGTCTTTTGTCACCCCGTCCTTCACCTGACTTGTCTGTGACCCGAACCTTCCATGATCTGAGTCTTCTATGTAACAACATTTCTTAAAAAATGAGCCTTCTATGACCCACCCATTCTATGACCCAACTCTTACACGAACCTTCTGCGAGTTTTCCTCTAATAACCCTCTATGACCCAACTCCTCTATGATCCAACTCTTCTGCAACCCATCTCTCATATGATCAGGCCCTTCTATGATTCCAGGCTTTTATGACCTTACATGACCTGACTATCCTCTGACTATTCCATGATGTGACTTTCTATGAACCAAGATTCTATGACTCTTCTATGACCCAACTTTTCTATGACATGAGTCATCTGTGCTGCTTCTACGATCAGATCGCATCTATCACCAGACTGTTCTGTGATCCAACTCTTCTGGGACACTGTGGGACCTGACCCTTCCATATCCCAACTGTTCTATGACCCAATCCTACTATTAACAGACCCTTCTCTGACCTGACCCTCTATTACCTGCCTCCTCTATGACACCTCTATGCCCTGAATATTATATGAGTCACCTCCTCTATGGACAATGCCCTCAGAACCATAGTGTGAATATTGGGACTATGCTACGCAGGAATAGGAGTTGGAAATGATGAACCTTATGGGTCCTTTCCAACCCAGGTCATTCTATGATTCTATGACTTTTCACGTCTATGATCTGACTCTTCTACATGAACTCAGCCCTTCTATGATGCTTCTATGACTCGACACTTCTATCACTTCTCCGTGACTCAACGCTTCCATGACCCTTCTATGACTCAAAGTTTCTAGGTATCTTCCAAAATAAAATCCCCTTTGACTTCGCTCTTCTAACACCCCACGTTTCCATGACTCCTCTATGGCTTGACTCTTCTAAAACTGGAGCCTTTTGTGAACCAAATCTTCTGGGAAAAGTCTTCTATGACCCAACTTTATCTGACCTTTTTATGGCTTTCTATGACTCAACCTTTCTCTGACTCTATGAACAAACTCTTCTGTGACAAAAACCTTCTATGACCTGACACGTCTATCACCTGAATTTTCTATGACCTGACTCTTGTCTAACTCTTCTATGGCATTACTCTTCTTTAACCCTTCCATGACCTGATTACAGTAAGACTTTTTGGACTCGATATTTCTATGACTCTTCCATGACACAAGATTTTTATGACCTCACCTTTCTATGACCCAACTCTTCTGCACCTGCATGGAGCTGTGTGTGAGAGCCTTGGCATCTCAAGTAACTCTACTGGCCTGTGATTGGCATTAAATGGAATAACTGCTCTGACTTTGATTCAGCAATGTGAGAATGTTCATGACACCAGGGTCATTGTAGTCACAGCCAGATCTGCCTTCCCTGGGGGTCAGGGTTTGGCCTTTCTGCTTCACCAAGCAAACCAAGGCTTTTCTCAGCCTTACAGATGCCTGCACAGTGCCTTTACCTCCCTGCAATCATGACCTCCAACTATCTGCTCTAACAATTCCCTGCGGAGACTTTGTCACCAACGATCCTCACTGTGACCAATTAATACTTCAAGATTTTCTGAGTTTTGCCTTTTACTTTTTTAGAGATTTGCTCAATCTCTTTGAAGCAGCTGAGGTTCAATGACTCAGCAGCGAATACACCCTGGTTCTCATTAAAATACAGAAATCCTTAACGAGCTCTTTCTCTTCCTGCAGTTTTTTTCAGGTCTTCAAGGCTGCTACAGCTGATTGGAGTCATTTCCCAGAGAGGTTAAACTGGAAGTTTTAAAATCACCCCTAATAAAAATATGTTTTAACGTGCAGTTTTTCTTTCATTAAATTTCAGCTCAGAGAAGAGGTAACAGAGCCATTCTCCAATTGACATTGATGCAGAGTGTCTCCTCAGGAGGTCTGGGCAGCATGGAGAAGCAGTCCCTTGAGGTCTGACACTGCATGGACAGCCTTGCTCCTCACCTCCTCTGCTCCACCATTTCTCTCATTGCCCCCCTGTAACTTGCATCCATTTTTCTTAACACTGAAGGGAAGGTTGGTATAGTCACTGCAGGAAAGAAATATCTCTGCCCAGCTGAGGGAGGGAATATCAGGGATTCCTTCAGTCCTTGGAGCCCCAGGGACACCTCCAGGGAGCCCAGAGGAGTGCTGCCTTGTACTGCCCCTCTGCTGCTGACTTGGGCTGAGCTCCTGGGATGGAGGGAGCTCATGGCAAGTGGGCAGCACTGCAAAGATCCAACACTGCCCGGGAGCAGCTCCTCTGCAAAGCACAGCAGGGCTGTGGGCACTGCCTGCAGGGGAGAGGGGAGAGGAGGGAGGCAGAGGGAGGTTAATGGCAATGTGTGGTGGGAGCATGCTGAGATCTGACTGAGAGAAGAATCCTCACAGCTCTTCACACAGTAAGTCTCTGGCTGTACAACAATGCATGTGAGATTCCTGGAGGGATCCCCTAAAGCTGGCACATTCCACAGTTTGCTGGATCTGTCAGGATGTCTCTCCCAGTGTCACTGTTGTAGAGCAGAAGAACCTACTGCCGAGTAGGGCTCCCCCTTGGCACTGCCGAAGGGACAGGGCCTGAGGGCTGCCTTCTGCTGGGGACGAGTGCAGGGCTGTACACTCAGGGGTGCCTCAGGCTGTCCTTGAGAGGAGGGTCCCCGCAGCCCAGGGTCTGTGTGCCAGGGCAGGGACTCTGCCCCCCGCCAGGGTCAGCACTCAGCCTGCCCAGGGAGCTTCCTATGGGCTGTGGGGAGAAGCTGTGGATGGAAGGAGTGAGCCCTGAAAGAGTAGGAAAATTTCCTTCTGCTCTTGAGAGGGTGCTGCGTGTGTCAGAGCTGCTCACCGCTCCAGATCAGCAACAGGAATTTTCATAAAGAACATTTCGAGAGGAATGTCAGTGTACAGTTTTATAAAGATAAAGAGATTACCTAAGTTTTCAGTTTCCTGCTCTGAGGTCAGGGACTTGACGAAGGAGGAGAATGGAGGGAAAGAGAAAAACAGGAAAGGTTTTTAATGTTTAACCAAGTTTTGAGGTTCTTGAGCTGTTTCCCTGAGTGGTCTGAAGGTCTGGTTACAGCTCCTCCTAAAATATGTATATCAAGTTCCCTGCCCGTGGACCATACCAGCACCACCTCTGCTGGGCCCATCTGTTTCTTCTGCCTTTTTGAACCATCGAAAACGAACGTGCAAGCAGTCAGTGTCCTGCAAACAGGCAGGTTTCTGTAGGTGAGTGTAAATTATTTGGGCTCGGGTTTGTGAGCAAGGAAAAGACATGAGACAGGGAAACACCTCCAAGGAGGAGAAGATCCAGGCAGCAGAGACACGATGAGGGAATGAGAGCAAACTAAAGCAGGAACTACTGCAGGACGTAAAATTTGTAAAAACTCTGTGTGATCTCCTCCGAAGCAAACAACTTTCTCTAAGAAAGGTCCTTTATCTCCTCTCCCACACAGCAAAGCCTCTGCCCTCAGGGATCTGGGATCCAAGGTTGAACCACCTCCTCTGCAGCCACAGCTCCAGTGCCCTCTCCAGAGCACAGGGGCTGAGAGCAACTGCCCGGCACTGTTGGCGTTTGGGAGGGGCCGTGCACAACTGGGGAAGGGTAACGCTGTCTGCGTGCCCGACTGCCTCTGCCCTGGCTTCTCTCAGACAGACCCTCACTCTCTTTCTCCCTCTTTCTCCCCTTGTCTGTGTTTCTGCTGTTGTTCTCTTGTTCTAGCTGCCAGGCTCTCTGGGGATGGGAGTTTCAGCTGCACAGTCACACCCTGACATGGCAGCTCCTTTCCTGCAGTTGTGTCCATGGGAACCCCTGTCCCAGCTTTGCTCTAAACTGTGAAGCTGTGGGCAGTGCGTTGAGTGGTGCTGTGGAAGGTGATGAATCTCCCTTGATCAAATGCTATCATGAGGACACTTGGCTGTCTCCTTCAGGTGTCTGCACTAGCTGTGATTTTCCCTCCAGGATGAAAACCTGTCCTGTCACATCGTTGTGTTACCTGAAAGCCCCATGGAGAAGTGCAGAGATGCTATGAGATAGGAGATGTTGTTGTGTTTGTGAAATGAGCCGTGTGCGTCCTGGGCTGAAAGTGGATACTGAGACCTTAAGAAAAAGGGTGAGGAACTGAGTGGTGTGATGTGGATCCCTCTGCTCTGAATAGAGTGTGTGTAGCAGGGAGAGGGTGAATCAACAAATGACTTGATTTTGTTCAGAGAAGGCTCCCATAACACAGCTCTGGCTTTTCCTCCTATGACAGTGCCCCATGGAAGGGGCAGCAGATGTCCAACAGCAGCTCCATCACCCAGTTCCTCCTCATGGCATTCACAGACACACAGGAGCTGCAGCTCTTACACTTCTGGCTCTTCCTGGGCATCTACTTTGTTGCCCTCTTGGGAAATGGTCTCATCATCACCGCCATAGCCTGTGACCACCACCTCCACAGCCCCATGTACTTCTTTCTCCTTAACCTTTCCCTCCTCGACCTGGGCTCCATCTCCACCACAGTCCCCAAATCCATGACCAATTTCCTGTGGACACAAGAATAATCTCCTATTCAGAATGTGCTGCACAGGTTTTTTTCTTTCTCTTCTTCATCTCCAATGAGTATTCCCTTCTCACCATCATTTCTTATGACCGCTATGTTGCCATCTGCAAACCCCTGTACTACAGGACCGTCCTGGGTAGCAGAGCTTGTGTCCACATGGCAACAGCTGCCCGGGGCTCTGGCTTTCTCAATGCTCTGCTGCACACGGTCAATACATTTTCACTGCCCCTCTGCCAGGGCAATCTTCTGGACCAGTTCTTCTGTGAAGTCCCACACATCCTCAAACTCTCCTGCTCACAATCCTATGTCAGGGAGGTTTGCCTTCTCTTCATCAGTGCCAGTTTAGCTTTTGGCTGTTTTGTTTTCATTGTGGTGTCCTATGTGCAGATCTTCAGGGCTGTGCTGAGGATCCCCTCTGAACACGGCCAGCACAAAGCTTTTTCCACCTGCCTCCCTCACCTGGCTGTGGTCTCCCTTTTTCTGAGCACTGCTACATTTGCCTACCTGAAGCCCCCCTTCCTCTCCTCCCCATCCCTCGACTTGGTGCTTTCATTTCTGTATTTGGTGCTGCCTCCAGCAATGAACCCCCTCATCTACAGTTTGAGGAATCAGGAGCTCAGGAATGCCTTAGGGAAACTGGCCCAATGGATGTGGTTTCATAAACAATAACCTGCTTCCCCTTCTCTGCTCCTTTCCCAGAGTTCGGCTCAGGCCAGGAGTCTGATTTTTTCTCTTCTGATAATCCTACCTATAGATAATCTTCAGAGCTACACTACTTGTCTTGAGGTTTAGCCCCGTTGTGTCTGACCCTTGCAAAACACTGTGTCAGGTGTGGCCTGTCCAAATGCAGCTCTTCAGTAAAAGGCCATCTCTCAGATGTGGTGTTTCAAGGCTGAGCTCTTCAGCTAAAGCTGTTAAAAATAACATATCCATGAAAATAGATTTCTTTAGTTAATCTTTTCTCCTTGTGTACTCATTGTTTTTGGGTTTAAGCTCATAATAACATCCGATTCCATTGGACCAAAATTTCTAGTTTTAGAAGCTCTCTTCTCACTGTCCAGTGCCAGTAGAGATCTTTGCCTGGGCTCCCCATTACCTCCTCAGGGGGCTTCCTTTGTGGCAGGACTGATGGCACATACAAATCTCTCACAAAAATGAATTTGGAGGGATGAGGGGAGGATGGGGTCTCATCATGTGCTCTGGGCTGGGAGTGAAGGGAGACTCTGAAGAAGAAACACCCTCAGAGGTGATGTTCAGCAAAACTAAAGGATTGAATCCATGTATCCACAAACAAGGAGTATGAAGCACCGCGGGAGTAAGTGAGGACCCAGCAGGAAGAGGGAAGGGGGACTGGAGAGATGCAGGAGCTGCCTGAGGAGCCCCAGGGCTCTCGTGCTCTCCTGGTTAGTGGGGCTTATGGGCTGCTCTCCTGGGCTGGACCACGTTGGGCTGTTGGAGAGGACAGGAGAGGTGGGGAGAGCTGGGGAAAGGCCAGGCTGTGCTAGATAGAGCCCAGGAGACGAGAACATCAGTGTAGAGCTGAGATGTGAGAGTGTGCAGGGTGAGGGCACTCAGCAGGGTGCTCATGGTGTAGAGTCAGGTGTCATAGTGAAGGAAGCAAGAACAACAATGTAAAAGAGAGGGGCCTGCTCAGTGCCATGTTCCCTGGACACCCTCAAGAACCTGTCTCGGGGAAATCATGACAGATGTGTCCCACACAGCAGCCATTTCCATGTCTTTACCTCCAAGCACGGAGGAGGGACTTTTACTTCATGGTCACCCCCCTCCTCTCTTTGCTCAGTGATACCCAAATCCACCACCATTATTTATAAAAAGAGAACCAGTTTCCTCGTTCTAATTAGACATAATCAGAGCTGATCTGTTTCTCTTAGGTATACCAGAAATACCATTGGCAATTCTCAGTATGGGATGTGTGTTGAAGTAAAGACACAAGCATTTTTCCTAAGTAATGACTAGGAACAATCAGGCTCTTTTAGTTCTATCTTCCTTTCAGAGGCATAGTAAAAATATATCTCTTCCTGTCCCAATATCATTCCCCACTGCAGACAAAGTCCGTATCTGCCTTGGACTCAGTGTGCTTGCGACTCTCTCCCTGTCAGTCTTTGCCCGTCCTCTAGGAAGGGACAGTCAGGCTCAGGCAATCTGGAGGGATTAGCTTCATGGCTATAACCCAGATCTTATAAAACAAATCATAGAATCATAGAATATCCTGATTTGCAATGAGCTCTTTAGTATCATCAGGTTCAAATCCTGACTCCACAGGGGCACCCTAAATGTTACACTATATTTCTAATAACATTGTCGAAACCCTTCTTGAACATTGACATGTTTGGGACCATGACCACTACCCTGGGGAGCTTGTTGCAGTGCTTGACCACTATCTCAATCAGAACTTTTTTCTAATACCCAGTTTGAACTTCCCCTGATGCAGTATTAAGCCGCTCCTTCACTGTCACCAGACATGAGAGAGAAGAGATCAGCACATCCCTCTGTCCTTCTCATGAGGAAGCTGTAGACAGCAATGAAGACACTCCTCAGTCTCATCTTCTCTAAGCTGAACAAACTTTTTATCCTCAGCTGCTCCTTCTAAGTCATGCCCTCTTGTCCTTTCACCGTGCTTTAGCCTTCCTTTAGACACATTCAAACATTTTTAAATCCTTCTTATATTGTGGAGCCCAAAACTGCAAACATTATTTGAGATGAGGCCACACTAATACTGAGTATAGTGGGACAGTCACTTCTTTCACCTGGTTGGGTACCCTGTGCTAACACACTCCAAGACACAGTTGCCCCTTTCAGTCACCAGTTGACCCATACTAAGCTTACCATCAACCCCCCAGATCTCTCTCTACTGGGCTACACTCAACCATGATGTCCCCCACTTATATGTACCTCCAGTATTACACCGTCCCAGGTGCAGAACCCGGCATTTGCCTTGCAGAATGTCATTTAGTTGATGATTACCTCTAAATTATCAAGATCTCTGTGTAAGGCCTCTCTGCCTTCAAGACAGTCACCGCCTCCTCTTATTTTAGTATTATTGGCAAGCTTAGTGTGTACTCAACTCCCATGTCATGTTCATTGACAAAGCCAACAAAGAGACCTAGCCCTAAAATTAAACCCTAGGTAACACCAGTAGTGACTGGGTGCCAGCCAGGTAGTGCTCCGTTTACTATAACTATTTGAGCCCAGCGCCTCAGCCAACGCTTCAGCATCACATAGAATCATAGAATGATTTTGGTTGGAAAAGACCTTTAAGGTCATGAAGTCCAACCACGGATCCAGCCCTGCTAAGTCTGTCACCAGACCATGTCCCCAAGTACTTTCACGGTTTAGCCCCAGCCCAGCCAATTTCAGCAGATAAAACGGAGCAGTTGGGCTCCAGGGAAAGGGAAATGAGAGGAAAATGCTTGTAGGTTGGAAACTAAAACTACATCTTTAACTAAAATAATAACAACAATAATAAAAATAATATCAATAATAATAAGGCAAACAATAAGGAAATAATAAAATATATACAAATATATTTCATATGTACAATATATGAAATCATGCCCACAACCTTTGATGATTGTACGTCAACACAAATGCTGCAAAGCAGACATCATAGAATCATAGAACGTTCCGTTTGGAAAAGACCTTTGAGATCATCGAGTCCAACCACACCCATCATTCCCTAAACCATGTCACTCAAAAACTCATGTACCCATTTTTTAAACACCTCCAGGGATGGTGACTCAACCACCTCCCTGGACAGTCTTTTCCAGTGCCTGACCACCCTTTTGGTAAAGAAATTCTTCCTAATATCTAGTCTGAACCTCCCCTGGCGCAATTTATGGCCATTTCCTCTTGTCCTAAGAGATAAAGGGTCCAAGACTAGGAGGAAGGTGAGCTCAGGATATGGCTACAGGAATGCACAGCTCTGGGACTGGGGCAAACAGACAGACGAGGTCCTGACTGGATGTCTGCCAACACAGAAGAGAGGGAGACCCTTGTTATCTCTCAGTTTTATAGCAAATCTGATATATATGGGATGGAATCCTCTCTTGGTCAGTTTGGGGTCACCTGTCCTGTCCGCCCCTCCCTGCAGGTGTGACCTTCTTCACCAGCTTGAGGATGGCCTTGGTTACCAGATGAATAAGAATAAAAACATTGGCCTTTCTAAACACCAATGTTCCATATTATCACCTCTAGAGAGAATCTGTCTGAAAAACATGCAGTTAGCTTTCAGAAAATAAAATTACTTTAACAAGACTGAGCCAGTGTCAGGAAACCCACCCCAAATGAGCTCTAACCATAATACTCTACCACTTATTCCATACCGTTTACGTCATGCTCAGGTAACCACCACTTACATCTTCCAATACATATATATACACACGCAAAATGTTGATTCATGATTTATCCACACAAAAGTTCATTATGTTCATGACTGTGGGTGTCCATTCATTTTAGCAGTGTCTCAGGAAAAGAAGAATAGTACGAAGACTCATTGTGGTTCTTTCTGACAGGCTGCAGGTTAGAGGTGTCAGCCTCGAGAAGGTCACTTTGCATCACATGATGAATCTGGCTTCTTATTCTGGAAAACTCTCAGTGAACACTGTTAGTATTATCTTGCATTTAACATTATACAGGTTAAGATTGAGCATTCTTACCCAGAGTAGATTTCCTTGAGGTACACATTGAGCGTCACCATCCTTAAGCATTGCCCACCAAGTGTGTCCAGACCCTTGAGTGAAAGCACCCCCACGGGTGGGCTTGTCTTTGCCCACAGCAGGAGAAACCCAGACAGTTTTCCCCAGCCAATTCTTTTCATGTAACACAGGGACTTTATCACCTCCTACCATGTGGAGAGGGGTTAATGGAGTATGAACGGCTTGATTGGGGGATGCCTTGCTCTTAACAAACCAGGTGGTTTCTGCCCAATGTTTATCCCAGTCTTTAATGTCCCTCTCCCAGTGCTTTCAGGGCAATGTTGAAAAGCCCAGTGTATCGCTCAGTTTTTCCTGAAGCTGGTGCATGGTAGGGAATAGGATCCAACGGGAGAATAAGAAAAGGGACAGGAAAACTCACCTGACATTAAAATGTAGCTCAGAAACTGTTGCCATTGGTGGGATTTTGGTGTTTTCGATCACGGGGAGATTTACACCGCACCGGGTCTGCTGGTGAAGGATGGGGTTCAGCTGTCTCAAAGAGGAAAAGGATTCTTGCCCGTGTGTTGGCGGGGGTCATTGAGAGGGCTTTGAACCAGGTTTCAAGGGGGAAGGGGACAGAACTCTCTTGGCTTTGACACCTTGGTGCCTTGACACCTACATGCCTCATCCTCAATGCCCTGATGCCTCAGCCTCAACACCTCATCCTCAACAGCTCCGTGCCTCAGCCTCTCAGACTCAGATCCTCAAAAACTTGAAACCTTGGCATCCCAGCACCAACACATCAACACTTTGGCTTCTCAGCATTGACACCCTTTGGACTTTATGCCTCAGCCTATCCACTTCAACACTTCCATCTCTCTATCTTGACACCTCAACACCTTGACACCTCAGCCTTAACACCTCAGCCTCTCAGACTGACCACCTTGACAACCTCAGCCTCTCAGCCCTGATATCATGATCCTGTTATGAGGATGGGCAGGATGGGTTGGTCATGGTCCCTGTTCCCGCTGGAAGCCCCAAACTCTTGAGGTGATGTGTGGAGAGGGGGTATAATTCCTCACAGTCTTATCTGTTTCTCTCAATATTCTCAGCTCTGAGCAAGGTCTCTGGAAAGCAACAAGGTCTTCAGGAAGGAGTGTGGATAAAGAATTTGGCAAGATCCGTTTTGGCAGGTAAGCAGAACCTTAACATAAGAGTTCACCCAGAGGACAAGTGAGAAAGATGAAGATGGGAATAGTTGATGAAATACATGAGCACCAGGTCTGCATTATGCCTAAATAGACATGAGATGGTAGCAAACACCCAGGAATAGAGCTACTAATGACTATGTAACCATTTCTGGGACTGATGAATACGTAACACCTGGAAAAAACTCGCTAGTTTTTTTGTCAGGAGTATTGATGAGGAAACATCCCGGTCCAACCCCAGCACTGTAATGAAAGAACATGGGCTTAACAGTGACATTAGCTATGGAATGTGATTTTTGCATTTCATAGAAGAGTCAGGTCATAGAAGATTCTGGTCATAGACGAGTTAAAGAAGGGTTGAGTCATACAGAGTCATAAAAAGTAGGATCCTGAGTCATAGAAATGTTGGATCTTAAATTATGGAATCACACTATGGTTTGGGTTCGAAGGAACTTTAAAGGTCATCCAGTCCAACCCCCTTGCCACGGACAGGGACACTTCCTACTATACAAGGCTGCTCAAGATCCCATCCAACCTAGCCCTGCACACTTCCAGGGAGGAGGCAGCCACATCTTCCCTGGGCAATCTGTGCCAGTGTCTCAGCACTCTCATCACGAAGAATTGTATCCTAATGTTTAATCTGAATCTTTCCCCTCCTATTTTGAAGCCACTTCATCCTATCACTACTTGTCCTTCTCAAAAGTCCCTCTCCAGCTTTCCTGTAGCCCCTTCAGGTACTGCAAGGCCACTAATGAGGTCCCCCAGAACCTTCTCTTCTCCAGGCTGAAAAACCCCAACTCTCTCAGCCTGTCTTCATAGCAGAGGTACTCGTGCTTTTTGGTCATATTTGTAGCCCTCATCTTGACCCATTCCAACAGTTTCATATCCTTCATGAACCTCATGAGGCCCACTTCTCAAGCTTGTCCAGGTCCCTCTGGATGACATCTCGTCCTTCTGGCATGACCACTGCCTCAGTCACCTTGGTGTCACTTGCAAACT
The DNA here is from genome assembly GCA_033558185.1 of Dromococcyx pavoninus. Classification (NCBI taxonomy): domain Eukaryota; kingdom Metazoa; phylum Chordata; class Aves; order Cuculiformes; family Neomorphidae; genus Dromococcyx; species Dromococcyx pavoninus. The sequence continues at coordinate 2,757,650 of JAUMJL010000133.1, read as the reverse complement.
TGCTGAGGGTGCCCACGAACCCTTTCTTAATATCAGCGATGAAAACGTTAAAAAACACTGGTCCCAGTAGTGTTCTGTACTGTACTGAGGGACAGCACTTGTCATGGGTCTCCATCTGGACATCTGAATATGTTATTGTAAAGAATAGATATATTCTTTGCAAGACATATATACACTCAGATATATATTTTTATATGTGTAAACATATATACTTACGTGCTTGCATATAAATATATGTAAAGAATATATTTGGTTACATCATAATTTCTATCATGTCACTGGTATCTAAATATGAACTACCAAGACCTCAGATGACGGGAGAGAAATCCTGGACTGAAGCCAGCTCTGATCTGTCATGGACTTCCAATTTTTTAAAGAGAGTTTGTTTTTTCATAGCCAAAAGCTGGGCTAAGGCTCACATCCACTTCCTGGTCCATCTGTCAGGTGCCCAGAGCTGCAAAGCTCCAACTGTTTCTGTAACCAAACAATTCGTTGTGTTAAAATATTCTCAAGATTTTTGACCAAACACCTGTGATGCTCACCAGGACTTGTGGGAGATGTGGTGGATGGAGGCCACCTTGGGCACAGCGATCACTAAATGATAGAGGTTTTGATTCGTGGAGAAGTGAGGAGGGGGTCAGCAGAATGGCCACCTTGGAATTCCTGAGGGTGGAGTGTGGCCTGTTTAGGAGCCTGGTTTAAAGAGTCAATTGAGAGGCAGCTCTGAAGAATAAGGGAGTCCGGGAAGGCTGGACATCCTTCAGGAAGGGAATCATGAAGGCACAGGAGCAGGCTGTCCCCATGTGCTGAAAGATGAACTGGTGAGAAGACCGGTCTGGCTGAACAGAGAACTCTGGCTTCAACAAAGATTAAAAAAAATAGAGTTTATGAGCTCTAGAAGAAGGAATCTGCAGCTCAGGAAGACTTGAAGGATATTGTGAGGTTATACATGGAGAAAATTAGAAGGGCCAAAGCCCTATTAGCACTTTGTCTGGCTACAGCCGTGAAGAGGAATATAAACCCGTTCCATAAATACATAAGAAAAATAGAGACAAGGAGATTCTCCATCTTGTATTGGATGCTGGAGGGGACATTGCCACAAAGGATGAGCAGAAGGCTGAGGTACTTAATGCCTTCTTCACCTCAGACTTTCATAGTCAGACCAGCTCTTTTCTGAGTGCTCAGCCACCTGAACTGGAAGACAGGGGTGGGGAGCACAGTAGGGAGCCCCCACAACCCAAGAAGAAAGGTTTAGGGACCTGACACACCAGACACAGACAAGTCTATGGGACCAGATGAGATCCACCCAAGACTACTGAGGGAGCCAGCAGTGGATCTTGCCAATCCAATCTCTGTCATTTATCAGCAGCCCTGATCAACAGAGAAGGTCACAAACAACTGGGAGCTTGTCAATGTGATGCCCATCTACAAGATGGGCTGAAAGGTTGATCCAGGGAACTCCAGGCCTGTCAGCCTGACCTCAGTACTGAAGAAGATTATGGAGTAATTCATCTTGAATGTGCTCACCAGGCAAGAAATGGAGCTCAGTCTAGTTGGTGGCTGGACACAAGCAGTGTCCCCAGGGCTATGTTGAGGACAATTCTGTTCAAATACCTTCATCAATGATCTGGATGAGGCGGTTGTGTGCTCCCTCAGAGAGTTTGCATGTGACACCAATTTGTGTGGGAGTGTTGATCTGCTGGAGGGCAGGGAGACTCTGCAGAGGGACCTGGAACAGCTGGATCAGTGGGCTGAGGCCAATGGGATGAGATTCAGCGAGGCCAAGGGCTGAATTCTGCACTTTTGTCTCAGCATCCCATGCAACAATACAGGTTTAGGAAACAGTGTCTGTAAAGCTGTCCGTCTGAAAAGGACCTGGAAGTGTGTAAGAGACTGATTGGTTTTGGATGCCTTAAACCACTTCTTTTCCTGCTTTCAAGCAGTGTTGAGGCTGCAGCAGAGGCTGTGTCCTTCAACACCTTATCTCACTCTTGCCAGCAGCCCAGCTGTGCTTGCTGCCCAGGGAGGTCCTGCTGCAGTGTTACCAGTATGGAGAGCAGGGGCATGAGGGTTTCTCAGACCCCAGAGCCCCCCTGAACCTCACAAACTCATTTCTAGAACTTCTCTAGAAGAAGCACTGTGCAGGCTCACCAAAGCTATGGACAGTACTCTGCAAGATGGGCATTAACAGCAACGTGCCCACCCTCCTAAGAGAGAGAAGGAAAGGACTGGAGACCCGGTGGTGTCTTTGTACTTTTCTCTCTCCCTCTCTCTCTTTTCTCTCCCTTTCTTCCTTTTCCCTTAACACGGATTTTGCAGCTAATGCCAATCTTTTGCCTAAGAATGCCTGCAAAAAAGAATTCTTTTTTGGATCAATCATTTTGCATTGCCTTGCCTTCATTTAGTCCTGTGGGCACTGAACCCATTAATGTCACAATGAGACCCAGGGTCTCACCACAATGACATCTGAACTATCCACACTGGGTTGTGACAGAGAAGTGGGAAGACACTGGAGAGTGTCCCGTGCAGATCTGCCAATGTGGGGTTTGGGGCCTGATGGACCAAGGTACTTAAAGTAGCAGAGGGATATGGCCTTCTTTGGAGGTTCTGGGAAGTGTAAGAGTAGCCTGAGGTGGCCTGAAAGGTGTTTTCAGAGATGGTGGAGCTAATTCATAGTGGTAAAATATATGAAAACTAAATAAGGCCACAGACAACAGCCTGGGTGGTTCAGTAGAGCTGAGAGAGATGTCAACAGAAAGAAATGTCACTTGAATGGCAGTTCTGTAGTGCCACACCTAACCCTGAGTAAGGCTGGGTCAGCACAGGCCTTTGTGTTTCACTAAAAAGTCAGGAAAGAAGGAGAGAAATCCGAAGAGGGAGGACAACAATCAGGCGAGAGCAAAGTGCAGCAGCAGGGAGGATGTCTACAGCCTACAGGGAAAGAGGTGCAGGGGTGGGACACCACGGGACAGCCTGTGGTACAGGTGATGGAGGGTTGTGGCAAGGCTGAAAGCTCACAACAGAGCCAAGGTTCTTTTCCCCTTGGCCATGGCTGTCATCTCTGCCACTGATGTCTGTGAGGAGAAATAGCACTAGGTCTTCCTTAACTCCTTGTTCCCACCTGGGGGACTGAGAGGCTTCATACCCTATTTCTGCCCTTGGAATTGCACATCCCCCCCATCACATTTACCCAGGAAGAGCTCTGACCAATGTGTGAAGGACAGGATCTCTCATTCTAGGGGCTGGGTGTCAGGGTTTTTCTCAGTTGCTGATGTAACACATGAAACTTTACTCATCATCAAAGCCACCTTTGCTGACTTGTCATCACTGCTTCCAGTTTTCTGCTCTGACATCACCTGTGGAGGCTCTGTCAGTGATGTCCCTCAGTGGGGACCATTGAAACTTGAGGAAACTTTGGAGTTAGTGTCTGACTTTGAATTCTTGAGAGGCTTCTTCATCTTCTCAGTGTCTGATGTTGATGGAGAAAAACCCTCCAGAGGGGTCATTAAACGTCTTGGGCTGCTCCTCTGTTGCTGAGCTGGGCTGGGCTCCTGGGATGGAGGGAACACATGGCAAGTGGGCAGCGCAACAAAGAGCCAGCTCTTACCAGGAGCAGCTCCTCTACAAAGCACAGCAGGGCTGAGGGCACTGCCTGCAGGTGCCTGCAGGAGCAAGCAGAGAGAAGTTTCACCAGCTCAGAGTGGGAGGATGCTTAGAGCCCACGAGTGGAGAAACCATCACAGCCCTTCACAGGATGTGGGGGGGAAAGCAGCTGCCGGGCCTGTAGGTATCCTAAATACCTGGAACATCCCACAGCTCTTGTGTTCTTTCAGGTCGACTCTAACCTCGTTTCCAGTGTAGAAGAGAAGGACATTCTGCAGAGTGAGAATTCCTTCATGCACCATCAGAGAGACAGGATATGACAGCTGCCTTCTCCTGGGGACATCTGCAGGGTTGAAGCTTAGTGAGCAGCCAGGGGTGCTGTGGGCTGTCCTTCAGAGCAGGGTCCCTGCAGCCCAGGGTCTGTGTGCTGGGGCAGGGACTCTGCCGCTCGCCAGGGAGATCCCCATGGCGCTGTAGGGAGAAGCTGTGGGGGGAATGAGGGACCCCTGGAAGATTCTTGCAGGGTTCTTGTTCTGCAGAGAGGGTGCTGCATGGGTCAAAGATGCTCACAGCTCCGGATAACATCCAATGTAATGGGGAGAAAAATAAAGGCAAAGCCAGCACAGCTCTTCTTGGCAGGAGGGTCAGTGCTGAAATACCTTGGATATCAGGATTGGATTTAACCTGAGATCGCTCCTGGTTCCTCTTACCCACTCTTTCTGCACAGCAGGGCTGAGACCTCTGGAGCCCACAGAGCAGCACCCTGATTCCAAAGGCAGCCTCAGCGTTCACCAACCACAGCTTGAGCTGAGGAGAAGAATAAAGTATTCCTGGAATGAAAAGGCCAATTTTGGGTATGTGTTTGAAAAGCAAGAGAGGTTTTATTCAGAGAATACAGTCTTCATTATCACTGCCTTTGCCTCCAAAGACAGGACTTCTGTACCCAGAGGCAGCAAATGTCCAACAGCAGCTCCATCACCCAGTTCCTCCTCCTGCAATTCACAGACACATGGGAGCTGCAGCTCTTGCACTTCTGGTTCTTCCTGGGCATCTACCTGGCTGCTCTCCTGCGAAACGGCCTCATCATCACCGCCATAGCCTGTGACCACCACCTCCACACCCCTATGTTCTTCTTCCTCCTCAACCTCTCCCTTCTTGATTTTGGATGCATCTCAACGACTGTCCCAAAATCTGTGGCCAATTCCCTCTGGAACACTAGGGACATCTCCTACACAGGATGTGTTTCCCAGGTCCTTCTTTTTCTTTTTATGATATCATCAGAATATTTTCTGCTCACCATCATGGCCTATGACCGCTATGTTGCCATCTGCAAATCCCTGCACTGCGGGACTCTCCTGGGCAGCAGAGCTTGTGTCCACATGGCAGCATCTGCCTGGGGCTCTGGATTTCTCTATTCTTTGTTGAACACGGCCTATACATTTTCACTGCCCCTCTGCCAGGGCACAAAGCCTTTTCCACCTGCCTTCCCCACCTGTCCGTGGTCTCCCTATTTATCAGCACTGGCATATTTGGCTACCTGAAGCCTCCCTCCATCTCCTCCTCATTCCTGGATCTGTTGGTGTCAGTGTTATATGCTATTGTGCCTCCAGCAGTGAACCCCCTCATCTACAGCATGAGGAGCCAGCAGCTCAGGGATGCACTGCTGAAAGTGATAACTGCATTTTTCTTTGAAGGAATAAAATACTCATCTGCTTCTGCATGGCATTTATTATATAATTCACAGGTGGTCCAGTCTGTCTTCTTTTTTTTTTGGTTTTGGAGGGGGGGGGTGGGTGGGTTTGTTTGTTGTTTGAGGGTTTTTTTGTGGGGGGGTGGTGGTGGTTTTTTTTGTTTTTCTCTGCAGACCCTTCATCCAAGGCCTTTTTGGAGCTGCAGGGACAGTTCATGTGTGTATGGAGGGAAGAAGAATCCCAGCACGGAAGCACTGCCAGACAGCTCCAGCCCTTCATCTCCTAGAGCTGTTGTCTTTCCCATTCCACACTCTCCTCCTGATCTCTCTCTTTGCTGTAAGGCCTGAGTGCTCTGGCAGCTTGGTCATAGCTGTGCTGTGTGGCCATGCTCTGACTGCAGGCACGGACAGGCAGTGGGCACTTGTGTGGCAGAGGAGGCAGAGGTGGCCTCCTGAACAGCCTTTCCATAAAGAAAGGGGATCTTCTCAGGGCAGTGCCTGAAGGCTTTGGTCTTCTCCCAGAGTGTCTCTCAGGAACATGCCCAAGAAAGTCACCCACAGGTGAAAACAGCAGTGTCCAGGTAAACAGTGTGGGTGTACAGGGTTGAGTCACACAGCAGTGTCCTCTCAGAGAGAGAGACCTGAAAGACCAGTAGATTGAGGTCTGGCCTGTGTTCATGTAAGCTAGACACCCTGAGGAATCTGAACCAGGGCAATCATCCTGGAGTAGCCTCTCACATCCACCATTCTCATCCCTGGCCTCTCACCCCAGCTTGGACACATTCATCATCCCTCTCAGAAGGACACTGAACAAGTAGGTCAGAGTCCATGTGTGTATTGTGCAGATGAGATGTGAGCATCCACATCATGAGCATGAGGTGAGATGAACCTGAGAGAACAGAAACAGCTTTTCCTTGGGGTTCAGTGAAAGCCAGTGAGAAAGCCAGCGCCTTGAGGTCACTTCATGGTGGGAGTAACATCCCATGGGAAACTGCCTGAATGCAGCACTACAATGTGTTTCATTGAATTGAGGTCCCTGTGCCCCTTTCTTTCTTCAGTGCTTCAGATTAGTGCAACGCAGAATGATCCACTGCAGATCTGGAGTGCCTTCTGTGGCAACAGGGCACCAGAGAGACACTGTTACTTTTCTCTGAGTGTAAAAATGGAAGACTGTCTAAAAATATCCCTGGGTGCATAAGGAGTCCACGAGGCCAGCTCAGATGTGGAGTTCTGACAGAACCCTGACATTTCTGTTTGTATCTCCAGGAACAAACCCCACTGACCGAGTGAGGTTCATCTCAGATGCCTCGGAGAGGCTCAGTGCAAGAGTTCTTGTCTGCTACATCACCCTTGGCTGGGGCTCTGGATTGTGTTCTCAGAGGTGACTGAGCAATCAGAGAGGTTCTGTCCTAGGAAAAGGGAGATATCAAACTCAACTTAAAGAACGACAGAAAGGAGAAATGGTCAAATTACATGTTTTTTCAACCTACCTGCATCCCTGGGAAAGGGAATGGAAAATGTCCTGAGGCCGTTTCCAGGCACTTGAAGAACAAGAAAAAAGAATTGCTGAACCAAAATGGGCAGGGGACAAGAAAGGCATGTTGTGGACATGGAATATTTTGTAAGGTCTTAGACATGATCACCCATGGTGTCTGCATAGCCAGAGTGGGGCTGTCTGGTCGGAAGAAGTGGACACTGTGTGATTGGGCAGTTGGCTGAATGAGGAAGCCCAGATATCATCAGTGGTACGAAGTCCTCACAGTATCACAGTATCACAAGGTTGGAAAGGACCTCTGAGATCATCAAGTCCAACCTATAACCCAACACAAAAACAACCCATCATCTAAACCGTGGCACTCAGTGCCTCATCCAGTCTCCCCTTAAACACCTCCAGGGTCGGCGACTCCACCACCTCCCTGGGCAGCGCATTCCAATGGTCAATCACCCTTTCAGTGAAGAACTTTTTCCTCAGGTCAAGCCTAAACCTCCCCTGACGAAGCTTGAGTCCATGCCCTCTAGTTCTGTCACTGGTCACCTGAGAGAAGAGACCAATCCCTGCCTGACTACAACCTCCTTTTAGGTAGTTGTAGAGAGCAATTAAGTCTCCCCTGAGCCTCCTCTTCTTCAGACTAAACAGTCCCAGCTCCCTCAGTTGCTCCTCATAGGGCTTGTGCTCCAGCCCCTTCACCATCTTCGTTGCCCTCCTCTGGACTCACTCCAGCATCCTGACATCTTTCCCAAACCGAGGGGCCCAGAACTGCACACAGTATTCAAGGTGGCCAGTTACTGGTGGCATCCTTCAATGAGCAGCACGTTGGCCAACACTGTTTAATGTCTTTATTATCTTCCTGTATCATGTGATGGAGAGCTCTTTCAGCTCTTTTGTGGATGATGCAGGGCAGAGGCCTTGAACAACCTCCTCTGGTTCATCTTACCTCGAGCAGGACTGAAAACAGAAGATGTTCACAGCTCTCCTCAAACCCAAACTACTCTACTGTTTTTTTTTCCTGAGTTTATCTGAACTGGGAGCCTGGATCCATATTTAGATGTGGTTTTCTATGTCACAGGTATAGAAAATAAAGAAAACCCAAACAAACATCAAACTAACAAAATTCCTCAATTAAAAAAAACCAAAACCAAAAAAGACCAAACAAATCCACAAAGAAATAAAAAGACAGATATGAAGAAAAGTTAGCTCTGACTTTTCCACAGTTGTAGTGGGAACCCTGGTGAGATAAAGGGCACCTTATTAACCTGAAGTAGATCTCATTCAAATCATTTCAACATTTTTCTAAATCCCCTTTTTCCTCATGCTGTAGGTGAGAGGGAGTCACTGCTGGAGGCACCACTGAGAACAGAACTGACACTAGCTGATTCAAGCATGGGGAGGAGATAGAGGGGAGATTCAGGCAGTTAAACACTGTAGTGCTGACATAAAGGGGACAGGGTCCAGGTGAGAGAGGCACATCGAAAAGGCTTTGTGCCATCCTTGCTCAGAAGGGTTTCGCAGCACTGCCCTGATAATCAGAAAATAGCACACCACACAACAAAACAGCCAAAACATAAAAAAGAACTTAATAATAAAACAAAACCAACTTCCCTGAGGTCAGAATGTGAGGAGGAGACCCTCAAGATCTGAGGGATCTCACAGGAGAACTGGTCCAAGGTATTGACCTGGCAGAGGGGCAGTGAAAATGTATTGGCCATGTGCAGGAGAGCAATGAGAAACCCAGAGCCCCAGGCAGCTGCTGTCATGTGGACACAAGCTCTGCTGCCCAGGAGGGTTTATTTCTCCTAGATGTCGTCTTCTCTGTCCTCACCAGCAAGATCTCCCAGGTATTTGTGCCCTCTGGAAGGCCTCAAGGAGGAGGAAAACAACGAGCAGTGGATGAGGATCAAGTCCAGGGCTACTTAATCTGGCTCATCACTTCAGAGTCTATTGAGTGGTTGAATGCACCCAAGGGCACTCTGTCTCTGCCATCCTAGGATCAGGAAACAGAAGTCAAAGTAGCGCACCACTGCAGAGTTGTTTCTGGCACTCTTAAACCCCTCAGACCAATCAGAGAGCAGCAGTCAAATGCAGAGGCAAATGGAAATGTCTCCCAGTCCTACTCAGCACATTCTTGTTCACAGGCCATTTGGGCAGTGGAAGATGGAAAAAGGCTCAGCAGCAGTGACCCCTCTCTGGCTGTGTCTGCTTCTCACCCTTACCAGCATGGCAAGAGCAGGGTCACCCCATGGGCCCAAGGCACCAAAATCGCTCTGTAGAGCAGCACATTCAGCTCAGGGCCTGTGGGGATCATGGTCAGGGGTGCAGGAATGGCCACCAGGCCAACACGGACACAGTCACCTGGGAAAAAGCTCTCTGGGGAGAAGCGATGTCCAGGGAGAAGAGCAGGGCACCATGGTTGTGGAGGGGAGAAATAAAAAAGAGTGTCCTGTTCCTGTGTGTCCAGCTGGGAGCAGCTGCTTTGCTCTGGGACAGCAGGAGCTACAAGAAGAGCCCTGGGGCCTGGACCGCAATGCTGTCCTGAGAAGCAGGAGAAGCAGGACTGGCACAGTGGAGAAGCAGGATGCTGCCGGCAGGGAAACTGCTGAGCATGACATGACAAGCAGATAGGACACTTTCATAGACCTCTGTTCCCTTCTGTCATGGTCAGTCTCTAGCCATGGATCTGTTGCAGAGGCTGAGATATCTCTCTGGTCTGAAAATCTACCGTGCCCTTCAGAGGGGCTGGGGCTGTAGGGTGAGTGCCCAGAGCTCTGCCGCACCCTGTGGCTGGCAGTGCCATGGGGCCAGCCCTGACTGTGCTGCTCTGCTGGGGTGAGGTGGGGAAAGGGCAGAGGAGTGGAGGGAGCTGGAGAGGGGCTGATCTTCAAAGTCCCCAAGTATGGAAAACACCAGTGTAGAGTTCAGCTGTGTGAGCATGCAGGGTAGGGACACACAGCAGTGTCCTCACACAACCAGGGCTCCTGGCATAGACTTGAAGAGTAGGACCTGGTCTGTTCCATAGACCATGGATGCTGTGAGCAAACTGCCCCAAGCCTTCTATGGCCCGACTCGTCACGGACCGTTCTATGACCTTCTGTTACCTGACTCCTATATGAGTTTTCTGTGACCAAACCCTCTACGACCCAATGTTTACATAACATGACTTGCCTATGACCTGACTCTTCTACAACCCACCTATGGCCAGAAGCTTCTATGACCCTTCCATGACCGAGCTCCTCTATGACCCAAATATTCTATGACCAAAACTTTCTATGACCCAACTCTTTTATGACCCGTAACATTTGTGACCTAATATTCTGTGACTCTAATGGACTGAATATTCCATAAGCTTTCTGTGACCCAAGTCTTCTATGATTCTTCTATGACAAAACACCTCTATGGCCTTGAATGGCCCGACTTTTCTCTGAAATGACCCTTTTATGACCAAACACTTCTAAAACCCTAATAAACTCTCACAAGTCTATGACTCGACTCTTCCATGACTCAACAATTCTAGGAGCCTTTTATGACCTGAGACATTAATGACATGAAACATCTACGACCTGACTCTACTATGAGACTTCCGTGGCCCAAAACGCCCATGAAACATCTAAAACTGAAATTCTCTGTTACTCCTCTATGACCTGACTCTTCTCCACCCAAGTTTTCTGTCATTCTTCAATGATCAAACCCTTTTTATGACCCTTCCCTTGTAGGATCCAACTCTTCTGCACCTTCATGGAGCTCTGTGAGAGAGCCTTGGCACCTCACATAACTCTAAAGGCCTGTAATTAGAATTAAATGGCATTACTACACTAAATTTTATTCAGCAATGTGAGAACATCCTTGACACCAGTGTCACGGTAGTCACAGCCAGATCTGCCTTCCCAGGGCCTGGGGGTCAGGCCTTGGTCTTTCTGCTTCATCAAGCAAACCCAGGCTTTTCTCAGCATTACAGCTGTTTCCACAGTGCCTCTGTGCCCCTGCAACCATGGCCTCAAATTATCTACTCCAACGAGTTCTTGAGGAGGCTTTGTCAGTAACAATCCTCACTGACACCAATTAATACTTCAAGATTCTCTGAGTTTTACTTTTGATTTCTTGAGAGATTTGCTCAATCTCCTCTCATCAGCTGAGGTTAAAGGATCAGCAGCAAAAATACCCTGTGTCTCATTAAAATACAGAAATTTTTAACAAGCTCTTTCTCTGCCTGTAATTTTCCTCGGGTCTTCAAGGCTTCTACAGCTCATTGGAGTAATTTCCCAGTGTAGATAAGGACAAAGTCTTCAAAGTGCCCCGAATAAATAATATTTTTAAGGTAAACATTATCAATCATTCCTTTTCAGCTCACAGAAGAGGTGACAAAACCATTATTCAGTTGACGTTGATACCCAATGTCTCTTCAGGAGCCCTGGGCAGCATGGAGAAGCAGTCCCTTGACGTCTGACACTGCATGGACAGCCTTGCTCCTCACCTCCCCAGCCCCACCATTTCCTTCATTGCCCCCATGGGACTGGCATCCCTTTTCCTTACACTGAGGGGAAGGGTTGTATGGTCACTGCAGGAAAGAAGTGTCTCTCCCCTGCTGAGGGAGGGAACATCAGGGATTGCTTCAGCCTGTTTCACAGCAGGTGCCCCTGGAGACCCAGGGACACCTCGAGGGAGCCCAGAGGGGGCACAGAAAGTTCTGCCTTGTGCTGCTCCTCTGATGCTGAGCTGAGCTGGGCTCCTGGGATGGAGGGAGCTCATGGCAAGTGGGCAGTGCTACAAAGAGCCAGCTCTGCCCAGGAACCGCCTCTCTGCAAAGTACATCAGGGCTGAGGGCACTGCCTGGAGGGGAGAGGACTGAAGAAGAGATACAGAACTGGAGTGGGAGCACAGCTGAGTGCTCACAAGTGGAGAAATCTTCTCACCCCTAAATACAGTAAGTAGCTGGCTGTAGTGCGGTGAGGATATAGTTTCTGGGAAGATCTAGACCTGACACGTGCCACTGCTTTTGGAATCTATCAGGAGGATTCTTAGAGTTTCTCTTGAGCAGTGCAAAAGTCGTGCTCTGGAGCAGGGATTTTCTGCTGCACCATCAAAGCACTGGCTGTGCTGGTTGCCTTCTCCAAGGAACGGCTGCAGGAGGTTGAATCCTGGTGTGCACTCAGGGATGCCCCAGGCTGACCTTGACAACAGGGTCCCTGCACCTCAGGGTCTGTGTGCCCGGGCAGGCACTCTGTCCACTTCCAGGGTCAGTGCTCAGCCTGCCCAGTGATGTCCGCATGGCACTATGGGGAGAAACTGTGGGTGGAGGGAGTGACCCCCAGCAGGGCAGGGGCCTCTTATTTCAAGGGGTGCTGTGTGTTTCAGGGATGCTCACAGCTCCAGGTAACCCCCACAGCAATTTCAGACAGTCATTTTGAGGAATGGCATCAATGAAGTATTTCACTGGAAGGGACAGAGTCTGTACGTTCAGTTTTCCACTCCTGGTTGGTTGGGTTGGCAGTGGGAGATGGTAAATTATTTCTCTCTTCTTAAATGACACTGATACCCCAGTTCCCCTTAGGGTTTGCCTGAGCTGCTCCTTGGCCCCTGAACACACAGAGATGCCCCATGGCAGGGCCCCACTTCCAGGAGGGATCTGTATGGCAGAGCTGAGCTCACAGTGGGTGGCATGGGCTCTGTCAGCACAGACAGGGAGGAGATTCAGGGACAGAGAAACATCTCCCAGCACGGACAAGGTCCTGGAAGCAGAGACAGGCATGGAGAAGAATCTGCTCCCATTAACACCATGAGAAGGGAGATTCGGGCACCTCCCTGACTACCCCTGCAGTGCAGATGCTTACCATGGAGCAAACGCATGGTTTCCTCTCACATCTCTTCTCTTAAGGCCATGGGTGCTCAGTCACCTTCTCAGCTGCCTCACTCCTTCATAGAAAACATTACCAAACACCCAACCCCGCTGGCTCCACATGCAGCAGCACCGTGCATTTCTCCCTGTTTCCTCTCCTGTCTCTACTCACCTTGTTCTTATCACTGGAGTTTCTGGGATGGGGTTTGGGTTAAGCTGCAGTTCTGACACCAGTCCTACGGGTCCTATCATGCAGATATAGCCCTGGGAGTAAAGGGTCTAATTCTGCTCTTAATCAGAACATTGAGGGCAATGCAAACAAGCAGATTCTCCTTTCAGGACACCCCAGATTTATGGCATTTGACTCTTTCCCTGGTTTGTCTTGGTAGGCTGCAGGCTTCCCTCCAGCAGGGCACAGCTGTCCCATGAAAACTCTGTTTTCTGGAAGTCCAATAGAGAAGACACCTCAGTTCTAAGGCCATGGAAACACTGCTCATCATCTGTATGTGGGCAGCTGCAATGAGCCGTCTGTGTCTCTGACTGGGAATGGAGAGGCAGGATGGGATAAGGGTATTTGGAGATCTGCACTAGGAAACTGGATTCCTTTGCTCCAAGCACTGTCCAGTTTCTTTTGGAGGGAACACCCGAGTGCAAAATCCTCTGGCGAAAAAAGGACTGCCAGAGTGGGGCAGCTGAGGCCAGGGGTGATGGAGAGACTGGCTGTACCCACTGTGCACAAAGGAACAGTCCCTTTGCCTGTAAGGACCCTCAAGATTTCATTCACAGTGCAGCAGAAATGCCAGGGATCAGCTGCGTTGGGGCCACCAGAGCAGAAGACAAAAGACAACCTCCCCTCAGCTCTGCTCTGCAGTCGGGTGAATTGTGAGTGACAATGCAGGAAATCTCTTTGAAATTAGGAGTGTATTTATCCTGAGATCACCCTCTGTTGCTATTTACTTACTGCTGTGGGGAAGGACTGGGCCCCACAGAGTCCACATCACAGCCTTCTGATGCCAGGGGTACCCTTAGTGAGCCCTACCCACAGCTTGTGAAAGGGACCTTCCAAAGGCCTTCATTGATGGAGAGAGGCAGTTGGAGGGGGCAGTTCTATGAGAAACGGCTTTGATTTTGCTTGGAGAATTCTCTTCTAACCTGTTACTGCCTTTTCCCTCTTGGACAGTGCCCCATGCCCAGAGGAAGCAGATGTCCAACAGTAGCTCCATCACCCAGTTTCTCCTCCTGGAATTAGCCGACACTCGGGAGCTACAGCTTTTGCACTTCTGACTCTTCCTGGGCATCTATCAGCTCCCTTAATACCCTTGGGTGGATCCTATCTGGCCCCATGGTCTTGTGTATGTCTACTTGGCCAAGCAGGTCTCAAACATGCTCCTCCTGCATTGTTGGACCTTCATTCTGACTGTCTTCTGGCTCAGGTGGCTGAGCATCCCAATGGCATTTCACTTTACTATTAAAGGCCGAGGCAAAGAAGGCATTAAGTACCTCTGTCTTGTCCTCATCCCTCATCGCTCGTGTCCCTCCTACATCGAGTAAAAGAGAGAGATTCTCCGTGATCTTCCTGTTTTCAAAACAATAATTTCTTTCACTTTCTTTCACTAAATCTTTCACTGAACTGGTCAGTTGAAGTTCCAGTTGGGCTTTAGCTCTTCTAATTTTCTCTCTACATGATCTCACCTCACCCTTGTAGTCCTCCTGGGACTATTGTCCCCTCTTCTAAAGCTCCTAAACCTTCCTCTTCTTCCTGAAATGCATACAAAGCTCTCTACTCAGCCAAGCCGGTTTTCTTCCCTGCTGACTCATTCTATGGCACACGGGGAAGTCCTGCTCTTGCAGCACCAGGATTTCCTTCTTGAGGAGCATCGAGCCTCCCTGCACTCCTTTGTCATTTAGACCTGCCTCCCAATGAAGTTTATCAAGCAGCCTTCTAAACAGTTTGAAGTCTGCCCTCCAGAAGCCCAAGGTGGCAGTTTTGCTGACCCCCTTCCTTACACCTCCAAGAATTGAGAATTCTATCATCTTGTGATCACTGACCCCAGGCGTCCTCCAACAGTCACCTCCCCCACAAGGCCCTCTCTGTTTGCAAACAACAGATCCAACGAGGAGCCTTCTCTAGTTGGTTCATTACCTGTTGTGTTAGGAAGTTATCTCCCATGCACTCAATGAACCTCCTAGACTGTTTCCTTTCTGCTGTGTTATACTTCCAGGAGACATCTGGAAGGTTGAAATACCTCACAAGAACAAGGGCCAGCGATCGTGAGACTTCTCCCAGTTGCTTGTAGAAGAGCTCATCGGTTTCTTCATCTTGGTTGGGCGCCCGATAACAGACTCCCACCAATATGTCTGACTTTCTGCATGTTCCACTGATTTTAACCCACAAGCACTCAACCTTATCATTACTGAGTTCTATACAATCAAAATATTCTCTAACGTAGAGAGCAACCCTGTAACATCTATTTCCCTGCCTCTCCTGCCTGGAAGGTTTGTAGCCACCCAACACTTCTATGAACCTTCTACGACTGAACTCTTCCATTACTCCACTGTGATGTGACTCTTCAACTATCTGACTCTCCTCAAACCCAAATTTTCTCTGACTCTTCTATGACCTAACCCTTTTATGACCCTTCCCTTCTATGACCCAACTCTTCTGCATCTGCATGGAGTTGTATGTGAGAGCCTTGGCATCTCACATAACTCTACAGGCCTGTATTTGGAATTCAATGGAATAACTGTTCCAAATTTGGTTTGGCAATGTGAGAACGTCCATGACACCAGGCTCATTGTAGTCACAGTCAAATCTGCCTTTCCAGGGACTGGAAGTCAGGACATGGCCTTTCTGCTTCATCAAGCCAAGCCAGGCCTTTCTCAGCATTGCAGCTGCCTGCAGAGTGCCTTTGCATCCCTGAAATCATGGCCTCCAATTAATCTGCTCTAACGAGTCCCTGGGGAGGCTTTGTCAGTAATGATCCTCACTGAGACCAATTAATACTTCAAGATTCTCTGAGTTTTACTTTTGACTTCTTGAGAAGTTTGCTCAATCTTGTCTCATTAGTAGAAGTTCATGGACTCATCAGCAAATACACCTTGGGTCGCATTAAAATACAGAAAGCTTTAATGAGCTGTTTGTCTTCCTATAATTTCTTCAGGTCTTCAAGCCTTGTACAGGTCACTGGAGTCATTTCCCACTGTGGTTAAAGAGAAAAATTTCAAAGTGTGCCAAATAAAAAATTGTTTTAATGTAAAGATTGCATTTCATTTCAGAGAAGAGGTGAGAGAAGCATTCTCCTTTTGGCATTGATGCAGAGTGTCTCCTCAGGAGGTCAGGGCAGCATGGAGAAGTAGTCCCTTGAGGTCTGACACTGCATAGACAGCCTTGCTCCTCACCTCCCCAGCCCCACCATTTCTCTCATTGGCCCCCTTGTACTTGCATCCCTTTTATTTACACTGAGGGGAAGGGTCGTATGGTCACTGCAGGAAAGGAGTTTCTCTGCCTAGCTGAGGGAGGAAACATCAGGGATTGTTTCAACCTGTTTCACAACAGGTTCCCATGGAGGCCCTTGGGCTACTCCTCTGCTGCTGAGCTGGGCTGGGCTCCTGGCATGGAGGGAGCTCATGGTAAGTGGGCAGTGCTACAAAGAGCCAGCTCTACCCAGGAGAAGCTCCTCTGCAAAGCACAGCAGGGGTGAGGGCACTGCCTGCAGGGGAGAGGGGAGAGGAGGGAGGCCGAGAGAGGTTAAAGGCAGTGTAGGGTGGGAGCATGCTGAGAGCTCACGGAGGAATTCTCACAGCCCTTCACACGATAAGTCTCTGGCTGCAGAACAATGCAGTGGAAGTTCCTGGAGGGATCTCCTAAAGCTGGCACATCCCACAGTTCCATGTGTCTGTCAGGATGTCTCTCCCAGTGTCTCTGCTCTAGAGCAGAAGAACCTGGTGCTGAGCAGGGCTTCCCTGCTGCACTGTCAGAGGAATGGGGCATGAGGGCTGCCTTGTGCTGGGGATGAGTGCAGAGCTGTGTACTCAGGGGTGCCTGGGCTGTCCTCGAGAGTAGGGTCCCTGCATCCCAGTGTCTGTGTGCTGGGTGAGAGACTCTGCTGCCTGCCTACCTGGGGAGATCCCCATGGCACTGTGAGGAGATGCTGTGGGTGGAAGGAGCAGCTCACATTAAGAGAGGGTCCTTCTGCTGTCGAGAGGGTGTTGTGCTGGTCAGGGCTCCTCACTGCTTGAGATACCTCAGGACATGTCTGAGAGGACATTTCAAAAGGAAGATGAAGGCCATGATTACATGGATGACAAGGAGCTTTCCTGAGTCCATTCAGTCTTCTACTTTTGGAGAATTTTGGGAGAAGAAATGGAAAAGTGACTCTTGTGCTTAAGCAAGTCATTCAGACTCCTGACTTGTAATTTTAAATGACCAATAAGTCTGATAGAAGCCTCCCAAGTTGTCTCCAGTCACTGCTGTGCCTATGGACAGCACCAACATCACCTTTGCTGGACCCATCAGGCTTAGCCTGACCTTCCCTTTTCCACCTCTAAACAGGGACTTGTGCTCATCTAGTGCCCTGCAAACAGGCAGAATCTGTAGATGATTGCACAGGGATTGGAATGGGGTAAGGGAGCAGGGAAAACACACGGGGAAGGGAAACACCTGCACGGACAAAAATCTTCAAGCAGAAGCGATAGAGTCAGAAAATGGGAGGAAACTAAAAGCAGAAAAGTTGTGGAATGGAAAATTCAGAAAGCTGTGTTTGATCCCCTCCCGTGCAGATTTCTCCTCTGAGCAAAATCCCTGGCCTCCTCTCCCACCCAGCAAAGCCTCTGCCCTCAAGGCTCTCTGATCCAAGGCTGAACCACCTCTTCTGCAGCCACAGGTCCAGTGCCCTCTCCAGAGCACAGGGGCTGAGAGCAACTGTTCGGCACTGTTGGTGTCTGGGAGGGGCCGAGCAGAGCTGGGGAAGAGGAACGCTGTCTGCGTGCCCGGCTGCCCTGGCCTCTCACAGCCAGACCCTCACTCTCTTTCTTCCTCTTTCTCCCCTTGTCTCTGTTCTTGCTGTTGTTCTCTTGTTCTTGCTGCCAGGCTCTCTGGTGATGGGAGTTGCACCTCCAGAGTCACACCCTGCAGTTGTGTTCATGGGAACCTGTGTCCCAGGTTTGCTCTGAGCTGTGAGGCTGTGGGCAGTTCAGCCAGTGGGGCTGGGGAAGTAGCTAAATCTCCCTTCATCAAATGCCATCATGAGGACCCTTGGCTGTCTCCTGTGAGCTTCCCTCCAGGATGCAAACCTCTTCTGTCACATCTTTGCGTTGCCAGAAAGCTCCATGGAGAAGCGCAGAGATTCTACGAGGGGGAAAATGCTCTTTGGGTTATGAAATGAGCCGTGTGTGTCCTGGGCTGAAAGTGGGTGCTAAAACTTTAGGAAAGAGTGAGACCTTGAGTGGTGTGAGATGGCTTCCTCTGCTCTCAGCAGTGACTGGTAACATTTGAGGATAATCTGGGAATGTGATTCCCTGCCCTCTCAGAAAGGTACAAGTTCAGGGCAGCTGGTGGAAAGACTGAGGGACAGAGCAGCTCCCCTCACTCTGCATTCAGCCATAGGCTTGCCTTGCAGGACTACCTCCGCCCTCCCTGAGTGCAGCAGAACTGCTGAGGGTTTCTGACCTCCAAGGACACTGCCCAAAGGACACAGTGAAAGTTCTGTAAAAATATTCAAGAAATCTTAGGCTTCCTTTACCTTTCCTGTTTCTTTGGAAAAGGGAGTGCAGATGTTGACAAGCCCTTCTGAGTTAGCAGTGGTTTCATGAGACAAATTGGAACACCAGAAGCTGTCCTTGGCCATTCCCACTGCTACAGAGCAGGACTGACTTATCAAGAGCCCATGTACAGTGGCCCTCCTTTTAATCACACAATTGGTCAGCAACAACCTGTGCTTCAGCCAGAAAGCTGGAATAAGGTCTCCCAGAAAATTAGAAGGGTGACTGTGTGACATAGGGACGGTCTCTTTTAAATGGCTTTGATTTTCCTGACAAGTATCTCCCCTAACTTGTCATTGTCTTTCCTCCTATGACAGTACCCCACGATCAGAGGCAGCAGATGTCCAATAGCAGCTCCATCACCCAGTTCCTCCTCCTGGCATTTTCAGACAAAAGGGAGCTGCAGCTCTTGCGCTTCTGGCTCTTCATGGGCATCTATCTGGCTGCCCTCCTGGGCAACGGCCTCATCATCACCACCATAGTCTGTGACCACCACCTTCATACCCCCATGTACTTCTTCCTTTTCAGTCTATCTTTTCTTGACCTAGGCTCTATCTCCATCACTGTCCCCAAATCTATGGCTAATTCTGTCTGGAACACCAGGGCCATCTCCTATTCAAGTTTTACTGCACAGCTCTTTCTGTTTGTCTTTTTCATTTCAGCAGAGTATTCCCTTCTCACCATCATGGCCTACGACCGCTACGTTGCCATCTTCAAACCCCTGCACTACGGGACCCTCCTGGGCAGCAGAGCTTGTGTCCACATGGCAGCAGCTGCCTGGGGCTCTGGGCTTCTCCATGCTCTGCTGCACACGGCCAATGCGTTTTTTCTTCCCCTCTGCCATGGTAATGATGTGGACCAGTTCTTCTGTGAAATCTCCCCAATCCTCAAGCTGTCCTGCTCACAGTCCTACCTCAGGGAAGTCGTACTTCTTGTGTTTAGTGTCCTAGCAGCACTTGGCTGTTTTGTTTTCATTGTGGCGTCCTATGTGCAGATCTTCAGGGCTGTGCTGAGGATACCCTCTGAGCAGGGACGGCACAAGGCCTTTTCCATGTGCCTCCCTCACCTGACTGTGGTCTCCCTATTTCTCAGCTGTGGCATTTTTGCTGATCTAAAGCCTCCTTCTGTCTCCTCCCCATCCCTTGATCTCATGGTGGCTGTTCTATACGCAGTGCTGCCTCCAACAGTGAACCCCATCATCTACAGCATGAGGAACCAGCAGCTCAAGGATGCAGTGTGGAAACTGATAACTGGATGTTACTGTGAAACAATGAAATGTTCCTCACCTTCTGCATAGCAGTTATCCTGTAATTCATTGCAGGGCCCGACTGTTTTAATTTACTGTAGATTTGTGTGATTTTTTTTAATTGGGATTATGTTGTCATCCTCCTTTCTAATTCAATTTCTACTTTTATACTGTGACTAAGTTACTGAGTAAATAAGGAGTTGTGCTCTCTGTGTGTTTAAACCAAATGAAAGGCCTTTCGGCAAATTTAATTTTCCTGAGATCTTTCCTCCAAGTCCTTTTTGGAGATCCTTTCTGTCTCTATGGGCAGAGGGGAAAAGAGCCCCAGCATGGCAGCGCTGCCTGGCAGCTGCACTGCTTGGTGTCCCAGAGCTGTTCTCTTTCCCTTCCCACACTCTCCTCCTGATCCCTGGCCTTGCTGTAAGGCCTGAGTGCTCTGGCAGCTTGGTCATAGCTGTGCTGTGTGGTCGTGTTGTGACTGCAGGTAGGGACAGGCAGTGGGCAATTGTGTGACAGAGCTGGCCTCCACAACAGCCTTTCCATAAAGAAAGGGGATCTCCTCAGGACAGTGTCTGAAGGCTTTGGTCTTCTCTCAGAGTGTCTCTCAGGAACATGCCCAAGAAAGTCACCCACAGGTGAAAACAGCAGTGTCCAGGTAAACAGTGTGGGTGTACAGGGTTGAACCGCACAGCAGTGTCCTCTCAGAGTCAAACCTCCCGTGAGAGACATGAAGGACCGGCAGATCGAGGTCTGGCCTGTGTTCGTGTGAGCTGGACACCCTGGGGAATCTGAACCAGGGCAATCATCCTGGAGTAGCCTCTCACATCCACCATTCTGATCCTCGGCCTCTCACCCCAGCTTGGACACCTTCATCATCCCTCCCTGGAAGGACACCGAATGAGTTGGTCAGAGTCCATGTTTGCATTGTACAGATGGGATGTGAGCATGAACATCATGAGTGTGAGGTGAGATGCACCTGAGACAACAGAAACAGCTTTTCTTTGGGGTTCAATGAAAACCAGTGAGAAAGTCAGTGCCTCGAGGTCATTTCATGGTGGGGGTAACAACCCATGGGAAACTGCCTGAATGCAGCACTGAGATGTGATCCTTGAACCAAGGTCCCTGTGTCCATTTCTCATCACGTGGGGCACCTCTTACAAGTGCAGAGCACAGGGGGCCACTGTAAGTCTGACGTGCTTCGCATCCTCTGAAAGTAGACACAGGAGGACAGAAAGGAGCTGTGACTCCTGCAGGGCACAGTCTCTGTGTGTGGAAGGGAAAGACTCTGTCTCTGATCATCCCTGCGTGCATGAGGAGTCCACAAGGAAGCTCAGATGTGGAGTCCTGACAGAACCCTGACCTTTCTGTCTGTGACTCCAGGACTAAACCCCACTGGCCCAGAGAAATTAATCTCAGCTGCCTTGGACAGGTTCAGTGCCCTGACTGTGCTGCTCTGCTGGGGTGAGGTGGAGAGAGGGCAGAGGAGGCTGAGGGAGATAGGGAGGGCTGAGCTGCCAAGTTGCCAAGAAAGGAAAACACTAGTGTAGCACTCAGCTGTGTGAGACTGCAGGGTGGGGCCACAGAGAAGTGTCCTCACACAACTAGAGACTTGAAGGTCCAGCAGAGTAGGACCTGGGCTGTGCCATAGACCATGGATGCTGTGAGCAAACTACCCCAGGGTGATTGTCACAGAACAACCACTCAGCTGCCAGTGACACCACTGGCCAATCACCCCAGGTCAGAGAGGTGGTTTGTTCCATAATGGAGGGACATCAAAAGATCAGGAGTTTGTTCTTGCACAATAGACTTCTGCAGACACTTCTCGTGTGTGATGAGATAAACTTGCGTGATATAAATTAAAAAAAAACATGAAAATCAATCAAAATATGAGAATACTGTTTCTGTGGGTTTTTTTAATAAGGGTGGTCAACAACTAAAAGAGGTTCTTATCCCAGTTTAAGTGCAGTTCCCAGCCTGGTCAGCAACCAGACACAACCAGTTCTGAGCCCAATTGCCCCAACAGCAAAAGGGGAAAGAGACATAAGGGAGAGACCTGTGGGCTGAAACCTAAAACTAAACCACTGACATTGCAGGGCAGGCCTGGAGAAAGATCCCAGGTTGGACACAGCAGCAGATGGGAGCTGGACTCAAGAACTGCATTCAGGAATTCCAGTTCAGGATCAGGGAAAATAGGACAGGTGAGTTGCTCAGTAGACACCAGCAGCTCAAAAAAAAGCCTTGACCCTTGTGATTCCTCTTTTTTTTTATACCAAGTATGACATATATGGGATGGAATACTCATTTGTCAGTTTTAGGTAAACTGTCCTGTCTGCTCCTCCCTGCAGGTGTGATACTCACCCTCTTGACTTACAGCATTCCACCAGCTCCAAGATGGCCTTTGTTCCTATAGGACCAAGCATAAGCAATGGCCATTCTGCATCCCAATGCCCCGTTATCTTGGTGACAATCACTAATTTTAAATGTTGTCACTTCTAGAGACAGATGCTGTCTGAAAAACAAGTAGTTAAACCTTGGAAAATGAAGTTATTTAGAAGAGGCTGAGCTGAAAAATTAGAAAAATGATTCGCTTTAGTGCAAACCAGAGCACGAGTGATGCTGTTTTGTTCAAAATCTAGTGGAATCCACTTATGACAAACAAAGGAAGAGACATCCCCCCAGTTTGGATTCCCCAGCTGGTGACTAAACTGGGACGGACGACTCCCTTGCTCCAGGCAAAGCCTGAAGTGCAATCACTGACAAAATGCACCAGGTGGCGACTGAGGATCACGTGTGAAATAATGCATCATAAGAAGAAATCTGTAATGGTGTGACAGGACAAGTTGTTCCTGAAGCTCTGTGGGCTAAAAATATACTATTTTAAAAGGCAGGTACGTAAAGAGTACTTTGAAGAAGTGTTAGAAGAGTTCTCCAACTGTTATTGTGCAGAGCGTCTCCTAAGGAGGGAAGGACTGGCAGGAAAAGCAGTCTCTT
The DNA here is from genome assembly GCA_033558185.1 of Dromococcyx pavoninus. Taxonomy (NCBI): domain Eukaryota; kingdom Metazoa; phylum Chordata; class Aves; order Cuculiformes; family Neomorphidae; genus Dromococcyx; species Dromococcyx pavoninus. The sequence continues at coordinate 2,735,032 of JAUMJL010000133.1, read as the reverse complement.
GAGGTCCATCAGTCTACGGACCACCTTCCTCCTCACCTCCCCAACCTCACCACGTCACTCTGTTTCTATGGTTGACTGTGCCAGTGGAAAATACACATCCATGTGACACACGCAGAGCATTTGTATCCCTCCCAGAGCAGCTCTTGGATTTTCGGTCTATCCAGAAGTTGACATTGCATCTCCTCAGTTACCCCAGAAATAGTCAAACACATGAAAATGGGTCTGATATAGACTATTTTTGATCTTGAAGGTCAGAGAATCATAGAATATCAGGAGCTGGAAGGGGACCACTATGAGACTCCCTGGTCTGATGTAACTACATGAAATCGAACTGTACAGCTAAGCAATGTCTAGATACTCCCTGAAATCTGCAGGCTTGGTGTTGTGACCACTTCCCTGTTCCAGTGACCGAGTACACAGTGAAGAAGCTTCTCCTAATGTCCAATCTAAAGTCCTCCTGATGCAGCCTCATTCCATTTCCTCGTGTCCTGTAACTGGCCACCAGAGAGAGCAGATCAGCCCCTCCCTATCTGCTGCCCCTCCGTCAGGAAGCTATACAGTGTGATGAGGTCCCCCCCAAGTCAGAGAGCAAAGATCACACACCAGTTGGGGTGAGTGGGCAGTGCTGGAACTGGAGATGTGAGAGACCAAAGCCCTGGGGAACCATCCCAGTCTGTCCCTACTACCAAGTACGCCAAACAGTCTCCTCTCTCCTGCACCTGCAGCTCTGAGCTCTGTACCTCACACCCACTGGAGCATGTCCTCACTCCACATGGTCACACAGCTCAGCCAGCATTGATGGTGTCCTTGCCTGGGCACTTTCCATCTCAGCCCAGCCCCTCTCCAGCTCTCCCCACAGCCCCTGATTTCTCATCAGCTCAGCCCTGCAGAGCAGCCCTGTCTGGGCTGGTCCCATGACAGTGGCCACCACAGGGTGCAGCAGAGCTCTGGGCTCTCACCCCACATTCTCAGCCCCTCTGAAGGGCACAGCAGGTCCTGGGGGTCAGAGATGTCTCTCAGGCTCTTTCACAACCCCAGGGTTAGAGGGTTGTTGTGGCGCAAGGACGTGGAGGACAGTGCAAATGCAGAAAGAGGTTTCTCTATCTCATGCAATTCCTCAGCACTGCGAAGGATAATAGAAAGGGCTTTTTCAAATACGTCAATAGTAAAAGGCTGGCCAGAAAGAACATTGGGCTGTTACTTAATGAGCATGGGCACCCCATTAACAGCAGCTTAGACAAAGCAGAGACTTTTAATATTTTTTTTTTTTTGCATCAGTATTCAATAATGACATTGGGCTTGCCCCCACCACCCCAGAGCCTTGAGCCGGAGGATCATGACTCGACAAACAGTCTCCCAATCAACCCCAAAATTGTGTGGGATCTACTGGTCCAGTTGGATCCCTTCAAGTCGATGGAGCCTGATGGGGATCATCCAAGGGTATTTAAAGAGCTGGCTGATATCATCGTGAAACCTCTCTCAAAGATTTTTCAGTGTCGTTGGGAATCTGGAGAGGTGCCAGCTCACTGGAAAGTAGCAAATGTTGTTTGAGTCTTCAAGAAGGGCAGCAGGGATGACCTCAATAACTACAGGCCTGTCAGTCTCACTGCAGTGCCTGGGAAGATTTTGGAGAAGATTATTCTGGGAGTTACCAAAAAAACATCTGAAAGACAACACAGTCATTGGTCCCAGGCAGCAAGGGTTTGCCAAGGGAAGATCCTGCCTTACAAACTTAATGTCCTTCTATGACAGGGTCACCCACCTCGTCGACCAGGGAAAATCGGTCAATGTCATTTTTTTGGATTTCAGCAAAGCCATTGATCCTGTCTCTCACAGGATGCTCATCAACAAAAGGTCCAGAATACAGTTGGATAAGCACATAATACAATGGGTGTGGAATTGGCTGAAGGGTTGGGATTAAAGAATCACAGTGAACGAAGTTACATCAGGCTGGTGTCCAGTCGCTAGTGGGGTCCCACAGGGATCCATCCTGGGGCCAGTGTTCTTCAATATCTTCATAAATGACCTGGATGAAGGACTTGAAGGTTTATTGACAAAGTTTGGTGATGACACAAAACTGGGACGAGCTGTTGTCACTCTTGGGGGCAAAGAGGCCCTGCAGATGTATCTTGACAGATGTGAGTGTTTATTCAGGTTTTAGAAAGTTGTGTCATAGAAGGGTCAGTTCAGAGAAGGGCTGGTTCAGAAAAGGGTCAGGTCATAGAAGAACTATAGAACCACTGGATCATAGATCTGTCCGGTCATATAAGGGTTGGTCCATAGAATAGTTTGATCATAGAATATTTAGGTCATAGAGGAGTTGGGTAAAAGAAGATTTGGGTCACAGAAGTGTCCTAGAAAGGTGTGGCCACAGAAAACCATAGAATGTTCAAAGAAGAGCTGGGTCAGAGAAGGCTCAGTTCACAGAAGGCTCAGATTTTAGAAGACTCGGGTCATAGAAGAGTAGGGTGATAAAAGAGTCAGATCATAGAAGAGTTTGGTAGTATCAGATACACAGAAATGTTGGGTCATAGAAGGCTCATAGAAGGGTCAAGCCATATAATAGTGAGGTCACAGAAGGGTAAGTTGATAGCAGGGTTGGTTCATAGAACAGTTAAGTCAGTGTCCTATGTGCAGATCTTCAGGGCTGTGCTGAGGATCCCCTCTGAGCAGGGACGGCACAAAACCTTTTCCACCTGCCTCCCTCACCTGGCTGTGGTTTCCCTGTTTATCACTACTGCATTGTTTGCCTACCTGAAGCCCCCCTGCATCACTTTCCCGTCCCTGGACCTTGTAGTGTCATGTCTGTACTCGGTGATGCCTCCAGCAGTGAATCCCCTCATCTACAGTGAGAGGACTAAAGAAATCAAGCTTGCAGTGGGGAAACTAATACAATGGACGCTGTTTCACAAAAAATAACCTGCTTCCCCTTCTCTGCTCATTTCCAAGAGTTCATCTCAGGCCAGGAATCTGTTATTTTCCCTTGCAATAATCCTACCTATAAATAATCTTCCAAGCTACACTACTTGTCTTGAGGTTTAATCCAGTTGTACTTGACCCTTGCACAACACTGTGTCAGATGTGACTGCTTCAAACGTAGTTCTTCAATAAAAGATAATCTCCCAGGTGCCTTGCCTGAAGGCTGAGCTGTCTTTTAAAGAGTCTTTTTCTTTCTGTTCTCCCTGTGACTGGGGTAAAACTCATGGTAACTTTGGGTTCCTCTGGACCAGAAGTTCTAGTTTTAAAGGGTGTCTTCTTGGTCTCCAGTGGCAGTGGAGATGTTGTATGGGCTCCACTTTACTTTCTTGGGCTGCTTCGCTTATGACAGGATAGATGACACCCTCAAAGGTGATGGCCCTCAAAATGAAACCACTGAAACGAGGTATCCACAAACAAGGACTCTGAAGTGTCAAGGGAGTAAGTGGGGACCCAGCAGGAAAAGAGACGGGAGGCTGGAGACACGTGGGAGCTGCCAGAGGACACCTAGGACTCTTGTGCTGCCCTGGGTAGTGGGGCTGGTGGGGGCAGAGAAGAGGTCAAATGCAGCTGGGGTTGACGATCACCTACAGCATGAGTGCAGGAGACCGTAGGAGTGAGTGGCCTCTGTTTCCTTGTGTCAATATTGCAAGGAGCAGCCCTGGGACTGATGGGCAGGATGAGACCCTTCTCTGCCTCCAGGAATGGCTATACCCTCCAGAGGAGCTGTGGCTGTGGTTGAACAGCCAGAGTTCTGCAGCATCCTTTCACAGGCAATGCTGTGGGGACCATCCCAGACTGAGCTTCTCTGCTGTGCTGGACTAGGCTGTTGGAGAGGGCTGGGGAGGTGGGAGAGCTGGTGAGATGCTGGTTTTGGATGGAAAGAGCACAAGAGAGGAAAACACCAGTGTAGAGCTGAGCTGTGAAAATGGGCAGGGTGATGGCACCCAGCAGAGTTCTCACGGTCCAGAGTCAGGTATGATGGTGAAGGAAGCTAGGGCAAAAAGTGAAGGGTCTGGTCCGTGCCACGTTCCCTGGACACCCTGGTGAAGCTGCCCCAGGGAAATCATCCCAGATGAGTCCCACACAGCAGAAATTTCCATGTCTGGCTGTACACTTCAGCTCTGAGGATGGACTCTTACTGCATGATTACCTCTGTCCTCCTCCTTTGCTGAGTGACACCCAACATTGCCACCATTATTAATAAAAAAGGGAATTAGTTTCCTACTGACATTTATTGCACACCAATCCCACAAGCCTTGTCAGTGCTGATCTCTCAGCCAAGCCCTTTCTCAGACAGATATGGTGCTCATAGCCTTCTCTCAAGAAATACTGAAGAAGTGGATTAACCTTAGCCAGCAGCCAGACACCCCCCCAGCTGCTCCCTCCCTGTCTTGACTCAATGGGACAAAGGGAGAAAATAAGCCAGAAGAGCTCATGGGAAGAGAAAGCAAAGGAGGTCAGTGACCAGTTACTGTCAGTGGCAAAGACGTGTTGAGTTGCTGAAGGTCAGTTTAATATACTGTCCATCAAGAAAGGTTTGAACTGTAAGAAACAATGACAAAATAGTAAAGCCCATTTCCCTCACACTTTCTCCCAACCTCAATTGACTCCATTTGTCAAGGAGGAGCACGAAGAGCGGTGAAGAAGACGTTAACAATTAGTAAAGAACAGCTCTACTGCTCCTTCCTCCCGACACTTCTCCCCTGCTCCAGCCTGGGTCTTCTCCGTGGGTTCCCACCATATTTGCGTTCAAGGCTGTGTTGTTCTGAGAAAGGTTGAGATGGAGAAGGAAGAGAAAACAATGGATAGAGGGAAAGAGAAGGGAAGGAGAAGAAGAGTTGGCACAGGTGATCATGCAAGGATCAATAACTAACTCAAGCAGTACAAATATAAACCAGCTATCAAGTTAAGTATAGCAATAGCTAAGAAAACCAGTCAGAATAATATCTTCACAAATAACTCAGAAGGTTGATACTATAGTCCTTATCCTTGTTTTTCCATGCTTTGGGTGAGTAGCCTTGATAAACACACGACTCCAGTCAGAAAAGTCGACATTTGAGCCCAGTACATTTGGGCTCAAATGTGCCCAGTGTCTCAAAGGGCCAAGGAGAAAAATAGACAATAAATCCTCTTGCTTATTTTCTGTGAGACTTCTAAATCAAATCCAGCAGCCGCATTTCAGCTCACCTACTAAAAAATGCCAGATGTGTTTTTTTGGCCTGGGGATGTTATTCTCACCCACAGGAGCTGAAGGAACTGCTCTCCCCACTATCACAGGGGCTGCAGGATTTCCCTTCTTTTGAGAAGGACCTTTATCTGGTGGCTTCCCCTTTCCTACTAAAAATTGCAGATCAGATAGGAGCAGGCCATGCATTAAATATCAAGGGACAACTTTTCTCAGACCCTCTTTCCATACCTAACTATGTGAAACTTTGTGAACCCTTAAGGAGTCAGCCAAACCTTTGGCCAAGGGGGTGTTTTATTCCAGGTTTGCCAACATTAGCGATGGGGCACACATTAACTGCAAAGAAGCAGCTTTTTGTATGCTTCCAGTGAGGTGGCTGATCCCAGGGGTAGCAATGACAATCACATCATCCCTCTCCAAAACATGAGTTCCTCCACCCAAGTAAGCTGTCCTTTGATTGCAGTCTCTCCTGCTCCTGCAATTCAGCGACATCTGCAACCACAAACGGAATTGCTTTGGTTACAGAGGGTTCAGATTCCTCTCCCTCATAAATAATAATTAGGGGTTGGAGTTTGAAATCAGAATCAGAATCAGGATCAGATTTCACCATCTTGGAGACAGGATCAGTAGTGGGATGGGCTATCGCTGCCCCCTCATTCCAATAACAATAGAGCACAATATCAGGAGCCTGACTCAAACTCAGAAAACCAGTTTCTTTTCCTACCCCACAGCCACCAAGCAACTGTAATGTCAGCTTCCCTTCAATGGCTTTGGCATCCTCTAATCTCCCTTGCGAGGTTTCCTTCGTCCTCCTTGAGTCAACCATTGCTTTTCAAACCATCTGCAGAGCCATCTGGTCTGCCTCCAGGTCTGCTTCCAGCACCTCAATCACTGTTTTCAGTGCCTCATTTTCTCTCTCAATTTTATATCCATCAAACTTTCCGAGTAGTCATCCACATGACTGCCAGGACTCTGAAGAACACCAACCACTCTAAAAACAGTAGTAGAGAGCAATCGAAATCAGACATGTCCTGGGTAACCATCATATCTATGCTAGAAATTACAATTTCCTTTTTTAGCTTTCAGGCTGTTATCCCCTCAGTACAATTTACTCTGTCCCCCTTCAAACAGACATCCTTGTCAGCTACGCCAAAAAATGTCAAGCCCTGCTCCTGCCACCAGACTTCTCCCTGCCCCAACTTGCACAGTCAGAGAGGGAACGACCTTTTGGTGCCTGTACAGCAAATTGGAGAACAACAAATCTCCCAGGTAAATTCAAAATAGTGTTTATTTTCGGCACAGCCAAAATAATAATAACAACTCAAGTCACCATTTAAGACGATACAAATAGAGTCAGACAATGTTTAAGATGACAGTACAAATAGTTGGTCTTTACATGGTCACAGAGCTCAGAATAGATGGTCTTCAACGACAGCATCCTGAAAGCTCAGCTAGTGTCCAGACCGAAACCCAATGTGAACTTGAAAGTCAATTCAAGGGCTCCACGATGAGTGTTTGCTGCTTCAGGAACAGTTGAAGAAGAAAAGACATTGTGTGGGCTCTGATGAATTTAGAAGGAGCAGATGTAGATCGATTTGAGATTCCTTGTGGCCTCTTCGTCTCTTCTCCAGCAAGATCTCCCATGACATCGTGAATCTGGTAGGGACTCTGGAGGACATCAAGTTACGAATCACTTGAGGAAATGCAGCCCTTCCCAGTCTCTGGGACAGGAGGGGCATCATCCCAGGGATCTGAGTGAACAGGATGATGTCACAGCAAGGCCAATCTCCGTCATCCTCCAAAGGTCATGGAGACTGGGTGAACTCCCTGACTACTGGCACCACTCACAGTTTCCATGTCCTTGTCAGAAATGGACAAAAATGAGCAGTGGAACTAAAGTTTGTGCCCCAGATCTTGTCCAGTTGAATCCCATTTCTGGATGTCTGAAAGAGAAGGGGACTGGATTTCTCTTTCTCAGATTCTGTCTCCCTATCATTGTATGACTCAACATTTGCATGGCCAAACACTTCCATGACCTGGCCCTTGTATGACACCCCCATGACACAACTCTTGTAAGAGCTGCCTCTTCTTATGACCCGATGTTTATATGACCCTTCTATGACTATTGTATGACTTGAGTCTTCTATATCCTGACTCTTATATGAACCTTTATGTGACTTGAATTTACTGTGAAACTCTTATAACCAGACTCTTCCATAAAAATCTCTTCTCTGTCCCTTCTGTTACCTGAAGTTTCTACAACCCAGCCTTACTATGACCCGACCTTTCTATATCCCAACTATTCTATCAGACATCTATGACCCAACATGTCTATAAATATTCTATGACCAACGTCTTCTACGACACAACCCTTCTGTCTTCCGACCCTTCTCTTAACTTCTCCGTGACCCATATCCTCCAGGATGTGAGTCTCCTATGAACTGATACTTCGTAATAACAAGCATTCTGTGACTCATCCTTTCTATGATACAGCTCTTCTCTGACTCCTCTATGACTCACATATGACCTGACTTCTGTGACCTGACTCCTCTCTGACCTGAATAATCTATGACCCACTCTTTCTATGATCCAACTTTTATATGAACGTTCTGTGACCGAACTCTTCTATTAACCCTCTATGACCCAACTCATCTATGACCCAACTCTTCTGTTACCCATCAATTATATGATGATCTTCTATAACTCTGGCCTTTTATGACCCAACCCTTTTATGACCTTCTGTGACCTGACTGTTCTCTGACTCCTCCATGGTGTGACTTTCCATGAACCAAGATTTCTACGACTCTTCTATGAGCTACGACGCGAATCAGCTCTGCTGCTTTTATGATCAGACCACATCGATGAACAAAGTCTTCTATGACCCGGCTCTTCTGGGAACTGACCCTTTCATGGCCCAATGGTTCTATGAAACAGCCCTGCTATTAACTGACCCTTCTATGATCTGACACTCTATTACCTGACTCTGTGACCCGAGTATTATATGAGCCACCTCTTCTACCCACAAGGCCCTCAGACCCATGGCGTGAATGTTGGGATTGTCCTATGCAGGCATAGGAATTGGACTCAATGTTCCTTGTGGGTCTCTTCCAACTTAGTTCATCTATAATCTATGATTCTCTGACTTTACACATCTATGCCCTGACTTCTCTATGATCTCAACAATTCTATGATGTTTCTATGATGCTTCTATGACTCGGCATTTCTACAACTCTTCTATTAAAAAAACCCTTCATTTTATCTTCCAAACTAAAATCTCCTTTGACTCTGCTCTTCTACCACCCAACCCTTCTACGATGTGTCTATGACACGACTCTTTTAGAACCAGAGACTTTTGTGAACTAGGTCTTCTGGGAACGAAGTCTTCTATGATCAAACTCTTCTCTGACCTTTCTGTGGCATTCTATAACTCAACTGCTCTACGACTCTTGTATGATCAAATTCTTCTGTGACCTCACATGTCTATGATCTGACTATTCGACAACCTGACTCTTCTCTAATTTTTATATGGCCTGATTCTTCTATGACCCTTCCATGACCTGGCTATGGTAAGACTTTTTTTGTCTCAAAGTTCTGAGACTCTTCAATGACCCAATCCTTTTATGACCCTTCATTTCTATGCCTCAACTCTTCTGAACCTGCATGAACCTGTGTGTGAGAGCCTCGGACTCATGTGACTTTACAGGCTTGCATTTGGAATTAAATGGAATAACTCCTCCAAACTGGATTCAGCAATGTGATAATGTTGATGACACCAGCATCACTGTAGTCACAGCCAGATCTGCCTTCCCAGGGCCTAGGGGGTCAGAGCTTGGCCTTTCTGATTCATCAAGCAGACCAAACTTTGTCAGCATTACAGCTGCCTGCACAGTGCCTTTGCCGCCCTGCAATCATGGCCTCCGATTATCTGCTCTAACGAGTTCCTGGGGAGGCTTTGTCAGTAACAATCCTCACTGAGACCAATTAATGCTTCAAGATTATATGAGTTCTGCCTTTAACTTCTTGAGAGATTTGCTTGATCTCCTTCAAGCAGCTGATATTCAAGGACTCAGCAGCAAACACACTCTGGTTCTCATTAAAATACAGAAAGCCTTAACGAGCTCTTTATCTTTGTGGAGTTTTCTTCTGCTATTCAAGCCTTGTACAGCTCATTGCAGTCATTTCTCAGTGTGGTTAAAGAAGACGATTTCAAAGTGCCCCTAATAAATATACGTTATAATGCGACGTTTTTATTTCGTTACCTTTCAGTTCAGAGAAGTGGTAACAGAACCATTCTCCTATTGGCATTGATGCCAGGTGTCTCTTCAGGAGGTCTGGCCAGCACAGAAAAGCAGTCCCTTGAGGTCTGACACTGCATGGACATCCCTGCTCCTCACCTCCCCGTCACCCCCATTTCTCTCATTGCCCGCAGGGACTTGCATCTGTTTTCATTACACTGAAGGGAAGGGTCCTATTGTCACTGCAAGAAAGAAGTTTCTCTCCTCAGCAGAGGAAATATCAGGGATTTCTTCAGCCTGTTTCACAACAGGATCCCCTGGAGACCCCGGGAAACATTGAGGGAGCCCAGAGGGAGATTATATGGTGCTGCCTTGTGCTTCTCCTCTGCTGCTGAACTGGGCTGCGCTCCTCGGATGGAGGGAGTTGATGACAAGTGGGCAGCATTACAAAGAGCCAGCTCTGGCCAGGAGCAGCTCCTCTGCAAAGCACAGCAGGGCTGAGGGCACTGCCTGCAGGCAGCAAGGGGAGAGGAGTGAGGCAGAGAGAGGGTAAAAGCGGTGTGGGAAGGGAAGAGAGGTGAGAGCTCACCGGATCACAAATCTTCACAGCCCTTCACATGGTAAGTCTCTGGGTGAAGGGCAATGCTGATGAGTGCCTTTGAAGTGTCTCCTAGACCTGGCACATGCCATGACTGATAAGGATGAATCTCTGTGTTGGCTTTTCTGGTGTGAAGGAGGATGACATGCTCCAGAGAACAGATTGTCAGCTGTCAGAGGTCCCTGAAACCAAGGGATTCTGTGCCAGGACAGGGACTCTGCCAATGTCAGCCCTCAATCTGCTCAGGCAGCTCCCGATGACGCTGTGGGGAGAAGCTGTGGGTGGAAGGAGCAACCCCTGACAGGGCACGGCAAAATCTTTCTGCTCTCAAATGGGTGTTGCATGGGACAGGGCTTCTCAGGGCACTAGATCACCCTGAGGACACTTCCAAGGGGGTGTTTAAATATGGAAGTCCATGCAGGGTCTACCTAGAAATGAAGGCACTTCCCTTAGTCTTTAATTTCATGCTGTGGGGGTGTGAAGGTGGACTGAGCTGCAGACCTGTGAGAAGTGACTCAGGCTCCGTTACGCTGATCTGCTAGGAACTCCAGAAACTGCCTCAACTAACCCCTCAACGTAAGGGGAGAACCAGCATCATCTTGGCTGGCAACATCACCGTTTGTTTCACCTGTTCTTTGCCACCTGCAAGCAGGGAGATGGCAGAGCCTTTGCATGATAAGTTTTCTGCAGGGCAGGACTAAAGGCACAGATGATGGGATGGCGTCTCTCATTATCTGGTGTGAGAAAAGCCATGTGGGGACATAGAAGCAGTTGAAAGAGGTCCAGAAAGTAGAGGGGTGGGCAGGGCGGAAAGCAAAATGAACAACTGTACTGTCATGAGAAGGAGAATTGGGGAAACTCCCTCTCATCCCCTCCAGGGCAGAACCCTTCATCTCAGCAGAGCCCTTACCTCTTCTCTGACTCAGGAAAGTCTTTGCCCTCGTGACCATGAGGCACAAGGCATCAGCTGCCCACTCTGCAGCGAGAGCTCCAGCAGAGCAGAGCTGCCTCTCTGTGTCCCATTTCCCTCTGCAGTGGGTGAAAAATTTCTAAACAGTCTTTGTCTCTCTTCCTTCCTTCCTTTACAGAAGGATCGTGGTGCTGATCCCGATTTTCCACCTCTCTGTGCCACTCCTGTTCTTGTTCGTGGGGCTGGGGGAGTTTCAGACATTGACCCTTCAAACCTTGCTAGGCTGGGATGTGTGTGGGAGTCATGTGCCCCATTCCCCTTACAACCTGTGGGGAACCAGAAAATGTGGGATCTGGGTTTGGGAAATGAAAGTCTCACCCCAAAGGAGATCCTGCCTGTAGAACACTTGACCATCGCCCTCCTGTATCCTGCCAGGCTGAGAGCTTGGCACCAGACAACCTCTGTCTCACTGCATCTTTGTGATCTCTGAGCTACCCACAAAGCAGCCCCAGAGGTGCTAAGGCCATGGAAATGGTGTGGAGCAGCTATAAGTGGGCAGATGAAAGGTGTCCGGTGTGTCCTTGTCTGGAGGAGAGTGTGTTGTGCACCCCTAGGCACCCTGAGAAAGGGGGACAAGTTTGGAGATCTGAGCTTTGAATCCAGACTCCTTTACTCTGAGCAGGATCTGTTTTGTTTTAAGGGAAACATAGGACCGTGTCCATCCTGCAAGTGCAGATCATGTGAGTGCAGGGAAGCTGGGAAGAAGAGCGATCAGCATTTCTAGGTTTGCAGGGAACTCTTTTGATACTCAGGTCTCATGACTGAAATGTGGACAATTACTACCTTTCAGAAGTCTCCCCAGACAGGACAGGAACATATAAACAAATAAATAAAAATTAATAAAAACTTGAAAGCAACTCCTATTCATCTGAATTGGGAGAGAAGATACTGAAATATTCTTCTCAATTAAAGTGGATTTCATTTCCTTGAAACTGTGAGTAATGTGAATTGTGAATATGTTAACACCCATAGGTCTGTACCCACCACTGCAGACTGCTCATTGGGAGCCCATGGGAGAGGCTCCTGCATCTCAGGGCGTACGGGTAGGGGGATCTAAAATACATGAAAAATTTAACATTATTCTTTGAGAATTCTCCTCTAACGTATGACTGTCTTTTCCTTCTTCATCAGTCCCTGATGCCCAGGGGCAGCAGATGTCCAACAGCAACTTCATCACCAAGTTCCTCCTCCTGGCATTCACAGACACAGAGGAGCTGCAGCTCGTGCACTTCTGGCTCTTCCTGGGCATCTACCTGGCTTCCCTCCTGGGAAACAGCCTCATCATCACCACCATAGCATATGACCACCACCTCCACACCCCCATGTACTTCTTCCTCCTCAACCTCTTCCTCATTGACCTGGGCTCCATCTCCACCACAGTCCCCAAATCCATGGCTAATTCCCTCTGGGATAACAGAGTCATCTCCTATGCAGGACGTGCTGCCCAGGTCTTTATTTTTCTCTTCTTGATGACAGCAGTTTTGTTTTCTGCCTGTAATGTCCTACGTTTGCTACATTGCCATCTGCAAACTCCTGCACTATGGGACCCTCCTGCGCAGCAGAGCTTGTGTCCATATCGCAGCAGCTGCCTGGGGATCTGGGTTTCTCAATGCTCTACTGCAAACGGCCAATACATTTTCACTGCCTCTCTGCCACAGCAATGATGTGGACCAGTTCTTCTGTGAAATCTCCCAGATCCTCAAGCTCTCCTGCTCACATTCCTACCTGACGGAAGTTGGGGTTCTTTTGTTTTGTGCCTGTTTAGCTTTTGGTTGTTGTCTTTTCATTGTTGTGTCCTATGTGCAGATCTTGAGGGCTGTGTTGAGGATCCCCTCTGAGCAGAGACGGCACAAAGCCTTTTCCACTTGCATCCCTCACCTGGCTGTGGTCTCCCTGTTTATCAGCACTGGTATTTTTGCCTACCTGAATCCCCACTTCATCTCCTCCCCATCCCTGGATATGGTGGTGGCAGTTCTGTACTCGGTGGTGCCTCCAGTTCTTAACCCCCTCATCTACAGCTTGAGGAACCAGGAAATAAAAGATGCAATGTGGAAAACAGTAACTGAATATTTTTCTGGAGCAATAAATGGTTGATATTCTTCTGAGATCAATTATAAGGTATTCAGTGCAGGACAAAGCTTTGGGGTTTGTTGCTGTTTTTATTTTTTTTAAATTGTGATACTCATTCTCTTTCTCATTCAGTGTCTGCTTTCATCTGGTGAGCAGGTGGCTGTGTAAATAAAGAGCTCAGCTGCTATGTTAATAAGTAATCAAAATAAATGGGCCTTTCAATGACTTCTTTTTTTATGAGTTCCCTCCTCCAAGTCCTTTCAGAACAATAGGGATAGTTCCCGTGTGCATGGGTGGAAAGGAGAAGAGTCCTGGCACGCCAGCACTGCCAGGCAGTACCAGCACTTGATCTCCCAGAGCTGTTCTCTTTCCACTTCCACACTCTGTTTCTGACCCGTTGCCTTGCTGTAAGGCCTGAGTGCTCTGGCAGCTTGGTCGCAGCCGTGCTGTTTGGCCGTGCTGTGACCGCAGGCAGGGACAGGCAGTGGGCACTTGTGTGACAGAGCTGGCCTCCACAACAGCCTTTCCATAAAGAAAGGGGATCTCATCAGAGCAGTGCACGAAGGCTCCTATTTTATTCTACAGTCTCACTCATGGGCACTCCCTATAAATGCTCACAGATGAAAACACCAATGTACAGATAAAGCAGTGTGATTGTGCAGGGCTGGGATGTGCTGCAGTGTCCTCATGCAGCCAGGCCTCCTGCAAGACACATTAAGGTCCAGCAGAGACAATCCCTGACCAGACCCTTCTAACCCTTCTATAACCTGACTGTTCTAGGATCCAACTCTTCTATGACCACACTCTTCCATGACTCTTCTAGAACTCAACCCTTTTATGACTTGACCTGGTTCTTCTGGGGCCCATCCCTTCTATGATTCAACTCTTCTGTGTCCTAACAGAATTTGGCAGGAGTGTCGACCTGCTCAAGAGTAAGTAGAGCAGAGGGAGCTGGATAGGCACGATCGAGGGGTCAAGGCCAATATAATGACATTCAAAAACACCAAGCTCCAGGTTTTCTATTTGAGTTACAACAACTCTGTGCAGCACTCCAGGCTTGGGGAAGAGTGGCTATAAATCTGCCCAGTGGAAAAGGAGCTGGAGGTGCTGGTCAACAGTTGCTGGACATTAAACAGCACTGGCACAGGTGGTGAAGAGGGCCAAAAGCATCCTGGCTTGGATCAAAAATGCTGTGTCCAGCAGGAGTAGGGAAGGGATCGTCCCCCTGTACTCGGCACTGCTGAGGCCGTAATGTGAGTTCTGGGTTCAGTTTTTGGCCCCTGACTACAAGAATGGTTTTGACTTTCTGGAGCGCATCCAGAGAAGGGCAATGGACCTGATGAAGTGTCTGAAGAAGAAGACACTAAAGAGAGACCTCATCACTCTCTACAACTACATAAAAGGAGGTTGTGGTGAGGAAGGTCTTGGTCTCTTCTCCCAAGTAAATAGGATGATGGGAAATGGCATCCTGTTGTGTCGGGGGGGGGGGGGTTAGATTGGAAATTAGGTAAAAAATTCTTTACTGCAAGAGCGGTGAAGCATTGGAAGATCCAACCCAGAGCAGTGCTGCAGTCTTATTTCTTGGAAGTGTTCAAAAAGCGTGTAGACTTGGAAGTTTGGAACATGGTTTATTAGTCCCAATGGTGCAGGGCTGGCAATTGGATTGAATGACCTTATAGGTCTTTTCCATACATGATTTCTCCGATTCTATAATTCTATGAATGAGAAGATGCTGCTGACAGGCTCACTGTGAAAATGGTTTACCTGTTCCTTGACTGTGTGATCCATGGGGTGAACAAATGTTGGCAGAGAGAAAAACATGAAGTTTGAAAGTGGAGGCACACACGCTGAGAACCTGGTGTGACCTGCGCCCTATTCCTGGACTGCTCTACATCTGCTGGACAGAGAAGGGGCAGATCTGGACACGTTTCAATGGTGGCCATCAGTTTTTTGCACAGAGGCATTGAATCTGTTTGCACTTCTGTCTGATGTGTCTGTCACACACTTGCTCTGAAAGGGAGCGGCTGTCCTGTACAGAACCATTGCTGCTTCTGCCAACTGCGTGGAGTTGTGTGTGAGAGCTGACATCTCATGGAACTCTACAGGCCTGTTTTGGGAATTAAATGGAATAATCGCTGCCAATTTGGTTTGGCAATGTGAGAATGTTCATGGCACCACCATCACTGTAGTCAATGGAGATCTGGTCAATTCAGCCAATGGAAAGAAAGCGAGGAACTGAGCTTTCCCTGTGGCACCTGTCATTATTTCATTGGGTTAATTCCTGACATAAGCTACCCAGAAAATAATAAAAGGAAAGTTCTATCATCTTAAAAGTGGTCATCTGCTGCCATTTCAATTGACCAGAGAGATTCCTCACCAGACTTCAAAAACCTTCCTCCAGATGCTGCCCTGTCTCTCCTCATTGCTCTGCTGGAGCTTCCAGCAAGCACTGTGTATCTTACACCAAATCTGGCTCTTCCAATGTCACCAGCTCATTGTGTGTGACCATGTCAGTCCTGGCCTCCATCTCCAGCAATCAGTGTGGGAGCTGAGAGAAGGATCTCTCCTGCAGGTGTCTGCTGTGTGCACACCTGAACTGAGGCAAGACGAATCCCAGCATCTGTGGGTTTGCGCTGTGCATAGGGAGCAGCTGAGTCCAGTATCACTCCAGGACCATAAACATGGAAGAGAAGCTGAATCCCTTCTGTCGGAAGTGGTACATGAGATCCTTCCCTGTCACTGTTTGGGTGTCCTGTGTAAGGGACAATGAGAAGGTGATTCTTGTATGTAACTTTTTTGAGAGGGAAGAAATGACATTACAGAAAAGAAGTGTCTCCCCAGTTGAGAGAAGCAACATCAACACTCTTGGGAATATGGAGAAGTGCCAGCTGACTGGAAGCTATCAAATGTTGTCCAAATCTTCAAGAAGGGTAGCAGGGATTACCCCCAGGCTGTCGGTCTCACTTCAGTGACTGTGAAGATTATGGAGATTATTCTGGTAGTTAACGAAAAACATCTGAAAGACAATGCAGTCATTGGTCACAGCCGGAACCGGAATGGGTTTACAAAGGAGAAGTCCTACCTTACAAAATTAAGGTCCTTCTCTGACAGAGTCACTCACCTGGTGTCATTTTTCTGAATTTCAGCAAAGTCTTTGATCCTGTCTCTCACAGGATTCTCATTAATAAAATGTCCAGAATACAGCTGGATAAACACACAATGCATTGGGTGCACAATTGTCTGATGGGTTGGGCTCAAAGAGTCACAGTGAATGGGGTCACATCAGGCTGACGCTCAGTCAGTGGTGGGGTCCCACAAGGCTCCATCCTGGGGCCAGTGCTCTTAATAAATGACCTGGATGAAAGACTTGAAGACTTATTCACAAAGTCTGCCAATGACATAAAATTGGGGGAACCCATCAACACTCCTGGGGGCAAAGAGGCCCTGCAGAGAGATCTTGACAGATTGGGGAGCTGGACAATCACCAACAGCAGGAAATTCACCAAGGGCAAGTGCTCAGTTCTGTGCCTGGGAAAAAGCAACCCTGGATACAGGGACAGACTGTGGTCTGAGAGGCTGGAGAGCAGTCCTGCAGAGAGGGACCTGGGGGATCTGGTTGACGGCAAGTTGAACATGAGCCAACAGTGAGCCCTGGCAACCAAGAGGGGTGACCATGTCCTGGGGTGCATCCAGCATAGCATCACCAGCCAGGTGAGGGAGGTGATTGTCCCACTCTGCTCTGCAACGGAGAGACCCCACTGGGTGCAGTTTTCAGGGCAACAGGATAAAAAGGACATCAAACTATTGGAGAGTGTCCAGAGGAGGGCACAAGGCAGGAGAAGGGTCTGGAGGGGAAGTCGTATGAGGAACGGCTGAAGTAACTTGGTCTGTTCAGCCTGGAGAAGAGGACATCTAGAGGACATTGTTTACTGCCTTCTCACAAGGGAAGGAGGTGAAAGAGCTGCTGACCTCTTTTCTCTTGCAATCTGTAAAAGGACCACAGGTAATGGCAGGAAGATGTGACAGGGAGACTGAGACTGGATATTAGGAAGAGGTTCTTCACCAAGCGGGTGGTGGAGCACTGGAACAAGTCCCCAGAGAAGCAGTCATGGCACTGCGTCTGCCAGCATTCGAGAAGCATTTGGACACTGCTCTCAGTCACATGGTGTGAATGTTGAGAGTGTCCTTTTTAGGGATAGGAGTTGGACTGGATGATCCTATTGAGTCCCTTCCGTCTCGGGTGATTCTATGACTCCTCGGCACCAGCAGGCAGAGGCCCTGCTCCTCACGGCACATTCAGCCAGCACCAAGCAGGGCTCCAGGCACGGAGCTGAACGAAGGGCTGCTGGAAAAGGGAAAGGGTGTGTGATAGAGGGAGACGGAGATTGGGAAATGGCTTTGATTTAGCTCAGAGATGTCTCCCCTAACTTTTCACTGTCTTTTCCTCCTATGGCAGTGCCCCATGCCCAGAGTCAGGAAATGTCCAACAGCCACTCCATTGCCCAGTTCCTGCTCCTGGCTTTTTCAGACACAGTGGAGCTGCAGCTTTTGCACTTCTGGCTCTTCTGGTCATCTACCTGTCTGCCCTCCTTGGCAATGGCCTCATCAACACTGCCATAGCCTGTGACCACCACCTTCACACTTCCATGTACTTCTGCCTCCTCAGCCTCTCTATTATCAACCTGGGCTTCATCTCCACCACGGAAGATGGCTAAATCCATGACCAATTCCCTCTGAGACACCAGGGCCATTTTCTTAAGTAGAATCTGATGCACAGCTCATTTTTTTTCTCATTTTCTTGTCAGTAGACACTTCACTTCTCACAGTCATGGCCTAAGACCACTATGTTGCCATCTGCAGACCCCTGCACTACAGGACCCTCCTGGGCAGCAGAGCTTCTGTCGCAACCTGCATATGACCAATATATTTTCACTGCCCCTCTGCCAAGGTAATGTGTTGGATCAATTCTTCTGTGAACTTTTCAAGATCTTCAAGTTCTCCTGCTTAGGTTTCTACTTCTGGGAAGTTGGACTTCTTGTGTTTGGTGTGTCTTTAGTGTTTGGTTGTTTTGTTTTCATTGTGATGTCTTATGTGGAGATCTTCAGGGCCGTGCTGAGGATCTCCTCTGAGCACGGGCAGCAGAAAGCCTTTTCCACCTGCCTCCCACACCTGGCCATGTTCCCCCTGTATTTCACCACTGCCATGGTGGTGCACCAGAGACCCTGTCCATCTCCTTCCCATCCCCGGATCTGGTGTTGTCAGTTCTGTACTCAGTAGTTCATCCAGCTTTGAACGCCCTTATCAACTGTTTGAGGAACCAGTTGATAAAGAATTCCCTGAAGAAACTGACTCAATCAGTAATATTTTATCTGCAGCGAGGTGTCCATGTGTCTTCAGTTTACCTCAGGCAATATTTATCTTTTGGTCACTGTAGTTATAAACATATCTGCATGCAAATAATTTCTATCATCCTGCTTCTCCTGAGGATGACTCCAGTCTGTCTGAAGTAGAGAATGTCTTTGAAAGGGTTTATCACCATTCTAGATGCCAAAGGTGTGTCATTTCTGTAATTAAAGAGGGTTCATCAGAGCCATATGTGAAGCTCAGGCTTCATTTCTCAAATCAGGTTGCAAAATACGCTCAGGAAATTGCAGGTTGAAAGACCTCGATGATATGCTTGTATGCTGAATGTACCTGGGGGAGGAGGGCACGGAGGGTTTTTTAAGGGAATGAGGGTTGGGATGAGCTTTGACCTGGGAGTGCCCAGTGCCACTGAGATCCTGAACAGCCAGGAGTCTTCTGTTGAGGGTTGTGTCACATGTGGGAGGGCTGATGGCTTATTTCCCATACTTCAGGGAAATGTCAGGAGCAACCAGGAGAGCACAAGATGTCTCCAGGGACACCATGTGCCTTGTGTTGGGTGCATAATATACAGTGTCACCATAAGGTAAAAGCAAAGGATGGACAGGCTAATGAGGACTAACGAGGACTCTGTGATTTCAGGAAAAGCAGTGGGGACCAAGCAGGCATGAAGAAGGGAGACTGAATAGTGATTCATGTCACCTGCAATCAGAATCCAACAACACATCTGAGCAATCCCGGAGAAAGTCTCAATGTCGTATGATTGTCTGATGGGAAGGATCTGCTTCCCAGTCTGACCAGCACAGCCAGTGTGGGGTGATCCCATGGACCAAGGGTTCTACAACCCTCTTTCTCTGCAGAGCAGCACCACCAGCTTGAGGCTTTGCAGGGAACAAAGGAAGAGAACCAGGAATGCCTGGGCAGGCAAGCAGTGATACCATAAGCTAGGGAAAGAGACCCTGGGGAACCCTGGAGAAAAGGCACCGTGTGTGTGTGTGTGTGTGTGTGTGTGTGAGAAATCTGACTATTTTATGACACTTCTGTGACACTTCTATGACCCCACCCTTCTATAATTTGCACCTTCCATGACGTTTCCATTGCCAGACTCTTCTATAACCCTTCTATTACTCTTCTCTTCAATGACCTGGCTTATTTACTACCCTTCTGTTATCTGACGCTTTATGACCCCATTATTCTGCGACTCTTCGTTGAGCTGTCTTTTTTATGACCCAGTTTTACCACTACACTTCTACCACCTGACTCTTGTGTGACACAAATCTTCTATGACCTGATTCTTTCAGTTTAGACATTAGGAAAAAATTCTTCATGATGAGGGTGGAGAGGCCCTGGCACAGGTTGCCCAGGAAAGCTGTGGATGCCCCCTTCCTGGAAGTGTTCAAAACCAGGTAGGATGGGGTCTTGAGCAACCTGGTCTGGTGGGAGGTGTCCCTTCCCATGGTAAGTGGGTTGAAAATGGATGATCTTTGAGGTCCTTTCAAACGCAAATCATTCTATGATTCATGACCCAGCTTTTCTATGACTCTTTTATGACCCAAACATTCCAGCAAATGCAAAAATGCCACTCCATAGCCAATGTGATTATTAAGACAATATTCTTATTTTACAGAGTTGGGGGTTGCATTGGGATTTTTCCTCCAGAGGGCTCCCACCAAACCCAGCTTTCAAGTAACTTTTAGCCACACAAGTGTTACATATTCATCAGTGCCCCTAGAAATCATTAACATATTCTACACCCACGCCCACAAACGATGACATCAGCCTTTAGAGCTGGATTCCACGTCCTATGCTGTCATCTAGTGTCACCTTAGGCACACTGTAATCCTGCTGGTACTCGTTTTACTTCATCAGGTGGTCCCATCTTCATCTTTCTGACCTCTTGTGTTAGGGTTCTGCTTTTATACCAAAACTGATCTTGTCTGATTCTTTATCCGCACTCCTTCCCAGAGACCTTGTTACTTTCCAGACACCTTGCTCAAAGCTGAGAATTTTCAGATAAGCAGAAATGACTGCGAGAAATTGAACTGTATCTGGGAATTTTCTTCTCTTGAAACCACACAGATGTTTGAAACTTTCTGTTCTTTAGGACTGGTGGTTTTGTTCTATAAAGCTAAGCAGATAAAAATACAGACACTAGCAAGTACTGTATAAACATAAGTAGTGATTAATTCTTATTATCATATATACCTGAATAGTTTTCTAGCTAAGTCTTCATCTACCATCCAACTCTTCTATGACCTGACTCTTCTCTGACTCTTCTATAACCAAACAATTCTATGACCTCACCCTTTTATGACACAACACTTCTATGACCCTTCTATGAATTGAGTCTTCTATGGCATTTCTATGAGTCAGCCCTTCAAGGACCTGATTTTCTAGGACCCCAGCCTTTTGTGACCTGGAGTTTCTATAATTGTTCAGTGACACAACCTTTCTGCGACCTGAACATTCTGTGACCCGACTCATCTGTATGACCCATCTCTCCTACTACTTGACTCTTCCGTAACAGGGAGAGTTTTGGGGACCTGGAGCCTGTGAAAGACACAAAAACTGTCCAAATGCTGTAGCCTCAGTGTGATGGAAATGTTGAGAAAGCTTTAAAAAAATAAAGTAACAAAGAAATAGAATGAAAGTCGTAGAGTGAAGGGAATGTCCCATTCCAAATTTAAACTTGAAATGTCATAGGTTTAATTCTCCATGTTTTGTTTTCTTCCTGTTTTAATGTCCTGATCTCTGGGGAATCCTGTGTGCTGCCTTTGTTTTCAAAGGAAAGGGATCATAAAATTTGGGTGGGATGCAGTGACAAGGACATGGGCATGTGGTATCAGTGTAGGTGCCCTGGGACACTCTGCCCAGGCTCCAGTTGCAGCTCCCAAGGGTCTCTTGTCTCCATCAGACCCTCTGTGCCAGCTGACAGTCCCAGGCATGAGCTGCAGAGACACTGGCTCCTCTGGAGGCAGCAATGGGTGCTTATGGTCAGGCAGCGGAGCTCAACCTGGAACCCTCACACATCTGGACACAGGTTTGAATGTGTGAGCATGGCCTCATCAGCTGAAACCATGGAATACTCTCCATAATATGTCATTGTTTCTCACAGGATCACAATGAGGACTTGTCAGGATGGGCATTGACAGAAAGAGGAGGAATGATTGCCATTACACTACATCTGCTTTGTCAATGCTCTCTCTGCCAGGCCCTGTATGCAATCTCCCCGATCCCTTACACATTTCCTCCCCTCCTGGCTCACCTGAACATGCCCGAAGGCCTCTTTTCAAGCAGCCCATTTGTACAGAAGGGCTGGTAATTTCTTCCTGCATGTCCCTTCCGCTCACTCTTTGATCACTCAGGCACCTCCCAAGCATCCAGTCACAGCTTTGAGCTTCAGCGAGTTCAGAGCCGGCGTGGCTGTCCCTGTTCTGTCTGATTCTGCCTTCAGCCAACCCTTTAATTGTGGTTGTTTCACAATTTCCTTTCTGGCATGGTTATGCCTTGTGGAAGGTGACCCTAATGGGTGGCAGCTTGTCCTGGGTACACAGTGGAGGAGTGGGGTTTAGTTTACTGGTGAATCTTCTCTGTTTTGTTTGTTCAAAACTCAGAGAAATCCCTCTGTGCCTTTGTGCAGTCGGGTCTCCAAGGAGGACAGGGGGAGCTGGGATGAAGGAGCTGGAACCCCCAGCTGCAGAGTGCAGAGGAGGTGAGATGTAAGGAACAGAGATGAGAGTCCCAGGAGTGCGATGAGGGCAATGATGAGGTTGGGGAGGTGAGGAGCAAGGTTGTCCAAGGGACAGCTTCTCTGACCAGCCCAGATTTCCTTAGCAGATACCCTGGCTTAATTCCAATCAGACAACACTGCCATCACCTCTTCTCTGAACTGGAAAATAATAAACTGCATGCTTGGCAATGGAAAGTATTTTTTATTAGAAGCTCTTTGAACTCTTTCTAGGAAACCTCTAATGAACAGTGCAAGATCAAAAGACAACAAGAAGAAGAGACATGTTTTTTTGGGGGTTTGCTTTATTTTAATGAGCCCCATGGTGTACTTCATATCGAGTCCTTCACCCTCAGGTACTTAGAGGATACTGCATAAACCTTTCCCTGCGTCCAAATCAGAAGCAAAACATGAAGTATGTTGAAGTATTAATGAACTGCAATTAGGTTCATCACTGATAAAGCCTCCCCAGTGACTCTGCGGGTCACTTTCCAGGACATGGTTGTGAAAGAAACACTAGAAGATAAACTTAGGCTTCATGGGCTGCCCTGAGAAGATCTCCTTTCTTTATGGAAAGGCTGTTGAGGAGGCCAGCTCTGTCAGACAAGTGCCCACGGCCTGTCCCTGCCTGCAGTCACAGCACAGCCACGCAGCACGGCTGTGACCAAGCTGCCAGAGCACTCAGGCCTAAGAGCAAGGCAAAGGATCAGGAGGAGAGTGTGGAAGGGAAAAGAGGACAGTTCTGGGAGATCAATTGCTGGTGATACACGACTTTCTGCTGCTACGCGACAGTGCTGCTGTGCTGGGACACTTGCCCTCCAACCATGCACACAGGAGCTGTCCCTGCAGCTCCTAAAAGACTTGGAAGAAGAGTCTCAGGAAAAGTAAAACAGTCACTGCAGGGCCCTTTACGCTGCTTAGAGATGCAGAAAGCACGGCTCCTCCTTTGACCAGTGACTTGGTTAGAAATGATAAGAAAAACAGAAGGAGGAATGGATCGACAATGTTATCACAAGTAAAAAACACCATCAACAACAACAAAAAAAAGAGAAGACAGACTGGGTCAGCAATCTGTGACATTATAGCTGCTCTACAGAAGGTGATGAGCACTTTATTGCTTCAGAGAAACATTCAGTTATCAATTTCCCAATGCATCCCTGAGCTGCTGGTTCCTCAAACTGTAGATGAGGGCGTTCACTGTCAGAGGAATCAATGAGTACAGAAATGTAACCACAAGGTCCAGGGATCGAGACGAGATGGAGGGGGCCTTAACGTTAGGAGATGATGCAGTATTGAGAAACAGCGAAACCACAACCAGGTGAGGGAGGCAGGTGGAAAAGGTTTGTGCCTTCCCCCCTCAGAGGGGATCCTCAGCACAGCCCTGAAGATCTGCACATAGGACACCACAATGAAAACAAAACAGCCAAAAGCTAAACAGATAGCAAACACAAGAAGGGCAGCCTCTCTGAGGTGGGAGTGTGAGCAAGAGAGCTTGAGGATCTGTTGGATTTCACAGAAGAACTGGTCCAAGACATTACCCTGGCTGTGGGGAAGTGAAAATGTATTGGCCGTGTGCAAGAGAGCATTGAGAAAACCAGAGCCCCAGGCAGCTGCTGCCATGTGGACACAAGCTCTGCTACCCCGGAGGGTCTTATAGTGCAGGGGTTTGTAGATGGCAATGTGGCGGTCGTAGGACATGACGGTGAGGAAATAAAACTCTCCTGACATCAAGAAGACAAACAAAAAGACCTGCACAACACAACCTTGGTAGGAGATGTCCCTGGTGACCCAGAGGGAATTGCAAGACCCAGAAGTGACAAGTGACAAGTTAGGGGAGAATTCTCTGAGTAAAATCAAAGCCGTTCCCCATTACCCCTCCCCCTGCCACATACATCCATTCCCTTTTCCAGCAGGGTTTCCTTCAGCTCCATGCCTGGATCCCTGCTTGGTGCTGGCTGAATGTGCTGTGAGGAGCAGGGCCTCTGCTCGCTGGCTGCACAGGAATCAGACCTGAGTATCCTTGAGCTTGCACCGTGCAGAGATGGAGAAGCATTACACTTCCATGTTATTCTGAAAAGCCACCAGACACTGCTGAGAACAGGGGGATCCACCTCACGCCACTCAGTGTCTCACTCTTTCCTAAGGTCTCAGCACTCACTTTCAGACCAGGACACACATTGCTCATTTCACAGACCCAGCAGTATTTTCTCTCTTGTAGTATCTCCACACTCCTCCATGAGGCTTTCAGGTAGAACAAAGGTGTGACAGGACAGGTTTTCATTCTGGAGGGAAGATCTTAGTTTGGAAGTAAACCTCAAGGAGACATCCAGGTGTCCAAATGATGGTATCTCACAGTTAGGGAGATCCAGTTCGTTCCTCAGAGAATGACACAGAGTGCACTGCCCACAGGCTCACAGGTTATATGAAAGCTTGGACACTGCTTTCTCACAGACAAAGCTTCATGGGAGGCATCAGATGAGTTCCTGACTCTGCAGCTGAAATTCCTGTCCCCATCCTGGTAGCAAGAACAAGAGAAAAACAGCAAGAACACATACAAGGGGAGAAAGAGGGAGAAAGAGAGTAAGAGTGTGTCTGAGAGAGGCCAGGGCAGAGGCAGACGGGCACGCAGATGTTACCCTTCCCCAGCTGTGAATGGCCTCTCCCAGACACCAAGAGTGCTGGGCAGTTGCTCTCAGCCCCTGTGCTCTGGAGAGAGCACTGGAGCTGTGGCTGCAGAGGAGGTGGTTCAGCCTTGGATCCCAGAGCCCTGAGGGCAGAGGTTTTGCTGGGTGGGAGAAGAGGCAAGGGGACTTGCTCAGGGGAAGGATCTGCATTGGAGGGGATAAGACAGAGCTTTCTGAATTCTCTCTCCCACAGAATTACTGAGTTTTATTTTCTCTCATTCCCCGATCCTACCCCTGATGCCTGGAGAGGTTCCTCTTCTCAGGTGTTTCCCTGTCCCATGTATTTTCAACATCCCTGCTCATCCCATCTACTCAACAATCACCTTGCCTTACAGAATCCTCCTTTTTTTACAGGGCAGTGCCTCTGCACATTCTCTTATTTGTAGGTGGGAAACAGCAGGAAAGTTGATTCTGGTGCTGTCCACAGGGAGAGGAGTGGCTGACGACACATTAGGAGGCCGTTAGCAGACCTACTGACCACACAGTTTATAGTGAAGACATGTCAGTAATTTGTTCAAACTGGAGAGCCCCCTTAGCATTTATTCCCTCCAACCACCCAAGAGATGTAAGCTTAAAAGATAAATTCAGGAAAGTTCAATATAGTAAACCATTCCTTTATCTTCCCCTTGAAACATCCTATTGAAAATATCTTGAGCTGATCTGCATGTATGAGCAGGCCTGACCCACAACATGTGCTCTTAATTACAGGAGGCCCCTGTCGTGCTATACAGAGGGGTCACTCCTTCCACACACAGCTTCTCCCCACAACCAATGGGGAGCTCCCCGGGCAGGCTTAGCACTGACCCTGGCAGGGGGCATAGTCTCTGCCCCAGCACACAGACCCTGGGCTGCAGGGACCCTGCTCTCAAGGACAGCCCGGGGCACCCCTGAGGGCACAGCCCTGCAGTTGTCCCCAGCACAAGGCAGCCCTCAGGCCCTGTCCCTTTGACAGTGCAGCAGGGAAACCCTGCTCTACACCAGGTTTTTCTCCTCTACAGCAGAGACATGGCAGGAGACATCATGACAGATCCTGGCAACTGTGGGATGTGCCAGCTTTAGGAGGTACCTCCAGCAACTGAACCTGCATTGTCCTACAGTCAGAGACTTAACTTGTGAAGGGCTGTGAAGATTCCTCCCTCAGGGAGCTCTCAGCATCCTCCCACCCCACACTGCCTTTAACCTCTCTCTGCCTCCCTCCTCTACTCCCACTGCCTGCAGATAGGGCCCTCAGCCCTGCTGAGTTTTGCAGAGACAGCTCCTAGATAGAGCTGGCTCTTCGTACCGCTGCCCACTTGCCATCAGCTCCCTCCATCCCAGGAACCCAGCCCAGCTCAGCAGCAGAGGAGCAGCCCAAGGCAGTACTTTCTCTGCCTCCTCTGAGCTCCCTCGAGGTGTCCCTAAGGCTCCAGCGGATCCTACTGTGAAACAAGCTGAAGGAATCCCTGATGTTCCCTCTCTGAGCTGGAGATAGACACTTCTTTCCTGCAATGACCATACAATCCTTCCCTTCAGCGTAAGGAAATGGCATGCAATCCCTGGGGGGCGATGAGAGAAATTTTGGGACTGGGGAGGTGAGGAGCAAGGCTGTCCATGCAGTGTCAGACCTCAAGGGACTGCTTTTCCATGCTGCCCAGACCTCCTGAGGAGACACTCTGCATCAATGCCAAACGGAGAATGCTGTGTCACTTCTTCTCTGTAGTGAACTATAATGAAATATAAAGTTTATATTAAAATTATTTTTTATTCTGCATACTTTGAAATCTTCCTTTTTTTAATATACTGGGAAACGACCTGAAGAAGTTTAAAGGCAGTGAAAAATCTCATTATGTCTTTCTGTATTTTAATGAGACCCGTGCTGTATTTCCTGCTGAGTCTTTGAACTTCAGGTACTGAGAGGAGACTGAGCAAAATTCTCAGGAAGTTAAAAGCAAAACTCAGTGAATCTCGAAGTATTAATTGGTCTCAATGAGGTTCATTACTGACAAAGCCTCTCCAGGGACTCATTAGAGCAGATAATTGGAGGACATGATTTCAGGGAGGCAAAGGCACTCTTCAGGCAGCTGTAATGCTGAGAAAACCCTGGGTTTGCTTGGTGAAGCAGAAAGGCCAAGCCCTGAACCCCCAGGCCCTGGGAAGACAGATCTGGCTCTGACTACAGTGACCCTTCTGTCATAAACATTCTCACATTGCCGGATCAGATTTGGAGCAGTTATCCTATTTAATTCCAAATACAGGCCTGTAGAGTTATGTGAGGTGCCAACACTCTCACACAGAGCTCCATGGAGTTGCAGAAGATTTGGGTCATGGAAGACCAGGGTCATAAAAGTGTCGATCATAAGAGTCACAGAAAGCACTTCTTGAGTGTGAGAAAAGTCAGGTCATAGAAGAGCAGTCATAAAGGAGCAGCAGAGGAGTTCAGACGTAGAAGGTTCACAGAAGTGCTGGGTCACAGGAGTCTCATAGTAGTGTCAGTTCATAGGAGTCCTGGGTCATAGATACTTCAGGTCATAAAACAATCATAGAATATTCAGTTCATGGAAGAGTCAGGTCATAGAAATGTTGGATCTCATAAAAATTGGGTCATGGAATGGTTGGGTCATGCCGTCGAATCACAGGAGACTCAAGTCACAGAGGAGTCATAGAGCAGTCAGATCATAAAATGTCATAAAAGTTTCAGAGTAGAGTTAGGTCATATAAGGCCTTGGGTTTAGAAGAATCAGATTGTATAAGACTTCTTTAAAAGAGGAATCATGGAAGAGTGAGGTGAAATAAGAGTCAGTTCATAGAAGAGATGGGTTGTAGAAGTCTCACAGAAGAGTTTGGTCATAGAAAGATCTGTCATAGAAATGTCGGGTCATTAAAGGTCAGGTCATACAAGGGATTGAGAAGAATTGTTTATATAAAGACTACTCATATGAGGGTTTATAGAAGACTTGGATCATACAAGACTCAGGTAAAGAAAAGACATAGAAGGGTGTCATAAGCATTGAGTTGTTGATGGGTTGAGTCATAGATACGTTAATTCATAGAAGAAGCAGTCCATATGAGTCGGGTCATAAAGAACTCATAGATAAGACAGGTCATAGAAGGGTCAGATTACAGTAGGGTTGGTTCATAGAACAGTTGGGTTATAGAAAAGTCGATTACTAGAAGGATTTGGTCATATTTGTGTCTGATCATAGAAATGTCGTGCCATAGATAATTTGTGTCATAGAAAAAAAGGTCATAGTACTGTTGGGTCATAGAGGGTCTGAGTTAAAAAAGAGTTGGGTCATCAAAGAGTCAGATCATAAAAGGATGGCGAGACAAAATCTGCCCAAAGGAAATCCAGTCCCCTTCTCTTTAAGACACACAGAAATGTCAAGTAGACAAATATTGGGGCAAAGCCTTTAGTTCCCCTGCTAATTCTTTGGAAACTTCTGAAAAGGACATGCAATGTGTGCTTAGAGCCAGTGGTCAGGGAGCTCCCCCAGTCTCCATGACCTTTAGAAGATGATGGAGAGTGGCCTCACTGTGATCTCATCCTGCTCACTCAGCTCCCTGGGATGCTGCCCCTCCTGTTACCCCCATGTACTTCTTTCTCCTAAACCTCTCCCTCATAGACATGGGCTCCTTCTCCATCACTATCTCTAAATCCATAGACAATTCTTTCTGGAACAACAGGGCAATTTCCACCACAGGATGTGTTGCCCAGTTCTTTCTGCTAGTCAATTTTATTTCAGCAGAAGTTTTTCTTCTCACCATCATGTCCTACGACCGCTACATTGCCATCTGCAAACCCCTCTACTACGGGACCCTCCTGGGCAGCAGAGCTTGTGTCCACATGGCAGCAGCTGTCTGGGGCTCTGGCTTTCTCATTGCTCTGCTGCACACGGCCAATACATTTTCACTGCCTCTGTGCACTGCTCTGGACGAGGTCTTCTGTGAAATTCCTCAGATTCTCAAACTCTCCTTCTCACGCTCCCACCTCACGGAAGTTGGGCTTATTATGGTTGGCGTCTGTGTGGAATTCAGGTGCTTTGTTTTCATTGTGGTGTCCTATGTGCAGATCTTCAGGGCTGTGCTGAGGATCCCCTCTGAGCAGGGATAGCACAAAGCCTTTTCCACGTGCCTCCCCCAGCTGGCCGTGGTCTTCCTTTATCATTACTGGCATTCTTGCCTACCTGAAGCCCCCCTCTATCTCCTCCCCATCCCTGAATTTTTTGTTGTCAGTTCTCTACTCTGTGGTGCCTCCAGCATTGAACCCCCTTATGTACAGCATGAGGAACAAGGATATTAAAGACGCACTGAAGAAGCTGATTAACTTGTCTCTCATGAGCCATAAACTGCCTGGCATTCTTCCCAAGTCATTTCCTGTTCATCTCTTGGACATCCTGTGTAGCAATACTTTTATCTGTCATCCTGGTGCCTGGAAGTTTGGTTATCCTTCCAAAGGTGAGGTCAAGAACAGACTGCAGTAATTCTTTCTGTGTGGCTGTTACTGTCTTGGGTTGTCCATGCACCATGGGAGGAGCACATGGGGGCTATGTGTGAGGGAATTTGCTCTGACTGAACTTTCACTTGTGTGGCTCTCACCAGCCATTTCTAGCCCTGTCCACTCACCTCAGGTTTAGAGGTGAGTTTTCCTAATGGGTCATCTCTGTCTTCTTGCTGGGCTCTCTTCCTTTATCATGGAAACTGCTGACCCTTGGTACCCCAGCAGACCCTGGAACACGGACCTCTGTGAAGTCCCATGGCCAATATTGCCAAGGTAGGACAGGGCCATGAAGCTGGGGGACGCTGCCTGATAGGAGGGCCATAAGTAGAATTCGTCTAAGGGCATTCATGATGTCAGAGACCAAATCTGCAAGGGAAATGATATGCCTTAAACCAATTGTTCCTGGCTGTTTAAGCGCAGGAAGAGGCAGGGCATGTGAAGATGGGGCAGTGCCTCATTCTGTGCTGACCTGCAGGCAGCTCAGCTGTGCTTGTGCACTGAGAAAGATCACACTGTGATTGTGCTGGTAGAGGGAACAAGAAGACAACTAAAAGAATCCCTAAGACCACCAAGATCCCAGACTCTTCCTGCACCTCCAGAATCTTTCAGAAGGGGCACTGTGCAAGTGCACCAAAAACTCTTCCCCGAAGTACCTTAATCTATACACTAAAGATAACACTGGCATGTGATCTGCACCGCTCTGGGATCCTAGAGGACAGTGCTGGAACCTGGGTTGGTGATAGTCTACACTTTTCTCTCTCTTTTATTTTCTCTCCTCCTTTGTTTCTGTTTTCCTTACATTAGGAATTAGCAAGCCAGCGTCTATTTTATTCTTAAGGTCTTACCTGTGCAAATACATTTCTTTTAAATTGATGTTTTCATGTCAGTTCATCTTATTTTAGTCTGAGAGGAAACTATTCATTTTATGAGGCCCAGGTCCTCCTCTCATGAACCCTGAACAGTCCAGTTCCGGTCATAACACATGGGGACTGGGTCAATGAATTTTCCCCACCCTCAATGCACCATTCTCTGCCTGCACAGCAGGCGTGTGGGACCATGTGTGGGGTACAAGGTCTGGGCATTAGCAGGGAGCCCCTCAGCAGCTGCAGCTGGAGCCTGGGCAGAGGGTCCCAGGGCATCTATACTGGCAGTTTGTGCCCATGTCCCTGTTCCGGCATCCCACTCCAATTTTATGATCACTTTCCTTTTCTAACAAAGGCAGCACTGAATCCCCCAGAGATCAGAACATTAAAACAGGACAAAAAAATCCCAACAAAAAAACCCCAAACATGGAGGGGAACAACATCAACAATGGTTGAAGCTTAAAGCTACAATAACACATTTCCTTCTGTCTGCATTTTTCATTCTGTTTCTTTCTTGCTTTACTGTTTAACAGGTCTCAATGTTCTATCACACTGACACCTACAGCATTAAGAAAGATAATCCTTGTGTCTTTCACAGGGCTCAGGGCCCCAGATTACTCCCTGCTCTGCACTGTCCATGTATGACAGTTGCATTCACACCCCCTCCATTAACTGGAACAAAAGCAGTTGGCTTCAGGCTCCAGAGGAGGTAAAGGACTGCCTTTTTGAGTCATAGAAGAGTTGTACAACGGCGAGGTCATGAAAAGTCATTGAAGAGTTGGATTGTAGAACAGTCATAGAATAGTTGGGGAATAGAAGGGCTGAGTCATAGACGGGTGATAAATGAGTTTTGTCATAGAGAATTTGGTTGATAAAAGGATCATAGAAGTGTTGGGTCATAGAAGATTCAGGTCAGAGAAAGGTTGGGTCACTGAATGATCACAAACATATCAGGTCATAGAAGGGTCACAGAAGGTCAGGGTCCTAGAAATTTTGGGTGCTAAAAAGGTTGGCTCACAGCAATCCCATAGAAGAGTCAGGTCATAGAAGGTCTCATAGAAGATTGATTTTATAAGAGACTTGTGTCATAAAAATGTCATAGAGGTGCCGGGTCATACCAGGGTTAAGTCATAGAAGGGTGATGGAATGGTCAGGTCAAAGAAATGTTTTATCAGAGAAGAGTTAGGTCATAAAACTGTTGGTTGTAGAAGAGTGAATGAAGAGTCCAGTCTTAAAATGGTCATAGAGGAGTTTGGTTATAGAAGAGTGGATTCAACAAAGGATTGAGTGATAGAAAGGAGATAGAAGAGTCACAGAGGAGTGGCTGATACAAGAGTTGGGAAAATGAAGGATCGTATAGAGTGTGGGGAAGCGATACTGGAGAGCTGCCTGGCAGAGAAGGGCCTGTGAGTGTTGGTTAACAACCAGATGAATATGAGCCAACAGTGGCCCAGGTTCCCAAGGACCAAGGGCATCTTGGCCTGTTTCGGAAACAGTATGGCCAGCAGGACCAGGGCAGGGATTGTGCCCCTGCACTGGGCACTGGTGAGGCTGCACCTTGAGTGCTGGGTTCAGTTTTGGGCCCCTCAGTACAAGAAGGACCTTGAGGGGCTGGAGCAAATCCAGAGAAGTGAATGAGGCTGGTGAAGGGGCTGTAGAACAAGTCCTGCGAGGAGACACTGAGGGAAATGGGGTTATTTAGCCTAGAGAAGAGGAGGTTAAGGGGAGACCTCATCATTGTCTACAACTGCCTGAAAGGAGGTTGTAGCAAAGTGGGTGCTGGTCTCTTGTCCCAAGTGACAAATAATAGGATGAGAGGAAATGGCCTCAAGTTGCACCAGGTGATCTTCAGAATAGACATCAGGAAAAATGTCTTCACTGAAAGGGTTCTCAGGCACTGTAAGAGGCCACCCAAGGAATTGGTGGAGTCACCATCCTTGGAGGTGTTTAAAAGGCAGGTAGATGAGTTTCTTAGGGACATGCTTTAATAAGGGGAAAGGTACAGTTGGACTTGATGGTCTCAGAGGTCTTTTCCAACCAGATAATTCTATGATTCCATGATTCATTCTCTACTTGAAAGGCCATTCAATGACCCCATGATGAGTGTTTGCTGTTTCAGGAATAGTTAAAGAAGAAACAAGGACATTGTGTGGGCCCTGTTTTATTTAGGAAGAGTGAGTGGGGACAGATCTGAGATATCCTGTGTCCTCTTTGTATGTGTCTTCCCCAGAAAGGTCTCCCAGTCCCTTGTGACTCAGAACAGGCAGCGGTGGGTGAGGATCACGTCAGGGGTCACTTGAGCAAACACAGTCATTCCCAGTCTGTGGGATAGGAGAGGCAGAATCCCAGGGAGCTGAGTGACCAGGACGATGTCGCTCTCCACCATCTTCCTAAGGTCATGGAAGTGGGGGAACACCCTGACTGTGTCATGACTCACACATTACATGTCCTTTTCAAAAACGACCAATGGATGAACAGGGGAACTAAAGGCTGCACCCCAGACCTCGCCCACCTGGATCTGATTTGTCAGTGTTTGAAAGAGCAGGGGACTGGATTTCCCTTGGGCAGACTGTGTCTCACCATCCTTCCATGACCTGACTTTTGATTACGCAAGTCTTCTATGACCTGGCCCTTCTATGACTTGGCCTTTCTATAACCTGATTCCTCTGTGACTCTCCCACAATCCAACGCTTCAATGAGCCTCCTTTTCTATGATCTGACGCACCTACGACTCAGCTCTTCTGTGACCTGTTGTCTGTGAAACATTTCTATGACCCTTTTATGACCTGTCTTCGATGTCCTGACTCTTCTATGACCATTATATGACCTGAATCGTCTAGGAAACTTTTATGAGCAGAATCTTCTATAAACAACTCTTCTATGACCTGAACTTTCTATTACCCAACTCTTCCTCTATGACCTGAATCCTCCATAATCTGAGTCTTTTATGACTTGGCACTTCTAAATCAGGCGTCTTTTATGACTGAACTCTTCTCTGACCCTTCTACAACCTTCTATGGCCTGTCTATTCTGTGACCCAACTCCTCTATGACCCAAACAATCTATGACCCGACCCTTCTATGGTCCAACCCTTACATGACCTGGCACTTCTATAATCTTACTCTTCTATGACCTGACTCTTCATCTATAGTCAAATCCTTCTCTTATCCAAATAATCTTTCACACTTCTATTATTCAACTCTTCTATAACATGAATATTCTCTGACCTGAGCCTTCTATTGCCTGAGTCTTCTATGACGAAACTCTGCTGAGCCGTCTATAATCCAGCTTTTTATGAACCTTCAATGACTGAGCTGTTCTATCACACCTCTATGACCCAATCACCTCTATCCTGACTCTTCTGTGACTTGACTCTTATATGACCAGGCCCTTTTATGACTCGAGTCTTCTATGACATTCTATAGCCCAACTATTCTCTGACTCTTCTATGACATGACTTTCTATGACCCAACTCTTCTATGACCTAACTCTTCTGTGAACAAACCATACTATCAACTTACTCTTCTGTGACCTGGATCCTCAGTGACTCCTCCATGACCCAATTCCTATTTGAGTTGCCTCTTCCATGACCCAACACTTCTGTGACAGTGACTTTTCTATGATTCAATACTTCTATTAGCCTTCTATGACCCAACATTTCTATGTGTCGACTACTACCAAGCCCTTCTATGACTCAACTCTTCTATCATCATACAGTTCTGTGTATCCTGTATGACATGAGTCTTCTAAAAACTGAGCCTTCTGTGAACCAAGTCTTCCCTGACCCAACTCTTCTTTAACCCCTCTACAGTTTTCTATGACCCAGCCTTTCTAAGACACTTCTCTGATTCAGTTCTTCTGTGACACAACTCCTCTATGACCTGAGTATTCTATGACCAAACCATTATATGACCCGACATGTCTATGACCCGATTGTTCTATGACTCTTCTATGACCTGACCCTTCTCTGAACTGACCCTTTCTGACTCAACCTTTCTCAAAAAGGAACAAACACCACATTTCTGTGACTCGACTCTTCCATGAAATGAATATTTTCTCATCCTGTCATGAACCTTCTGTAACCAAACTCTTCTATAAATCTTCTGAAAATGAACTCCTCTATTGCTTTAGCGTGACCTGATTCTTCTAACACACAAGTTTTCTGCGACTCTTCTATGACCCAATCCTGTTATATCCCTGCCCTTCCATGATCCCACTCTTCTGCACCTGCATGGAGCTGTTTGTGAGAACCTTGGCATCTCATGTAACTCTACAGGGCTGTGTTTGGAATTAAACGGAATACCTGCTCTGAATTTGATTTGTCAATGTGAGAATGTTCATGACACCAGGGTCATTGCAGTCACAACCAGATCTGCTTCCCAGGGCCTGGGGGTCAAGGCTTGGCCTTTCTGCTTCATCAAGCAAACCCAGGCTTTTCTCAGCATTACAGCTACCTGCACAGTACCTTTTCCTCACTGCAGCCATGGCCTCCAACTATCGGCACTAACATGAGTCGCTGGGGAGGCTTTGCCAGTGACGATCCTGACTGAGACCAGTTTAAACTTCAAGGTACTTTGAGTTTTGGGTTTGGCTTCTTGAGAGGTTTGTTCAATCTCCTTTCAGTAGCTGAAGTTCAAGGACTCAGCAGAAAATACACCCTGGGTCTCATTAAAATACAGAAAGTCCTAATGAGCTCTTTCTCTGCCTGCAGTTTTCTTCAGGTCTTCAAGCTTTCTACAGTTTATTGAACTCCTTTCCCAGTGTGGTTAAAAAGGAAGAGGTAAAAAACTGCTGAATAAAAATTAATTTTAGTGCAAAGTTTGGATTGCATTATAATTTTTTCAGAGAAGACATGAAAATTGTACATTTGGCATTGATGCAGGGTGTCTCCTCAGGAGGTCTGGGCAGCATGGAGAAACAGTCCTTGAGGTCTGACACTGCACGGACAACCTTGCTCCTCACCTCCCGCATCCCACCATTTCTCTCATTGCCCCACTGGGGCTTGCACCCCTGTCCATTAGACTAAACGAAAGGGTCGTATCGTCACTGCAGGGAAGAAGTGTCTCTCCCCAGTTGAGAGAGAGAGACGACGAGTGATGACTTCAGCCAGTTTCATAGCAAGATCCCCTGGAGACCCAGAGAGGGAGCCCAGAGGAGGCAGAGAAAGAGCTGCCTGGTGCTGCTCCTCTGCTGCTGAGCTGGGCTGGGTTCCTGGGATGGAGGGAGCTGATGGCAAGTGGGCAGCGGTACGAAGAGCCAGCTCTGTCTAGGAGCTGTCTCTGCAAAACTCAGCAGGGCTGAGGGCCCTATCTGCAGGCAGTGGCGGTAGAGAAGGGAGG
The DNA here is from genome assembly GCA_033558185.1 of Dromococcyx pavoninus. Lineage (NCBI taxonomy): Eukaryota > Metazoa > Chordata > Aves > Cuculiformes > Neomorphidae > Dromococcyx > Dromococcyx pavoninus. The sequence continues at coordinate 2,699,544 of JAUMJL010000133.1, read as the reverse complement.
CAGAGAGAGGTTAAAGGCTCTGTGGGGTGGGATGATAGTGAGAGCTCACGGATGGAGGAATCCTCACAATCCTAATCAAGGCAAGTCTCTGGCTGTAGGAGAATGCAGGTGGGGTTCCTGGAGGGATCTCCTAAAGCTCACACATCCCACAGTTTACAGGATGTGTCAGGATGTCTCTCCCAGTGTCTCTGCTGCAGAGGAGAACCTGGTGTCAAGCACGGCTTCCCTGCTGCACTCTCAGAGGGACAATGCCTGAGGGCTGCCTTGTGCTGGGAACGAGTGCAGGGCTGGTGCCCTCAGGGGTGCCACGGGTCGTCCTTGAGAACAGGATCCCTGCAGCTCAGGGCCTGTGTGCTGTGGCAGGGTCTATGCCGCCTGCCAGGGTCAGTGCTTACCCTACCAGGGGAGCTCCCCAGGGTGCTGTGGGGAGACGCTGTGGGTGGAAGGAGCAACCCATCTCTTTAGAAGGGCATATTCCGCCTTTAATTGAGAGTATGTGATGTGAGTCAGATCTGCTGACAGGTGCAGATCACCCCAGAATATCTTCTACAAGATGTTTCAAGGGCAGATGAAAGAAGGATCTAATATAAGGAACTGTCCTGAATTTGTCTTTTCAGCTTTTTCACTTAGGGAATTGGAGGTCATACATGCAAATGTGGCTCTCCAGCTTGAACAAGTTACTGAGATGTCCTAGCGATAAATCTTGGTAGTCACTAGATCTGACCAGATCCCACTCAAAGATCTTTCAGACTCTCATCTGCCTGTGGACAGCAGTGGCATCACCTTTCCTGCCATTCCTCCCTGAAAATAAGAACACGTGCAGAAGCAACGGCCTGTGAAACAGGAAGGATTCTGTAATGTAAGGTGAGTGTACAGCAGATGGAGTGGGGTCTGTGAGAATGGACATCAAAATAATACGGGACGGGGAAGTCAGAAAATTCCATATGACCCCTCCAGTGCAGACCCTTCCTCTGAGCAAGCCCCTTCCCTCATGTCCCACCAAGAAAAGCCTCTGTCTTCAGGCATCTGGGCTCAAGGCTGAACCACCTCCTCTGCAGCCACAGCTCCAGTGCCCTCTCCAGAGCACAGGGGCTGAGAAAAACTGCTTGGCACTTTTGGTGTCTGGGAGGGGCTGTGCACAACTGGGGAAGGGTAATGCTGTCTGTGTGCCTGGCTGCCTCTGCCCTGACCTCTCCCAGACACACCCTCGCTCTCTTTCTCCCTCTTTCTCCTCTTGTCTCTGTTCTTACTGTTCTCTTGTTCTTGCTGCCAGGCTCTTTGGGGATGGGAATTTCAGCTGCACAGTCACACCCTGACCTGGTGACTCCTTTCCTGCAGTTAATGTCCATGAGAACAAGTGTTGCAGCTTTGCTCTGAGCTGTCAGGCTGTGAGTAATGCAGCCATTGGGGCTGGGGAAGAAACTGAATCTTCCTTCATGAAATGCCATTATGGGGATACTTGGCTGTCTCCTGTGAGCTTCCCTCCAGGATGCAAACCTGTCCTCTCACATCTTTGTGTCACCTGCAAGCCCTATGGAGAAGTGCAGAGATGCTACGAGAGAGAAAACGCTGTTGGGTTTGTGAAATTAGCCCTGTGTGTCCTGGGCTGAAGGTGTGTGCTGAGACCTTAGGAAAGGGTGAGACGTTGAGAGGTGTGAGGTGGATCCCTCTGCTCTCAGCAGGGCCTGGTGGCATTTCAGAATAACATGAAAGTGTGATCCTCCTGCATCTCAGAAATGTCCATACGCAAGGAAGTTGGGAACAAGACCGAGGGACAGAGCATCTTCCCTCACTCTGCACTCAGCCACAGGCAATACTCTTGCCTTGCAGGACTCCTTCTGCTCTCCCTGAGTTCAGCAGAAATGCCGAGGATTTCTGACCTCCAAGGACACTGCCCAAGGGACACAGTGAGAGAATTGTAAAACTATCCAAGAACTCTTAGGCTTTCTCTCAAGAAACCTTTCACATTTCTTGAAACAGGGAGTGCAGATGTTGACACACCCTTCTGAGTTAGCAGTGTTTTCATGAGACAAATTTGAAGCCCAGAACCTGTCCCTGGCCGTTCCCACTGCTACAGAGCAGGACTGACTTATCAAGAACCCATATACAATGGTCCTATTTTTAATCACACAATTGGTCAGTAGTAACAAGTGCTTCAGCCAGGAAGCTGGAATAAAATCTCCTAGGAAAGAAAAGTTGACTGTGTGACAGGGGGAGAATTCATTTTAAAAGGCTTTGATTTTCCTGACAGGTGTTTCCCCTAACTTGTCATTATCTTTTCCTCTCATGACTGTGTCCCATTCCCAGAGACAACAAATGTCCAACAGCAGCTCCATCACTCAGTTCCTCCTCCTGGCTTTCACAGACACACGGGAGCTGCACTTGTGGTTCTTCCTGGGTATCTACCTGGCTGCCCTCATTGGAAATGGCCTCATCATCATGACCATAGCCTGTGATCACCGCCTCCACACCCCCATGTACTTCTTCTTTCTAAACCTCTCCCTGCTTGACCTGGGCACCATCACCACTGTCCCCAAATCCATGACCATTTCCCTCTGGGACAAAAGGGCAATTGCCTATGCAGAATGTGCTGCCCAGGTGTTTCTGTTTGTTTTCTTGTTTTCAGCGGAGTTTTGTCTTCTTACTGTCATGTCCTACGACCACTACATTACCATCTGCAAACCTCTGCACTATGAGACCCTTCAGGGCAGCAGAGTTTGTGTCCACATGGCATTAGCTGCCTGGGGCTCTGGCTTTCTCAATGCTCTCTTGCACATGGCAAATACATTTTCACTGCCCCTCTGCCAGGGCAATGCTGTGGACCTGTTCTTCTGTGAAGTCCCTCAGATTTTCAAGATGTCCTGCTCACATTCCTACCTCAGGGAAGTTGGACTTCTTGTGTTTAATGCCAGTTTAGCTTTTGGCTGTTTTGTTTTCATTGTGGTGTCCTATGTGCAGATCTTCAGGGCTGTGCTGAGGATCCCCTCTGAGCAGGGACAGCACAAAGCCTTTCTACGTGCCTCCCTCACCTGGTTGTCATCTCCCTTTTTATCATCAATGGTGCGTTTGCCTACCTGAATCCCCCCTCCAACTCCTCCCCATCCCTGGACCTGGTGGTGGCCGTTCTGTACTCGGTGTTGCCTCCAACAGTGAATCCCTTCATCTACAGCATGAGAAATCAGCAGCTAAACAATGCAGCGTGGAAACTGATAACTGGATGTTACCCTGAACTAAAAAACTGCTGATCTTCCTTTGCAGTGCAGTTATAATACGATACATTGCAAGCACAGACTTTCTGTTTTTACTAATTTTGATGGTGGCATTATTTTTTAACTTAGATATTGTTGTCATTGCCCTTTTAATTCTCTGTCTGCTTCTCTCTTGTAATTGAGTAGCTGAGTAAATGGAGTGCCACAGTCTCTCCCTGTGTAAACAAAATAAAGGGGTCTTCAGTGCCATTAGTTTCTGACTCTTCACCTGATGCAAGCATTGAATCCCCCAGGGGGAACAAGATGGGCAAAGAGCAGAGCTCACCCATCAGCTGGGGTGGGTGGGCAGTGCTGGAACTGGCAATCTGAGACCAATGCCATGGGGCACCTTCCCAGTCTGTCCCTACTACCAAGGGCACCAAACAGCCTCCTCTGTCCTGCACCTGCAGCTCTGGGCTCTACACCTCACACCCTCTGGACTGTGTCCTGACTGACCACTCCTTGTTCTCTCTGCGTGTTCCCCACATGGCCCTGAGCTGGTGGCAGTGCTCTGCAGAGGAAGGGGCTGTGGTGCCCTGGGGCCATGGGTGACTCTGCACTGGCTATGCTGGTCAGGGTGGGAAGCAAACACAGCTATATGAGGATCATTGCTGATGAGCCTCTTTCCACCTTCCCAAATGGCTTAGGAGACAAGGACCAAGCGGAACAGGATCATCGGGTATCTCCATGGACACAAAGTGTGAGGAGAGCTGCACCAGATCCAGGCTTTGATACAGGATATCCTGAAAAACTCTCCAGCCTTATGTTCCTCTGCCTGCTGGCTCCTCACAGGCTCTCTATGTATTGCATGGCCTTTGTCAGCCTGTGTGCTCCCCAGGTTCACATGGACTGTTCCTGCCTGCAGCCACATGGAATTCACTGTAGAGACAACAGGACTATCACAAGTAACGTGACCTTAGGGTTAACACAAAGGCAAGGGCACAGCAGGACAGTGTGAATGGGAGGGGATACCAGCGCTGGAAAGGTCACGTAATGTTGCTGCCCTTTGGCCATGGCCCCAGGGAAGCAGCAGCCTTGGCTCCCAAAAGCAGAGAGAGTGTCTACTGAGGCAATATGGGGCAGCCCCAAGGATAACCAGATCGGATCATTCTGGTGGTGAGGGGCACTTGCTGATACAGGGTAAGATAGATGTGTTGGGATGAAGAATCCTCATGGAAAAAAGCAGTGAGTAGGAGTGTTAAGGAACTCAACGTGCCCTAAAAGTCCTGAGATTTCTGACAATCATTTATCTCCTGGCAGCCTGATACACCCACTCTTGAATTGTAGCAGCGGTACTAAAACTGCATGATTTAGGAAGTACTGAAATTATACAGGCGACAAAATGAGTCAAGATCTTCTGTTACTTCTCTATGACCTGACCCATCTATAACTCAGTTCTTCCGTGGCCTTTCTATTATATGAACAGACCCTTTTGTGACTCCAGCCTTCTACGGCCCAAACCTTTTATGACCTAACTATTCTCTAATTCTTCTATGACGCGTCATTCTATGACCCAGCCCTTCTATGAACCAACCTTTCCATGACCCATATCTTCTATGAACTGACTCTTCTATGAACCAAATGTTCTACGAACCAACCATACTATTAAGTGACCCTTGAATGACCTCACCCTTCTATGACCTGGCCCTCTATGAATTCTCTATGAACAGACTCTTTTATAAGCCTTCTTTTTTATGACCCCACTCTTCTATGACCAGACTCCTTTATGTTCCAATGCTTAAGGCCCTTCTATGACTCTATTATGACTGGAGTCCTCCGTGTCCCAAATACTCTATGACCCAAATCTATGAAAATTTTATGACCAGACTCTTTGCTAAACGTCCCTTCTATGTCTCTTCTAATGACCCAACGTTTCTATGACCCAGTTCTTCTGTGAGTCTTCTATGACCCAACGTTTCTACAAAACTTCTACAACTGAATTCTTCTGTGACCTGACTCTTCCCACTCTCCCCACTCTCCTGCGATTCCTCTATGACCCGACTTCTCTAAAACCTGAGTCTTCTATGGACGAAGCCTTCCATGGCCCAACAATTCTGACCCTTCTATGACCTTCTGTTCTGTTCTGTTACTTCTCTATGACCAAACACCTCTACGACCCAATGCTTATATAACCCAGCATATCTATGACCTGACTCTTCTATGACTCTTTAATAGACTGAATCTTCTACAATCTTTCGGTGACCTGATCATTCTGGTGGTGAGGGGCACTTCCTGATACAGGGCAAGATAGAATTGTTGGGATGAAGAATTCCCATGGAAAAATGCAGTGAGTGGGAGTGTTAAGGCACTATGGTGAACTGGAGTTGTAGAGGGAAATCCATCTGGGCTGCTGATCTATGCCAAGACATCACTGCCAGAGTGAAGAACCTGAATGTGAGCGTCCGCCATATAGATGCCCATGTGCCCAAGGAAAAAGAAGTCGGTGCTGAGGGAGACAGTAAAAGTTACAGACCCATCAGGAGTTACAGACTCCACAACAGGAAAGTATGGAAGAAGAAAGAGAAGAAGAAGAAGAAGGACCTATCCCAACCACGCAGGCAGTAGCGGAAGTGGCTGTGAGCAAGAAAGAAGTGCATTCCCCTCAACCTGAGAGACAATTATTGTTACCTGATGATTGGTTGAGGCCTTCATCTCAGCACCCAAAAGACTACTCACTACCTCTAACTGCTGGGTATGGTGAATGACGTACAAGTCCATCTCCACGTTGTGAATGACATAGAAGTCCATCTCCACAGCACGCTCGGTCTCCACCTCCTCGTGAGAGATACAGAGAGGAAGTGAGAGAGGTTCTGCGGAAGAGCGGAAGAGTACAAAGAGAAGTGGAAAAGATTCTACACGGGAGAGATGGACAAGAAATAATGCGAGAAATTGAAATTACACAATCACTGACCGCAAGAGATCTTCGAGATTTAAGAAGAGATTACAGTCGCTTGCCTGGTGAACAAATCCTCACTTGGCTGGTGCGATGCTGGGACAATGGAGCTATTAGTCACGTGATTGAAGGTCATGAAGCACAACAATTGGGATCTCTTGCCCGAGACCCTGTAATAGAACAAGAAATGGCAAGGGAGAGAATGGTATCCAGTCTTTGGATCCGAATTCTCCACACTGTAAGGGTGAAATACCCATTTAAGGAATATTTGTAAAGCTCTCCAAGAAGGTGGAATACTGCAGAAGAAAGCATCCAATACTTACGGGAATTAGCCATGTTGGAGATCCAGACTATTATGACATCCTAGCTCCAGAACATGTCCTCTGCACACAGCCCATGTGGGAAAAGTAATTAAAGGTGTCCCTAAACCATACACCTACTGCTTGATAACCGTATATGATACAAGGACGCGTGAACCAAGCGTGGAAGCCATGTGTTGGTGGATAAGGCGCATAGCGGAAAGTCTGGAAGACTCCTCTGATTCCCTATACCGACCTACCCACGACAGGGAAAGAAGAGAGAGAGATTATGAATACTCCAAATATGAGAACTATCCTAGAGACAGAGATGACAGACATTATAGAGATTACAGAGAAAGGCCAATGGAATGATCATGGCACGATAGACCAAGACGAACTCGACCTAGACCTCGGTCTCATTCATGATCTTCAACATCCCCACGCAAAGGGAAGGAAAACCCTAAGCGTCAGTCACACAGCTAACTATGGGCATACCTATGCAGCAAGGGAGAGAACATGAAGAAGTGGGGTGGTGAAACCACTTACAAACTGGAAGCTAGAGTGAAGGAGTTGAGACAGAAGGACACTGACAAAAAAGTTGTCTACGTGAGAGACGCAGAATCTTTAGACAAGAATCTGCGATTGCCGAAAGGCAAGAAGATGGAGATCCACCTCCCTGATGACAAAAAAGCCTGCAAGAAACCAAAGTCAAAGTCCGACGACGATTGCTCTGATCAACACCAATAGAGGGGCCCTGCCTTCTGCCAGGAGAAGGAGAGGGACCAAGAAGACAATCGGGTTTACTGGGCTGTGTGGGGTCGATAGCCTGGCACATTGGATCCTCAGAGATACCGAGCTTTGATAGATACTGGTGCATAGTGTACTTTAATGCCATCAGAGCATAAGAGTACTGAGACTGTTTCGATTTCTGGAGTGACAGGAGGGTCTCAGGAGTTGTCAGTTGTAGAGGCCGACATAAGCTTGACAGGAGACCAATGGGAAAAGCATTCCATTGCGATGGGGCCGGAAGCACCTTGCATTCTAGGTATGGATTACCTAAGAAAAGGGTACTTCAAGGACCCGAAGGGGTACTGTTGGGCTTTTGGTGTAGCCACGGTGATTAAAGAGGAGTCCAAGCGATTGTCTGCCCTTCCTGGCCTCTCAGAACACCCTTCTGCAGTACGATTGCTGCAAGTTAAAGATCAAAAAGTGCCAATAGCCATGACAACCGTACACCGGCGACAGTATTGGACGAATAGAGATGCTGTGATCCCCATCCATAAGATGATTTGGAAGCTGGAAAGTCAAGGGGTGGTCAGTAGAACTCATTCACCCTTCAATAGCCCTATCTGGCCTGTACAGAATCTGATGGAGGATGAAGACTGACTGTGGACTATCGTGGCTTAAATGAAGTCACACCGCCATTGAGTGCTGCAGAACCAGATATGTTGGAGCTCCAGTATGAGCTGGAGTCCAAGACTGCGAAGTGGTGACGCCACCATTGACATGGCCAATGCATTTTTCTACATTCCCTTAGCAGCAGAGTGTAGGTCACAGTTTGCTTTCACCTGGAGGGGTGTTCAATACACCTGGAAACGACTGCCCCAGGGGTGGAAGCACAGTCCAACCATCTGTCATGGACTGATTCAGGCTACATTAGAGAAAGGTAAGGCCCCAAAACATATCCAGTATATTGATGACATCATTGTATGGGGGGACACAGAAGAAGAGGTCTTCGACAAAGGACAGAAGAAGAGGTCTTCGACAAAGGACAGAAGATTATCCAGATTCTCCTCGAGGCCAGTTTTGCCATAAAGAAGAGCAAAGTCAAGGGACTTGCCAGAGAGATCTAATTCCTGGGGATGAAATGGCAAGATGGAAAGAGCCAGATTCCAACTGACATCATCAATAAGATCGTGGCAATGGTTCCACTGACAGAGTACAGCCAGATTGTGAGCCCTCTTTACTTTGTGACCTGTGAAAAGAATGATTTCTGATGGGGTCCTGCACAACAACAAGCTTTCAGGCAGATCAAGCGAGAAATTGCACATGCCATGGACCTTGTACCAGTCAGGAGGGGACCAGATGTAAAGAATGTACTCTACTCTGCAGCTGGAGATAAAGGTCCCTCCTGGAGCCTCTGGCAAAAGGTGCCTGGCGAGACACGAGGACAACTACTAGGTTTCTGGAGCCAAAGCTACAGAGGTTCTGAGGCCAATTACACCCCTATGGAAGAAGAAATCTTAGCAGCGTAGGAAGGCATACGAGCAGCTTCAGAGGTAATTGGTACTGAAGCACAGCTCTTCCTGGCACCCCAATTACCAGTGCTAAGCTGGATGTTCAAAGGAAAGTTGCTTTCTACACATCATGTCACTGACGCCACGTGGAACAAGTGGATTGCTTTGATTACACAACGTGTCCGAATCAGGAACTCGAATCAACCGGGAATTTTGGGAAATTATAACTAATTGGCCTGAAGGTGGGAACTTTAGTCTGGCAGATGAAGAAGAAGAAGAGCCAGTGAGTCGAGCTGAAGAAGATCCACCATATAATGAGCTGCCAGATGAAGAGACATGCTATGCCTTTTCACTGATGGTTCCTGCCATATTTTAGGGAAGAGCCGGAAGTGGAAAGCAGCTGCTTGCAGTCCCACATGATGAGTGGCAGAAGCCACTAAAGGTGAAGGCAAATCGAGTCAGTTTGCGGAACTCAAAGCTGTCCAATTGGCCCTAGACATTGCAGAAAGAGAAGGATGGCCAAGGCTCTACCTAAAGACCAATTCGTGGATGATAGCCAATGCCCTATGGGGATGGCTAGACCGGTGGAAAAGAATGAATTGGAGACGTAGAAGGAAACCCATCTGGGCTGCTGGTCTGTGGCAAGACATCGCTGCCAGAGTGAAGAACCTGAATGTAAGAGTCCGCCATATAGATGCCCATGTGCCCAAGGGTCGAGCTAATGAGGAACATGCTAATAATAGAGAGGCAGACCGAGCTGCACAGGTCAAGGTATCACAAGGAGACGTAAACTGGCAGCAGAAGGGAGAACTGTTCCTAGCTCGATGGGCCCATGATGCTTCAGGTCATCAAAGCCGAGATGCCACCTATAGATGGGCGCAAGATCAAGGGGCGGATTTAACCATGGACACTATTTCTCAGGTTATCCATGACTGTGAAACCTGTGCCGCTATCAAACAGGCAAAAAGGTTGAAGCCCCTGTGGTATGGTGGACGTTGGGATAAGTATAAATATGGAGAGGCCTGGCAGATTGATTACATTACATTGCCACAGACCCGCCAAGGTAAACGCTATGTGCTTACCATGGTGGAAGCAACTACAGGTTGGTTAGAGACATATTCAGTACCACATGCAACAGCCCGAAATATTATTCTGGGTCTTGAGAAGCAAATCCTGTGGAGACATGGCACTCCAGAACATATTGAGTCAGACAATGGGACTAATCTTAAAAACAATTTAGTGGCCGCTTTGGCACAGGAGCATGGTATTGAATGGCTATATCACATTCCATATCATGCACCCGCTGCTGGAAATGTCGAAAGGTGTAATGGACTGTTAAAGACAACTCTAAAGGCACTCGGTGGAGCAACTTTTAAAAAATTGGGATAAGCACTTAGCCAAGGCCACCTGGTTAGTTAACACCAGGGGCTCTGTCAATCGAGCTGGGCCTGCCCAGGCAGAATCCCTCCACACTGTAGATGGAGACAAAGTTCCAGTGATCCATCTGAGGGGTATGTTGGGTAAGGCCGTTTGGATTACTCCTCCCTCAGGCCAAGACAAACCCATTCGTGGGACTGTTTTCGCTGAAGGGCCTGGAAACACCTGGTGGGTAATGAGGAAGGATGGAGAGATCCAGTGTGTGCCTCAAGGAAATCTATCCTTGGGGAAAAACTAATTCCGTGTCTTGAGTTGAATTTTACAGGAGATGACACCAGATAAGAAAGACCTGAACAGAGCGGATACCAGTTTCCAATGATGAGCCAAGCCCAGTCGAGCCAGTCCAGCACTGCATCACACGAGACTCTCATTACTACCTGAGAAACAGTCACCGATAGATCTTCCGAGTTTGCAATCTTAAGCCCAAAACCAGAACTGTGACTGTAACTAAAGGGCCAAGGATCCAAACTAAGTTGCTGTTGGTGTTGATCTTCAATGACAGACGACAACCTTGGAATAAAACAAAGACTATATATACATATATATGTGTCTGTGCGCGGGATATAGACAAACACAATGTAGAGATGTTGCGTTGAAGAAATAATATGGAGTAAGGAGTGGAGAATGTAGTGGATTGATTTTGGATTTTCCAGATCTTCCTTAAAAAAAATGGCCTTTACAGGTCTTCCTTAACAACGGATATCAGGATTCATGGAAGTATTCCATATCTTCCTTTAATGTAACACAACATATAAATAAGGTGTAGATAAGAGAGTACACTCTTTTCTTCTTCCACCAAGCTGGAGAGCAGGAGCTCCGTTGCTGCTGGTCCTCTCTGGAGCTGAGGCCTGCAGTGGCTGCTGTTGTCCGCCCACGTGTGGGGGAAAAGTCCTGGGTCGGATTTAGCTGTTCTGCTTTCCTCAAGGGAAGTGGTGAGACTTCATTAGTTCTTTACTTTGTTAGTTACTGGGTCTTACAAGGGTGCATTCCTGTTTTGGTTTAGTTCCTTTTTGTCTTTGTTCCCATTTTCCCTTCCCCTTTTCCTTTTCTTGGGAGTTTTGCATGATATCCTTGCTATATGTAGTTGTTTTTATTTAGAAAATACATAAATACATATATTTATTGTGATTTCAGTTTTTCTATAGTTTTTTTTCCTTTGAAAGGGGGGAAGCTTTGGGAAGGGGCTAAAACTGAGCGTTAGAGAGCTTGGGAAAGCTAGTTCAAAGCATCTCAAAGGTTCAGATCTTAGGAGGCTCAGAGCAGAGTTGATTCATAGAATATTTGGGTCATGGAAGAGTCGAGTCATAGAAGTATGCGAGTTTAGTTAGGTACTAGAAGAGTTTGGTCATAGAAGGGTCATAGAAATGTCAGTTCACATAAGGGTTGGTCCATAGAAATGTTGGATAATAGATTATTTGGGTCATAGAGGAGTCGGCTCACGGAAGACTTGGGTCATAGAAGAGTAATAGAGGAATCAGGTCATAGAAGGTCAAAGAAGGGTCAGAGAAGAGTTGGACCATAGAAGGCTTGAAGTCTCAAGTTTTAGAAGTGTCGGGTCATAGGAGACTCAGGTTACAGAGGAGTAATAGAAAAGTGGGGTGATGGAAGAGTCAGGTCTTAAGAGTTCAGTAGTAGAAGGTTTGTAGAAGACTCAGGTTCAAAGAGGTCTCATAGAAATATGGACCATACACAGGTTGGGTCACAGAATCGTAGGGTGATAGAAGGGCTAGAAAGGAGTCACTTCTAGGAGGGTGTGGTCATAAGAAAATTTGAGTCATATAAGGGTCATAGAAGAGCTGGGAAACCAAACACTCAACTCATAAATGAGTCATAGAAAGGTCATATAGCATGGGGTCATATAAGGCTCATTAGAGGAGTCAGGTAATAGAAGGGTGAGGTCAAAGAAGTGTCAGGTCATAAAAGGGCAGGAACATAGAAGAGTTCAGTCATAAAAGGATGGTGAGACACAATCTACCAAAGAAAAATCCCCACAATGGGATCTGAGTGGACAAGATCAGGGGCACAGCCTTTAGTTCCCCTGCTTATCCATTGCACATTTTTGAAAAGGACATGCAATGTGTGAGTGAGTGGGAGTTCCCAGTCTCCATGAAATCTGGAAGATGATGGAGAGTGGCCTCACTGTGACATTGTGTTGTTCGCTCAGCTCCCTGGGATACTGCCTCCTGTCCCAGAGACTGGGAAGGGTTGTTTTCATTCAAGTGATCCCTGACGTGATCCCCACCCACCACTGGCTGATCTTCTCCAGAGTTCTGCCTTGAGTCATAGAGGCCTGGGAGACCTTGCTGGGGAAGAGAGAGACAAAGAGGACACAGGGAATCTCAGGTCTGTTTACACCTGCTCTTCCTAAATTCAGCAGAGCCCACACAGTGTCTTTGATTCTTCTTTCACGGTTCCTGAAGCAGCAAACACTCATCACGGTGCCCTTGAATTGCCTTTTGAGTTGAGACTGCACTTCAGTCCGGACCATTGCTGAGTTGGAGGATGTTGTCCTTTAAGCCTATCTGTCCTGAGCTCTGTGACAATGACACAGCTCTGTCTCCCACAGGAACAGCTCCAACTCCTCCTGCCCATGCCTCTGGCTGAAGGTTTTCCTGCCTATTTGGACTGAAGCCCTGCAGCTGTGGCACCAGGCAAGCTCATCCCTGCCATAAGGAAACGTGGAACCAAACATCCAAGACCCCATGTGTGCAAAGGCTTTGCTTAGAGCAGAGACATGACTTGGACAGAAGTTTGTGGAATATCTTCCTAGACTTAGGATTACAAACTCAGAATACAATACCTAAATTCACTCAAATGAAGATATCCACAACAACTTGGATGAATTATGTCCTTTGTTGCAATTTTTCTGGTGTCCTGTCTAATGATGTCTCTACAGAGGAGAGAGAGGGAACATCATTGATTGCATCAGCCTGTCTCACAGCAGGTTGCCCTGGAGCCTTGAGGGAGCACAGACGGGGGCAGAGCTTGGCGTGACTTCTGGGATGAAAAAAGATCAAAATGAGAGGACGATTCTGCAAAGAGCCAGCTCTGCCCAGTAACAGCACCTCTGCAAAGAGCACTAGGGTTTAGGGCACTGCCTGCAGGGGAGAGGGGAGAGGAAGGAGGCAGAGAGAGGATAAAAGCAGTGTGATATGGGAGGACAGTGAGAACTCAGTGAGGGAGGAATCCTCACAGCCCTTCACACAGTAAGTCTCTGGCTGTGGTTCCTGGAGGGATCTCCTAAAACTGGCACAACCCACAGTTTCCAGGATGTGTCAGGATGTCTCTCCCAGTGTCTCTGTTGTAGAGCAGAAGAACCTGTCCTTGAGAGCAGGATCCCTGCAGCACAGGGTCTGTGTGCCAGGGCAGGGACTCTGCCCCCTACCAGGGTCAGCTCTCAGCCTGCCTGGGAATCTGCCCATGGGCTGTGGGGAGAAGCTGTGGGTTGAAGGAGCGAGCCCTAAAGGAGTAGGAAAGGGTTTTTCTACTGTCGAGAATGTTCTGTGTGTGACAGGGCTACTCACAGCTCCAGATCAGCACCAGGAATTTTCATAGAGAACATTTCAAGAGGAATGTCAGGGTAGAGTTTGATATAAAGGTAAAGAGATTGCGTAAGTTTTCAGTTTCCTACTCTGAGGGCAGGGACTCAACAGAGGGGGGGAAAGCAATGGAAGGAGATATACGGGAAGGGCTTTAAAAGTCTGAACAAGTCTTTGAGACTCTCGACCACCACAAGCTGTCAGTGCCCTGCAAACAGGCAGGTTGTTACTGGTGAGTGCAAAATGTTTGGGCTTGGGTTGGTGAGCAAGGAAAAGACATGAGACAGGGAAACACCTCCAAGGAGGAAAAGATCCAGGCAGCAGAGACACCATCAGGGAACAAGAAGAAATTAAAGTGAGAACTACTGTAGGAGGGAAAATCCATAAAAGCTCTATGTGATCTCCTGCAAAGCAACCCCCTTTCTCTAAAAAAGGTCCTTTATCTGCTCTTCCACCCAGTAAAGCCTCTACCCTCAGGGCTCTGGGCTCCACGGCTGAAATACCTCCTCTGCAGCCACAACTCCAGTGCCCTCTTCAGAGCACAGGGGCTGAGAGCAACTGCCCGGCACTGTTGGTGTCTGGGAGGGGCCATGCACAGCTGGGGAAGGGTAATGCTGTCTGCGTGCCCGTCTGCCTCTGCCCTGGCCTCTCCCACCCACTCCCTCACTCTCTTTCTCCCTCTTTCTATCCTTGTCTCTCTTCTTGCTGTTGTTCTCTTGTTCTTGCTACCAGGCTCTCTGGGGATGGGAGTTTCAGCTGCAGAGTCACACCCTGACCTGGTGGCTCCTTCGTTGCAGTTGTGTCCATGGGAACCTGTGTCCCAGCTTTGCTCTGAGCTGTGAGACTGTGGGCAATGCAGTCAGTGGGGCTATAGAAGGAGATGAATCTCCCTTCATCAAATGTTATCATGAAGGCTGTTATCTGTCTCCTTGAGGTTTTCTTTCAAGCTGTGAGCTTCCCTCCAGGATAGAGACCTCTTCTAACACATCTTTCTGTTACCTGAAAGCACTATGGAGAAGTGCAGCGATGCTAGGAGAGAGAAAATGTTGTTCTATTTGTAAAAGGAACCGTATGTGTCCTGGGCTAAAAGTGGATGCTGAGACCTTAAAAAAAACGATGCAGCATTTAGTGGTGTGAGGTGGATGCCTCTGCTCTGAACAGAGTGTGTGTATCAGAGGGTGAATCAAGAAATTATTTGATTTTATTCAGAGAAGTCTCATCTCTGTCTTTTCCTCCTAAGACAGTGCCCTATGGGAGTGGCAGCAGATGTCCAACAGCAGCTCCGTCACCCAGTTCCTCCTCCTGGCATTTGCAGACACACGGGAGCTGCAGCTCTTACACTTCTGGATCTTTCTGGGCAACTACCTGGCTACCCTCCTGGAAAACAGACTCATAATCAAGAGCATAGCCTGTGACCACCACCTCCACACCCCCCCCCCCCATGTACTTCTTTCTCCTCAACCTTTACCTCCTTGACCTGGGCTCCACCTCCACCACTGTTCCCAAATCCATGGCCAATTCTCTCTGAGACAACAGGGCCATCTCCTATGCAGGATGTGTTTCCCAAGTCTTTCTGTTTGTCTTTTTCATTTCAGCAGCGTATTCTCTCCTCACCATCATGTCCTATGACCGCTACATTGCCATCTGCAAACCCCTGCACTACGGGACCCTCCTGGGCAGCAGAGCTTGTGTCCACATGGCAGCAGCTGCCTGGGGCTCTGGGTTTCTCTATGCTCTGCTGCACACAGTCAACATATTTTCCCTGCCCCTCTGCCAGGACAATGCCTTGGACCAATTCTTCCGTGAAATCCCCCAGATCCTCAAGCTCTCTTGCTCAGATTCCTACAGGAGGGAATTTCATCTCTTTGCGTTTAGTACTTTTGTCTTTCTGGGACGTTTTGTTTTCATTGTGGTGTCCTATGTGCAGCTCTTCAGGGCTGTGCTGAGGATCCCCTCTGAGCAGGGACTGCACAAGGCCTTTTCCACGTGCCTCCCTCACCTGTCCATGGTTTCCCTGTTTGTCAGCACTGCCATGCTTGCCTATCTGAAGCCCTCCTCCTTCTCCTCCCCATCCCTGGATGTGTGTGTTGCCGTTCTGTATGCATTGTTTCCCTCAGAACTGAACCCCCTCATCTACAGCATGAGGAAGCAGCAACTCAAGGATGCAGTGTGGAATCATGACTGGATGTTTTCAGGCAGCAGTAAACTGCTCATCTTCTTCTGCATACCAGTGACAAATAAATGCACTGCAGACGCAACCTGTCTTTGCTATTTAATTTGATTGGGGTATTTTTAATTATTCTTGGTTGTGCTAATATTATTTACAAAGAAATATCATTATTCTTCCCACTGCTGTGCCAGTATCTCCCTGTTTTGTGCCATCCAGAGATTGTGTAAATGAGGAATTTTGCTCTTTTCCTGTTTTAAGACAATAAAAAGAACCTGAGTCATAAAAAGAAACTTCTTTGTCCATTGTCCTTCTTCCAGTACTTTCTCTGGAATTGCAGCAGCACCTCCAGTGTTGGGGGTGGTGTGCGGGGTGGGGAGTGGTGGGAAGAATCCTGGCACAGCACCACTGGTATGGAGAACAAGTGCTTGTTCTTTCTAGAGCTACTCTTCTTGTGCCTGCATTATTTCCTTCTGAGCTCTTGGGTTTGTGGAGGGCCTGAGTGCTCCGAGCTTGTTCTCACTCCTGTGGTGTGACCGTCCTGTGATCACAGACAGGGGCAGGAAATGGACCCTTCTCTGACAGGGATGATGCCCATGGCTTTGCTGTGAAGGTCTGTGGGACAGACAGTGTCTTGATGTCACTTCACTTTGAGAGTAATATCCCCTCGGAAAGAGCCTGCCTGCAGTACTGGGATGTGCTGGGATGAGCCGAGGTCTCCGTGCCCATTTCACATGCTGTGAGGCATCTCAGACGAGTGCAGAGCAGGGTGACAACACAGCACTGGCAGTGGCAGCAGGAGGTCAGAGAGACACTGTGACTGCTGCTGTGCAGTGCAAGGGAAGGACTCTTCTCTCTGAACACCCTGTGTGTAAGGTGAGGGCACAAGGTGTCCCAGTTCAGCCACCAGCGGATGGGAACAAAACAATGGGAAGTGGTTCCTCCCTCTTCCTCTCCCCTAAATCAGGAAGGGGAATTGGGAAAGGAAAAGAAAACCTGAAACTTGAAATAAAAAGATCGATTTAATAAAAACATTAAAAACTCTTACTATTAGCAACAGTTATACTAATGCTACCACTAGTGCCAGTGCCAGTATTAGTACTGGTAGTAGAGGTAGTAGAGGTGGAGTCATAGAATTCTATCATACAATAATGAAGTCATTTGGGTTGGAAGGGACTTAGAGATCATCCAGTTCCAATTCCCTGTCATGGGCAGGGACATTTTCCGCTACATCAGATTACTCAACGCCCCATCCAACCTGGTCATGAACACCTCAGTACTACTACTAATACTAACACTAATTTATATATAATGATATCAAGGCATTCAGCCCAATTACAGATCATGAACTACCAGAAATTTTCCCCTGGACACTCGGGAGAAGCTGCCTCAGGGAAAACATCCCAGATGAATCCCACACAGTGTCCATTTTGCTGCCTGACTGTACACTCTAACCCAGAGGAGGGACTGCATGGTCACCTCTGTCCTCCTTTTCTCACTCCACCATAATTATTAATAAAAGGGGAACCAGCTTCCTACTGACATTTATTGCACACCAGTCCCATATATCTTGCCACTGCTGCTCTCTCAGCCAAACCTTTACTCAGACAACTCCAAACAGATCAAAGGCTTATAGCCTTGTCTCAGAAAATGCTAGGGATCCCCCAGCTGCCCTGGGTCCTTGCTCGGAGTTTTACCCTGAAAGGTTTCTTAAACCCCAGCTCTCTCAGTCTATCCTTGTCCATAATGTGCTCCAGGCCTCAACCATCCTTCTGGCTCCTGAAGGACTCACTCCAGCCTGCGCAATGTCTTCCTTGTGCTGGCGAGATCTGTCCTGGACACAATAGCCCTGATGTGCCCTGTGTTGGGTAAACCTTGGCCAGAAGCCAGACACCCCCACAGCTGCTCCCTCCCTGCCCTGATTCAATGGGACAAAGGGAGAAAATAAACCAGAAAAGTGGATAGATCAAGAGAAAGCAAAGGAGGTCAGTGACCAATTACTGTCACAATCAAAGATGTGTTGACTGGCAAAATACAAATTTAATTTACTTTAAATTATTACATTTTATTGTCAGTGAAAAAAGGTTTGGATCATGATAAACAATAACAAAATATTAAAGTCCATTCCCATTACAATTTCTTCCAGGCTCAAATGATTCCATTGCTCCCAATTCATCTGCCACACCCAACACCTGAAGGAGCATGGAGGATGGTGAAGAGGAGTTTCACCCACTGGTACAGAGCAGAGTGAAGAACAGAAAAGGTCTTGATGCTGGGCCAGCCTTGCTCAGCAACAGCCATACCTGTGTTTTGTCACCAAACCTGCCTTGGGCACCAATGAAAATGAGGCATCACAGGGATATTGTAGTGTCCTGTGTTCAAATCTTCATGGCCATGCTGAGGATCCCCTCTGAACAGGGACAGCTTAAAGCCTTCTCCCCATGCCTCCCTCACCTGGCCGTGGTCTCCCTGTTTCTCAGCACTGGCACGATTTCCTACTTGAAACCCCCTCCACCTCTTCCCCATTTCTTGTTCTGGTGATGTCAGTTCTCTACTCAGTGGTGCCTCCAGCTGTGAACAGCCTTAATCTGGAGCTTGAGGAATTAGGAGCTCAAGGATGCAGTGTGGAAATTGATAACTGGATGTTCTGCTGAAGCAATAAACTGCTGATCTCATGCAGAGCAGTTGTCATGTAACTCATTACGGGCCTCATCTATTTATTGGGGTGGAGGTGGTTCGTGTTGAACCCTTTGAATCCCTGTTGGATGCCATAAAGGACTGTCATGGTTTAACACCACTAGACAGCTCAGCACCCCACAGCTACTCACCCATTCTTCCCCGGTGGGATGGAAGAAAGAATTGGAAAGGTAAAAGTGAGAATACTCATGGGTTGAGATAAAGACAGTTGAATAGGTAAAGCAAAAGCTGTGCATGGGAGCAAAACAAAACAAGGAATTCATTCATTACATTGGCAGGAATGTGATCAACTTTACCCCAACCCAAGTCAGCACAATAGGCCAGGTGAATTCTGATCCTCAGTCAGCCACATGGACACCTGTGACACACAACAAGCACCGCCCCAAGCCAGGTACCTTCTCCAGCCCTATCACTCACTCAGCCATGAGGGACATAACAAGAAGCTCTTAGAGCCAGGCCCCTCTCTCCAGTCCTATCAGTTACTTGGCCACTCATGACCTCACAGACGCCTGCAACAGCCAAGTCACTTCTCAAACCCAGGAAGCTGCTCAGGCCAAAGTGACGTGAGGAGAAGAAACACCAGCCCAGTGTCTGTTTGTACCCAAACAGCTTCTCAGCCACGAGTTACCTATAAAGTGTCCACACAGGCAAGGTGCCTTCTCCTGCCCCTTCACACACAGCTTCCTCTGACCTCACAAGTGCCATCAAAAGCCGCGACACTGCTCCTGCCCTGTGAGTTGATCAGACACCAGTGACATCACAAGCACCAGCACCAGGCAGCTGCACACTCATGGTCCATCAGCTCCGCAGCCGTCAGTCACAACAAAGCAGCTGCACAAACCAGGAGTCTGCTCCTGCCTTAGCACCTTCTCAGCCACCTGTGACATCACAGAAAGTTGCAGAAACCACGTGCATGCTTCTGCTCTACTTGCTGCAGAGCCACCAGTGACATCATAAGCACCTTCACCACCCAGCTGTCCATTCATTGCCAAAGAGCTCCTCCACCAGAAGTGACAGCAGAAGCAGCTGCGCAAGCCAGGGCCCTGCTCATGACCTGTTATCTACTAAGTACCTATTGTCATCAAAAGCGCCTTCAGAAGTCAGGAGCACATTCCTCCCCCAAAGAGCCACAGGGGTGCTATTGAGATGGCAAGCTCTTAGTAAGCCAGGTGTCCCTTATCATGGAATCATGGAATGGTTTGAGTTGGAAGGAAATTTAAAGTCCATCCAGTTCCAATCCCTGCCACGGGCAGGGACACTGCCACTGCATTAGATTGCTCAAAGCCCCATCCAACATGGCTTTAAACACCTCCACGGATACTTCCAACCCAAACTCTCTCAGCCTGTCCTCATACTGGACGTGCTCCTTCCCTCGGGTCATCTCTATGGCCTCCTCTGGATTCGCTCCAAAAGATCTGTGTCCTTATTGTGCTGAGGACTCCAGAACTGCACACAGGATTCCAGGTCGGGTCTCCCCAGAGCAGAGGAGAGGAACAGAATCCCCTCCCCCACCCTGCAGGTCCCACTGCTTTGGATGCAGCCCAGGACACCCATTATGAAGGTAACCAGGCTGGTGAGGCGTGGTTTACCCTTGGTGAGTCCATGATGATGCGCTTCTCTTTCAGGTGTCCAAAAGGTCACCCAAAAGTACTCATCCCATGGTCACTCCTCACCAAAGTGATCTTGTGCATGCTGAGGTTCCCTGGGTTACACTTTTGTCCCCTTGCACACGAGTGAAACCTTTGCTTGTCCTCACTCACAAGGGACCTCAACTGATAACAGAACCTTTCAAAATTCTCCAAAGAAATATTAATCTTCCCTTGGAACTTCATCACCACTGTTTTCCTTTCATACTCTTCATTTAATGTCCCTCATCTTTCCAATCCGCTCATCTTAGTTACCAGGGATGTTACTTAGCTAGCATAATTACCAGGGATGAGGAGAAGGCTGAGGTACTCAACACCTACTTTGCCTCAGTCTTCACCAGTAGGAGAGGTGGCCCTCATGATAACTGGCCTCCGGAGCTCACAGATAGAGACAGGAAACCAAATGGCTCCCCTGTGTTCCAGGAGGAAACAGTCTATGAATTACTGAGCCACCTGGATCCACACAAATCTATGGGACCTGATGGATTCCATCCTAGGGTGATGAGAGAGTTGGCAGAAGAGCCTGCCGAGCCACTCTCCATCATCTACCAACAGTCCTGGCTCTCTGGGGAGGTCCCAGATGATTGGAAGTTGGCAAATGTCACGCCAATCCACAAAAAAGGGCTGCAAGGAGGACCCAAGCAACAAAACTGGTGAAGGGACTTGAGCACAAGTCCTATGAAGAGAGGCTGAGGGAGCTGGGGTTGTTTAGCCTGGAGAAGAGGAGGCTCAGGGATGACCTCATCACTCTCTACAACTATCTGAAAGGAGGTTGTAGACAGGTGGGGGTTGGACTCTTCTCCCAGGCAACCAGCAACAGAACAAGGGGCACGAGCTTAGACTCTGCCAGGGAAGGTTTAGGCTGGATATCAGAAAAAAGTTCTTCACAGAGCGAGTAAACAGGCATTGGAATGGTCTGCCCAGAGAGGTGGTGGATTCACCGTCCCTGGTGGGTTTTAAAATAAGACTGGATGTGGCATGATCTGGTAATCATGATAGTGTTGGATTAAGGGTTGGACTTGATGATCTTGGAGGTCTCTTCCAACCCAGATAATTCTATATTCTATGATTCTATGAAAATGATTTGTCCAAAAACGAAGTTTCTTGTGCAGGCATTCCTAGGGATAAGATTGGCATTGGCTGCTAAATCTGTGTTAAGGGAGAAGATAGAAAGAGGGAGAGGGGAGGAAAGGGAGAGAGAGAGCAAAGTACAAGGACACCACCTGGTCTCCAATCCTCCTATTCTCTCAGGAGGCTGGGCACGTTACTGCCAGTGCCCCTCTTGCAGAGTATTGTTCATAGTTTTTGGTGGAGCTGTGCTGGACGTCTTCTAGAAAAGTTCTAGAAATGAGTTTGTGAAGTTCAGGGGGGCTCTGGGTTCTGAGGTATCTTTCTGCCTGTGCTCTCTGTACCAGCACGACTGCAGCAGGACCTCCCTGGGCAGCAAGCACAGCTGGGCTGCTGTGAGAGTGAGAGAAGGTGTTGAAGGGCACGGCCTCTACTGCAGCCTCAACGGTGCTTTAAGGCACAAATAGTTGTTTAAGGCAGCCAAAACCAATCAGTCTCTTACACATCCCCAGGTCCTTTTAAGTTGGGCAGCTTTCCAGGCACTCTTCCCTAAGCCTGGAACATTGCCTGGGATATGGAGTGCCAAGTGCAGAACCCAGCCCTTGGTTTTGTTGAACCCCATCCCATTGGCCTCAGTCCACTGATCCAGCCTGTCCAGGTCCCTCTGCAGAGCCTCCCTGCCCTCCAGCAAATCATCATTCCTGCACAACTTGGTGTCATCTGCAAACTGACTGAGGGAATTCTCGATCCCTTCATCCAGATCCTGGATAAGGAAGTTAAACAAGACTGGCCCCAACACTGAGCCCTGGGGACACTGCTTGTGTCCGCCCACCTACTGGACTAAGCTCCATTCACCACAACTCTCTGGGCTCAGCCATCCAGACAGTTTTTTACACAATGAAGAACACATCTTTCCGAGCCATGAGCTAACAGTTTCTCTGGGAGAAAGTTGTTGGAGATGGTGTCCAAAACTTTACTATACTCAAGGTGGGTAACATCCACAGCCTTTCCCTCAATATCTAGGCAAATCACTTGGTCAATAAAAGGACAGAGTCCATTGGGAAGTACCCCTGAAGGGCAAGGGAGTCCAGGAAGGCCGGACATCCCTCAAGAAGGAAATCTTCAAGGCTCAGGAGTAGGCTGTTCCCATGTGCTGAAAGACGATCTGGTGAGAAGACCAGTCTGGCTGGGCAGAGAGATCTGGCTTGAACAAAGATAAAAAAAAGGGAGAGTTTATGAGCTTTGGAAGAAGGGTTCGGCATCTCATGAGGACTGCAAGAATATTGAGAGGGTTTACATGGAGAATATTTGAAGGGTCAAAGTCTAATGAGGAATTTATCTGACTACAGGTGTAAAGGACAATAAAACCCAATTCTGTAAATACATCAACAAAAAAAAAAAGAGACACAAGGAGAATCTCCACCCTTTATTGAATACTAGGGAGAACATTGCTACCAAGGCTGAGGTACTTAATGTCTTCTGTACCTCAGTCAGTAGTCAGACCAGTTTTTCTCTGGGTACTCAGCCCCCTGAACTGGAAGACAGGTGAGGAGCTCAATGTAGCTGCCATGATCCAAGAGGAAATGTTTAGTGACCTGCCACACCCGACATGCACGAGTCTATGCGACCAGATGGGTTCCACGCAAGAGTATTGATGGAGCTGGCAGAGAAGATTGCCAAGTCTCTCTCCACCATTTATCAGCAGTCCTGGTTAATAGGGGAGGTCCCAAATGACTGGAGGCTTGCCAATGTGATACCCTTTTACAAGATGGTCTGGAAGAAGATGCCTATGACAGGACTTGAATCATTCCAATGAGTACCTCCATAGACTGCCCTGAACATAATGTGTAGGGACAGCATGAATTGTCTTTATTCTGGGTCATTGGGTTCATTTCTGTTTGCCAAAGAAATTCCCTGCAGGAGGATGCCTCCAGATGTTGCCCTCTCTCTATGAACAGCTACATTTGATTTTGAAGGTTCCTGAACATATCTTTAATCAGCCCTGACACCTGATATGTCACCAGGTGTTGTGTCTGAAAAGGCCAGTTGTGCCCTCAATCTCCATGAATTGACCTGGGAGCTGGGACAAGGAGCTCACATGCAGGTTCCTACTGTGTGCCCACCTGAACACCTAAAGTAAGAAGAATCCTGCCTGCTGTGGGTTTGTGGCAAGCATGGGAGGGAGTTCTGTCCCCTTCTAGCCCCAGGAATACAAACACACAAGGATATGGGTCTATTGACTTATGTAGATCCTTCCCCTCATCGGGGGTAAAGGAAATCCCCACTGGCCGCTGTTGGGTTGTCCCAGGACAAGGAAATATCCAAACTCTGTCTCTAAAAGGAGAAACACAGCTGCTGAAGAAAGACTGTCTCCCCAGCAGAGGGAGGGAACATCAGTGATTTCTTCAGCCTGTTTCACAGCAGGTTCACCTGAAGGCCCAAGGACAACTCAAGGAAGCCCAGAGTGAGCAGAGAACGTTTTGCCTTGGGCTCCTTCTTTGTTGCTGGGTTGGGTTCTTGGGACAGACAGAGCTCCTGGCAACAGAGCAGCGCTGTAGGGAGACAGCTCTGCCCAGGCCGAGAATGATTAAAGGCGGTTTGGGGTGGGAGGTGGCTGAGAGCTCATTGGGGGATAAAGAGTCTCAGCCTTTGACACGGCGAGTATCTGCAAAAGGGCAATGTATGTGCAGCTCCTGGAGGGATCTGCTAAAACTGGAACATCCCACAGTCCATGAGATCTGCTAGAGGAAACTCACAGCTTCTCTAGTATAGAAACAAGGATGTGCTGCAAAGCAGGGAATACCTGCGGTACCATCAAAAGGACAGAACACAATACATTCTCCTCCTAGGTACATCTGCAGGGTGTGGAGATGGGTGAGCATCCAGGGGTGCTCCAAACTGTCCTTGAGAGCAGGGTCCCTGCACCTGAGGTTCTGTGTGCCAGGGCAGGGACTCTGCCGTGTGCTAGGGTCAACACTCAGCCTGCCAAGAGAGCTCCCCATGGCGCTGTGGGGAGAAGATGTGGGTGGAATGGGTGACCTCTGGCAGATCAGGGAACGGTCCTTCTACTTGTCGAGAGGGTGCTATGTGTGTCAGAGCCGCTCACAGATCCAGGTCACACTGGATTATTCCAAGGCGATATTTCAAGAGGAAGTCTCCCCTAATTTGACACGTGCTTTTCCTCCTGTGACAGTGCCCCATGGCCAGAAGAAGAAAATATCCAACAACAGCTCCATCACCCAGTTCCTACTCCTGGCATTCACAGACGCAAGGGAGCTGCAGCTCTTGCACTTCTGGCTCTTCCTGGACATCTAACTGGCTGCCCTCCCAAGCAATGGCCTCTTCATCACCACCATAGCCTGTGACCACCACCTCCACACCCCCATGTACTTCTTCCTCCTCAGCCTCTCTGTTCTTGACCTGGGCTCCATCTCCACCACTGTCCCCAAATCCATAGCCAATTCCCTCTGGGACACCAGAATAATCGCCTATCCAGATTGTGCTGCACATTTTTTTTCTTTCTCTTCTTCATCTCCACTGAGTATTCTCTCCTCACCATCCTGTCCTACGACCGCTATGTTGCCATCTGCAAACCCCTCCACTACGGGACCATCCTGGGCAACAGCTGCCTGGAGTTCTGGGCAGAAGAGCTTGTGTTCACATGGCAGCTGCTGCCTGGGGATCTGGCTTTCTCTATGCTCTGCTGCACATGGCCAATACATTTTCAATGCCCCTCTGACAAGGCAATTCTCTGGACAAGTTCTTCTGTGAAATCCCCCGAATCCTGAAGTTGTCCTGCTCAGATGCCAACCTCAGGGAATTTATTATCCTTTTAATTTGTGCTTTAGTGTTTCTGGAGGGTTTTGTTTTCATTGTGGCATCCTATGTGCAGATCTTCAGGGCTGTGCTAAGGATCCCCTCTGAGCAGGGATGGCACAAAGCCTTTTCCACTTGCCTCCCTCACCTCACCGTGGTCTCCCTGTGTATAAGCACTGCCATGGTTGCCTACCTAAAGACTCCCTCCATCTCCTCTACATCCCTGGACATGGTGATGTCAATTCTGTACGCATTGTTTCCTCCAGAAATGAATCCTCTCATCTACATCATGAGGAACCAGGAGGTAAACATGCAGTGTGAAAACTTAAGAGTGGATTTTTTAAGCAGCAATAAGTTTTTCATCTTCCTCTACCCATAAGTCACAATTTGTTGCATTTCAAAACTGGCTTCTCTTTGACTGTTGGTTTGGTGGTTTTGAGTGTTTCGAGGTTGTGATAAAGATGTTTGCAAAGAAATACCAATATTCCTCAAACTCCTACGTTGGTATCTCCAGGTCTTGTGTGATCCAGAGAGTGTGTAAATGAGGAGTCGTAGTCTATGCCTGTTTAAAAAAATCAAGGCCTCTTCAGTCACCCCTTTGTCCATGGTCTTTCTTCCAAGACTTTCTCTGGAGCTTGCAGAGGTGGATGGGTAAAAAGTCTTGACACAGAAACACTCCCAGGGAGAACTGGTACTTGGCCTTTGTGAAGCTGTTCTTTTTGCACATCTATGATTTCCTTCTGATCTCTTTTGTTGGCAGAAGATCTGAGCCCTCGGAGCTTGGTCACGCTCCTGTGGTGTGGCCCTCCTGTGATCACAAGGAGGGACAAGCAATGGGTACCTCTGATAAAGGGCTGAAGTCTAGAGCGAACTGTGAATGCCAGAGGGAGAGTCTGTTAAAGTCACCGTACTTTGAAAGTAGTATTCCCTGCCCGAATGCAACACAAGCATTTGCTTCCTTGGAACGAGATCCTCATATCCATTCCTCATGCTGTGGGGCATCTCAGATGAGTGCAGAGCAGGGTGACACCACAGCTCTGGGGGTGGAAGCAGGAGGGAGGCCAGAGACACTTTTACTGCTGCTGTGCAGAGCTGCTGTGTGTGCAAGGGAAGGAATCCTCTCTCTGAACTCCCCTCTGTGTAAGGTGTGAGGGCACAAGGTGTCCCAGTTCAGCCCCCACCAGCTGTCAGCACAACAGTAGGAAGCAGCTCCTCCCGACCCTTAATTGAGAAAGAGAATTGGGAAAGGAAAAGATGATCTGAAGATGGAAATTAAAAAAAAAAGATTTAATAAAACCATTAAAAGCTCATACTATTTCTATTAATAATACTTCTACTAATGGTCATGCTGATATTAGTCCTAGAGGTAGTGGGAATAGATTCATAGCACAATTATCATTGAACAGTTTGGGTTGGAATGGACCTTAGAGATCATCCAGTTCCAAACCCCTGTAATGGGCAGAGACACCTCCCACTGGATCAGGGTGCTAAAAGCCTCATCCAGCATGATCATGAACTCCTCAGTGCTAATGCAATGGCTAATGCTAAAAAATGATGTACATGTAATGATATCACAGCATTCAGACCAATTTTGGATCATGCACTACCAGCAATTGTCACCTGGACACCCTGGGGAAGCTGCCTCAGGAAATCATTTCAGATGAGTCACACACATTGGCTATTTCCATGTCTGGCTGTTCACCCCAGCCCTGAGGAGGGACTCTTACTATGTAGTTACCTCTGCTCTCCTCCTTTACTTGGTGATACCCAAATACGTCACAACTGTTGATAAAAACAGAACCCAGTTCTTACTGGCATTTATTGCACACCAGTCTCACAACGGCCCCAATGGTCGTGTCTTAACACATACTGAGAAAGTCCATTGACTGGGATTCCCCAGGTGCCCTGATTCCTTGCTCAGAGTTTTAACCTGAAAGGTTTCTCACAACCCCAGTTATCCCAGCCTCTCCTTGTCCCTAATGTGCTCCAGGTCTTGATGTGTCCTGTGAAGGCTTAACCTTGACCAGCAGCCAGACAACCCTCAGCTGCTCCTTCCCTGTTGACGCGGAAGTCACGGACTTGTCACACAGTCAATGTGATCAAACAGAAGCCGAGTTTATTGCTTTACTGCTAATGGTTATATACTCTATCTTATCTGCTTTCACACATAACAAAAAGAACGATTGGTTAATATGTGCTGTTCACTTGAATAATGTTTCTTTACAATAGGTCAGTCTCTACTGTCCATCCATCTCTGTTGTTTCAGATCCTTTTCAAGGTCTTAATTTTAATCACGTGTGCATCGCCCCCCTTTCTTGTTTTTCACTTGCTAGGCTGTTTATCTTTCCAAATTCCTCTTGCAGGTGTCCTAGCAACAACATTCCTTCAAGGCCTGCTGATATCTCTATGCCTTAGCCAGACTGCTGCTCTGGATTGCCCAGGACATGTCCTTGGTCTTATAAAACTCCACACCTTCCTGCCCTGACTCAAGGAGACAATGGGAGAAAACAAACCAGAAAAGCTCTATGGCCAAGAGAAAGCGAAGGAGGTCAGTGACCAATTACCGTCACTGGCAAACATGTGTTGACTGGCCAAATACCAATTTAATTTAATTTATTTCATTTAATTTATTGCCAGTTACAAAATGTTTGGATTGTGAGAAATAATAACAAAATATTAAAGCCCATTCCAGTCACACTTTCTTCCAGGCTCAAATGATTCCGTTGCTCCCAATTCATCACCCACATCTACCACTTGAAGGAGCATGGAGGACGGTGAAGAGGGGTTTCAACCACTGGTACAGAGCAGAGCAAAAAACATTGAAGATCTTGATGCTGGGCCAGCCCTGCTCAGCAACAGCCAAACCTCTGCTTTGTCACCAACCGTGCTTTGGGCACCAATGCAAAAAAAAAGGCACTACAGGGACATTGTGGTGTCTTGTGTTCAGATCTTCAGGGCAGTGCTGAGGACCCCCTCTGAGCAGGGACAGCACAAAGTCTTCTCCACGTGCCTCCCTCAGCTGGCTGTGGTCTCCCTGTTTCTCAGCACTGGAGGAAGTGCCTATTTGAAACCCCCTCCATCTCCTCCCCATCCCTTGATCTGGTCGTGTTAGTTCTCTACTCAGCAGTGCCTCCAGCTGTGAACACCATCATCTGGAGCTTGGGGAACCAGGAGCTCAAGGATGCAGTGTGGAAACTGATTATTGGAAGTTTTGCTGAAGCAAACTGCTGATCTCATGCAGAGCAGTTTTCATGCAAGTCATTACGGGCCTTTTCTATTTATTGGGATGGGAGTGGTTCGCGTCGAACCCTTTGAACCCCTGTTGGAAGCCACAAAGGACTGTCATGGTTTAACACCACTAGACAGCTCAGCACCACACAGCCGCTCACCCATTCTTTCCCGTGGGATGGAGGAAAGAATTGAAAGGGTAAAATTGAGAATATTCATCGGCTGAGATAAAGACAGTTGAATAGGTAAAGAAAAGCCGTGCATGCGAGCAAAGCAAAACAAAGAATTCATTCATTACATTGGCAGGAGCGTGTTCAACTTTACCCCAACCCAAACCAACACAACAGTTGACTTCTCATCCTCAATCAGCCACATGGACACCAGTGACAGCACAAGCACCGTCCCAAGCCAGGTACCTTCTCCAGCCCTGTCACTCACTCAAACATGATGGACATCACAAGGAGTTTAAGAGCCAGACCCCACTCTCCAGCTCTATCAGTTACTCGCCTACTCACAACCTCACAGACACCTGCACAAGCCAGGTCACTTCTCACACCCAGCCTGCTGCTCAGGACAAAGTGACGTGAGGAGGAGAAACACCAGCCCAGTGTCTGTTTGTACCCAAACAGCTTCTCAGCCACGAGTTACCTATAAAGTGTCCACACAGGCAAGGTGCCTTGTCCTGCCCCTTCACACACTCAGCCCCCTCTGACCTCACAAGTGCCATCAAAAGCCACGACACTGCTCCTGCCCTGTAAGTTGATCAGACATGTGTGACATCATAAGCACCAGCACCAGCCAGCTGCACAGTCATGGACAATCAGCTCTGCAGCCATCAGTGACAACAGAAGCAGCTGCACAAACCAGGAGCCTTCTCTTGCCTTAGCACTGTCTCAGCCACCTGCGACATCACAGAAAGCTGCAGAAACCATGTGCATGCTTCTGCTCTACTTGCTGCAGAGCCACCAGTGACATCATAAGCATCTTCATCTGCCAGCTGTCCATTCATTGCCAAACAGCTCCTTCACCACAAGTGACAGTAGATGCAGCTGCATAATTGACCTGCTGCCTATTAAGTCACTATTGTCATCACAAGAACCTTCAGAAGTCAGGAGCATATTCCTGCCCCAAAGAGCCACAGAGGTGCTATTGAGATGGCAAACTCTTGGTAAGCCAGGTGTCTATTTTCATGGAATCATGGAATGGTTTGAGTCAGAAGGAACCTGAAAGCCCATCCAGTTCCACTCCCTGCCATGGGCAGGGGCACTCCCACTGGATTAGAGTGCTCAAAGTCCCATCCAACATGGCTTTGAAAATGTCCAGGGATTCTTCCAACCCCAACTCTCTTAGCCTGTCTTCATACTGGACGTGTTTCTCCTCTTGGATCATCTCCGTGGCCTCCTTGGGATTTGCTCCAACAGATCCCTGTCCTTCCTGTGTTGAGGTCTCCAGAACTGCACACAGGATTCCAGGTCGGGTCTCCCCAGAGCAGAGGGGCAGAATCCCCTCCCCCACCCTGCAGGTCCCACTGCTTTGGATGCAGCCCAGGACACCCATTATGAAGGTAACCATGCTGGTGAGGCGTGATTTACCCTTGGTGAATCCATGACGATGTTTGTCTCTTTCAGGTGCCCAAAATGTCATCCAAAAGCACTCATTCCATGGTGACTCCTCACCAAAGTGATCTTGTGCATCCTGAGGTTCCCTGGGTTAAACTTTTGTCCCTTTTCACAGATGAGTGAACCTTTGCTTGTCCTCACTCACAAGCCCTCAGAAGATCTCAGGACCTTTCAAAATTCTCCAAAGAAATATTGAGCTTGCCTTGGATCTTTCTCATCACTGTTCTTCCTGTCATACTGTTCATTTAATGTCCCTCATCTTTCCAATCCCCTCAGCTATCCTCATCCAGTGGCCATATCTGACGTCATCTTTGCAGACTCAGACTCTCCAGACAATGGCCCATTGCATTCTTCCCCGATTTTCTCCTTCTCTCATTCTCTTTTCATTCAGAGAACTCTCACCTACCCAGCTGCTGCTTTGAGCTTCAGGCAGTTCAAAGCTTGCCTGTCTCTCACCAGTCTGATTGTCTCTTCACCACATTTTTTAGTTATGTTTATATCTACCTTTTCTGCGTCTATCTCAACATTTCTCCTACGATTGTCACTTGCAGAAAGGCAGCCTCATCAGAGACATCTTGTGCTGAGCATGGGGGTGAGGAGGGGATTTGTTGTTTATGAAACTTTATCACATTTTGCTTTTATTATTCTCCTGTGCCTGCGAGCAGGCAGTTCTGTAAGGAAAGCAGAGGGAGATGGTGCCATGGAGCTGGAACACTCAGCTCTGAAGTCCAGGGAAGTCTAATGGAAGGAAAAGGGATGCAAGTCCTGTGGGGGCAATGAAAGAAATGGTGGGCTGTGGGTGGTGAGGAGCAAGGTTGTCCATGCAGTGTCAGACCTCAAGGGACTGCTTCTCCATGCTGCCCAGACCGCCTGAAGAGACATTCTGCATCAATGTCAATTGGAGAATTGTTCCGTCATCTCTTCTCTGGAATGAAAAGAAATAAAAACTATGTTAAAAAAAACTATTCATCACACTTTGAAATCTTCCTTTTTAACCACACTGGGACACGACTGCAGTGAGCTGTACAAGGCTTCAAGACCTGAAGAAAACTCTAGGAAGGGAAAGATCTTTTTAAGGGTTTCTGTATTTTAATGAGACCCAGGGTGTATTTGTGATGAGTCCTTGAACTTCATCTAATGAGAGGATATTGAGCAAACTTCTCACAAAGCCAAAAGCAAAACTTAGAGAATGTTGAAGTGTTAATTACTCTCAGTGAGGATTGTTACAGACAAAGCCTCACCAGGGACTCGTTAGAGTCAATAATTGGAGGCCATGATTACAGGGAGGCAAAGACACTGTGCAGGCAGCTGTAATGCTGAGAATAGCCTGGGTTTGCTTGATAGAGCAGAAAGGCCAAGGTCTGAACCCCAGGCCCTGGGAAGGCAGATCAGGCTGTGACTACGATTATGGAGGTGTCATGGACGTTCTCACATTGCCAAACCAAATTCAGGTCATAGAGGAGTTGAGTCACAGAAGAGTTGGGTTATAGATGTGTCTAAACAGAATTGGGGTGTAGAAAGCCATGGAAGGATCAAAGAAGAGCTGGGTCAGAGAAGGCTCATTTCACAGAAGGCTCAGATTTTAGAAGACTAAGGTCATAGAGGATTGCTAGAACAGCAGGGTGATAGAAGAGTTTGGTTGTAGAAGATACATAAAAATGTTGAGTAATAGAAGGCTTGTAAAGGGTCAAGTCATAGAAGAGTCACATCATAGAAGTGTAAGTTGAAAGTAGGGTTAGCTCATAGGACAGTTGGATCATAGAAGAGTTGGGTCATAGAAAGTCACATCATAGATGAGCCAGAGAATAGTCTGGTCATAGAAAGTCATAGAAGTCTTGAGTCATAAAAGAGTCTGGTCATATAAGAGACAGATCACAGAAGAGTCAGGTTATAGGAGAGTTGGGTCATAGAGGTGTAATAGAACAGCTCAGTCATAGAAGGTTCAAAGAAGAGTCAGGTCATAGAAGTTTCAGGTTACAGAAGATTCACGTCATAGAAGAGTTGAGTGATAGTGAGAGTTTATTTGGGTAATGGAAGGACTGGATCATAGAAGGGTCATAGAAGAGTAAGATAACAAAATCCCAGGTCATATAAGGTTTGGCCATTAGAAGCGTTGGGTCATAGATTGTTCAGGTCATGGAGGAATCGGATCATAGAGAAGTTGTGTCATAGTAGAGATGAGAAACATTAGGAAATACAAGGTTACAGAAAGCCATGTCTGATCATGGAAGTGTCACGGCATAGATGATTTGTGTCATAGAATAGTCACAGAAGAGTCAAGTCAGATAAGAGTCAAAGGTCATAGAACTGTTGGGCCATAGAAGGGTTAGGTCATAGAAGGTGTGGTCATATAACAGGTGGGTAAGAGAACAGTCAGGTTATAGATGAGTCAGGTCATAGAGGAGTAACAGAAGAGTTCAGTCATAGGAGGTTCATAGAAAGGTTGGTCATAGAAGGCTCATAGCAGAGTTGGATCTTAGAAGGCTCAGGACATAGAATTCTCAGGTCATAGAATAATTGTGCTACAAAATAGTAACAGTGTAGTAATAGTAATTGTAAAAGTAAAGTAATAAAATTGTAAAAGTTTTTTTGAATAATAGAAGCGATTGGTCATGGAAGAAGAATCAGGTCATAGAAGACTAAAATTATAGAAGTGCCAGGTCATATAAGGACTGGACTATAGAAGGGTCGGTTCATAGATTGTTTGGGTCATAGAGGAGTTGGGTCACATAACAGTCAAATCATAGAACATCACAGAAGGGTCAGAGAAGAGTTGGGTCGTAGAAGATTCGTACTTTAGAAGAGCCAAGTCATAAGAGCTCAGATCATAGAGGCTTTGGGTCATAGAGGAATCATAGAGCCGGGTAATAGAAAGGTCCATTCATAGAAGAGTTTTTTATAGAAGATTCTGCTCATAAAAAAATAATGGGCGAATTCAGGTCATGTAAGGGTCATAGAAGAGTTGGGACACAGAAGACAGGTCACAAGAGAGTCATAGAAGGGTTGTATAGACATCTGGTTGTAAAAGATTTGAGTCATAGATAGGTGAGATCATAGAAAAGCAGTCTTATTTAAGTGTCAGGTCATAGGGGGTCATGGAGGAGTCAGGTAACAGAAGAGCCAGGTCATGGAAGAGATGGGTCATCAGATCTCAGATAATAGAAGGATGGAAAGACACAATCTGTCCAAGGGAATCCTCACTCTTTCAGACACCCAAGAATGGGATCCAGGTAGACAAATTCTGGGGCAGAGGCTTTAGTTCCCCTGCTCATCGATTGTTCATTTTTAAAAGGACACACAATGTGTCAATGGTGCCACTGTCAGAGAGCTCCCCCAGTCTCCATGACCTTTGGAAGATGATGGAGAGTGACTTCACTGTGACATCGTCCTGCTCACTCAGCTCCCTGGGATGCTGCCCCTCCTGTCCAAGAGAATGGGAAGGATAGTGTTTGCTCAAGTGATCCCTGACGTGATCCCCACCACCATTGGTTGATCTCCTCCAGAGTCCTGCCCTGAGTCACAGGGGCCTGGAACACCTTGCTGGGTAAGACAGAGGCAAAGAGGACACAGGGAATCTCAGGTCTGTCCACACCTGTTATTCCCAAATCCAGCAGTGCCACAGGTCTTTTTTTCTCCTTTAACTGTTCCTGAAGTAGTCACAGCTCACTATGGTGCTCTTGAATCGCCCTTCAGTCTGAGACTGAGTCTTTGTCTGGACCCTTGCTGAGCTTGGAGGATGCTGTTCTTGAAGACCATCTGTCTTGAGCTCTGTGACCATTCCTGTCTCCCACAGGAATGGCTCCAGCTCTTCCTGCCTGTGCCCCTGGCTGAGGGCATTGCTGACCATTGGGGCTGAAACCCTGCAGCTGTGGTACCAGCTCATCCCCGCCTTAAACAAACGTGGTGCCAAGTGTCCAAAGCATATGCAAACGCTTTACTTAGACGAGAGACGTGGCTGGGACAAAAGAACTGAATGTCTTTCCAACCCCAGGTCTAAAGACCCAAGATGAAATATCTACAATCACTTAACGGAAAACATCCTCCCAGTCTGGAGAAATGAGGTCATTCCCTGTCACCATCCTTCTGTACTTCCTAAATTTGGGACAAGAAAGGTCATTCTTATACACAGGCACTTTTCAGACAGGAGAAATGAAACTGAAGGAAAGAAGTGTCTCTTCTAACTGAGGGAACACCAGGGATTGCTTCAGCCTGTTTCACAGCAGGTTCCCCTGGAGACCTAGGGACAACTTGAGGGAGCCCAGAGGGGGCAGAGAAAGTTCTTCCTTGTGCTGCTCCTCTGCTGCTGAGCTGGGTTGGGCTCCTGGGATGGAGGGAGCTCCTGACAAGTGGGCAACATTAAAAAGAGTCAGCTCTGCTCAGGAGCAGCTCCTCTGCAAAGCACAGCAGTGCTGAGGGCACTGCCTGCAGGCAGCGAGGGGAGAGGAGGGAGGCAAAGAGAGGGTAAAGGCAGTGTGGGGTGCAAGGAGAGGTAAAAACTCACTGGATTACAAATCTTCACAGCTCTTCACACAGTAAGTCGCTGGATGCAGGGCAATGCTGGTGAGTCCTGAAGGGATTCCCTAAAGCTGACATGTTCCACAGCTGATAAGGATGAATCTCTCTCCTGGATTTTCTTGTGTGATGAAGGGGGATGTGCTCCAGAGCACAGATTGCCTGCTTTACCGTCAGAGGTCCCTGAAACCAAGGGGCTCTGTGAGCCGGCGCAGGGACTCTTCCATCTGCCCAGGGATCTCCCCATGTTACTATGGAGAGAAGCTGTGGGTGGAAGGAGCAATCAGGGCATGACAGGGCAGGGAAGGGTCCTTCTGCTCTCAAGCTGGTGCTGCATGGGTCAGAGCTGCTCAAAGCTCCAGATCACCAACAGGGCACTTCCAAGGGGGGAATTCAGGAGGAAGGTCGACTCAGGGACTTCCTTGAAGGAAAAGTGCTTCCCTTAGTCTTCAGTTTCATGCTGTGGGAATGTTAAAGGGAAAGGAGCTGTAGATTTGTAAGAAGTGACTGGCGTTCTTAAACCATTACAATGTGTGATCTCTAGGTCTTCTAGGAAGTTCATAAACTGCCTGCATTGACCCCTCATCCTATGGGCAGCACCAGTATTATGTTGCTGGAAACATCATAGTTTGTAAAACCTGCTCTTTGCCACCTGCAAGGAGGGAGATGTCCCTGGGCAGAGCCTTCCCATGAGGTGTTTTGTTCAGAGCAGAACTGAGCACACAAACCACAGGATGGGATCCTTCAGAATTTATTTGAGAAAAGCCATGTGGTGACAGAGAGGCATTTGGAAAAGGAAAAGGAAACAGAGGGATGGAGAGGGAAGAAGGCAAAATTAAGACTTGTCATATCATGAGAAGGAGAACTTGGAAAACTCCCTCTCATCCCCTCCAGGGCAGACCCCTTCCTCTCAGCAAGCCTCCTGTCTCTCCTCGGACCCTGAAAAGTCTCTGCCCTCATGGCCGTGGGGCACAAGGCATCAGCTGCCCCACTCTGCAGCCAGAGCTCCAGCTGAGCAGAGCTGCCTCTCTGCGTCCCTGTGCACATTGCCCTCTGCAGAGCACAGGGGCCGAGTGGGACAGCTTTGCTGTCTGGGAGGCTGCCAGCACAATTAGTTAAGGTCAAAACTTTCTCAAGTGCCTTTGTCTCTCTTCCTGCCTCCCTTGGCAAAAGGATCCTTGAGCTGTCCCTGCTTTTCCCACCAGTCTGAGCTGCTCCTGCTCCTGCTTGTGGGCTTTGTGGGGATGGGGAAGTTTAAGAAAGTGAATTTTCCAGCCTTACTAGACTGGAGTCTATGTGGGAGTGAGGTGCCCCATCTCCTTACAGACTCATTGGGCTCCAGGTAATGTGGTATCTGGGTTTGGGAAAAGAATTACTCTTCCCAAAGGAGATCCTGTCTGTAGAACACTTGAACATTTCCCTGCAGTGTCCTGCCAGGCTGAGACCTGCGCACAAGACACCCCTGTCTCACAACAACTTTGTGATCTCTGAGCTCCCATAAAGCAGCCCCCAGAGGTGCTAAGGCCATGGAAATGGTGTGGAGGAGCTGTATGTGGGCAGCTGAAAGGTGTCCTGAGCATCCTTCTCTGAAGACAGCGTGTTGTGCACCCTCAGGCACCCTGTGAAAGAGGATGAGGTTTGGAGATCCGAGCTCTGAATCCAAGCTCCTCTCCTTTCAGCAGGGTCCAGCTTCTTTCAAGGGGAACATACGACTATGTCCATAAGAGCACATAAGACCACAGGGAAGATGGAAATAGAATTAACAGACAGAACAGCTCTTTCCAGCAAGCACGAAGTGACCGTGAAGTGTTCAGATATTTATGTCTTGAGATAGATATATGCAACATTTTTACCTTTGAAGACAACACTCCAGTTAGGGCAGGTGGATCAAAAAAACCCCAACAGAAAATGAAAAAAAAAAACAAAAAACCCTCAAAAAATTTCTTTCATGTACAATTGTGTTATAAACTGTCATTGTCCTTTCCTTTTCAACAGCAGCTCCATCACCCAGTTTCTCCTCCTGGCATTCACAGACACACGGGAGCTGCAACTCTTGCACTTCTGGCCCTTCCTGGGCATCTACCTGGCTGCCCTCCTGGGAAACGGCCTCATCATCACCACCATAGCCTGTGACCACCACCTCCACACACCCATGAACTTCTTGCTCCTCAACATCTCCCTCCTCGACCTGGGCTCCATTTCCACCACTGTCCCTAAATCCATGGCCAATTCCCTCTGGGACACCAGACCCATCTCCTACGCAGCATGTGCTGCACAGGTATTTTTCTTAATGTTCTTCATCTCCACTGAATATTTCCTTCTCACCATCATGTCCTACGACCGCTACATTACCATCTGCAAACCCCTGCACTACGGGACCCTCCTGAGCAGCAGAGCTTGTGTCCACATGGCAGCAGCTGCCTGGGGCAGTGTTCTTTTCTATGCTCTGCTGCACACGACCAATACGTTTTCCCTGCCCCTCTTCCAGGGCAATGTTTGGACCAGTTCTTCTGTGAAATCCCCCACATACTAAAACTGTCCTGCTCACATTCCTCCCTCCCAGAGACCGGTCTTCTTGTGGTCACTGTCTTAGTGGGATTTGGCTGTTTTGTTTTCATTGTGGTGTCCTATGTGCAGATCTTGAGGGTTGTGCTGAGGATCCCCTCTGAGCAGGGACGGCACAAAGCCTTTTCCACATGCCTCCCTCACCTGGCCGTGGTGTCTCTGTTTATCAACACTGCCATTGTTGCCTATCTGAAACCCTGCTCCATCTCCTCCCCCTCCATGGACCTGGTGTTGTCAGTTCTGTACTCGGTGGTGCCTCCAGTAATGAACCCCCTAATTTATAGATTGAGGAACCAGGAAATAAGAAATGCAATGTGGAAACCACTAACTGGATGTATTTCTAAAGCAGTAAATAGCTGATCTTCTTCAGCAAATGAGTTATAATGTATTCCTTCAGGTGCAAACAGGTGTTCTTTCTTTGTTTTCCTGCAGTTTTCTTAAAATTCTGATACTCTTACTCTCTCATTCAGTGCCGGGTTTTACTTGCTGAGTAGCTGGTTGTGTAAATAAGGAGCAGAACTGTCCTGTTAATAAGTAAATAAATTAATGGGCCTTTTAACGACTTCTTTTTTCCTGAGTTCCATCCTCAAAGCCTTTTGGATCAGCAGGGACAGTTCCTGTGTGCATGGGTGGAAAACAAGAGTCCTGGCACAGCAGCACTACCAGGCAGCTCCAGTTCTTGATCTCCCAGAGATGTCCTCTTTCCATTTCACACTCTCCTTCTCATCCCTTATTTGCTGTAAGGCCTGAGTGCTCTGTCAGCTTGGTCACAGCCATGCTGTGAGCTCAGGCAGGGACAGGCAGTGGGCACTTGTGTGACAGAGCTGGTCTCCACGACAGCCTTTCCGTAAAGAAAGGGGATCTCCTCAGGGCTGTGCCTGAAGGTTTAGAACTTCTTCTAAGGCTTCTCTCATAACTATGCCCAAGAAAGTGGCTCAGAGATGAAAACCCCAGTGCACAGATAACAGTGCAGGTGTGCAGGGTTGGGATAGGCTGCAGTTTCCTTTCACAACGAGGTCTCCTGCAAGACACGTGAAGGACCAGCAGAGACAATCCCTGACTCAGCCCTTCTAACCCTTCAAGAACCTATCTGTCAGGATGTGTTTCATGGTGTCTCTGCCACAGTGATCTGCGGAAACAATCCCTAAAACTTGCAAAAGATCTAGAATAGGTATGTCTTTATTTAGCTGACAGGCGACAGGGTGGATATATCCAAAAGCCCTATGCACCAAAACGAAAAATTCCCCAAGGTTATATTCCTTACAATATTACATAATCGTGAGATTGCCTAACATGCCTATACATATGTATAACCTTTCCCGACTTAGTATTAAAATGAATTCAAGAGATCATTTCCATTGTCTCCTCCTGTTCGCATCTGCGCAGTTCCTCCCGCTGGTGGTCTCAGAGGGTCCTTGGGGATGAAGTAAGTAGTCATCTTCAGGGTGAACTTTACTTTTCCTCTTCGCGCAGACACAATAAGCCTTAGGGGCTTATTCCAAATTTCAATACCAGTCAGAGCTGGTCCTATTTGTTTAAAACCACTGATGTGTTCAGGGGAACAATGGTCCCCCTCTTATCATGACCGTTAAACCACAACTTCAAATAAGAAGGCACTTTCCATAGTACCTAAGACATTAGTTAACTTATAACATCTTGATAATCTGACAGAATTACTAAAATCATCCAAAATTGTGAAATGACTACTTCAATACAGAAGAACCTGTTGTCAAGCAAGGCTTCCCTGCTGCACTGTCAGAGGGGCAGGGCATGAGGTCTGCCTTCTGCTGGGCATGAGCGCAGGGCTGTGCTCTCAGGGGTGCCACAGGTTGTCCTCGAGAGCAGGGTTCCTGCATCCCAGGGTCTGTGTGCCGGGGCAGGGACTCTGCCCCCTGCCAGGGTCAGTGCTCAGCCTGCCCGTAGAGCTCCCCATGGCACTGTGGGGAGAAGCTGTGAGTGGAAGGAGTGACCCCCAGCAGGGCAGATCAGGGTCTTAATTCTGTTGAGAGGGTGCTGTGCAGATCAGGGCTGCTCACAGCTCCACATCACCCTCAGGGCACTTCCAAGGGGATGTTTCCAGAGGAAGGTCTGGGAAGGACTCCCTGGAAAGGAAGGTACTTTCCTAAGTCCTCGATTTCATGCTGTGGGATTGTAAAAAAGAAAGGAACTTCAGACTTCTGAGAAGTGACTGACACTTAGGAACCATTAAACTGTGGAATCTGTAGGTCTGCTAGGAAATTCATGGACTGCTTGTACCAATTCCTCAGCCTATAGGCAACATCAGCATCACTGTGGCTGGCAACGTCAATGTTTGTCTGATCGGTTCTTCACCTCCTGTAAGCAGAGAAATGTCCCATGAGGAGTTTTCTGTAGGGCAGAACTGAGCACAGAGATGGTGGAATAGAGTCTCTCAGAATCTGGTGTGAGGAAAATCAAGTGAGGCCAGAAAAGCAGTTGGATGGGCAGGGAAGAAGGAAAAAATAAGAATTTTAATGTCATGAGAAGGAGAATTGGGAAAACTCCATCTCATCTCCTCCAGGGAAGGGTCTGCTCTCATGGTGCATGGATGAACCTCACTGAGGTGAGATTCTCCTGGTGTCTAACACTTCATGTCCAGTGCACATAGCCCCATATTTAGGACCAGAGCCCACATTTTTTAGCCAGAGCTCCTCTCCCCAGCCCCTGGCTCTGACCTTCCCTTCCCTCAGGCCCTGCAGCTCCCCCAACCTAAGGCTGCATCCCCTTGGGGGGGTTGGGGGGTGGTGGGCACTGGGGCAGGGAGTGACTGATCAGTCAACCAGAGACCACATTTCCTCAACAGATGGTGGGCTAAAAGCAGGCAGAATGACAGCCCCTTGGTCAATCAGAGCCTCATGCTTCCCCCTCCGGGAAAATCAGAGGCTGCGTCCCCAGTAGTAGCCAAACCATTCCTGTTACCTTCAGCTTTCTTTTGGATTCTTGCAGAATTACAAGCTGGTGCTCAGGGTGTTTGGTGTTCAGGGACACCAGGGAGTGTGGCACAAATTGCAGAGGTAGTAACCAGGGAGATAATATGCTTCACCAGTCCAATAGCCACCTGAGATGGCATGACAGGCTGGGTAGATGAGAGCAGGCTTTTAACTTCATCCAGGCTTTTAACACTGTCTCCCACAACATACTCGTAGGTAACCCTAGGAATTGTGGGTTTGATGAGTGGATAGTGAAGTGCATTGAGAACTGGATGGATGGAAGAGCATAGAGGGTCGTGGTCAGCAGCACAGCGTCTTGTTGGATGCCTGTAGCCAGTGGTTTCCCCAGGAGTCAGTAGTGGGACCAGTGTTGTTCAATATATTCATCCATGACCGGGGTGAGGGGATAGAGTGCACCTTCAGCAAGTTTGCTGGTGAGACAGAAATAGGAAGAGCGGCTGAAGCAGCAGAAGGCTGTGCTGCCACTCAGCGAGACCTGGACAGTTGGGCAGAGAGGAACAAAGGCAAGTGTGGGGTTCTGCACCTCAGGAGGAATAATCCCATGCACCAGTACAGGTGAGGGCTGACCTGCTGGAAAGCAGCTCTGTGCAGAAGGATCTGGGAGTCCTGCTAAATAACAAATCAACCATGAGCCGAAAATGTGCCGTCGTGGCCCAGAAAGCTAAAGGTGTCCTGGGCTCTGTGGAGAAGAGTGTGTTCAGCATGGCAAGGGAGGTTTTACTCCCCCTGTACTCTGCCTTAGCGAGGCCCC
The DNA here is from genome assembly GCA_033558185.1 of Dromococcyx pavoninus. Classification (NCBI taxonomy): domain Eukaryota; kingdom Metazoa; phylum Chordata; class Aves; order Cuculiformes; family Neomorphidae; genus Dromococcyx; species Dromococcyx pavoninus. The sequence goes on along the minus strand of JAUMJL010000133.1, from coordinate 2,658,853 downwards.
GTCTGGGGTCCTGTTTCCAGTTCTGGCTCCTCAGCTCAGAAAGGCAAGGGACTGCTGGAGAGAGTCCAACAGAGGCCACAAAGATGACGAGGAGTCTGGAACATCTTTCTCATGAGGATAGGCTGAGAGATATTGATCTGTTTAGCCTGGAGAAGACTGAAAGGGTGGGTGTTGAGAAGACAGGGCCAGGCTCTGTTCAGTGATGTCCAGTGACAGGACAAGGACAATAGGCAGAAACTGGAACACAGGAAGTTGCAACTGAACATGAGGGAAATCTTTCTTTCCTCTGACGGTGATGGAGCACTGGAAAATGTTGCCCAGGGAAGGCATGATGTCTCCTTCTCTGGAGATTTTCAAACCTCACCTGGACGTGTTCTCGTGCAACTTGCTGTAGGAGACCCTGCTTTTTCAGGGGGGTTGGACTGGATGATCTCCAGAGGTCCTTTGCTATCCCACATATTCAGTGATTCTGAAGTTCAGGCTGAAAGGGACCACGGCAAGTGTCTAATCCAACCTTCTGCTCAAAGTAGGGTCAGACAGATTACTCAGGGATTTATTCAAACACAACTGGATCACATTCCAAGATAAATTGTTGCCTTCGCGAGGCAATGGCGACCTGGATTCAGGAATGGCATGGCGACCAATCCCAGGCCGCTCGGGCCATCTGCTCACAGACACCAATGTGGTGGACGGCAAATGGCGTTTATTGAAGAGAGACACAGCTTTATATAGCTAAGATTTACAACATCACTTCCGTCTGCTTACATTGTAAACTAAACATTATTGGCTATTAGGAGAGGGGCCCTATCTTTTGTACAGCGTGATATCTTCTGGGCGCCAGACCCTAGCCCTCCATATTTCCCCCCTCCATGAATAACTAAATTAGTTAAAACACAACAATCTGAAAAAATTCTACTCTTGTTCTTATTCTAGACTGTCTAACAATCTTAAAAATATATGTTATAGAATTGAATAAAAAGCACAAGGCACAGTGAATGGGTGGAAGTTAGGGGGTAATTGGTAACGAAATTAAGGGGTAACTTAGGGAGAACTGGGGGTAACACTGAGCGAGTACATTCTTAAAACATCTGTTGGTGTTCTAGCACCATAATGTTAACCTTCTCTAACCAGCTCTTAACGCACGACACGATCTTGTTCAGTATACAGGGTCCAAAGATCAGCGCCCCTACAATCATTGCGATCGACCCTATCAAGGTCAATATTAGGGTGGTTAACCATGGTGAATGGTTAAACCAAGATGCAAACCAATTTTGTTGCTCCTCTTGATCCTTTTTTCATTTTTCCAATCCTTCTCGCAGTTTGGCCATCGTGTCTCTAACCATTCTGGTGTGGTCCGCATATACGCAACACTCTTCCCTTAGTGCAGCACACACTCCCCCTTGCTGTAAGAACACTAAGTCCAATCCTCTTCGATTTTGTGGTACTACTTCAGATAATGATCTAATTGATTGTTCTAATGCACTTATTGATTGTTCTATTCTAGCCAGGTCCTCATCTACTGCCATTCTCAAGTCACTAAATTCTTTACCTTGTTGCACCAAGGATGCTACTCCTGTACCTATTCCCGCACCTCCCATGATCATTAGAGTAGCTACCGTTAGCGCTGTAAAGGGCTCTTGTTTTGACAGATCACGTTCTGCGGTAATATGTGAGTCACAGGCAATGGTAAAAAATTTTGGGGAGTATGGACACTTGGACACAATATTCTGAGGATTCGTCAAAATTTTCTAACAACAAGCAATGTGTAACTCCAATAGTAGAACAAACCCACTTGGCATTTTTGACTGGTACTAACCACTTTGAGGAGGTTTTATACTATGCCTTATTAATACATGGTTGTTCTCTGTGCTGTGGGACTTTGCCTACACACACGCCACTTCCTACCACCTGTGCCAACGTAATGCCTTGTTTTTCTGTATCCCATATACACTGGGCCGGATTTGGATCATTTACCTGTATAGGCATGTCACTTACCCCTACGGCCTCGTAAAAGGGTGGCTTTATTCCATAGCATAACCAGCAATGCTCCGTAAGATTTGGATTTGTTTTGTTCAATACTTGGTAGCTAGCTTGCATCATTTTCCAGAGAGGATTTCCATAAGGGATGTTGGTGGGGTGTGTCGCTGCAAGTGTGGAGGCTTTGGTATAACTTACGGCAGCTGCGAGTGTGGTGGCTTCCGTGTAACTTACGGTAGGTGTTGGTACCTGCGGGTTGAGAACCGGGTTAGGCCCGATTGCTTGGGGAGATTGTGGTATAAGCTTAACAATTTGTACCAGTGCTCCTACATCTGTGAAAGCTTTATGAATGAATACCAACCACATTTTTCCTACACTCCAACCCGTGTTAGCTGGTTGTAGGATTTCTAAGATCAAATGGGTACAAGTACCTTTATAATATACCATTCCATCGCTCGCAAATTTTGGTTGGTTACACTTACTTGGTCCCCATGTCACTCACAAAAATTGGTCGTTCTTCCTTGGTTTCCATCTATCACTTGTTACAATGGTCTCACATCCCCAGTATCCACACAACCAATATCCTGGATGCTTACAATAACTCACTCCTGGGTTTCAACTGGGGCACCAATATGTCCCCCACAATGATCTAGTATTGGATCCTCCCGTCATGGGGAATAAGTCGCCAATTGTTATTGTAAAAGTCGGGGCACCTGCTGTTAAGTTTTCCTTTATCGCTCTGTCGCTTTGTGGATCTCGTAGGATCCACCTGAAATAGCCGATGGGGGTGGTGCCCTGATTCCACCTGCGATTCTACGTGTCTTATAGCAACAAGTTCTAAGATCAGGATCACACAGAGGCATCACCACCCCCTTCTGCCGAGGCTATTTTGTTGTTGTTTGGATTCTGTCAGTGCAGAATCCTCAGGCTTGGACAAGGCACTTGCCGACTTGTCATTTGGTCTTATCACTGGGATGTACGGGTTACGGGGGTGTCCAATGATCTGGTCCTATGAATAAAAAACTACAGTTTTCATTCATTTTATTCTGGAGGTCTGGTTTGATAGACTTAAGCGGGCACCACTTACCTCGACCATCTTTTCTGACAGAGGCATACCCTCGCCCTGTCAGAACTACATTCCACCCTTGCTCCTACTCTCCCAACTCATTTCTAACTACGACTGATGGGCCCTCCTCTAGTGCTCGAGTAGCCCAATGTTTCTGGATGGGGCTATTCGCCTCCTCCCCCCGGGGGAATTGATTTAGCGCTAGCAGAGCAGTCGTTAGTAGGCGTGCTTGGTCTCCCGGGGGAATGGCATTGGAGAAAACTTCTGGTTTTGCTAGTACCTCCAATTTAGATTTCAGAGTTTGATTCGCTCATTCTACTATAGCTTGTCCTGTGCTATTATACAGGATGCCATGTGTTAGGGTAATACCCTATTTCAGAGCAAATGCTTGGACTGATTTAGAGACAAAATTTGGGACGTTGTCTGTTTTGATCTGATTAGGGATGTCAAGCCACGCCATAGCTGTCAGCCAATATAGAATGGTTGCTTTGGAGTCAGTCCTAAGGTGTTGAGTGATTACAATCATCCCACTATATGTGTCTACAGTCACTGCTAGCCATGCTCGAGGTTTCAACAACTGGCAGAGTGTAAAATCCGTCTGCCACAGCTCGGAGGCTTTAAGACCTCTAGGGTTTATCCCACTGGACCACAGTGGTGCTTTCTGACAGTGGGGGCATGTAGCCACTCTACGTTTCGCGTCAGTGACTGAAATCCCACATCTCTTTGCTAATGCTTTAGCTCCGAAGTGGAGAGACTCGTGTAACTGCCGGGCATCTCTTAGTGTCCACAAACCCTTTGCAGCCGCGTCTGCTTTGTCGTTACCGGTTTGGAAAAACCCTTTAATTGGGCTGTGGCTGTTGACGTGGATGACCGATATAGAGCCCTGTCGAGAAAAAAGTGCTTCTTCTAGTATCAAGGCTACTGTGGATGTTGACACACCAGGCCCTGACATTGCCAAATAAAGTTTAGCCACAAACATCGAGTCAGTTACTATGTTGAGATGATCTGTTGGGAACAGTCCACACGCTAGTGCTATGGCCGTAGCTTCTAGCTGTTGGACAAAAAGAGCACAGTCAGTCTTTTTAATGCAGTGCCATTCTCCCCCCGATTGCCATACTGCTGCCGCGGTTGAAGTCGCTGAGGATGTGTCTGTAAAGACTGTTGGTCCTGGTTGAGGACGGTCCATGATCTTCCATTGGAGGTCGATGTTGACAATTGACAACATTTGAGTCCAGGAGGGCTTTGCAATTTAACAAAATCCTCCACCAAATCCGACGAGAGCTATGGCCAGATATTCTGACATTGCTACTGATATTGTTGAGAGCTGTTTGCGAAAGGGCAAACATATCGTGGCAGATTCAATGCCTAGATGTCTTAGGGAGAGTTTTCTGCCTTTCATGATGAGATTACCGAGGCACTCGACTCTCACAGAAAATGCACAGGATGGTTTTCCTAGGACTACCAGTTGTATTGGTCGAGCTTTTTCAGGGGGGCCCTGAGCTAATGCTCCTACTCCCCCTTTTTCTGTGAAGTGCACATACAGATCAAGCCGTATACCCGGGTTCCACCTAACGAGCGCACTCGATGACAACTGCTGCTCGACAAAGTCAAGACAGTTCATTGCTTCTGTCGTCAAGTTTTTTTGTTCCCATGAGTTCTTTCCATTCAAAAGATCATACGGAGGAGCCATGACTTTAGGAGAGATCAGAACAATGTTACGGAGCCATTGCAAGGATCCCACTAACTTTTGCGTATCATGGAGTGTCTTAATGTTCCGACGGATCTTTATTTGAGGGGGAGTTATGTAAGAACTTGTGATCCCCACTCCCAAAAAACTTGCACATGGTCCTCTTTTAATTTTTGAACTCGCAATTTCGAACCCATTCGCTTTCAAAGTATCTGAAACTGTTAACACCAGCTGGTCCACCTGACTTCCTGACGGTGCAGCAATTAAAATATCGTCCATATATCGAATGATAGTCGCAGTTGGGTTAGTAGATTGGACCGGTGCTAATGCCCGATCCACTGCGATCTGGCAGATAGTAGGTGAATTGACCATACCTTGAGGTAGCACTTTCCACTGGAAGTGTAGGTTAGGGCATTGGCTGTTTGGAAACACGACAGAAAAAGCAAACCGTTCTTCGTCCTCCTCGTGCAAGGGTATCGAAAAGAAACAGTCCTTAATATCAAGGACAGCACAAGGTTGTCCCTCGGGTATCATAGAGTTCATCGGCAACAATGTTTGGACAGGGCTCATAGGTTGGATTATCTTGTTTACTTCACGCAGGTCATGGAGTAGATGGAAACCTTTGCCGGTTCGTTTGGGTATTACAAAAACTGGAGTGTTCCATGGACTAGTGGAGGGCTCTATGTGACCTTTCTGTAGCTCACGGTCAATCAGCTCAAGAAGAGCATCCATTCGCGGCTTTGATAGGGACCGCTGTTCGACCCAAACTGAGTCAGACGATTTCCATTTCAATCTGATTGGTGGAAGTTGGTGCACAGTAGCGACCCTTAATGTAAATTTGTCACCCTGGCTTTAAACAGAGCTAAAGCGTCCCTTCCCAACAGGGGTGGGACTCCTGACATGACATACGAAAAAAGGGTGACGGATTTCTCCGGTCCTTTGTCAGTGTGAAGCGTGATTGATATCAATTGAGCACTCTTACGAGCTTGTGTTAATCCTCCTAACCCACACCCACCATGGGGGCATCCTCTAATTTCTGGTGTGGGGGCCAATACATATCAGGAATGACTGTAACATCTGCTCCAGTGTCAATCAAAAATGGAAAGCTAATGGTGGCATCATTGAAGGTATTATAGAGGGAACAGATTCCCCACACCACTGGTGGGTTATCGCACTTTATTGCCAGGGCCACCCTGGGGTCTCCCCCACAAAAGGTGGTTCTTTCTGTGCCTGAGACAGAGGTGGATTCGGTTGGACCGTTGGTTGGACCGTAAAGTTGGCTGCTTGGTGAGGGGGCAGTGGGTTTGGGAGCGCCCCCCACATGTAGAGTTGAAATAGTTGGACTGCCTCGTGTTCCAAGTGGGAGAGGGCTGTGCACGGCCCAGGTGCCCTCTCCCATTCCCGTTTCCCTGGGACTTAGATATGCATTCCCTAGCATGATGTCCTTTCTTTCCACAGGCCCAGCATGGTCCTCTGTATCGTTTTTGGTGTGGGGGGCGTGAATTCCATGATTGTGGGCAATTTACCACCACATGGCCCGTCTGGCCGCATTTAAGACATGCCATCACATTAGCTATTGCAGTGCGAACAGCCACCTGGATCGGGGCCAAATGCTCTTCATTCACGTCATGCTTAATCATGTCTGCAATACTTGATACTGCTGGTAGTGATCGTAGGACTTCTTTGGTTTTTGCATTACACTGCTGACGTAGGCAGTCTGCAACAACCGGACCTTTTGCCTCTGGAGACAAAGACGAGGAGTCACCTGCTGCTTGGAGGCGATCTACAAATTGTGTAAAGCTCTCACTTTCATTTTGCTTTATTGTGGACCATGGCGATGGCTTTGTGATAACTAGAGGCTGTGCGAATGGCTTCTCTACCTGCACAAGTAGTCGCCATAACTTCATGGGATCGCAAGCCTTGGGCTTGTGCCTGAGGGGTTATCATGGTTGGATCTGTCCCCATCAGTCGTTGTAGGCTAGAGCCATGCAGTGGGTTATCCGCCCCAGTTGCTTGAGCTACTTGCTTTGTACAGTTGTCCTCCTATTCTTGTTTAAAAACAATCATCCCTGCCCCATCAAAAATTAATCTACAAGTTTGGTTTATATCAAATGGGAGCATATCATCTCCCCCCAAAATCCCATCTCTGAGGGTGGAGACCATGGCAGAATTAAGCCCTTTGTCCGCAATTGCTTTAACAATCGCTTGTATATCCTTAGGGTTTATTGGCGAGTGGACCCTTTGTCTCCCATCCATCACCCGGACCAGGAACGCTAGCATGGCTGCTGGAGCCCAATCGGCACACGCAATCTTTATTTTTCTCCAGTCCCTGAGAGGGATTTTCTTCCCCTGCGATCCCTTTTCATTCCGGATGGGAATATTTTGGCTCTTAACTTTATCTATTTTTGATTTGTCCTCCTCCAAATCTGACTCGATTTCAAACCTCTCGTCGCAGCTATTGTCTGACTCGGGACCGGAACTCAACTGACTGGTCACTTCCGGGCTCCGGTACATTTTTGTCTGGCTCCTCCCCCACCCACTTCCCTTATGGGTGGGCCGTCCCCGCTCTCCTGGTTCGCCTCGCCTTCTTCTTGGGGGGGGGGGGGGGTGGTGTTTGCATTATGGAGGCATTTCTTCAGATGGTCGTTCTCATTGGCCACTCCCCGTCCCTCGCAAACACCTCCCTTTCCTTCTTTGTCACGCCTATCGTCTTTCTCCTTTTCATTCTCCTCCCCTTCCTGCCTGTACGCGCATGGTAGTTCTAGCGCTTCCGCCCTTTTCCCGATGTTGGTATCTTCGCCCCACCTTCTTTCCTGCCGCTCGGCGCCATCTTGGGGTGCATAGGGTGGTAGACTAACCAGGATATCCTGAGACTCTGATTCTTCCACAACATGCCTAGCATCCTCAAGTAAGCCACCCCAGAAGGATTTCGCTTGTTCCTGTCCCTCCGTAAGAGAGACGGGGTTCAGGATTGAGGGGATGTATCACCCTCTGGCCGATCTTTAGGCCTGGCAGAATCATCATCACCTGGGGGGTGCAGAGTCTGCGTGTCTTCCCTGACTCCAAATTTTGGAGTGAACATCAAGCAGTCTCTTGCTGCCACCCAGGTCTCCTGCTCTTGAATAGCCTTTTGCAGGGCCTGCAAAACTTTTCCCCAAGCCTTAAGGCGTTTCCCACAGTCTGAGGTCATAGTTTCCTCAGCTAAAGCTTTAGTATACTTATCCCACACTTCAGGGTGGAGAATATCCACCGTCTGGTCAATGACCCCTATTTGTGAAAGTCTCACAACGGCAAGAGTAAAATCTTTGGGCTTACAATCAATACTCCACTGCTTATGTAATTGAGATACGACCTGCACAAGGGCTTCCATCCTCCTTGTTTGTCTGGGAGTGTCCTCCCCACCGGGCTGGTCCTGCCGCTCCAGCCGCCATTCACTTGACCAGGTGATTTCCTGGATTCTTTTCTCTTTCCCGGGTTCGTTCTCCCGGGTTTGTGCACTTTATTTCCCGGGTTTTGGCACCACTTGTTGCCTTCAGTGAAGGCGTGACGACCTGGTTCAGGTTTGCCTTAGCAACCAAACTCTGGTCGCTCGGTCCATCTGCATACAGACACCAATGTGGTGGATGGCAAAATGGCCATTTATTGATAGATAACACAGGTTTATATAGCTGAGGTCTACAACGTCACTTCCGCCTGTACTTCCACCTCCTTAAATGTTGAGATAAACCCTATTGACTACTGGTTACATCATGGACTAAACCTTATTGGCTACTATGGACTAAACCTTATTGGCTACTGGGAGAGGGGCCCTTATCTTTCCGTGCAACACGATATCTTCCGGTCGCCAGACCCTAGCTACCAACATGTTGAGGATGAGGTGTTGAGACTGAACCATCAGGACATTGAGGATGAGACATATAGGTGCCAAGGCACCAAGGTGTCAAAGACAAGAGAGTTCTGTCCCCTTCCCTTTGGAACCTGGTTCAAAGCCCGCTCAATGAGCCCCACCAACACATGGGCAAGAATCCTTTTCCTCTTTGAGACAGCTGAACCCCATCTGTCACCAGCAAACCCGGTGTAAACCTCTCCGTGATCGAAAACACAAAAATCCCACTGATGGCACCAGTTTATGAGCTACATTTTAATGTCGGGTAAGTTTTCCTGTCCCTTTCCTTAACCTCCTGTTGGATCCTATTCCCTACCATGCACCAGCTTCAGGGAAAACTGAGCGATACACTGGGCTTTTCAACATTGCCCTGAAAGCACTGGGAGAAGGACATTAAAGACTGGGATAAACATTGGGCAGGAACCACCTGGTTTGTTAAGAGCAGGGCATCCCCCAGTCAAGCCGGTCCTACTCCGTCAGCCCCTCTCCACATGGTAGGAGAAGATAAAGTCCCTGTGTTACATGAACGGAATTGACTGGGGAAAAGTGTCTGGGTTTCTCCTGCTGTGGGCAAAGACAAACCCACCTGTGGGGTTGCTTTCCCTCAAGGGTCTGGACACACTTGGTGGGCAATGCTTAAGGATGGTGATGCTCAATGTGTACCTCAAGGAAATCTACTCTGGGTAAGAATACTCAATCTTAACCTGTATAATGTTAAATGCAAGATAATACTAACAGTGTTCACTGAGGGTTTTTCAGAATAAGGAGCCAGATTCATCAAGTCATGTACAGTGACCTTTTCGAGGCTGACACCTCTAAACTGCACCCTGTCAAAAAGAAACACAATGAGTCTTCATACTATTCTTCTTTCCCTGAGACACTGCTAAAATGAATGGACACCCGCAGTCATGAACATAATGAACTTTTGTGTGGATAAATCATGAATTAACATTTTGCGTGTGTGTATATATATGTATTGGAAGATGTAAGTGGTGGTTACCTGAGCATGGCGTAAACGGTATGGAATAAGTGGTACAGTATTATGGTTAGAGTTAAATTGGGGTTGGTTTCCTGACACTGGCTCAGTCTTGTTAAAGTAATGTTATTTTCTGAAAGCTAACTCCACGTTTTTCAGACAGTTTCTCTCTAGAGGTGATAATATGGAACATTGGTGTTTAGAAAGGCCAATGTTTTTATTCTTATTCATCTGATAACCAAGGCTATCCTCGAGCTGATGAAGAAGATCACACCTGCAGGGAGGGGCGGACAGGACAGGTGACCCCAAACTGACCAAGAAAGGATTCCATCCCATATACATCAGACTCAGTATAAAACTGAGAGATAACAAGGGTCTCCCTCTCTTCTGTGTTGGCAGACATCCAGTCAGGACCTCGTCTGTCTGTTTGCCCCAATCCCAGAGCTGTGCATTCCTGTATCCAGTTCCTGAGCTCACCTTCCTCCTAGTCTTGGACCCTTTACCTCTTAGGAAAGGAGGAAATGGCCATAAATTGTGCCAGAGGAGGTTCAGACTAGATAATAGGAAGAATGTCTTTACCAAAAGGGTGGTCAGGCACTGGAAAAATCTGCCCAGCGAGGGGGCTGAGTCACCATCTTTGGAGGTGTTTAAAAAATGGGTACATGAGTTTTTGAGGGACATGGTTTAGGGGATGATGGGTGCGGTTGGACTCGATGATCTCAAAGGTCTTTTCCAAAATGAACACTCTATGATTCTATGATGGCTGCTTTGCAGCATTTGAGGTGACGTTCAATCATCAAAGGTTGTGGGCATGATTACATGTATTGTACATATGAAATTTATTTGTATATATTTTATTATTTCCTTATTGTTTGCCTTATTATTATTATTGATACTATTTTTATTATTGTTGTTATTAATTTAGTTAAAGATGCAGTTTTAGTTTCCAACCTACAAGCATTTTCCTCTCATTTCCCTTTCCCTGGAGGTGGAGGGGAAGGGAACTAAGAGCCCAACTGCTCAGCTTTAGCTGCTGAAATTGGCTGGGCTGAGGCTAAACCGTGACAGTACTTCGGAACATGGTCTGGTTACAGACTTCGCAGGGCTGGATCCGTGGTTGGACTTCATGACCTTAAAGGTCTTTTCCAAGCAAAATCATTCTATGATTCTATGTGATGATGAAGTGTTGGCTGAGGCGCTGGGCTCAAAGAGTTATACTAAACCGAGCACTACGTGGCTGGCACCCAGTCACTACTGGTGTTACCTAGGGTTTAATTTTAGGGCTAGGTCTCTTCATTGGCTTTGCCAATGAACATGACATGGGAGTTGAGTCCACACTAAGCTTTCAAATAATACTAAAATAATAGGAGCCAGTGACTGTCTTGAAGGCAGAGAGGCCTTATACAGAGATCTTGATAAGTCAGAGGTAATCATCAACCAAATGATATTCTGCAAGGCAAATGTCGGGTTCTGTACCTGGGACGGTGCAATACAGGAGGTACATATAGGTTGGGGACATCATGCTGGAGTGTAGCCCAGTAGACAGGGATCTGGGGGGTTGATGGTAAGCTTAGTATGAGTCAACAGGTGACTGAAAGGGACGACTATGTTTAGGACTGGGTTAGCACAGGGTACCCAACCAGGTGAAAGATGTGACTGTCCCACTATACTCAGCATTTTTGTGGCCTCATCTCAAATAATGTTTGCAGTTTTGGGCTCTGCAATATAAGAAGGATTTAAAAATGTTTGAATGTGTCTAAAGGAAGGCTAAAGCATTGTGAAAGGAAAAGAGGGTATGACTTACAAGGAGCAGCTGAGGATATCAAGTTTGTTCAGCTTATAGAAGATGAGCCTGAGGAGTGTCTTCATTGCTGTCTACAACTTCCTCATGAGAAGGACAGAGGGATGTGCTGATCTCTTCTCTCTTATGTCTGGTGACAGTGAAGGAGGGGCTTAATACTGCATCGGGGAAAGTTCAAACTGGATATTAGGAAAAAGTTCTGATTGAGATAGTGGTCAAGCACTGCAACAAGCTCCCCAGGGTAGTGGTCACTCCAAGCCTGTCACAGCCTGTCAGCCTGTCACTACTCTGCAAGATGGGCATTAACAGCAACGCGCCCACCCTCCTAAGAGAGAGAAGGAAAGGACTGGAGACCAGGTGGTATCCTTGTACTTTTCTCTCTCCCTCTCTCTTTTTTTCTCCCTTTCTTTCTTTTCCCTTAACACATATTTTTCAGCTAATGCCAATCTTTTCCCTAAGAATGCCTGCAGAAAAGAATTCCTTTTTGGATTAATCATTTTGCATTGCCTTGCCTTCATTTAGTCCTGTGGGCACTGAACCCATTAATGTCACAATGAGACCCAGGGTCTCACCACAATGACATCTGAACTATCCACACTGGTTTGTGAAAGAGAAGTGGGAAGAAACTGCAGAGTGTCCCGTGCAGACCTGCCAATGTGGGATTTTGGGCCTCAAACATATGGCCTGATGGACCAAGGTCCTTAAAGTAGTAGAGGGATCTGGGCTTCTTTGGAGGTTCTGGGAAGTGTAAGAGTAGCCTGAGGTGGCCTGAAAGGTGTTTTCAGAGGTGCTGGAGTTAATTCATAGTGGTAGAAAACATGAAAATTAAATAAGGCCACAGACAACAGCTTGGGTGGTTCAGTAGAGCTGAGAAAGATGTCAACAGAAAGAAATGTTACTTGAATGGCAGTTCTGTAGTGCCACACCTACCCCAGAGTAAGGCTGGGTCAGCACAGGCCTTTACGTTTCACTAAAAAGTCAGGAAAGAAGGAGAGAAACGCGAAGAGGGAGGACAACAATCAGGCGAGAGCAAAGTGCAGCAGCAGGGTGGATGTCTACAGCCTACAGGGAAAGAGGTGCAGGGGTGGGACACCATGGGACAGCCTGTGGTACAGGTGATGGAGGGTGGTGGCAACAGTCACAACAGAACGCTCACAACAGAGCCAAGGCTCTTCTCCCCTTGGCCATGGCTGTCATCTCTGCCACTGATGTCTGAGAGGAGAAATAGCACTAGGTCTTTTTTAACTCATTGTTCCCACCTGGGAGCCTGAGAGGCTTCATACCCTATTTCTGCCCTTGGAATTGCACATCCCCCCCCATCACATTTCTCCAGGAAGATCTCTGACCAGCGTGTAAAGGACAGGATGTCTCATTCCAGCGACTGGGGGGGTCAGGGTTTTTCCCGGTGGCTGATGTAACACACGAAACTTTACTCATCATCAAAGTCACCTTTGCTGACTTGTCATCACTGCTTCCAGTTTTCTGCTCTGTCATCCACTGTGGAGGCTCTGTCAGTGTTGTCCCTCAGTGGGGACCATTAAAACTTGAGGAAACTTTGGAGTTAGTGTCTTACTTTGAATTCTTGAGAGGCTTCTTTATCTTCTCAGTGTCTGATGTTGATGGAGAACCCCCCCCCAGAGGGATCATTAAACATCTTGGGCTGCTCCACTGTTGCTGAGCTGGGCTGGGCTCCTGGGATGGAGGGAACTCATGGGAAGTGGGCAGCACTACAAAGAGCCAACTCTGGCCAGGAGCAGCTCCTCTGCAAAGCACAGCAGGGCTGAGGGTACTGCCTGCAGGTCCCTGCAGGAGCAGGCAGAGAGAGGTTCCACCAGCTCAGCGTGAGAGGATGCCGAGACTACACAAGTGAAGAAACCATCACAGCCCTTTACAGGGTGAGTCTCCCAGTGCGGGGAGGGGCGGGGCAGGGAAGCAGCTGTGGTGCCTGGAGTTATCCAAAATACCTGGAACAATCCACAGCTCCTGTGTTCTTTCAGGTCGACTCTAACCTTGTTTCCATTGTAGAAGAGAAGGACATTCTGCAGAGTGAGGCTTCCTTCATGCACCATCAGAGAGACAGGGTATGACAGCTGTTTTCTGGAGACATCTGCAGGATTGAAGCTTAGTGAGCAGCCAGGGGTGCTGCGGGCTGTCCTTCAGAGCAGGGTCCCTGCAGCCCAGGGTCTGTGTGCTGGGGCAGGGACTCTGCCACCCACCAGGGAGATCCCCATGGCACTGTAGGGAGAAGCTGTGGGGGGAATGAGGGACCCCCGGAAGATTATTGCAGGGTCCTTTTTCTGCAAAGAGGGTGCTTCATGGGTCAAAGATGCTCACAGCTCTGGATAACATCCAATGTAACAGAGAGAAAAATAAAGGCAAAGCCAGCACATCTCTTCTTGGCAGGAGGGTCAGTGCTGAAATACCTTGGATATCAGGACTGGATTTTATCTGAGATTGCTCCTGGTTCCTCTAACCCACTCTTTCTGCACAGCAGGGCTGAGACCTCTGGCGCCGACCGAGTAGCACCCTGATTCCAAAGGCAGCCTCAGTGTGCACAAACCACAGCTTGAGCTGAGGAGAAGAAAAAAGTATTCCTGGAATGAAAATGCTGATGTTGGGTGTGAGTTTGAAAAATAGGAGAGATTTTATTCAAAGAATACCGTCTTCATTATCACTGCCTTTGCCTCCAAAGACAGGACTTCCGTACCCAGACGTAGCAGATGTCCAACAGCAGCTTCATCACCCAGTTCCTCCTCATGGCATTCACAGACACACGGGAGCTGCAGCTCTTGCACTTCTGGCTCTTCCTGGGAATCTACCTGGTTGCCCTCCTGGGCAATGGCATCATCATCACCGCCATATCCTGTGACCACCACCTCCACACCCCTATGTTCTTCTTCCTTGCAAACCTCTCCCTGCTTGACCTGGGCTCCATCTCCACTACTGTACCCAAATCCATGGCCAGTTCTCTCTGGGACACGAGAGTAATCTCTTATGCTGGATGTGCTGCACAGCTTCTTTTTTTTATTTTTCATTTCAGCAGAGTTCTACCTCCTCACCATCATGTCCTACGACCGCTATGTTGCCATCTGCAAACCCCTGCACTACGGGACCCTCCTGGGCAGCAGAGCTTGTGTCCACATGGCAGCAGCTGCCTGCAGTTCTGTGCTTCTCAATGCTCTGCTGCACACGGTCAATACATTTTCCCTGCCTCTCTGCCAGGGCAATGTTTTAGACCAGTTCTTCTGTGAAGTCCCTCAGATTATCAAGCTCTCCTGCTCACACTCCTATCTCAGGGAGGTTTGCCTTCTTGTGATCAGTGTCATTCTATGATTCTATGTGATGATGAAGCGTTGGCTAAGACGCTGGGCTCAAAGAGTTATAGTAAACCGAGCACTACCTGGCTGGCACCCAGTCACTACTGGTGTTACCTAGGGTTTAATTTTAGGGCTAGGTCTCTTCATTGGCTTTGTCAATGAACATGACATGGGAGTTGAGTACACATTAAGTTTGCCAATAATACTAAAATAAGAGGAGCCAGTGACTGTCTTGAAGGCAGAGAGGCCTTATGTGGAGATCTTGATAAGTTAGAGGCAATCATCAACCAAATGACATTCAGCAAGGCAAATGCCACGTTCTGCACCTGGGACACTGCAATACTGGAGGTACATATAGGTTGGGGACATCATGGTTGAGTGTAGCCCAGTAGACAGGGATCTGGGGGATTGATGGTAAGCTTAATATGAGTCAACTGGTGACTGAAAGGGACAACAGTGTCTCGGAGTGTGTTAGCACAGGGTACCCAACCAGGTAAAAGTAGTGACTGACCCACTATATTCAGCATTAGTGTGGCTTCATCTCAAATAATGTTTGCAGTTTTTGGCTCTGCAATATAAGAAGGATTTAAAAAATGTTTGAAAGTGTCTAAAGGAAGGCTAAAACACGGTGGAAGGACAAGAGGGCATGACTTACAAGGAGAAGCTGAGGATAGCTTAGAGAAGATGAGCCTGAGGAGTGTCTTCATTGCTGTCTGCAACTTCCTCATGAGAAGGACAGAGGGATGTGCTGATCTCTTCTCTCTCATATCTGGTGACACTGAAGGAGGGGCTTAATACTGCATCAGGGGAAGTTTCAACTGAATATTAGGAAAAAGTTCTGATTGAGATAGTGGTCAAGCACTGCAACAAGCTCCCCAGGGTAGTGGTCACGGCCCCAAACCTGTCAATGTTCAAGAAGGGTTTGGACAATGTTATTAGAAATATAGTGCAACCTTCAGGGTGCCCCTGCAGAGTCAGGATTTGAACCTGATGATAGTAATGAGCTCATTGCAAATGAGGATATTCTATGATTCTGTGATTTGTTTTATAAGATCTGAGTTATAGCCATGAAGCTAATCCCTCCAGATTGCCTGAGCCTGACTGTCCCTTCCTAGAGGACAGACAAAGACTGGCAGGGAAAGAGTCGCAAGCACACTGAGTGCAAGGCAGATACGGACTTTGTCTGCAGCAGGGAATGATATTGGGACAGGAAGAGATATATTTTTACTCTTCCTCTGAAAGGAAGATATAACTAAAAGAGCCTGATTGTTCCTAGTCATTACTTAGGAAAAATGCTTCTGTCTTTACTTCAACACACATCCCTTACTGAGAGTTGCCAATGGCATTTCTGCTATACCTAAGAGAAACGGATCAGCTCTAATTATGTCCATTGCTATGAACCAGGAAACTGGTTCTCTTTTTATAAATAATGGTGGTGGATTTGGGTATCACTGAGCAAAAGGGAGGATGGGAGTGACCATGAAGTAAAAGTCCCTCCTCCATGCTTGGAGGTAAAGACATGGAAATGGCTACTGTGTGGGACATATCTGTCATGATTTCCCTGAGACAGGTTCTTGAGTGTGTCCAGGGAACATGGCACTGAGCAGACCCCTCTCTTTTACATTGTTGTTCTTGCTTCCTTCACTATGACACCTGACTCTACACCGTAAGCACCCTGCTGAGTGCCCTCACCCTGCACAGTCTCACATCACAGCTCTACACGGATGTTCTCCTCTTCTTGGCTCTTTCTAAAACAGCCTGGCCTCTTCCCAGTTGTCCCCACCTCTCCTGTCCTCTCCAACAGCCTAACATGGTCCAGCCCAGGAGAGCAGCCCAGACTGGAATGGTCCCACAGTACAGCCAATTGCAGACTGCTGCAGATTTGTGTCCATTCAACTCCAGCCCCAGCCCTTTGAGTAGCACAGCAACTTATTGGGGGACAGAGAGGGGTCTCATCCTGCCCATCAGATCCAAGGCTGATGCTGGCAATAATGACACCAGGAAACAGAGACCACTCACTCCCAGGTTCTCCTGCACTCATATTGTAGGTGATTCTCAACCCCAGCTGCATTTGACCTCTTCTCTGCCCCCACCAGCTCCACTAACCAGGACAGCACGAGAGCCTTGGGGCTCCTAAGGCAGCTCCTGCATCACTCCAGTGTCTCTTCCCTCTTCCTGCTGGGTCCTCACTTACTTCCATGGTGCTTCAGACTCCTTGTTTGTGGATACATGGATTCAATCCTTTAGTTTTGTGGGACATCACCTCTGAGGGTGTTTCTCCTTCAGAGTCTCCCTTCACTCCCAGCCCAGAGCACATGATGAGACCCCACCCTCCCCTCATCCCTCCAAATTCATTTTTGTCAGAGATTTGTATGTGCCGTCAGTTCTGCCACAAAGGAAGCCACCTGAGGAGGTAATGGGAAGCCCAGGCAAGATCTCTACTCACACTGGACAGTGAGAAGAGAGCTTCTAAAACTAGAAATTTTGATCCAATGGAATCGGATGTTATCATGAGCTTAAACCCAAAAACAATGAGTACACAAGGAGAACAGATTAACTAAAGAAATCCATTTCCATGGATATTTTATTTGTAGCAGCTTTAGATGAAGAGTTCAGCCTTGAAACACCACATCTCAGAGATGGCCTTTTATTCAAGAGCTGGATTTGGACAGACCACATCTGAAACTGTGATGTGCAAGGGTCAGACACAACGGGGTTAAACCTCAAGACAAGTAGTGTAGCTCAGAAGATTAACTATAGGTAGGATTATCAGAAGCGAAATTAACAGACTCCTGGCCTGAGCCGATCTCTGGGAAAGAAGCAGAGAAGGGGAAGCAGGTTATTGTTAATGAAACCACATCCATTGGGCCAGTTTGCCTTAGGGCATTCCTGAGCTCCTGATTCCTCAAACTGTAGATGAGGGGGTTCATTGCTGGAGGCACCACCAAATACAGAAATGAAAGCACCAAGTCGAGGGATGGGGAGGAGAGGAAGGGTGGCTACGGGTAGGCAAATGTAGCAGTGCTCAAAAAAAGGGAGACCACAGCCAGGTGAGGGAGGCAGGTGGAAAAATCTTTGTGCCGGCCGTGTACAGAGGGAATCCTGAGTACGGCCCGGAAGATCTGCACATAAGACACCACAATGAAAACAAAACAGCCAAAAGCTAAACTGACACTGATCACAAGAAGGCAAACCTCCCTGAGATAGGAGTGTGAGCAGGAGAGCTTTATAATCTGAGGGACTTCACAGAAGAACTGATGCAAAACATTGCCGGGGCAGAGGGGCAGTGAAAATGTATTGGCCGTGTGCAGCAGAGCATAGAGAAACACAGAACTCCAGGCAGCTGCTGCCATGTGGACACTAGCTCTGCTGCCCAGGAGGGTCCCGTAGTGCAGGGGTTTGCAGATGGCAACGTAGCGGTCGTAGGACATGATGGTGAGGAAAGAATACTCTCTGCAGATGAAGAACATTATGAAAAATACCTGTGCAGCACATTCTGGATAAGAGATTATTCTTGTGTCCCACAGGGAATTGGTCATGGATTTGGGGACTGTGGTGGAGATGGAGCCCAGGTGAAGGAGGGAAATGTTAAGGAGAAAGAAGTACATGGGGGTGTGGAGGTGATGGTCACAGATTATGGTGGTTATGATGAGGCCGTTTCCCAGGAGGGCAGCCAGGTAGATGCTCAAGAAGATCCAGAAGTGCAAGAGCTGCAGCTCCCGTGTGTCTGCAAACGCCAGGAGGAGGAACTGGGTGATGGAGCTGCTGTTGGACATCTGCTGCCCCTTGCATGGGGCACTGTCATAGGAGGAAAAGACAGAACTGTGTTATGGGGGTCTTCTCCTAACAAAATCAAGTCATTTCTTGATTCACCCTCTCCCTGCTACACGCACTCTGTTCAGAGCAGAGGGATCCACATCACTTCACTCAGTTCCTCACCCTTTTTCTTAAGGTCTCAGCATCCACTTTCAACCCAGGACAGTCATGGCTCATTTAACAAACACAACAATTTCTTCTATCTCATAGCATCTCTGCACTTCTCCATGGGGCTTCCAGGTAACACAACGATGTGACAGGACAGGTTTTCATTCTCGAGGGAAGATCACAGCTAGTACGGACATGTCAAGGAGACATCCAAGAGTTCTCATGATGGCATTTAATGAAGGGAGATTCATCTCCTTCCACAGCACCACTCAACGCACTGCTCAGAGCCTCACATTTCAGAGCAAAGCTGGGACAGGGGTTCCCATGGACACAACTGCAGGAAAGGAGCCACAATGTCAGGGTGTGACTGTGCAACTGAAACTCCCATCCCCAGAAAGCCTGGCAGCAAGAACAAGAGAACAACAGCAGAAACACAGACAAGGGGAGAAAGAGAGTGAGGGTCTGTCTGGGAGAGGCCAGAGCAGAGGCAACCGGGCACGCAGACAGCGTTACCCTTCCCCAGCTGTGCACGGCCCCTCCCAGACACCAACAATGCCGGGCAGTTTCTCTCAGCCCCTGTGCTCTGGAGAGGACACTGGAGCTGTGGCTGCAGAGGAGGTGGTTCAGCCTTGGATCCCAGATCCCTGAGAGCAGAGGCTTTGCTGTGTGGGAGAAAAGATAAAGGACCTTTCTTAGAGAAAGGTGTTTGCTTTGGATGCGATCACACAGAGTTTTTACAAATTTTCCCTCCTACAGGAGCTCCTGCTTTAGTTTGCTCTCATTCCCTGATGGTGTCTCTGCTGCCTGGGTCTTTTCCTCCTTGGAGGTGTTTCCCTGTCTCATGTCTTTTCCTTGCTCACAAACCCGAGTCCAAATAATTTACACTCACCTACACAAACCTGCCTGTTTACAGGGCACTGACTGCGTGCACGTTCGTTTTCGATGGTTCAAAAAGGCAGAAGAACAGCAGAGGTGGTGCTGGTGTGGTCCACAGGCAGTGAAGTTGATATATGTATTTTAGGAGGAGCTGTAACCAGATCTTCTGACCACTCAGGGAAACAGCTCAAGAACCTCAAAACTTGTTTAAACATTAAAAACCTTTCCTGTTTTTCTCTTTCCCTCCCTTCACCCTCTTCGTCAAGACCCTGACAGAGCAGGAAACTGAAAATTTAGGTAATCTCTTTATCATTATATAAAACTGTACCCTGACATTCCTCTGGAAATGTTCTCTGTGAAGATTCCTGTTGCTGATCTGGAGCTGTGAGCAGCCCTGACACAAACAGCACCCTCACAAGAGCAGAAGGAAATTTTCCGACTCTTTCAGGGCTCACTCCTTCCATCCACAGCTTCTCCCCACAGCCCATAGGAAGCTCCCCGGGCAGGCTGAGTGCTGACCCTGGCAGGGGGCAGAGTCCCTTCCCTGGCACACAGACCCTGGGCTGCAAGAACCCTCCTCTCAAGGACAACCCGGGGCATCCCTGAGTGCACAGCCCTGCACTCGTCCCCAGCAGAAGGCAGTCCTCATGCCCTGTCCCTCTGACAGTGCCACAGGGGAGCCCTGCTCGGCAATAGGTTCTTCAGCAGAGACACTGGGAGAGACATCCTGACAGATCCTGCAAACTGTGACATTTTCCAGCTTTAGGGGATCCCTCCAGGAGCCTCACATGCGTTGTTCTACAGCCAGAGACTTAGTGCGTGAAGGGCTGTGAGGATTCTTCCCTCAGTGATCTCTCAGGATGCTCCCATCCCACACTGCCTTTAACCTCTCTCTGCCTCCCTCCTCTCCCCTCTCACCTTCAGGCAGTGCCCTCAGCCCTGCTGTGCTTTGCAGAGGAGCTGCTCCTGGGCAGTGTTTGGTCTTTGCAGTGCTGCCCACTTGCCATGAGCTCCCTCCATGCCAGGAGCCCAGCCCAGCTCAGCAGCAGAGGGGCAGTAAAAGGCAGCACTCCTCTGGGCTCCATGGAGGTGTCCCTGGGGCTCCAGGGACTGAAGGAATCCCTGATGTTCCCTCCATCAGCTGTGCAGAAATATTTCTTTCCTGCAGTCACCATACAAACCTTCCCTCCGGTGTTAAGAAAAAGGGATGCAAGTTACAGGGGGGCAATGAGAGAAATGGTGGGGCTGAGGAGATGAGGAGCAAGGCTGTCTATGCAGTGTCAGACCCCAAGGGACTGTTTCTCCATGCTGCCCAGACCTCCTGAGGAGACACTCTGCATTAATGTCAATTGGAGAATGGTTCTGTCACCTCTTCTCTGAGCTGAAATTTAATGAAAGAAAAACTTCAAGTTAAAATATATTTTTATTAGGGGTGATTTTAAAACTTCCAGTTTAACCTCTCTGGGATATGACTCCAACGATTTGTACAAGCCTTGACGACCTGAAGGAAACTGCAGGAAGAAAAAGTGCTTGTTAAGAATTTCTGTATTTTAATGAGACCCAGGGTGTATTCGCTGCTGAGTCATTGAACCTCAGCTTCTTCAAAGAGATTGAACAAATCTCTAAAGAAGTAAAAGGCAAAACTCAGAAAACCTTGAAGTATTAATGGGTCTCAGTGAGGATTGTTGGTGACAAAGTCCCTGCAGGGAATCGTTAGAGCAGATAGTTGGAGGCCATGATTGCAGGGAGGCAAAGGCACTCTGTAGGCATCTGTAAGGCTGAGAAAAGCCTTGGTTTGCTTGGTGAAGCAGAAAGACCAAGCCCTGACCCCCAGGGAAGGCAGATCTGGCTGTGACTACAGTGACCCTGGCGTCATGAACATTCTCACATTGCTGAATCAAAGTCAGAGTAGTTATTCCATTTAATGCCAAACACAGGCCCGTAGAGTTCCTTGAGATGCCAAGGCTCTCACACACAGCTCCATGCAAGTGCAGAAGAGTTGGGTCATAGAAGGTTGAGGTCATAAAAATCTTGTGTCATGGAAGAGTCATAGAAATAACCAGTCCAAAAAGTCTTACTGTAATCAGGTCATGGAAGGGTTAAAGAAGAGTAATGCCATAGAACAGTTAGACAAGAGTCAGGTCATACAAAATTCAGGTGATAGTCGTGTCAGGCCATAGAAGGATTTTGTCACAGAAGAGTTCGATCATAGAGTCAGAGCAAAGTCAAGCCATAGAAAGCCATAAAAAGGTCAGATAAAGTTGGGTCATAGAAGACTTCTCCCAGAAGATCTGGTTCACAAAAGGCTCCAGTTTTAGAAGAGTCAAGCCATAGAGGAGTCCTGGAAGCGTGGGGTGGTAGAAGAGCCAAGTCAAAGGAGATTTTATTTTGGAAGATACATAGAAGCTTTGAGTCATAGAAGGGTCATGGAAGAGTTGAGTCACAGAAAGGTCATAGAAGTGTCGAGTCATAGAAGCATCATAGAAGGGCTGAGTTCATGTAGAAGAGTCAGGTCATAGACGTGAAAAGTCATAGAATCATAGAATCATAGAATGACCTAGGTTGGAAAGGACCCATAAGGATCATCAATTCCAACTCCTATTCCTGCGTAGCATAGTCCCAATATTCACACTATGGTTCTGAGGGCATTGTCCATAGAGGAGATGGCTCATATAATATTCAGGGCATAGAGGTGTCCTAGAGGAGTCAGGTAATAGAGGGTCAGGTCACAGAAGGGTCTGTTAATAGTAGGACTGGGTCATAGAACAGTTGGGATATGGAAGGGTCTGGTCCCACAGTGTCCCAGAAGAGCTGGATCATAGAACAGTTTGGTAATAGATGCGATCTGATTGTAGAAGCAGCACAGATGACTCATGTCATAGAAAAGTTGAGTCATAGAAGAGTCATAGACTATCAGTTCATAGAAAGTCACATCATGGAATAGTCATGGAATAGTCAGAGGATAGTCAGGTCATGGAAGGCCATAAATGGTTGTGTCATGAAAACCTGGAGTCATAGAAGGGCCAGATCATATGAGAGATGGGTCACAGAAGAGTTGGATCATAGAGAAGCTGGGTCATAGAGGGTTATTAGAGGAAATCTCACAGAAAGTTCGTGTAAGGGTTGGGTCATAGAAAGGGTGGGTCGTAGAAGGTTCATTTTTTTAGAAATGTTGTTACA
This sequence comes from Dromococcyx pavoninus, assembly GCA_033558185.1. Classification (NCBI taxonomy): domain Eukaryota; kingdom Metazoa; phylum Chordata; class Aves; order Cuculiformes; family Neomorphidae; genus Dromococcyx; species Dromococcyx pavoninus. Next base: position 2,636,163 of record JAUMJL010000133.1, on the reverse strand, counting down.
TAGAAGACTCAGATCATGGAAGGTTCGGGTCACAGACAAGTCAGGAGAAAGACGGGGTGACAAAAGAGTTGTGTCAAAGAAGACTTTGATCATAGGATGTTTATAGAAATGTTGGGTCATAACTGGCTCATAGAAGAGTTGGGATATAGAAAGGTCAGGTCATAGAAGCGTTGGGTCATAGAAGCTTCGGGTAATAGAAGAGACATTGAAGAGTCATTTATAGAAGAGTCTGGTCATAAATGATTCATAGAAATCATAGATTCATAGAAATGAGGGGTCATAATACATTCGGGTCATGAAATAGTCGTAGAAAGTCATATAACTGTCAGGTCATAAAATAATGGGGTCATAGAAGAGGTGGCTCATATAAGATTTGGATCATGGGGGACTAATATGAGGGTCAGGTCATAGAAATCTTGGGTCACACAATGAAGGTGAGACAATATCTGAGCAAGGGAAATCCAGTCCCCTTCTCTTTGAGACATCTGGAAATGAGATCCTAGTGGGCAAGGTCTCGGGCACAGCCTTTAGTTCCCCTGCTCATCCATTGGCCGTTTCTGAAAAGGACATGTGTGGCATATGAGGCACAGACTCAACTTGTGGTGCACATGAGGCAGAGTTTATTTCTCAGGCAGTGCGAGTGAGACAAGTGAGCCAAATGCTTATTCTACAAACTGTACTTTACACATCTTTTACCTGGATGCTCGTCCTTCTATGGCTGCCACCCTGATAAGGCAGCTGTTGGCAGGAGTTGTCTTCCCCCTGCTTCTCACGCTCTATGTAGCAATCCACTATCAGTATTCCCATGCACTCAAATCCTGTTTACTTCAGCATTTTCTCATACCCTTCTGTTTATTTCAGCGGCCTGCTCTTGTCCCTTTCTTCTACAGTGTAGAACACGTTAAGCATCTCAGCCTTTTCCTCATCCCCTGTAGCAATGTTCCCCTCCATATCCAATAAAGGATGGAGATTCTCCTTGGGTCTCTTCTTCTGTTGATGTATTTGTAAAAAAAATTGTTGTTTCTTACAACAGTGGGCAATGCATTCGAGCTGGGCTTTTGCCTTTCTAATTTTCTCCCCACACAACCTAAAGAGACCCCTGGACTCTTCTAGAGCTGCCTGCCCTTTTTTCAGAAGTGATAAACTTTCTTTTTCTTCTCTAGTCACAGCAAATATTCCTTGTTCAGTCAGGCCGTTCTCTTTCCCATTCATTTGTCTTGCAGCACATGGGGACAGCCTGCTCCATCGCTTTTAAGATTTCCTTCTTAAAGAATGTCCAGCCTTCCTGGATCCCTTTTCCCTTCACAACTCTTGCCGAAGGGCCCACTTTCCAGACAGCAGGAGCGCAGGGCACGAATTTGCCCACCACTCTCTCCTTCCCTTTTCCACCTCTCCCACTGGGTTTCAGAGAGTCTGTATGCCAGTTTGGGGGTTACGGTTTGTGCACGATGGAGCATATTTATATTTTCACAGAGTTACCTTATTAAAAATATAACAATTTGAAGTCAAAATAAAACAAAATAGTGGCCACGGGGAAAAAAAAAAGAAAGCAACCACCAATAATACCACCACTGTCCTTCCACCACCCCCCAAAACCGCACACCACACTACAGAAACCAAACCCCAAAACTGCGAAGAGCTCAGCAACGTCGGATCCCAGACACTGCGTGATCGCCCTGTCCCTGAATTCTACCAGCAGACTGCAAATGCATGACAGTGAGCCAAGCAGCTCGTGCCAGGGACTGTCACGTCTGCCAAGTTCCAAGTCAGCCAGCAAGGCAAAAAGGAGGGAGAGCAGTCTTCCCATAAGGTGCGTGTTGGGCTGTGTATACCTTGGGGGCCCAGGCAGAGCAGACAAACTGGCTGGGGTTGTGAAGCCCAGGAGTAGCAGAACTCCACAGTTGTTCTGGGCTGGCAGATCCACCTGGCTCCAGGGCAGCTGGCAGATGTTGCCAGGTCTAGCCTCCTCTGCAGAAGTCAGCGCTGGTTGTCAGCTCTACCAGTCTTTCTCAGGCTGTCAGTTCTTCCCAAATCCATGCAGCTAATAAGTCCACCTGGCACCACTAGGTTATCAGAACTGCCCAGCTACAGAGCAGCTGGTGACAGTGGCCAGGTCTACCTACTTCTGCTGAGTTGCCAGATCGACCAAACTTGTCCAGGTCAGCAGATCCATCCCGCTGCCCTGGGCCTTCAGGGCAGCAGATCGTCCCAACTCTACCCAGGTTGCCCTGTGTACCTGGGTCCAGCAAGCCTGCAGGTCACACAGCACCATTGCGGAGCCCGGTCTACTTGCCTCTGCCAGGTAGTAAGTCTTACTAACTCCACTGTTTTGCCAGGTCTACCCTACTCTGTCAAGAGAGCAGGTCTACCCAGCTATGCCAAACTGTCAAGTCCACCCAACACTGTCTCATTGCCATGTCTAATAGTCTCCACTGGGCCAGCAGGTCCACTAAGCTCTGCCCAGGTGGCTGGTTTTCCAGGTTATGTGGATTGTCAGGTCTACCACACTCACTTCGTCAGAAATTCTACCCGCCTATGCCAGACAGTAGGACTTCTAATATGTGAAGCGTTGCCTGTTCTAACACAGAAGTGCCCATTGCCTGTCCGTGTCTGCGTCACAGCACGGCCACGCAGCACGGCCGTGACCAAGCTGCCAGAGCACTCAGGCCTTACAGCAAGGCCAGGGATCAGAAGGAGAGTCTGGAAGGGGAAAGAGGACAGCTCTGGGAGATCAAGCGCTGGTGTTGCTTTACAGTGCTGTCATGCAGGAACGTTTTCCCCTCCACCCGTGCACACAAGAACTGTCCCTGAAGTTTCAAAAAGGCCTTGGATGAAAGGTCTCAAAAAAAAAAAAAAGTTGCAGCAAGGCCCTTTATAATGTTTAAACACACAGAGAGTGTCTCCTCATTTGCAAATGTACAGTCAGGAAAGAAAAGTGAAGAGTGAATTTGAAAAAGAATGACACCATTACCATTAATGACAATCAATGACACCAAGAGAAAACTAGAGAAGAGAGACTGGACCTGCAATGAGTTACATTGTAGCTGCTATGCAGTAGAAGATTGGCAGTGTATTGTTTCAGAGAAAAGACTATTTTTTAGTTTCCACACTGTATCCTTGATTTCCTTGTTCCTTATGCTATAGATGAGGGGATTCAATGCTGGAGGCACCACTGAGTACAGAACAGACACCACAAGATCCAGGGACTGGGAGGAGACTGAGTGGGGCTTCAGGTAGGTAAATATGACAGTGCTGATAAACAAAAAGACCACGGCCAGGTGAGGGAGGCAGGTGGAAAAGGCTTTGTGCCGCCCCTGCTCAGAGGGGATCCTCAGCACAGTCCTGAAGATCTTCACATAGGACACCACAATGAAAACAAAACAGCCAAATACTAATAAAACACTAAGCACAAGAAGACCAGCCTCCTTGAGGTCAGCATTTCTGCAGGACAGTTTGAGGATCTGGGGGATTTCACAGAAGAACTGGTCCACACTGTTGCCTCGGCAGAGGGGCAGTGAAATTGTATTGGCCGTGTGCAGCAGAGCATTTAGAATTGCAGTGCCCCAGGCAGCTGCTGCCATGTGGAGTCAAGACCTGCTGCGCAGGAGGGTGCCATAGTGCAGGGGTTTGCAGATGGCAACATAACGGTCGTAGGGCATGATAGTGGCAATAAAACACTCTGCACTAAACAAGAACAATAAAAAGAAGACCTGAGAAATACATCCTGAGTAGGATATTTCCCTGGTGTCCCAGAAGGAATTGATCATGGATTTGGGGACTTTTGTCGAGATGCAGCCGAGGTCGAGGAAGGAGAGGTTGAGGAGGAAGAAGTACATGGGGGTGTAGAGGTGGTGGTCACAGGCTATGGTGGTGATGATGAGACCATTTCCCAGGAGGGCAACCGGGTAGATTCCCAGGAAGAGCCAGCTCCTGTGTGTCTGTGAATGCCAGGAGGAGGAACTGGGTGATGGAACTGCTGTTAGACATTTGCTGCCTTTGGACATGAAGCACTGCACAAGAATGAAAGAACAGTCACAAATTAGGGGAGACATCTCCGAGCAAAATCAAAGTAATTTCTCACACTGCACACTCCCCTCTGCTGTTTTCATTTGTATCAGATCGTCAATCAGCTCTGTTCCTGGAGCCCTGCTTGGTGCTACCTGAATGTGTCGTGAAGAGCAGGGCCTCTGCCTTCTGGGTGCCAAGGAGTCAGCCCGGCTCTGCAACAGTGGGGTCATGGGAACAGTGTGGACAACGTTGGTGATAGCGTTGGTGATAAAATTTACTCCTAATGCAAAGGGGCCCATAGACATCTGCACTCCCAGTGCTAAGAAACCACATTCAGAAACATGTTTCAGTAGTAAAATGATTTCAGAGCGCTCTCTAATCTCAGCTAGAGATTATTTTTGATTTCAGGATTTCTCAGCATTTCTGCTGCACTTGGGGAGGTTAATGAGAGTCCTACAAGGTAAGAAGGTTGACTGGTGCAGATTGAGGAGACGTCTTGTGTCCCTTGGTAATGTTCCTGGCTGCCCTTTTTTTTGTAGCTTCCTGAGACAGAGTGCATTCACACTTTCATGTCAACTGGAGGAGGCACCAGGAACTGTTGAGAGTGGAGAAATCCACTGCAAACATGGAGTCTGACATTTTCTCAAGGTCTCATCACCCACTTCCAGCCCAGGACACACGTGGTTCATTACACAAACCCAACAACTTTTTTTCTGTCATAGCATCTCTGTGCTTCTCCATGGAGCTTTCACGTGAAACAAAGATGTGATAGAACCAACCAAACTAAACTCAACCCAACTCAGCCCAACCCAACCCAGCCCAACCCAACCCAGCCCAACCCAACCCATTCCAACCCAACCAAACCCAACCAAACCCAAACCAACCCAACCCAACTGTTTGTTGGCAACCAGCTGATTATGAGCCAGCAAGGTTCCCAGGTGACTAAGAAGGCCAGTGACATCTTGGCCTGTGTCAAAATCAGTGTGACCAGTAGGTCAGGAAAGTGATTGTGCTTCTGTACTCAGCACTGGTGAGACCGCACCTCAAGTACTGCGTTCACTTCTGGCTCCCTCACTATAAGAAGGACAATAAGGTGTTGGAGCGTGTCTAGAGAAGAGCAAGGAGGCTGGTGAAGGGACTGGAGAATGAGTCCTTTGAGAAGTGGCTGAGGGAACTGGTGTTGTTTAGCTTGGAGAAGAGGAGGCTGAGGGGAGACCTCATTGTGATCTATAGCTCCCTGAAAGGAGGCTGTGGGAGAGCGAGCATTGACAAGTGACAGGTGATGGGACAAGAGGAAATGGCCTCAATTTGTGCCAGGGGAGGTTCAGACTAGATATTAGGAAGAATTTCTTTACTGAAAGTGTGTTCAGGCACTGGAGCAAGTGCCCAGGGAGGTGGTTGAGTCACCATCCCTGGAGGTGTGTAAAAAATGGGTAGATGAGTATTTGAAGGACATGGTTTAGCAGAAGATGGGTACGGTTGGCCTCGATGATCTCAAAGGTCTTTGAAACTGGAAGGTTCTATGAACCTATGATTTTATTATTCTATGATTGATTCTATGATTTTATGCTTCTATGATTCTATGCTTCTATGATTCTATGATTCTATGATTCTATGATTCTATGATTCTATGATTCTATGATTCAAGCCAACCCAACCCATTTTAACCAAACCCAACACAACCCAACTCAACTCAACAAAACCCAACAAACTCAACCCAACTCAACTCAAACTCAACCCAATTAAACCAAATCCAACTGAAATAAACCCATCTAAACCAACCCAACCGAACTCAGCCAAACCCAAACAAACTCAACGCAAATCAACCAAAGCCAACCCTACTCAACCCAGTCCTAACCAATTCAACTCAACCCAACTAAATCCAACTCAACCACACCCAGTTTAACCCCACACAAATAAACCAAACCCCAAAAAACTCAACCCAAATTAACCCATTCCATGATTACAAGATCTTCAGTGTCTCTTCCAACCCAACTTAACCCAACCCAACCCAACCCAACCCAACCCAACCCAACCAAAACTACGATTCAAAAGTCTTTGAGGTCACTTAAAACCAAACCAAATCAATTCAATGATTCCAAGGTCTTTGAGATGCCTTTCAACCCATCCAAACTCAACTCAACCAAGCAAAACTTAACCCAACCCACATCAACCTATCCAAACCTGACTAAATTAAACCCAACCCACACAAACAAAATCACCCAACCCTTCCTAACTCAAACGAATTCAACCCAACACAACACAATTCAACCCTATCGACGAAACCCAACTCAGCAAAATCCAACCCAACCCAACCCAACCCTACTGAACTCAATGCAACCAATCCAAACTCAACAAAAACCGACTAAACCCTACCCAACCCTATCCAACCCAACTAAGCTGAACTCAACCCAACTCAATGCAATGCAACTAAATCCAACCCAACCCAATTAAACCCAAAACAGTCTTCCTCAACCCAAGTCAACCAAAACCAACCCAACTCAAAAAAATACAACCCAAAATAACTCGACCAAAACTCACCCAACCCAACTAAATCCAACTCAAATGAACCCAACCCAACTTAACTTACCCATCCCAAACATACTCATTCCAACCAAACTCAATCCAACAATACCCAACAGAACGCAACTCAACGTCACCCAACCCAACCTTACTCAACCCAACAACACCCAAATCAACCAAACCCAACCCAACATAACTCAACCCAACCCAACCAAATCCAACCCAACTAAACCCAACTCAAGCCAAATCAACCCTACCCAAACGAAATCAACTAAACCCAGCTCAACCCAACACAACCCAACACAACCCAACTAAACCAATAATAACCCAACCCTACTCAACTTTACTCAACAGAACTCAATCAAACTCAACCCAACTCAACTAAACCCAACTCACGATTCCACAATTTTGGAGGACCCTTCCAATTCAACCCAACCCATTCCCTGATTCCGTGATATCGGTGGACCTTTCAAGCATATCCAGTGGTTCTACAACCTTCAAGGTCTCTTCCAACAAAAAACAACCCAACCAATCCCAACAAATCCCAACGTAACTCAAAACCAACTTAACCCATCCCATTCCATGATTCTAAGGCCTTTGATATCCCTTCAGACCCAATCCAACCCATTCTATGATTAAAAGGTTGTTGAGTTCCCTTCCAATCCAACCAAACCCATTCCATGATTGCACAATATTTGGCATCCCTTCCTAACACAACCCAACTCAACCTAACCCAACCAAACCCCATGCAAACCAACCCAATCAGACCCAACTCAAGCCAACTCAACCCAACCCAACTAAACCCCACCAAACCCAACTCAGCCCAACTAAACCCAACTTAACTCAACCCTACCAACCTCAACCAAACTCAACTCAACCAAACCAACCTCAACCCAACGAAATCCAACACAACACAACCCAAAGAAACCCAACAAAATCCAACCTAACTCGACCCCAGTAAACCCAACCCAACTTAATACAAACCAATTTAACCCAACCCAACCAAACCCAACTCAGCCTAAATCAACACAGCCCAACATAACACAACCATACTCAAACGAACCAAATAAAAAAACAACTCAATCCAACCCACCTGAACCCAACTCAACTGAACCTGACAAAATTCAACTCAACCCAAACAATCTTAAACTGACTTATCTTAACCTAACCAACCTCAATGCAACCCGACTCAACTAAACTCAACCCATCCAAAATCAAAACAAGCCAACTCAACCCAACTCAACCCAACCCAACCCAACTTAACCGAAATCTACTCAGCACAACACAACACAAACAAAACCAACACAACTCAACCCATGATTCCATGATCTTGGAGGACGTTTCCAACCCATTCTGTGGTTCCATGATCTTCAAAGTCCTTTCCAAGCCCACCCAACTCAACACATTCCATGATCTTCCATGAACTTGGAGGATCTTTCCAACCCAACCCATGATTCCATGATCTTCAGGTTTTCTTTTAAACCAACCAAACCCAACTCAACCCAAACTATGATTCGACGATCTTAGAAGGATCCTGGTGGCACCTGGTGGCACCTGGCAGCTCTGTGGAGAGAGATCTTCCGACCGCCAGACCTTAAACTACCTACATTTCCCCTCTCCCCATGCTTAATTAAATCGGTGAAAATACAACAATTTTAAAAAACATTATAATCTTAGCAAACCATTATACTAAATATGTTTTGTTCTTATGCTATGCTTTATAACGATTCATTGCCTTATTAGAAACATAAGGCACGTTAAACAAGGGACTTATCTTTCTTATAAAATGTATAAAACTTAAAAACTTGTAAACACAAGACAATTAAGGAGTCAGAATAAAGTGCCAATGAGGTAGCTTAAGGATTCAACTAGGGATAATAGGGTACAACTTGAAATAACTAAGGATAGCTAGGGGTAAACCTGAGAAACATTTTTCTTCATGTCAGAGCATAAGGCACACCTTAGAGCAATTGTTGGTGTTCCATAAACATGATGGTAACTCTTTCTTGTTGCCTTCAGCGAAGGTGTGGCGACCTGGTTCAGGAACGGCACGGCAACCAACCCCAGGCCGCTCAGGCCATCTGCTCACAGACACCAATGTGGTAAACGGAAAATGGCGTTTATTGATAGATAATACAGGTTTATATAGCTAAGGTCTACAACGTCACTTACGCCTGCTGACATCATGAACTAAACCTTATTGGCTACTGGGAGAGGGGCCCTATCTTTCCGTACAACACGATATCTTCCGGCTGCCGGACCTTAGCTATCAACATTTCCCCCCTCCCCATGCTTAATTATGTTGGTTAAAAACAAAGGACTTATGTACCTTATTTTATCATATATTATCCTATCTTATATCATCTTATGTTATATATCTTATCTCATATATCTTATCTTATATATCTTATCTTATCAGCCTAGAAAATATATATAAAAACTTATAAAATGTATAAACTTATAAATGGTAAGGCAGTTAGGGTGAGGAACGAAGGAGTTAAAAGGCGAGTGGTGTTAATAAGGTAGCTTAAAGATCAGTAAAGACAACTAGGACTATTAAAGTGCAACTTGGAATAGTGAGGATAGGTAGAGGTAGAGTTGAGAAACTTTTTTCTAAAAGGAAAAACAAAAGGCACTCTTCAGAGCAACTGTTGGCGTTCTACAAACATGAAATTAACTTTTTCTACCCGACTCTTGACAAATGATATGAGCTTGTTTAGTATGCAGGTCCGAAGATCAGTGCAATTATGATCATTATAACTGGCCCCATCAACGAAGACATTAGGGTGGTTAGCGATGGTGAATAGTTAAACCATGATCCAAAGTATCCTTGTTGGGCCTCTCTTTCTCTTTTTCTTTCAGCTAAACTTTCTCTCAATTTTGCCATTGAATCTCTAACTACCCCGGTGTGATCAGTATAAAAGCAACATTCCTCTCCCAAGGCTGCACAGATGCCTCCCTCGTGCATAAACAGGAGGTCTAATCCTCGCCTGTTCTGTAGGACTACTTCTGAAAGTGAGGAGAGGGATTGTTCCAGAGCAGACACAGATTTCTCGATTCTTAGCAGGTCTTCATCGATGACGGCTTGTAATTGATTTAGGCCTCGCCATTGGGTCACCAGGGAGGTCACTCGTGTGGCTGTACCGGCTGCTCCCAGGCCAAGCAGTGTTGCTATTTTTACGGCTGTTAATACTTCCCTTCGTTGAAGTCTATTGTTCATATTTTCCCACTGATCGTAAAATTTTTCTTCTGGATAGTACAGGACCCTAAGAACAATCAAAATTTGCACACAAAAGTCAGCAGCATCTCTTAAAATCTTAAGGGACACACAGGGTGTTACTCCTGTCTGTTGGCAAACCCACATCCCAGGCTCAGATGGGATTGCCCATTTATAGGTTTCGTCAATTGCAAAGGTCTGCACACAAACACTAGTGTCTTGGCTCACTGCATTACCTAAACACATTCCTTCACCTCTAACTTGGTTTACGACAATTCCTCTCCATGGTGTGCTCCACTTACACTGACTAGGATTACTATCTAATGAATAACTAAAAGGAGCATTGAGAGCAATGCCTTTGTAAAAAGGTGGATTCACGTCATAACATAACCAACAAGAACGTGTAAGATTTGGGTTTGACTGATTCAATGACAAAAAGGTAGCATCTAACACATCAAAAAATGGCTTACTAAACAGGTAACTATTTTGGCTCTTAAACAGGTGAATGGGATCTATGATAGGTTTATTTGAGGGAACTATCTGCTTAATTGTTGGAGGACTGGCCAAAACAGTGGTGGAGGCTAACAGATTGCTTTTGTTCGTTTTATTGGCCTTTACTTCCCGCTTTTTGCTATAGAATCGTCCTCCCCTATCTTTGCTGGATTCCCAGTATTTTAATCCCCAAGTTTTGTTGAAAATCCATAACTGATCGTGTTTGTTCATTACTTGCAGTATAAAATACCTGCAACGCTCTTTCCCAGCTGTGCACCTGACGCAATTAAGAGGTCCCCATTGGATTTTCAGGTATTTGTCCTCATCTGCTCCAGGTTTCCAGTCAGAGGCTATGGTCTTGCATCCCCAATAGGCACAATAGTACTTGCCAGAGGCATTGCAATAAGTTCGGCAAGGATTAAAGTAAGGGCACATGTAGTACATCGTGTGTTCTAAACATGGACTTACAGGGACTAACTCACAGGGAGATACTTGGAAGACAGGGGGTGCTGCAGTGATGACTGTGCGTAAAACCATAGGTTTATCCAGCCTGCCGAACACCCATTCCCATGGTGGATGTTGATACAAACCACTAGATGATGGCACCAGTGCTAAAAATAAAATCATACAGAGATATCGTGACCCTCCCCTGTGGGGATTCTCCTTGCATGGTTTGGATTCTGCTGACGCGGGAACCCTAGGCGTAGACACGGTGTTTATCGATCGATCATCATCTCAGACCAGTGGAGCGTACGGGTTACGAGGGCGCCCAAGGATCCAGTCCTGTGAATAAAGACTCACAGTTTTCGTTAGATTTATTCTGAAGGTCTGGTTTGATAGACTTAAGTGGGCACCACTTAACTCTACCATCTTTTTTGACAGCGGCATACCCTCGCCCTGTCAAGACTAGTTTCGATCCTCGTTCCCATTCTCCCAGTCCATTTCTAACTATGACTGACGGGCCTTCTTTCCAGTGCTCGAGTGGCCCAATGTTTTTGGGTGGGACTATTCACCTCCTCCACCCGGGGGAATTGATTTAACACTAGCAGACATGCCTGGTCCCCTGAGGGAATGGTGTTGACAAACCCTTCTGTTTTTGCTAATACCTCCAATTTAGATTTCAGAGTTTGGTTCGCCCGTTCCACTATGGCTTGCCCTGTGCTATTATATGGAATGCCGTGTATTAAAGAAATACCCCATTTCAGAGCAAATGCTTGAACAGATTTAGACACGAAATTTGAACCGTTATCTGTTTTGATCTGATTAGGGATGCCAAGCCATGCCATAGCTGTTAGCCAATGTTGAATGGTTGCTTTAGAATTAGCTCTAAGGTGTTGAGTAGCTACGATCATTCCACTATATGTGTCTACAGTCACGGCTAGCCATGCTCGAGGTTTCAGCAACTGGCAGAGTGTAAAATCCGTCTGCCACAGCTCGGAGTCTTTAAGACCTCTAGGGTTTATCCTGCTGGACCACAGTGGTGCTTTCTGACAGTGGGGGCATGTAGCCACTCTACGTTTCGCGTCAGTGGCTGAAATCCCACATCTCTTTGCCAATGTTTTAGCTCCGATGTGGAGAGACTCATGTAACTGCCGGGCATCTCTTAGTGTCCACAGTCCCTTTGCAGCAGCGTCTGCTTTGTCGGTACCGGTTTGGAAAAAAACCTTAATTGGACTATGACTATTGACATGGATGACCGATATAGTGCCCTGTTGAGAAAAAAGTGCTTCTTCTAGTATCAAGGCTACTGTGGATGTTGACACACCAGGCCCTGACATGGCCAAACAAAGTTTGGCTACAAACATCGAGTCAGTTACTATGTTGAGATGTTCTGTTGGGAAGAGTCCGCACGCTAGTGCTACGGCCGTCGCTTCCAATTGTTGGACAGAAAGAGCATAGTTGGTCATTTTAACGCAGTGTCATTCTCCTCCCAACTGCCAAACTGCTGCCGCCGTTGAAGTCACTGAGGATGCGTCCGTGAAGACTGTTTGTCCCGGTTGAGGACGGTCTGTGATCTTCCATGGAAGGTCGATGTTGACTATTGCCAACATTTGAGTCCAGGGGGGCTTTGCAGCGTAACAAAATTCTCCACCAAATCCGACGAGAGCTATGGCCAGATACTTTGACATCGCTACCGATTGTCTTGAGAGCTGTTTGCGAAAGGACCACCATATCCTGGCAGGTTCAATGCCTGGATGTCTTAAGGCGAGTTTTCTGCCTTTCATGATGAGATTACCGAGGCACTCAACTTCCGGAGAAAATGCATATGACGGTTTTCCTAGGACTACCCATTGTATTGGTTGGGTTTTTTCAGTGGGACCCTGAGCTAATGCTCCTACTCCCCCTTTTTCCGTGAAATGCACATACAGATCAAGCGGTATACCCGGGTTCCAACTAACGAGCGTACCCGATGACATCTGCTGCTCGACAAAGACGAGAGAGTTCATTGCTTCTATCATCAGGGTTTTGTGTTCCCATGGGTTCTTTCCTTTCAAAAGATCATACAGAGGAGCCATGAATTCAGGAGGGATCAGAACAATATTGCGGAGCCATTGCAAGGATCCCACTAACTTCTGCATATCATGAAGTGTTTTAATATTCCAATAGATCTTTATTTGAGGGGGAGTTACATAAGAACTTGTGATTCCCACTCCAAAAAACTTACACATGGTCCTCTTAATTTTTGCACTTGCGATTTCGAACCCATTCGCTTTCAAAGTATCTGAAACTGTTAACACCAGCTGGTCCACTTGATTTCCTGACGGTGCAGCAATTAAAATATCATCTATATATTGAATGATAGTGGCACTTGGTTTAGTAGATCGGATCGGTGCTAATGCTCGATCCACTGCGATCTGGCAGATAGTAGGTGAATTGACCTTACCTTAAGGTAGACTTTCCACTGGAAGCGTAGGTTGGGGCGTTGGCTGTTTGGAAACACAACAGAAAAAGCAAACTGTTCTTCGTCCTCCTCATGCAGGGGTATCGAAAAGAAACAGTCCTTAATATCAAGGAAAGCACAAAGTTGTCCCTCGGGTATCATAGAGTTCATAGGCAACAATGTTTGGACAGGGCCCATAGGTTGGATTATCTTGTTTACTTCACGCAGGTCATGAAGGAGACGGAACCCCTTGCCGGTTTGTGTGGGTATTACAAAAACTGGAGTGTTCCATGGACTAGTGAAGGGCTCTATGTGACCTTTCTGTAGCTCACGGTCAATCAGCTCAAGAAGAGCATCCATTCGAGGCTTTGATAGAGGCCACTGCTCGACCCAAACTGGGTTAGATGATTTCCATTTCAATCTAATTGGTGGGGGTGGGTGCAGAGCAGGGGCCCTTAAAATAAATTTGTCACCCTGGCTTTTAACAGAGCTAAAGCGTCCCTTCCCAACAGGGGTGGGACTCCTGATATGACATATGGAAAAAGGGTGATGGTTTTCTCTGGTCCTTCGTCAGTGTGAAGCATGATTGCTACCAATTGAGCACTCTTCCGAGCTCCTGTTAATCCTCCAACCCCACCCACCATGGGGGCATCCTCTAATTTCCAGCGAGGGGGCCAATACGTATCAGGAATGACTGCAACATCTGCTCCAGTGTCAATTAAATATGGAACGCTAATTGTGGTATCATTTGAGGTATTATAGAGGGAACAGATTCCCCACACCACTGGTGGGTTATCGCACTTTATTGCCAGGGCCACCCTGGGGTCTTCCCCCCAAAAGGTGGTTCCTGCTGTCCCTAAGACAGAGGTGGATTCGGCTGGACCGTTGGTTGGACCTTAAAGTTGGCTGCTTGTTGAGAGGGCAGTGGGTTTGGGAGCACCCCCCCACCCCCTTCCAGGCTTGACATAGTTAGGCCGCCTCGTGTTCCAAGTGGGAGAGGGCTGTGCACGGCCCGGGTGCCCTCTCCCCTTCCCGTTTCTCTGCGATTTAGATTTGCATTCCCTAGCGAGATGTCCTTTCTTTCCACAGGCCCATCACAGTCCTCTGTATAGATTTTGGCTTAGGGGGCGTGCTGTTAAGTAATTCCCTGATTGGAGGCAGTTTACCCCCACATGGCCTGTCTGGCTGCATTTAAGACATGCCATCGCATTAGCTATTGTGGTGCGAAAAGCCACTTGGATCGGGGCCAAATGCTCTTCATTTGCGACATGCTTAATCATGTCTGCAATACTTGATACTGCTGGTAGTGATCGTAGGACTTCTTTGGTTTTTGCATTACACTGCTGACGTAAGCAGTCTGCAACAACCGGACCTTTTGCCTCTGGAGGCAAAGACGAGGAGTCAACTGCTGCTTGGAGGCGATCTACAAATTGTGTAAAGCTCTCACTTTCATTTTGCTTTATTGTGGACCATGGCGATGGCTTAGCAATAACTCTAGAGGCTGTGCGAATGGCTTCTCTGCCTGCACGAGTAGTCGCCATAACTTCTTGGGATCGCAAGCCTTGGGCTTGTGCCTGAGGGGTTATCATGGTTGGATCTGTCCCCATCAGTCATTGTAGGCTAGAGCCATGCAGTGGGTTATCCGCCCCAGTTACTTGAGCTACTTGCTTTGTAACGTTGTCCTCCTATTCTTGTTTAAAAACAATCATCCCTGCCCCATCAAAAATTAATCTACAAGTTTGGTTTATATCAAATGGGAGCATATCATCTCCCCCCAAAATCCCATCTATGAGGGTGGAGACCATGGCAGAATTAAGCCCTTTGTCCGCAATTGCTTTAACAATCGCTTGTATATCCTTAGGGTTTATTGGCGAGTGGACCCTTTGTCTCCCATCCATCACCCGGACCAGGAACGCTAGCGTGGCTGCTGGAGCCCAATCGGCACACACAATCTTTATTTTTCTCCAGTCCCTGAGAGGGATTTTCTTCCCCTGCGATCCCTTTTCATTCCGAAAGGGAATATATCCTTCTTTCCTGCCGCTCGGCGCCATCTTGGGGCGCATAGGGCGGTAGACTAACCAGGATATCCTGAGACTCTGATTCCTCTGTGACGTGCTTAGCGTCCTCAAGTAAGCCACCCCAGAAGGATTTCACTTGTTCCTGTCCCTTCGTAAGAGAGACGAGGTTTGGGGATTGAGGGGATGTATCACCCTCTGGCCGATCTTTAGGCCCAGCAGAATCATCATCGTCTGGAGGGTGCAGAGTCTGCGTGGCTGCCCCGACTCCCACTTTCGGGGTGAACATCAAGCACTCTCTTGCTGCCACCCAGGTCTCCTGCTCTTGAATAGCCTTTTGCAGGGCCTTCACAATTTTTCCCCAAGCCTTAAGGCGTTTCCCACAGCCTGAGTTTCCTCAGCTAAAGCTTTAGTACACTTATCCCACACTTCAGGGTGGAGAATATCCACCGTCTGGTCAATGACCCCTATTTGTGAAAGTCTCGCAACGGCAAGAGTAAAACCTTTGGGCTTACAATCAATACCCCACTGCTTATGTAATTGAGATACGACCTGCACAAGGGCTTCCATCCTATTGTTGGTCCGGGAACGCCCTCTCCACCGGGCTGGTCCTGCCGCTCCGGCCGCCGTTCACTCGATCAGATGATTTTCTCGGATTCTTTTCTTTTTCCCGGGTTCGTTCTCCCGGGTTTGTGCACTTTACTTCCCGGGTTTCGGCACCACTTGTTACCTTCAGTGAAGGCGTGGCGACATGGTTCAGGTTTGGCTTAGCAACCAAACTCTGGTTGCTTGGTCCATCTGCACACAGACACCAATGTGGTGGATGGCAAAATGGCCATTTATTGATAGATAACACAGGATTATATAGCCGACGTCACTTCAGCCTGCACTTCCGCCTGCTTACATCTTGAGCTAAACCCTACTGGCTACTGGTTACATCATGGACTAAACCTTATTGGCTACTATGGACTAAACCTTATTGGCTACTGGGAGAGGGGCCCTTATCTTTCCGTGCAACACGATATCTTCCGGTCGCCAAACCCTAGCTACCAATATGTTGAGGATGAGGTGTTGAGACTGAAGCATCAGGACATTGAGGATGAGGCATGTAGGTGTCAAGGTACCAAGGTGTCAAAGCCAAGAGAGTTCTGTCCCCTTCCCTTTGGAACCTGGTTCAAAGCCCTCTCAATGAGCCCCACCAACACACAGGCAAGAATCCTTTTCCCCTTTAAGACAGCTGAACCCAATCCGTCACCAGCAGATTCGGTGTAAACCTCTCCGTGATCGAAAACACAAAAATCCCACCAATGGCACCAGTTTCTGAGCTACATTTTAATGTCAGGTGAGTTTTCCTGTCCCTTTCCTTATTCTCCTGTTGGGTCCTATTCCCTACCATGCACCAGCTTCAGGGAAAACTGAGCGATACATTGGGCTTTTCAACACTGCCCTGAAAGCACTGGGAGAAGGACATTAAAGACTGGGATAAACATTGGGCAGAAACCACCTGGTTTGTTAAGAGCAGGGAATCCCCCAATCAAGCTGGTCCTACTCGGTCAGCCCCTCTCCACATGGTAGGAGGGGATAAAGTCCCTGTGTTACATGAACGGAATTACCTGGGGAAAACTGAGTTTCTTCTGCTGTGGGCAAAGACAAACCCACCTGTGGAGTTGCTTTCACTCAAGGGCCTGGACACACTTGGTGGGCAATGCCTAAGGATGGTGACGCTCAATGTGTACCTCAAGGAAATCTACTCTGGGTAAGAAAGCTCAATCTTAACCTGTATAATGTTAAATGCAAGATAATACTAACAGTGTTCACTGAGGGTTTTTCAGAATAAGGAGCCAGATTCATCATGTGCTGACACCTCTAACCTGCAGCCTGTCATAAAGAACCACATTGAGTCTTCATACTATTCTTCTTGCCCTGAGACACTGCTAAAATGAATGGACACCCACAGTCTTGAACAGAATGAACTTTTGTGTGGATTAATCATGAATTAAACTTTTACACGTGTGTATATATATATTTGAAGATGTAAGTGGTGGTTACCTGAGCATGACGTAAATGGTATGGAATAAGTGGTACAGTATTATGGTTAGAGTTAAATTGGGGTTGGTTTCCTGACACTGGCTCAGTCTTGTTAAAGTAATTTTATTTTCTGAAAGCTAACTCCACGTTTTTCAGACAGTTTCTCACTAGAGGTGATAATATGGAATATTGGTGTTTAGAAAGGCCAATGTTTTTATTCTTATTCATCTGGTAACCAAGGCCATCCTCGAGCTGATGAAGAAGATCACACCTGCAGGGAGGGCCAGACAGGAAAGGTGACCCTAAACTGACCAAGGAACAATTCCATCCCATATACATCAGACTCGGTATAAAACTGAGAGATAACAAGGGTCTCCCTCTCTTCTGTGTTGGCAGACATCCAGTCAGGACCTCGTCTGTCTGTTTGCCCCAATCCCAGAGCTGTGCATTCCTGTATCCAGTTCCTGAGCTCACCTTCCTCCTAGTCTTGGACCCTTTACCTCTTAGGAAAGGAGGAAATGGCCATAAACTGCGCCAGAGGAAGTTCAGACTAGATAATAGGAAGAATGTCTTTACCAAAAGGGTGGTCAGGCACTGGAAAAGGCTGCCCAGGGAGGTGGTTGACTCACCATCCCTGGAGGTGATTAAAAAATGGGTACATGAGTTTTTGAGGGACATGGTTTAGGGGATGATGGGTGTGGTTGGACTCGATGATCTCAAAGGTCTTTTCCAAATGGAACATTCTTTGATTCTATGATGTCTGCTTTCCAGCATTTGTGTTGACGTACAATCATCAAAGGTTGTGGGCATGATTACATGTATTGTACATATGAAATATATTTTTTATATATTTTATTGTTTCCTTATTGTTTGCCTTATTATTATTATTATTGATTCTATTTTTATTATTATTGTTATTAATTTAGTTAAAGATGCAGTTTTAGTTTCCAACCTACAAGCATTTTCCTCTGATTTCCCTTTCCCTGGAGGTGGAGGGGAAGGGAACTAAGAGCCCAACTGCTCAGCTATAGCTGCTGAAATTGGCTGGTCTGGGGCTAAACCGTGAAAGTACTTGGGGACATGGTCTGGTGACAGACTTCGCAGGGCTGGATCCGTGGTTGGACTTGATGACCTTAAAGGACTTTTCCAACCAAAATCATTCTATGATTTTATGTGATGATGAAGCATTGGCTGAGGCGCTGGTCACAAGGAGTTATAGCACACGGAGCACTACCTGACTGGCACCCAGTCACTATTGGTGTTACCTAGGGTTTAATTTTAGGGTTAGGTGTCTTTGCTGGCTTTGTCAATGAACATGACATGGGAGTTGAGTACACACTAAGTTTGCCAGTAATACTAAAATGAGAGGAGCCACTGACTGTCTGGAAGGCAGAGAGGCCTTATACAGAGATCTTGATAAGTTAGAGCTAATCATCAACCAAATGACATTCTGCAAGGCAAATGTCGGGTTCTGTACCTGGGACGGTGCGATACTGGAGGTACATATAGGTTGGGGACATCATGCTGGAGTGTAGCCCAGCAGACAGGGATCTGGGGGGTTGATGGTAAGCTTAGTATGAGTCAACTGGTAACTGAAAGGGACGACTGTGTTTATGAGTGCTTTATTACAGGGTACCCAACCAGCTGAAAGAAGTGACTGTCCCACTATACTCAGCATTAGTGTGGCCTCATCTCAAATAATGTTTGCAGTTTTGGGCTCCGCAATATAAGAGGGATTTAAAAATGTTTGAATGTGTCTAAAGGAAGGCTAAAGCATTGTGAAAGGACAAGAGGGCATGACTTACAAGGAGCAGCTGAGGATATCAAGTTTGTTCAGCTTAGAGAAGATGAGCCTGAGGAGTGTCTTCATTGCTGTCTACAACTTCCTCATGAGAAGGACAGAGGGATGTGCTGATCTCTTCTCTCTTATGTCTGGTGACAGTGAAGGAGCGAATTCATAATGCATCAGGGGAAGTTCAAACTGGATATTAGGAAAAAGTTCTGATTGAGATAGTGGTCAAGCACTGCAACAAGCTCCCCAGGGTAGTGGTCACGGCCCCAAATCTGTCAATGTTCAAGAAGGGTTTGGACAATGTTATTAGAAATATAGAGTAACCTTTACGGTGCCCCTGTGGAGTCAGGATTTGAACCTGATGATGCTAAAGAGCTCATTGCAAATGAGGATATTCTATGATTCTATGATTTGTTTTATAAGATCTGAGTTATAGCCATGAAGCTAATCCCTCCAGATTGCCTGAGCCTGACTGTCCCTTCCTAGAGGACAGACAAAGACTGACAGGGAGACAGTCGCAAGCACACTGAGTCCAAGGCAGATAGGGACTTTGTCTGCAGCAGGGAATGATATTGGGACAGGAAGAGATATATTTTTACTATGCCACTGAAAGGGAGATATAATTAAAAGACCCTGATTGTTCCTAGTCATTACTTAGGAAAAATGCTTGTGTCTTTACTTCAACACACATCCCTTACTGAGAATTGCCAATGGTATTTCTGGTATACCTGAGAGAAATGGATCAGCTCTAATTATGTCCATTGCTACGAACCAGGAAACTGTTCTCTTTTTATATATAATGGTGGTGGATTTGGGTATCACTGAGCAAACTGGATGACGGGAGTGATCATAAACTAAAAGTCCCTCCTCCGTGCTTGGAGGTGGGACACATCTGTCATGATTTTCCTGAGACAGGTTCTTGAGGATGTCCAGGGAACATGGCACTGAGGAGGCCCCTCTCTTTTGCATTGTTGTTCTTGCTTCCTTCACTATGACACCTGACTCTACACTGTGAGCACCCTGCTGAGTGCCCTCACCCTGCACACTCTCACATCACAGCTCTGCACTGATGTTCTCCTCTCCTCGGCTCTTTCTAGCACAGCCTGGCCTTTCCGCAGCTCTCCCCACCTCTCCTGTCCTCTCCAACAGCCCAACGTGGTCCAGCCAGAGGAGCAACCCAGTCTGGAATGGTTCTACAGCACAACCAATCGCAGACCGCTGCAGATTTGTGTCCATTCAACTCGAGCCCCAGCCTTTTGAATAGCACAGCAACTTCTTGGGGGACAGAGAGAGGTCTCATCCTGTCCATCAGATCCAAGGCTGATGCTGGCAATAATGACACCAGGAAACAGAGGCCACTCACTCCCAGGCTCTCCTGCACTCATATTGTAGGTGATCCTCAACCCCAGCTGCTTTTGACCTCTTCTCTGCCCCCACAAGGCCTACTAACCAGGACAGCACGAGAGACTTGGGGCTCCTCAGGCAGCTCCTGCATCTCTCCGGTCTCCCTTCCCTCTTCCTGGTGGGTCCTCACTTACTCCCACAGTGCTTCAGACTCCTTGTTTGTGGATACATGGATTCAATCCTTTAATTTTGCGGGACATAACCTTTGAAGGTGCTTCTTCTTCAGAGTCTCCCTTCACTCCCAACCCAGAGCACATGATGAGACCCCATCCTCCCCTCATCCCTCCAAATTCGTTTTTGTGACAGATTTGTATGTTCCATCAGTCCTGCCACAAAGCAAGCCACCTGAGGAGGTAATGGGGAGCCCAGGCAACATCTTTATTGACACTGGAGAGTAAAACTAGAAATTTTGGTCCAATGGAATCGAATGTTATCATGAGCTTAAACCCAAAAACAATGAGTACACAGGGGGAACAGATTAACTAAAGAAATCCATTTCCATGGATATTTTCTTTGTAGCAGCTTTAGATGAAGAGCTCAGCCTTGAAACACCACATCTCAGAGATGGCCTTTTATTGAAGAGCTGCATTTGGACAGGACACACCTGCCACAGTGTTGTGCAAGGGTCAGACAGAACGGGGTTAAACCTCAAGACAAGTAGTGTAGCTCGGAAGTTTAACTAAAGGTAGGATTAACAGAACGGAAAATAACAGACTCCTTGCCTGAGCCGAACTCTGTGAAAGGAGCAGAGAAGGGGAAGCAGGTTATTGTTAATGAAACTACATCCACTGGGCCAGTTTGCCTAGGGTATTCCTGAGCTCCTGATTCCTCAAGGTGTAGATGAGGGGGTTCATTGCTGCAGCCACCATCGAATACAGAAATGAAAGCACCAAGTCGAGGGATGTGGAGCAGAGGAAGGAAGGCTTCAGGTAGGCAAATATAGCAGTGCTCACAAAAACGGAGACCACAGCCAGGTGAGGGAGGCAGGTGGAAAAAGCTTTGTGCCGGCCGTGTTCAGAGGGGATCCTCAGTACGGCCCTGAAGATCTGCACATAGGACACCACAATGAAAACAAAACAGCCAAAAGCTAAACTGAAACTGACCATGAGAAGGCGAACCTCCCTGAGACAGGAGTGTGAGCAGGAGAGCTTGAGGATATGTGGGATTTCACAGAAGAACTGGTCCAAAACATTGCCCTGGCAGAGGGGCAGTGAAAATGTATTGGCCGTGTGCAGAAAAGAATAGAGAAAGCCAGAGCCCCCGGCAGCTGCTGCCATGTGGACACAAGATCTGCTGCCCAGGAGGGTCCTGTAGTGCAGGGGTTTGCAGATGGCAACATAGCGGTCGTAGGCCATGATGGTGAGCAGAAAATATTCTGATGATATCATAAAAAGAAAAAGAAGGACCTGGGAAACACATCCTGTGTAGGAGATGTCCCTAGTGTTCCAGAGGGAATTGGCCACAGATTTTGGGACAGTCGTTGAGATGCATCCAAAATCAAGAAGGGAGAGGTTGAGGAGGAAGAAGTACATGGGGGTGTGGAGACAGCGGTCACAGGCTATGGTGGTGATGATGCGGCCATTTCCCAGGAGAGCAGCCAGGTAGATGCCCAGGAAGAGACAGAAGTGCAAGAGCTGCAGCTCCTGTGTGTCTGCAAATGCCAGGAGGAGAAACTGGGTGATGAAGCTGCTGTTGGACATTTGCTGCCCCTTGCATGGGGCACTGTCATAGGAGGAAAAACAGAACTGTGTTCTGGGAGACTTCTCTGAACAAAATCAAGTCATTTCTTGATTCACCCTCTCCCTGCTACACACACTCTGTTCAGAGCAGAGGGATCCACATCACACCACTCAATTCCTCATCCATTTTCTTAAGGTCTCAGCATCCACTTTCAGGCCAGGACACACAGAGCACATTTCAGAAACACAACCTATCTCACAGCATCTCTGCACTTCTCCATGGGGCTTCCAGGTAACAACGATGTGACAGGACAGGTTTTCATTCTCGAGGGAAGATCACAGCTAGTACGGACATGTCAAGGAGACATCCAAGAGTTCTCATGATGGCATTTAATGAAGGGAGATTCATCTCCTTCCACAGCACCACTCAACGCACTGCTCAGAGCCTCACATTTCAGAGCAAAGCTGGGACAGGGGTTCCCATGGACACAACTGCAGGAAAGGAGCCACAATGTCAGGGTGTGACTGTGCAACTGAAACTCCCATCCCCAGAAAGCCTGGCAGCAAGAACAAGAGAACAACAGCAGAAACACAGACAAGGGGAGAAAGAGAGTGAGGGTCTGTCTGGGAGAGGCCAGAGCAGAGGCAATTGGGCACGCAGACAGCGTTACCCTTCCCCAGTTGTGCACGGTCCCTCCCAAACACCAACAGTGCCAGGCAGTTGCTCTCGGCCCCTGTGCTCTGGAGAGGACACTGGAGCTGTGGATGCAGAGGAGGTGGTTCAATCTTGGATCCCAGATCCCTGAGGGCAGAGGCTTTGCTGTGTGGGAGAGGAGGTAAAGGACCTTTCTTAGAGAAAGCTTTTTGCTTTGGATGCGATCACACAGAGTTTTTACAAATTTTCCCTCCTACAGAAGCTCCTGCTTTAGTTTGCTCTCATTCCCTGATGGTGTCTCTGCTGCCTGGATCTTTTCCTCCTTGGAGATGTTTCCCTGTCTCATGTCTTTTCCTTGCTCACAAACCCGAGCCCAAATAATTTACACTCACCTACACAAACCTGCCTGTTTGCAGGGCACTGTCTGCTTGCACGTTCGTTTTTGGAGGTTCAAAAAGGCAGAAGAAACAGATGGACCCAGCAGAGGTGGTGCTGGTGTGGTCCACGGGCAGGGAAGTTGATATACGTATTTTAGGAGGAGCTGTAACCAGATCTTCTGACCACTCAGGGAAACAGCTCAAGAACCTCAAAACTTGTTTAAACTTTAAAAGCCTTTCCTGGTTTTCTCTTTCCCTCCCTTCTCCCCCTTCGTCAAGTCCCTGACCTCAGAGCAGGAAACTGAAATCTTAGATAATCTTTATATAAAACTGTACCCTGACATTCCTCTGGAAATGTTCTTTATGAAGATTCCCTCCAGGAGCCTCACATGCATTGTTCTACAGCCAGAGACTTACCGTGTGAAGGGCTGTGAGGATTCTTCCCTCAATGACCTCTCAGGATGCTCCCATCCCACACTGCCTTTAACCTCTCTCTGCCTCCCTCCTCTCCCCTCTCCCCTGCAGGCAGTGCCCTCAGCCCTGCTGTGCTTTGCAGAGGAGCTGCTCCTGGGCAGTGTTTGGTCTTTGCAGTGCTGCCCACTTGCCATGAGCTCCCTCCATGCCAGGAGCCCAGCCCAGCTCAGCAGTAGAGGGGCAGTAAAAGGCAGCACTCCTCTGGGCTCCCTGGAGGTGTCCCTGGGGCTCCAGGGGCTGAAGGAATCCCTGAAGTCCCCTCCCTCAGCTGGGCAGAGATATTTCTTTCCTGCAATGACCATAAAACCCTTCCCTTCAGTGTTAAGAAAAAGGGATGCACGTTACAGGGGGGCAATGAGAGAAATGGTGGGGCTGAGGAGGTGAGGAGCAAGGCTGTCCATGCAGTGTCAGATCTCAAGGGACTGCTTTTCCATGCTGCCCAGACCTCCTGAGGAGACACTCTGCATCAATGCCAATTGGAGAATGGTTCTGTCACCTCTTCTCTGAACTGAAATTTAATGAAATAAAACCTTCACCTTAAAACATATTTTTTTAGGGGTGATTTTAAAACTTCCAATTTAACTTCTCTGGGAAATGACTCCAATGAGCTGTACAAGCCTTGAAACATGAAGAAAACTGCAGGAAGAGAAAGAGCTCGTTAAGGATTTCTGTATTTTAATGAGACCCAGGGTGTATTCACTGCTGAGTCCTTGAACCTCAGATGCTTCAAAGAGATTGAGCAAATCTCTAAAGAAGTAAAAGGCAAAACTCAGAAAATCTTGAAGTTTTAATTGGTCTCAGGCGCAGGTCATGGAGGAGATGGAACCCCTTGCCACTTCGTTTGGGTATTACAAAAACTTGGGTTTTCCACGGACTAGTAGAGGGCTCTATGTGACCTTGTTGTAATTCGTGGTCAAGTAGCTCAAGAAGAGCAGCCAGTCGAGGCTTCGATAGGGGTCACTGCTCGACCCACACTGGGTCGGTCGATTTCCATTTCAATCTGACTGGTGGACGTGGGTATGTGGCAGTGGTCCCCTACAGGGGTGGGACTCCTGACATGACATATGGAAAAAGGGTGATGGTTTTCTCCGGTCCTTTTTCAGTGTGAAGCATGATTGCTACCAATTGAGCACTCTTCCGAGCTCGGGTTACTCCTCCAACTCCACCCACAATGGGGGCGTCTTCCAATATCCAGTGTGAGGGCAAATGCGTCTCAGGAATAACTGTAACATCTGCTCTGGTGTCAATCAAAAAGGGATCGCAAATGGTGGTGCCCCTTGAGATATTATAGAGGGAACAGATCCCCCACACCACTGGCGGGTCATCACCACACTTTACTGCCAGGGCCACCCTGGGGTCTCCCCCCCAGGAGGTGGTCCTTGCTGTCCCTGGGATAAGGACGAATTCGGCTGGACTGCAGGTTGGACCATAAAGTCGGTCACTTCTCGAAGGGGCAATGGATTCGGGAGTGCCTCGCCCCATCCGGGGTTGGCATAGTTGGGCCGCCTCATGTCCCAAGTGGGAGAGGGCCGTGCACGGCCCAGGTGCCCTCTCCCCTCCCCGTTTCCCTGGGTTTTAAATCTGCATTCCTTAGCAAAATGTCCTTTCTTTCCACAGGCCCAAAACGGTCCTCTAGATGAATTTTGGCGCAGGTGGAATGGTGTTGATGGATCCCCCAGTTGGGGGCAGTTTACCATAACATGGCCCATCTGGCCACATTTAAAAAATGCCATTACATTAGCTATCGCGGTGCTAACAGCCACGTGGATCGGGGCCAAATGTTTTTCATTCTTGACATGTTTAATCATGTCCGCAATGCTTGATCCCACCAGTAATGATCTTAGGACGTCCTTTGTTTCTGAGTTACACTGCTGACGTAGGCAGTCTGCAACGACCGGGCCTTTTGCCTCCGCAGGCAGGGTCGAGGAGCCAACCGCTGCTTCGAGGCCATCTACAAATTGTGTAAAGGTCTCACTTTCATTCTGCTTTATTGTGGACCATGGCGATGACTTAGCAATAACTCTAGAGGCTGTGCAAATGGCTTCTCTGCCTGCACGAATAGTCTCCATAACTTCATGGGCCCGCAGGCCTTGGGCTTGTGCCTGAGGGGTAATCATGGTTGGGTCTGCCCCCATCAGTCGTTGTAGGCTAGAGCCATGTAGCGGGTGATCCGCCCCAGTTACTTGGGCCAGTTGCCTCGCACAGTTATCCTCCCATTCTTGTTTAAAAACAATCATCCCTGCCCCATTAAAAATCAATCTACAAGTTTGTTTTATATCAAACGGGAGCATGTCATCTACCCCGAAAATCCCATGTATGAGGGTGGAGACCATGGCAGAATTAAGTCCTTTGTCCGCAATTGCTTTGAAAATCACTGGATGGACCCTTTGTCCCCCGTCCATCACCCGGACTGGGAACGCTAGCGTGGTCGATGAAGACCAATCGGCACATGCAATCTTTATTTTTCTCCAATCCGTGAGAGGAATTTTCTTTCCCCGCGATCCCTTTTCATTCTGGATGGGAAGATTTTGGCCCTTAACGTTGTCTATTTCTGTTTCTTCCTCTTCCGAATCTGAATCGGTTTCTAGCCACTCGTCCCAGTTGCTGTCTGACTCAGGACGGGAACTCGACTGACTGGTTACTTCCGGGCTCCGGTACGTTTTTGTCGGGCTCCGGCCCTGCCCACTTCCTTTACGGGTGGGCCATTCCCACTCTCTTTGCTCGCCCCGCCTTCTACTCGGGGGGGCGGGGTGTGTGTGTGTGTGTTTGCTTTATAGAGGTGTTTCTTCAGATGGTCGTTCTCATTGGCTGCTCCCCGCCCCTCACAAACACCTCCCTTCCCCTCCCTGTCGCGCCTATCACCTTTCTCCTTTTCGTTCTCCTCCCCTTCCCGTCTGCACGGCATGTTAGTTCTAGTGCTTCCTCCCTTTTCCTGCCGTTGGTATCTTCACCCCGCCTTCTTTCCTGCCGCTCGGCGCCATCTTGGGACGCATAAGGCGGTGGAGTAGGCCAGACATCCTGAGACTCTGATTCCACGGCGGTGCGCTTAGCCTCCTCGAGTAAGGCACCCCAGAAGGATTTTGCTTGTTCCTGTCCCTCCGTAAGAGAGATGGGGTTCGGGGATTGAGGGGATGTATCACCCTCTGGCAGATCTTTAGGCCCAGCAGAATCGTCATCGCCTGGGCGGTGAAAAGTCTGTGTGGCTGTCCCGACTCCCACTTTCGGGGTGACCATCAAACACTCTCTTGCTGCCAACCAGTTTTCCTGCTCTTGTACAGCCTTTTGCAGGGCCAGCACAACTTTCCCCCAAGACTTAAGGTGTTTCCCAGAAACCGAGGACATCATCTCCTTGGCTAAAGCTTTAGTACACTTTTCCCACACTTCAGGGTGGAGAATATCCACCGGTTGGTCAATGACCCCTATTTGTAAAAACCTCGCAACGGCGAGAGTAAAATCTTTGGCTTTACAATCAATACCCCACTGCTTATGTAATTGAGATATGACCTGCACAAGGGCTTCTATCCTCCTTGTTTTTCTGGGAGCATCCTCCACGTCGGGTTGGTCCTGCCGCTCCAGCCGCCGTTCACACGACCAGGTGATCCTTTTCCCGGATTTGTTTTCTTTTTCTTGGGTTTGTTCTCCCGGTTTTGTTTCCCCGGGTTTGTTTTCCCGGGTTGGTTTTCCTGCGTTTCGGCACCACTTGTTGCCGTCAGTGAAGGCGTGACGACCTGGTTCAGGAATGGCTCAGCAACCAATCCCTGGTCGCTCGGCCCATCTGCACACAGACACCAATGTGGTGGATGGAAAAATGGCGTTTATTGATAGATAACACAGGTTCATATAGCTGAGGTCTACAACGTCACTTCCGCCTGCTTACATCATGAACTAAGCCTTATTGACTACTGGGAGAGGGGCCCTATCTCTCCATACAACACGATATCTTCCGGTCGCCAGACCCTAGCTACCAACACAAGTGCATTAAAAACTCTTCCCCTGAAGGACCTTAATCTATAAATAATACACTGAAGATAACACCGACAAGTGCTCTGCACCGCTCTGGGATCCTCGAGGACAGTGCTGGAACCTGGGTTGGTGACAGTCTACACTTTTCTCTCTCTTTTATTTTCTCTTCTCTCCTCCTTTCTTTCTGTTTTCCTTACGTTAGGAATTAGCAAGCCAACATCTATTTTATTCTTAAGGTTTTACCTGTGCAAATACATTTTTTTTAAATTGATGTTTTCATGTCAGTTTATCTTATTTTAGTCCGAGAGGAAACTATTCATTTTATGAGGCCGAGGTTCTCCTCTCATGAACCCTGGACAGTCCAGTTCCAGTGAAAACACATAGGGACTGGGTCAATGAATTTTCCCCACCCTCAATGCACCATTCTCTGCCTGCACAGCAGGCTTGTGGGACCATGTGTGGGGTACAAGATCTGGGCATTAGCAGGGAGCCCCTCAGCAGCTGCAGTTGGAGCCTGGGCAGAGGGTCCCAGGGCATCTATACTGGCAGTTTGTGCCAATGTCCCTGTCACTGCATCCCACTCCAATTTTATGATCACTTTCCTTTTCTAACAAAGGCAGCACTGAAACCCCCAGAGATGAAGATATTAAAACAGGACGAAAAAGAAAAACAAACAAACAAACAAACAAACATGGAGGGGAACAACATCAACAATGGTTGCAGCTTAAAGCTGCAATAACACATTTCCTTCTATCTGCATTTTTCATTCTGTTTCTTTCCTGCTTTATTGTTAAACAGGTCTCAATGTTCTATCACACTGACACCTACAGCATTAAGAAAGATAATCCTTGTGTCTTTCAGAGGGCTCAGGGCCCCAGATTACTCCCTGCTCTTCACTGTCCATGTATGACAGTTGCATTCACACCCCCTCCATTAACTGGAACAAAAGCAGTTGTCTTCAGGCTCCAGAAGAGGTAAAGGACTGCCTTTTTGAGTCATAGAAGAGTTGTACAACGGCGAGGTCATGAAAAGTCATTGAAGAGTTGGATTGTAGAACAGTCATAAAATAGTTGGGGAATAGAAGGGCTGAGTCATCGACGGGTGATAAATGAGTTTGGTCATAGAGAATTTGGTTGATAAAAGGATCAGTGAATAGTAATGTCATAGAAGTGTTGGGTCGTAGAAGATTCAGGAAGAGAAAGGTTGGATCACTGAATGATCGTAAATGAATCAGGTCATAGAAGGGTCACAGAAGGTCAGGGTCCTAGAAATTTCGGATGCTAAAAAGGTTGGCTCACAGCAATCCCATAGAAGAGTCAGGTCATAGAAGATGGAGTCTCATAGAAGACTAATTTTATAAGAGACTTGTGTCATAAAAATGTCATAGAGGTGCCAGGTCATACCAGGGTTAAGTCATAGAAGGGTGATGGAATGGTCAGGTCAAAGAAATGTTGTGTCAGAGAAGAGTTAGGTCATAAAACTATGGTTGTAGAAAAGTGAATGAAGAGCCAAGTCTTAAAATGGTCATAGAAGAGTTTGGTTATAGAAGAGTTTGGTTATAGAAGAGTGGAGTCAAAGAAGGATCGACTGATAGAAAGGAGATAGAAGAGTCACGGCGGAGTGGCTGATACAAGGGTTGGGTCAATGAAGAATCGTATAGAGTGTGGGGAAGAGAGACTGGAGAGTTTCCTGGCAGAGAAGGGCCTTTGAGTGATGGCTGACAACCGGCTGAATTAGAGCCAACAGTGGCCCAGGTTCCCAAAGGACCAATGGCATCTTGGCCTGTATCGGAAACAGCGTGGCCAGCAGGACCAGGGCAGGGATTGTGCCCCTGTACTTGGCCATGGTGAGCCTGCGCCTTGAGTGCTGGGTTCAGTTTTGGGTCCCTCGGTACAAGAAAGAGCTTGAGGGGCTGGAGCACATCCAGAGAAGTGAATGAGGTTGGTGAAGGGGCTGTAGAACAAGTCCTGTGAGGAGAGACTGAGGGAAATGGGGTTGTTTAGCCTAGAGAAGAGGAGGCTGAGTGGAGACCTCATCCTTGTCTACAACTGTCTGAAAGGAGGTTGTAGCGAGGTGGGTGCTGATCTCTTCTCCCAAGTGACAAATAATCCGATGAGAGGAAATGGCCTCAAGTTGCACCAGGTGATCTTCAGATTAGACATCAGGAAAAATTTCTACACTGAAAGGGTTCTCAGGCACTGTAAGAGGCCGCCGAAGAAATTGGTGGAGTCACCATCCTTGGAGGTGTTTAAAAGGCAGGTAGATGAGTTTCTTAGGGACATGGTTTAATAAGGGGAAAGGTACAGTTGGACTTGATGATCTCAGAGGTCTTTTCCAACCAGATGATTCTATGATTCCATGATTCATTCTCTACTTGAAAGGCCATTCAATGACCCCACGATGAGTGTTTGCTGTTTCAGGAATAGTAAAGAAGAAACAAGGATATTGTGTGGGCCCTGCTTAATTTAGGAAGAGTGAGTGTGGACAGATCTGATATATCCTGTGTCCTCTTTGTGAGTATCTTCCCGAGAAAGGTCTCCCAGTCCCCTGTGACTCAGAACAGGCAGCGGTGGGTGAGGATCACGTCAGGGATCACTTGAGCAAACACAGTCATTCCCAGTCTGTGGGATAGGAGAGGCAGCATCCCAGGGAGCTGAGTGACCAGGACGATGTCGCTCTCCACCATCTTCCTAAGGTCATGGTAGTGGGGGAACTCCCTGACTGTGTCATCACTCACACATTGCATGTCCTTTTCAAAAATGACCAATGGATGAGCAGGGGAACTAAAGGCTGTGCCCCAGACATCGCCCACCTGCATCTCATTTTTCAGTGTTTGAAAGAGCGAGGGTCTGGATTTCCCTTGCGCAGACTGTGTCTCACCAGCTTTCCATGACCTGACTTTTGATTACCGAAGTCTTCTATGACCTGGCCTTTCTATAACCTGATTCCTCCGTGACTCCCCCATGATCCAACGCTTCAGTGAGCCTCCTTTTCTATGATCTCACCCACCTACGACTCAGCTCTTCTATGACCTGTTGTCTATGAAACACTTCTATGACTTTTTTATGACCTGTCTTCTATATCCTGACTCTTCCATGACCATTATACGACCTGAATCGCCTATGAAACTTTTATGAGCAGAATCTTCTATAAACAACTCTTCTATGACCTGATCTTTCTATTACCCGACTCTTCCTCTATGACCTGAATCCTCCATAATCTGAGTCTTTTAAGACTTGGCACTTCTAAAACAGGAGTCTTTTATGACTGAACTCTTCTTTGACCCTTCTACACCTTCTATGACCTGTCTATTCTGTGACCCAACTCCTCTATGACCCAAACAATCTATGACCCGACCCTTCTAAGGTCCAACCCTTACATGACCCGGCACTTCTATGGTCTTTCTCTTCTATGACCTGACTCTTCATCTACAGTCAAATCCTTCTCTTATACAAATAAACTTTAACACTTCCATTATTCAACTCTTCAATAACATG
Source organism: Dromococcyx pavoninus (assembly GCA_033558185.1). Lineage (NCBI taxonomy): Eukaryota > Metazoa > Chordata > Aves > Cuculiformes > Neomorphidae > Dromococcyx > Dromococcyx pavoninus. The sequence continues at coordinate 2,605,158 of JAUMJL010000133.1, read as the reverse complement.
AATATTCTCTGACCTGAGCCTTCTATTGCCTGAGACTTTTATGACCGAACTCTGTTGAGCCTTCTATAATCCAGCTTTTTATGAACCTTCAACGACTGAGCTGTTCTATCACACCTCTATGACCCAAATCACCTCTAACCTGAATCTTCTGTGACTTGTCTCTTATATGACCAGGCCCTTTTATGACTCGAGTCTTCTATGACATTCTATAGCCCAACTATTGTCTGACTCTTCTATGACATGACTTTCTATGACCCAAATCTTCTATGACCTAACTCTTCTATGACCTAACTCTTCTGTGAACAAACCATATTATCAACTTACTCTTCTGTGACCTGGCCCCTCAGTGACTCCTCCATGACCCAATTCCTATTTGAGTTGCCTCTTCCACGACCCAACACTTCTGTGACAGTGACTTTTCTATGATTCAATACTTCTATTAGCCTTCTATGACCCAACATTTCTATGTACCTACTACTACCAAACCCTTCTATGACCCAACTCTTCTATCATCATACACTTCTATGAATCCTGTATGACACGACTCTTCTAAAATCTGAGCCTTCAGTGAACCAAGTCTTCCCTGACCCAACTCTTTTTTAACCGCTCCACAGTTTTCTATGACACAGCCTTTCTAAGACACTTCTCTGATTCAGTTCTTCTGTGACACAACTCCTCTATGACCTGATTATTCTATGACCAAACCATTATATGACCCAACATGTCTATGACCCGATCGTTCTGACTCTTCTATGACCTGACCCTTCTCTGAACTGACCCTTTCTGACTCAACCTTTCTAAAAAATGAACAAACACCACACTTCTGTGACTCGACTCTTCCATGAAATGAATATTTTCTCATCCTGTCATGAACCTTCTGTAACCAAACTCTTCTATGAATCTTCTGAAAATGAGCTCCTCTATTGCTCTAGTGTGACCTGACTCTTCTAATACACAAGTTTTATGTGACTCTTCTATGACCCAACCCTGTTATATCCCTGCCCTTCCATGACCCCACTCATTGAACTTATTGAACTCATTTCCCAGTGTGGTTAAAAAGGAAGAGGTAAAAAAGTGCTGAATAAAAATTACAATTTTTTTCAGAGAAGAGGTGAAATTGTACATTTGGCATTGATGCAGGGTGTCTCCTCAGGAGGTCTGGGCAGCATGGAGAAGCAGTCCTTGAGGTCTGACACTGCACGGACAGCCTTGCTCCTCACCTCCCGCATCCCACCATTTCTCTCATTGCCCCTCTGGAGCTTGCACCCCTTTTCCTTAGACTAAACGAAAGGGTCATATCGTCACTGCAGGAAAGAAGTGTCTCTCCCCATTTGAGAGAGAGAGATGACGAGTGATGACTTCAGCCACTTTCATAGCAAGATCCCCTGGATATCCAGAGAGGGAGCACAGAGGGGGTAGAGAAAGTGATTCCTTGTGCTCTTCCTTTGCTACTGAGCTGGGCTGGATTCCTGGGATGGAGGGAGCTGATGGCAAGTGGGCAGCGGTACGAAGAGCCAGCTCTGTCTAGGAGCTGTCTCTGCAAAACTCAGCAGGGCTGAGGGCCCTGTCTGCAGGCAGTGGGGGTAGAGGGGGGAGGCAGAGAGAGGGTAAAGACTCTGTGGGGTGGGATGATACTGAGAGCTCACTGGGGGAGAAATCGTCACAATCCTAATCAAGGTAAGTCTCTGGCTGTAGGAGAATGCAGGTGCAGTTCCTGGAGGGATCTCCTAAAGCTGACAAATCCCACAGTTTACAGGATGTGTCAGGACGTCTCTCCCAGTGTCTTGGCTGCAGAGGAGGAGAACCTCGTGTCAAGCACGGCTTCCCTGCTGCGCTCTCAGAGGGACAGGGCCTGAGGACTGCCTTGTGCTGGGGACGAGTGCAGGGCTGGTGCCCTCAGGGGTGCCACGAGCTGTCCTTGAGGACAGGATCCCTGCAGCCCAGGGCCTGTGTGCTGTAGCAGGGTCTATGCCGCCTGCCAGGGTCAGTGCTTACCGTACCAGGGGAGCTTCCCAGGGTGCTGTGGGGAGATGCTGTGGGTGGAAGGAGCAACCCATCTCTTTAGAAGGGCATAGTCCGCCTTTAACTGAGAGTATGTGATGTGAGTCAGATCTGCTGACAGGTGCAGATCACCCCGGAATATCTTCTACAAGATGTTTCAAGGGCAGATGAAAGAAGGATTTAATATAAGGAACTCTCCTGTATTTGTCTTTTCAGCTTTTTCAGAACTTTTGCAATGTGTAGTCAAATGTTTCCCCTCCCTCCACCTGTGGGATTGTCCAAGATGTTTCTCAGGACAGTCCTGTGATTTGGTCCCTCTTCCCAACTGACTGATGGTCAGCACAGATGTAATGCCCAGCCCTGAGCCACTGAGGGTCTTCCCAGCAGAGTTCTTGAGGACAAATTCTTCAGATCCCATTGATGCAGAAGGAGTCCGACTGCCAAAACACCTTGTTGCTGCCTCCACAGTCCCCAGGAAAGAACTTGCCCCCAGAGGTCCTGGAGTACTTTGAGGACCAGAAGAGGTGGTGGGATAAGCAGGCAGAGTCAAAGACCAGGAAACCAGCAGTTCAGGCTGACAACGGTGAGGCTTTAGCATTGTCTAAACTGAGTGTAGACGCAGCAATGAGTCCAGACGACACACACTGAGCTCTCCATGCCTTTGTTCTTTTGGCAGCTTTTCTGCATGTTTTGGCTGCTCTTTGCTTGCTTTGACCAGCTTTGGTTTATGTTCCCTGGTTTTGGCTTGTTTTGGCAGATTTTCACTTCTTTCAGTTGATTTTGGATAATTTCCACTGACTGTGGCTGATATTTCATTTGTTTTCATTGCTTTTTCCTGATTTTGGATGGTTTTGGCTTGTTTTGGCTAGGTTTTTGTTATTTGAATTTGGTTGATTTTCACTGTCTTTGTGTCACTTTGGCTAACTTTCACCCATTTTGACTGATTACTGCCAGAGGGTCCCTTTTTTTCGGTGGGCTGTATAGAATCATCTTCTATGATTCAACCCTTCTATGGCCCTTCTGTGACCTGAACCTTCTATGATGTGACCTCTCCATGACTCAACTCTTCTATGTCTCTTCTATGACCTGACTCTTTTATCACCCCACTCTTCCATGACTCCCCTATTACTCAGTTCTTTTAAAACCCAAGCATTCTGTGAACCAAGCCTTCTATGACCTGACTTTTCTCTGACCCTTCTTTGGCTTTTTGTGTCCTGACTTCTCTATGACTATTCTGTGACCTCACTCTTCTGTGACCTAACTCTTCTATGAGTTGAATATTCTATGACCATGCCCGTCTATGACTCAACCCTTATATGGACCGATATGTCTATAACCCGCATCTTCATTACCTGACTCTTCTGTAACACTTCTATGGCCCAACTCTTCTATGACCCTTCCATAACCTGATTCTTCTATAACTTGACCCTTATTTAAACTGACCCTTCTATGACCCTTATACGACCAAATATTTCTGAAAGTTGAATAAACTCTAACCCTTCTTTGACTCGACTCTTTAATGACACGAATATTCTATGATCCTTTTATGATCTGAATCTTCTATCACTTGAGAATTCTATGACACAACATTTCTATGAACGTTCTATGACCCAAAACTTCTATGAATCACCTAAAACTTTACTCTTCCTTTACTCGTCTATGACCCGACCCTTCTATGACCTGTTTTCACACCCAAGTTTACTGTGACTTTTCTATGACAAGAATATTTTATAACCCTTCCCTCCTCTGACCCAAATCTCTAACTGCATGGAGCTGTGTGAGAGCCTTGGCATCTGATGAAACTCTACAGGCCTGTATTTGCAATTAAAAGGAATAACTGTTCAGAATTCAATTTGACAATATGAGAATGTTCATGGCACCAGGGTCATTGTAGTCACAGCCATATCTGCTCCCCCCAGGGCCTGGGGGTTAAGGTTTTGTCTTTCTGCTTCACCAAACAAAGCAAGATTTTTCTCAGCATCTGAGCTGCCTACGCAATGTCTTTGCCTCCCTGTAATCATGGCCTCCAACTATCGACCCTAACGAGTCCCTGGGGGGCATTTGTCCGTAACAATTCTCATTGAGACCAATTAATACTTCAACGTACTGTGAGTTTTGCTTTTATCTTCTTGAGAAGTTTGCTCAGTCTTCTCTGTGGAGTTCAGACTCAAGGACTACACAGGTAATACACACTGGGCTTCGTTAAAATAGAGAAAGTCTTAATAAGATCTTTCTCTTCTTGGAATTTTCTTCAGGTCTTCAGGCCTCGTACAGCTTATTGGAGTAATTTCTCAGTGTAGTTAAAGAGGAGGATTTCAAAGTGCACCGAATAAAGATATATTTCCTTTTAAAGTTTTTATTTCATTGTATTTCGTTTCAGAGAAGAGGTAACAAAAGCATTCTCCAATTGGCATTGTTGCAGAGTGTCTCCTCAGAGGTCTGGGCAACATGGAGAAGAAGTTCTTTGAGGTCTGACAGTGCATGGACAGCCTTGTTCCTCACCTCCCCCACCCCACCATTTCTTTCATTGCCCCCACGGGACTTGCATCCCTTTTCCTTCCTTTAGACTTCCCTGGACTCCAGAGCTGAGTGTTCCAGCTCCATGGCACCATCTCCCTCTGATTTCTTTACAGAACTGGCTTCTTGCAGGCATAGAAGAATAAGAAAAGAAAAGCGTGATAAATTGTCAAAATCAGTATACCCTGTCCTCAATCACATGTTCAGCACAAGCTGTCTCTGATGAGGCTGCCTTTCTACACGGGGCAATCTTAGAGGAAATGTTGAGATAGATACAAAAATGTAGATATAAACATAATTAAAAACTTGGCTGAAGAGACAATCGGACTGCTGAGAGACAGGGAAGCACCGAACTCCCTGAAGCTCAAAGCAGCATCTGGTTAGGTGAGAGTTCTCTGAATGAACAAAGAATGAGGAGAGAAGAAAATCAGAGAAGAAAGTAGTGGGCCTTTGTCTGGAGAGTCTGATTCAACAAAGATGACATCAGAAATGGACATTGGATCAGGAAAGGGGAAGGGGCAGGGAAGATGAGGTAATTTAAATGAACCGTATTACAGGAAGAACAGTAGAGAGGAAATCCCAGGGAAAGACTAATATTTCTTTGGAAAATCTGTTTTGAAAGACTATGGGATTGGTTGAAGTCTTGTGAGGGAGGACAAGCAAGGGTTCCACTCATCTTTGAAAGGGGACAGAAGTGCAGCCCCAGGATTCCCGGGCTGCACAATCTCACTTTGGTGAGCAGTGGCCACGGAATGACTGCTGTTGGGTTACTATTTGTGCACCTGAAATAGAAGAGAATCATCATGGACTCACCAAGGGTAAATCACACCTCTCCAGACTGGTTGCCTTAGTGATAAAGCAGCTGCATTTGTGCCGCAGGTGACAACAGTTCATGTCATTTACCTCCATTTCAGCAAGGTTTTGGCATGGTCTCCCTAAATACTCTTGTACCCCAGTGAGGCCATTGCAGTCTGATCAAACAGATGAGCAAAACTGCGGTTGGATGCTCAGACTGAGAGAGCAGTGGTGAAGGGTCCGTATCCTCCTTGGAGTTCAGGGGTTACCCTAGGGTTTAGTGAGGTGACACAGGGGACTTTCTGGAACCCTGTGCAGCTGAACACCCATATCCATATCCCACAAGAGGAAGATCTCACCACATTTTTCAATGACACTAACTCAGGAGTACCTTTCCTGTGCCTTATGGCTGTCTTTCAGGGGAAACTTAATGTGCAAAATGCCTGTCCTGTCAGGAACTTCATAAGACATAGAAAGGAGAAAGTCTGGGTCCTGTGCCTGGGATAGAGTGGCTCCGGGCAACAGAACGAAAAAAAGAATCCAGCAGTGTGACCTGGTGGCCCAGCAGTGCCCTGGATTGTGTGAAGAGGAGCCTCAATAAAAGAGTGTGAGAAGTGATTATCTCACAATGCTCATTCCTTGTCAGACAACCAGTATGTTGAAAACGGAGGGAGTCACCGACACCAGATGGTTCATCAGTGGAACTCGTTTATTAATAGCATTACAATCACTTTTATAATGGTGATAATTAGCTCATACATATTGCAAAATCTAAGCTCATTATTGGTCGCTCAGCTATTTGTGTTATATCATATTGTTTACATTCCTGCAGTTATCGCTTATCCTGTTCTGTGCTCTCTGTTCTGCACTCCTCTTCTTTTAGGGACTTTCCAGCTTCCTTTGTTTACCACCAAGGACAGACTGACCTTGTTTCATGCCACATCTTCTAATTCAAGCAGATTTGTCTGACTATGGCCTTTGTCTAGTAACCAGTTCCTAATTGCTGACTCCTGACTCTCCACACCAGTACGCTCCTGAGTCTGTCCCTGGTCCCCCAGTTCCAGTGTGCTGGGTCTGGCTGGGATGGGGTTGTTTTTCTTTCCAGAAGACCCTGTGGTGCCTTTTTTTGCATTGGTGTCCAAAGGAGGGTTGGTGACACAACAGGGGTCTGGCTGTTGCTGAGCTGGGTTGGCCCGGCATCAAGGCCTTCTCTGTTCCTCAATCTGCTCCCTCTCAGTGAGTCAACCCTTTCTCACAATCCTCCATGCTCCTCCTAGTGCTGGGGTGGGCAGGTGAATCTGGAGCACTGGAGTCATTTGAGCCTGGGAGAGTGTCAGGAGAACAATCTTTAATATTTTGTCATTGTTTTTCACAGTTCAAACCTTTTCTAACTGGCAATAAATTAAATTAACCTTTAACAAGTCAACACATCTTTCCTAAGGACAGTAATTTGTCACTGACCTACTTTGCTTTCTCTTGACTTGTGAGTTGTTCTGGTTTATTTTCTGCCTTTGTCCCGTTGAGTCAGGGCAGGGAGGGAGCAGCTGGGGGTTGTTTGGCTGCTGGCCAAGGTCAACCCACCAGAGGACACAGCAAGACTTTTGTGTCCAGTACGGGGTTCCCCAGCACAAAGAAGACCCTGCACAGCCTGGAGTGAGTCCTGCAAAGGCCAGAAAGATGGCTGGGGCCTGGAGGCTGAGAGAGCTGGGGTTTGAGAAACCTCTCAGGGTAAAAGACTGAGCAAGACCCCAGGGCAGCTGGGGGCTCCCAATCAATGGGCTTTCTCAGTATTTGTTGGGACAAGGCCATGAGCCCCTGATCTGTTTGGAGCTGTATGATAAAGAGCTTTGTCGAGAGAGCAGCAGTGACAAGAGCCGTGGGACTGGTGTGCAACAAATGTCAGTAGGAAACTGGTTCCCTTTTTATTAATAATAGTGGTGGAATTGGATATCACTGAGCAAAAGCAAGGACAGAGGTGACAATGTAGTAAAAGTTCTTCCTCGGGGTTTGGACGTACATCCAGACATGGAAATGTCCAGTGTGTGGGACACATCAGGCATGATTTCCCTGGGGCCGGTTCCCCAGGGTATCCAGGGAATGGGAAACACACCAGGCTCCTCTCTTTTGCTCTCTTGTCCTTGCTCCCTTCACCATGACACCTGACTCTACACCGTGAACAATCTGCTCGGTGCCCTCACCCTGCACACTCTCATGTTTAAGCTCTACACTGATGCCCTCCCCTTCTGGGCTATTTCTATCCCAGCCCAGTTTCTCCCCAGCTCTCTCCACCTCTCCTGTCCTCTCCCACAGCCCAGTGTGGTGCAGCCCAACAGAGCAGCCCAACCTGGAATGGCAGCCCCAGCATTTCTGAAGAGCACAGTAACTTCTTGGGGGGCAGAGAGGGGTCTCCTCCTGCCCATTGTCCCCAGGGCTGCTGCTGGCAATAATGACACAAGGAAAAAGAGGCCACTCACGCCCAGGCTCCCCTACACTCCTATTGTATGTGATCCTCAACACCAGCTGCATTTGACCACTCCTTTGCCCCCACCAGCCCCACTGCCCCAGAGAGCACAAGAGCTCTGGGGCTCCTCAGGCAGCTCCTGCATCTCTCCTGTCTCCCTCCCCTCTGCCTGCTGGGTCCTCACTCAGTCCCATGGGGCTTCAGAGTCGTTGTTTGTGGATACATGGATTTGGTCCTTTACTTTTGGGGGTCATCACCTCTGAGGGTGTTTCATCTTCAGAGTCTCCCTTCACTCCCAGCCCAGAGCTCATGATAAGACCTCATCCTCTCCTCACCCCTTCAAATTCATTTTTGTGAGAGATTTGTATGTGCCATCAGTCCCGTTGCACATGAAGCCACCCGAGAAGGTAATGGGGAGCCCATTAAAAACATCTCTACTGGCACTGGACAGTGAGAAGAGAGCTTTTAAAACCAGAAATTTTGGACCAATGGAATACAATGATAGCATGAACTTGGACTTTTTGTTGGCACCATCTTTGGACAAAGAGCTCAACATTCAAGTACCACCTCTGGGAGAGCTGGATCTAGACAGGCCACATCTGACACCGTTGTGCAAGAGTAACCGTCAACTGGATCAAGCCTCAAGAAACGTAGTGTAGCTCGGAATATTATCTATAGGTAGGATTATGGCAAAACAATATAGCAGATTTGGGTTGAGATAACTCTGGGAAATGTGCAGGGAAGGGAAAACATATTATTGTTGGTGAAAAAGTATCCACTGGGGCAGTTTGTATAGGGCATCCTTGAGCTCCTTGTTCCTCAAGCTGTAGACGAGTGGATTCAGTGTTGGAGGCACCACCGAGTACAGAACCAACACTGTGAGGTTTAGAGCTGGGGACGAGATAGAAGGGGGTTTCAAGTAGGCAAAAAAACCAGTGCTGAGAAACAAGGAGACCACAGCCATGTGAGGGAGGCAGGTGGAAAAGGCTTTGTTCTCTCCCTGCTCAGAGGGGATCCTCAGTACGGCTCTGAAGATCTGCACATAAGACACCACAATGTAAACAAAACAACCAAAACCTAAACAGAGAGTGAACATGATAAACCCAACCTCCCTGAGGTAGGATCCTGAGCATGAGAGCTTGAGGATCTGGGGGATTTCACAGAAGAACTGTTCCAGAGCATTGCCCTTACAGAGAGGCAGTGAAAATGTGTTGGCTGTGTGCAGCAGAGCATTGAGAAAGCCAGAGCCCCAGGCAGCTGCTGCCATGTGGACACAAGCTCTGCTGCCCAGGAGGGTCCCGTAGTGCAGGGGTTTGCAGATGGCAACATAGCGGTCGTAGGCCATGATAGTGAGTAGTGAACACTCAGTGCTGATGAAGCAGACAGAGAAAAAAATCTGTGCAGCACATTCTGGATAGGAGGTTATTCTTGTGTCCCAGAGAGAATTTGCCACGGATTTGGGAACAGTGGTGGAAATGGAGCACATGTCAAGGACGGAGAGGCTGAGGAGGAAGAAGTACATGGGGCTGTGGAGATTGTGGTCCCAGGCTATGGTGATGATGATGAGGCCGTTTCCCAGGAGGGAAGCCAGGTAGATGGCCAGGAAGAGCCAGAAGTGCAGGAGCTGCAGCTCCCGTTTGTCTACAAAAGCCAGGAGAAAAAACCAAGTGATGGAGCTGCTGTTGGGCATCTGATCCTTTTGTTCATGAGGTCCTGCCAATGGTAGAAATTTCACTCAAAAGTCAGGAGTTCTCTGAGAAAAGCTGTTTCCATTCCCTGTCCCTCAAACATCACTCAGTCACAGACCGTCTCTCCCCTCCATTTTAGGGCTTTCAGATCTCTCCTTGGCTGGAGATCTGGGCTGGGCTGGATTAATGTGTCATTAGAAGCAGGGCTCTGCCCACGACCTCCCAGAAGCCATCCCTGCTCTACAGCAGCAGCACCTCGGGAAGGAAGTGACAGCTTCTGGAATTCACTCTGCACTTCATCTCTTATCCACCGGTAACAGAGCAGCTGCTCAACATTTTTAAGCAGGAGAACCCCAGGGAAGCTCCTGGATATGCTAAAACTGCAGTGACCTGAGCAGAGACAGCTCCCTCCTCAGCCCCACATTTTGCACTTCCCAGACGCCCACAGGTTCAGACAGAATGTTGGACTTTGCTCCCATGGACACAACTGCATAACCAGACCTGCAGTGTTCGTGTGTGAGCTGCACCTGAACCTCCCATGCTTCCAGGAGTGTGAGGGGCATAACAGAGGCAGAGGAGAAGAGGTAAAGATGGAGGGAAAGTCCTCCTGCTGTGGTAGGACAGGGACAAACAGAATCACAGAATGACCTTAGTTGGAAGGGTCCAACAGGGATCGAGTCCAACTCTGAGCCCTGCATTAGACAATCCCAACATTCACATCCTGTCCAAATGCTTCTTGAATATTCTCAGGCCATGGTTGCTGCCCCGGGGAGCTGTTCCAGTGCTCCACCACCCTCTGGCTAAAGAACCTTTTCCTAATATACAAATGAAACCTCCCCTGGCACATCTTCCTGTCAAATGGCAATTGGGACTTCCTCCTCCTTAGGATGTAGTTTCTACGGAGGTGACTCAACCAAAGACCCTACAGCCTTGAGGACAGAAGCTCTACTGGGTGGAAGAGGGTCAAAGGGCTGCTCTGGGGAAGGCATCTGCACTGCAAGGGACAGCAGGGAGGTACTCAAATTCCCCTCTCAGCACTACTGGTAGCAGTTCAGCCTCAACCCCTGCCCGTGTCTCTGCTGCCTGGAGCTGTCCCTGCGAGGAGCTGTTTCCCTGTCCCCATGCCTCCTCCCTACCAGTGCTCACAGAGCCCATCCAAGTGCTGAGTGCCCAGCTCTGCCCTGCAGACACCTCCCAGCAGCAGGGCACTGCCCGGGGGTGTCTCTGGGTGCGCAGACAATGTGCAGATCATCAGTTCTATCCTGATGAGGCTGTAAAGGTTATCCTTGGGTTCTCTGCAAGCCATGGGCTTTCATTTCTGATAAATGCAAATATTTTCTCCTCTAAATGAAAAAAAGATTTGGAATTAAAGTATTTCCTGCAGAACAAAGGAAATTTCCAAGTCTACTTCCTCACCAAGAGAAACAACAGGAGGAGACTGAAAGCACATGCTTCTTCCCTTTCAGGCAGTTCCTACCTTGATGTGCTTCTCTAAAAGCTGCTTCTGTTGATGTCCTGTGGAGATCTGGCGCTGTGAGCTCTCCCGATGCACACAGCACCCTCTTGACAGCAGAAGGACCCTACCCTGCTCTGCCGGGTGTCTTTCCTCCCACAGCTTCTCCCCACAGCTCCATCGGGAGGATCCCCGGGCAGGATGAGCACTGACCCTGGCAGGTGACAGAGTCCCTGTCTTGGCACACAGACCCTGGAGTGCAGGGACCCTGTTCTGAAGAACATCTGGGGTACCCCTGGCTGCTCACCTCGTTTCACAGCAGTTCCAAATTGCCTTACAAGAACTCCCTCCTTACAGATCCCATGAGCTGTGTGCTTTGCCGGCTTTAGGCGATGTCTCCAAAAACTACATCTGCTTTGCCCGTTGCCCAGACTTACAGTGTACAGAACTGCGATGATTTCTCCTCCAGTCAGCTCTCAGTCATCCTCCCACTCCTGACCACATTTAATCTCTCTCTCTGCCTTGCTCGTCTCCCTGAGAATACCTGGTATTTTCCTCCTCCATGCTACACTGTGCAGAGGAGCTGTTCCTGGGTAGAGCTGTCTCTTTGTAGTGCTGCCCACTTGACAGGAGCTCCCTCTGTCCCATGTGCCCAGTCCAGCTCAGCAGAAGAGGAGCAGCACAAGGCATTTTAATGGTCCCTCTGCTGGGTTTGGTGCTGAGTACATGAACCACAGAAACTGAGAGGAAGTTGGAAAAATTCTTTCAAGAAGTCAGAGTCAAATCCAAGCTCCAAAGTTTCTTGTACTGTTAGTGGGTCCCACTGAGGGACACGTTTAAATATGTGTCTCCAAGGTGCAGTTAGAGCAGAAAACTGGAGGCAGTGATGACAGGCTGGGAAAAACAAGAAAGATGGGTTTGATGCAGAGTAAACTTGGATGTGTTTCACTAATCTAAAGGACCAAGCCCTGACCTCCAGCCCCTGCAAGGCACATCCTGTCCCTCTCTTGTTCTCTTCCTGGGGCAGCGGGATGTGGGGATGGGTAATGCCAAGGGCAAGATTATAGTACGACACTAACAAGCCCCTAAATGTGGACAAGGAGGCAAGGAGTCCTCAGTACTAGAAGGACTGGTTGTCTCCTCATAGGCATCAGTGTCAGAGACAGCAACCATCACCAAAGTCATGAAAAGGCTGGCTCTGTCAAGGAGCTTTCATCTGTTCCAGAGCTCTCTGTCCTCTGCACCGCAGGGTGTCCCACAGTGTTACATTACCTGTGCCTCTTGCCCTGCAGGCTGTAGTCATCTACCCAGCTGTCCCACCTTGCTGTCACATTTCTTTGTTGATACCTGCCTGTCCTTCCTGCCTCTCCCTTGAGAAACAAAGCCTTGGGCTGGTCCAGACTCTTTCTGAGCAATATTTTGCACCACAGCACTGCCGTTGGAATATTTCTTTCTCCTCTTGTGCAATCTGTCCCTCCCCAATTACATTTTTTGGCAATATTTCCTTCTTCCTGCAATTTTCCACTATAAAGATATGCTCCACCATCTCTGAAAACACCATTCAAGCACTCTCAGGGAATTCCTGGAGTGTTCGCAGTCTCCACACCACGGAGCCCAAGACCCTCTGGTCATGTGCTTGAGGCCTCCAAATCCTGTCTTGGGGGGTTTCTGGGCACTCTCCACGATGGTCTCAGGTCAAACCATAGTGGCCATAGTCCAAGAAAGATGGAGCAAGACTTTTCATTAAGGTCTGTAGCAGCAGGGCAAGGACTTCAAGCTGCAATAGGGGAGATTTAGATTGGATATAAGGAAGAAATGTATCACAACTATGGTGGCAAGACACTGGCACAGGTTGCCCAGAGAAACTGTGGATGCTCAGTCCGTGAAAGTGTACAACGTCAGGGACTTTGAGGAACCTGAACTAACCAAAGGTGTCTCTATCCATGGCATGCAGATTGGAATCTGATGATCTTTTAGGTCCCTTCCAACAAAAAACATTCTATGATTCTTTGAGTCTTATATCCCCAGCGCCTTCTCTGCAGGGCCACAAAGAGCCCTACAGGGAAGGACCTGATGGTCCTGGTGGATGAGAAGCTGGACATGAGCAGATAGTCTGTGCTTGCAAACCAGAAGGCCAAGCATTTCATGGCTAAACTAAAAAAACCCCATTGGCAACAGCTTGAGCGAGGTGATTCTCCCCCTCTACTGTGCTCTGGTGAGAACCCATCTAGAATGCTGCATCCAGCTCTGGAGTCCTCAGCACCGGAAGGACATGGACCTGTTGGAGCAGGTCCAGAGATAGCCATAAAAATGATGAAAGGTGTAGAACAAGTCCCACATGAAAAGAAGTTGAGAGAGTTTGGATGGTCCGGCTCAGATGACTCTAAGGAGACCTTATTCTGGCCTTCAATGCTTAAAAGTGTTGATAAGAAAACTTGTTAGCAGGGCCGGTAGCAATAGGACAAGTGGTGACGTTTTTAAAATAAAACAGTTTAGACTAGATATTAGGATAAAATCTTTTTCCCTGAGGGTGCTGTGGCAGAGGCACTGGTTGCCCAGAGAGGTCTTGGATGCCCCATTCCCGGGAACATTCAAGGTTAGGTTGGATGGGACTCTGAGCAATCTGATCTACTTGAAGATCTCCCTGATGTCTGCAGGGCAGTTGGACTAGATGACCTTCATGGTCCCTTCCAACCCAAACCATTCTACAATTCTAAACACTATGTAAGCATTTTAAATTGATAAAACAATCCTATAAAATAAAAGCATTGCTGTTTCTAGGATATGAATTTCAACAATTTCAGAGAAACCTTTCAATAACCAGAAAGTAAAACATTGATTCAAACAAAGTTCTAACGCATCTATGTGAGAGATTCACCAAGTGGGTCAGCAAGGAGAACCTCCCGGGATGACCTTGCACACTGAAGATGGTGTTTCTGCCTCAGGGATTTGAGACTCATGATGGGAAGCCAGAAAGTGCATTTGGGGTCTGTGCAAGACTTGCCATGGGATGTGTAGGAAAAGACCAAAGGCAGGAAAAGGGTGGGATCAAGGTGGTTTTTGGAGAAAGAAACATGGGAGAACAAGGAGAAAAGGGATAGGGGATGGGGGACAGAGGGAGGGGGAAGTAGCTAGTCATGAGTAAACCGGTGGCTGGTCAGTACACCTGGGACCTGATTGAATGAATCCCATGGGATAACAGCCCTGCAGAGCAGAGGACTGCAGAGAGCTGTTTGGAGGTCAAAGATATCCTCTTCCAGCCTGTCACAGTCCAGCTGTATTGGCAGCTAAACACGAGCAGTTATGGTGATCTCATTCCCTTCACCCCACTTATGGAAAGGGGAAAGAGAAATGACAGAAAAAGACTCCTGGGTCTAAAAATAAAAATAAACCAACTTTAATGAAACAATAATACTAATAAGGGAAATATTATTAATAAGAAAACTATAAAATATATACATTTATTCAAAATTGCACACACACCCCTTGATGACTACATCATCACTGATGCTGCAGAGCAGGCATAGGGAAAAAGTCCCAGTTTGGAGTGAGCAGCAGGAGGGAGCTGGACTCAAGATCTAGATTCGGAAATGCGTGGATCAGGTATCAGGGCAAAAAGACAAATGAAATCCTCACTGGACACAAGTCATTAAAGTCCACCAGCTCAAGGATGGTCTTGGTTTCCATAGGAATGAGTACAAGCAGTGACCTTTCTGCATCCTAGTGCCATGTGTGATCACTGCCAGAGAGAAACCCTGTCTGAAACAGAGGCAGTGAACTTTTAGAAAATGCACTTACTCAAATGAAGCTGAACTGAAGTGAGAAAACTGATTCTCCTTCATCTCAAACCAGAAAAACAGGTTGTAGATGCTGGGAAAGTTAAACTTGAAATTCCCAGCTGGTAGTCTTGGGTCATCACACAGTCCAGCTGCCATCCAGGGAAGATTCAAATGGGGCTCAGCAGGGATCTGTCACGGTAAAAGATCTCCTTGCTTCAAGGAGCACCCATGAGAGGTGTCCCAGCACAAGGGGAGATAATGGCCATGCAGCCACACTGCCCAACAGGGAGAGCTCAGCCAAGGCTCACTTAGGCTGTGATATTGATGGGATAAAAGTGATTGACCCATAGTGTAAATTGTACCTAACAGAGCTATGCACAAGGCTCCTTATGGGCAACCAGTGTGCTCTATGCTCCTTGTGGGTTTCTTAGAGGAGTTCATGGCCTGACTGTGCCTTGACCTCCTCTTGAGCCTGAACCAAACTGCTGTAGGTCTGGTAAAAGTGCAGGGTTGAATTAGGCACCCGTCACAGGGCTGTTGTGGGGAAAGTCAGCTCCATCACAGCCAGACCCACTACAAAAGTTTTCATGGGTCTCATTCAGCCTGTATTATTCTGGGACTTTTCTTTGGAGAAGTCTTCAAAGAAAAAAAGACACAAGAAAATAAAAAACAGAGGCAGAAGTAGAGATACAAAATGCACCAGTATAAACACAGCAGCTCCCCTGAAGAACATTTCTCAGCTCCGGGAAATTCATTTGATAAGTTTGATGAAACAAGCTTTCCTTTGTCTGTTCACATCCTGGGCCACAAGTAGTGTGACGGGTATCATGTGGCCAGTTATGTCTCAAGAACCCATAATCCAGTAGGAAGACAATGGCTATGAAGGGGATGTGAGGCCACTTCTGCCTCTGGAAGGGACTGGTCAACAGCAGGAACATGGCTGAGAAAGGGACCATGAGGTCACCACTGAAGTAGCTAAGAGGTCAGCCCTTGGCTCATGGCTAGGATTTGTGCTTTTAAGCTCACATCTGGCAATGTCTCTGACAGGCCATCAGAAGACACCTGGTTGACACATTGACGACGAGGTCCCATAGGAGGGTTGGGTCATAGAAGGGTAGGGTCATAGAAGACTCAGGTTGTGAAAGAATTGAGTCATAGAAGAACCAGGGCGTAGAAGAGTCACGTCAAACAAGGGCTGGGTTAAAGAAGGGTCAGGTCATAGAGGGATTAAAGAAGGCTCAGGTCGCAGAAGGGTAGCATCATAGAACGGTCACAGAAAGGCTGGGTCATAAAAGAGTCAGTTCATTGTAGGTTGAGGTCATAGAGGGGCTGGGTTATAGAAGTGTCATAGAATATTTGAGTCCTACAGGACTCGGGTCATAGAAGGGGGCACAAAAGAGCTGAGTCATAGAAGAGCTGGGTCAGAAAAGAGTCTCATCACAGACAAGTCATTGAAAAGCTGGGTCATAGAAGGGTGATAGAACAGTTGGGTCATAGACAAGTCAGGCCATAGAAGAGTCATTTCATAGACACCTGTCTATGTTCATGGAAGAGTCAGGTAAGAGAAAGGACGGGACATAGAAGAATCAGACCATAGAGAAATAGGGTCATAGAAAGGTCACAGAAGATTCAAAGAATGATCAGGGCAAAGGATAGTTGCAGAATAAAAGGGTCAGGTCATAGAAGAGTCAGGTAACAGAAGAGCCGGATCATTTAAGAGTCACATCATACAGGAGATATGTCATGGAAGGTTCAGAGAAGAATCAGGTTAGACAAGGGTCATAGAAGTGTTGTGTTAATGAAGAGTCATAGAAGAGTTGGGTCATACAAGGGTTGGGTCTTAGAAGAGTTGAATGATAGAGGAAACTGGTCATAAAAGACTCAGGTCACAGAAGGGTCATGTCATAGATGGGTCGGGTCATAGAAGAGTCAGACCATAGGAGACTTAGATCATGGAATTGCCAGGTCACAGAAGAGTAATGGAAAGCTGTGGTCATAGAAGGGCTGGGTCATAGATGGATTGGCGCCATGGGGAGCTCCCCAGGCAGGCTGAGCCCTGACTCTGGTAGGAAGCAGATTCCCTGCCCCGGCACACAGACCCTGGGCTGCACAGAGCCCTGCACTTGTCCCCAGAAGAAGGCAGCCCTCAGGCCCTGTCCCTCTGACACTGCAGTAGGGAGGCCCTGCTCGGCACCAGGTTCTTCTCCTCTGCAGCAGAGACTCTGGGAGAGACATCCTGACACATCCTGGAAAACGTGGGATGTGTCAGCTTTAGGGAATCCCTCCAGGAACTGCACCTGCATTGTCCTACAGTGAGAGACTTATCGTGTGAAGGGCTGTGAGGATTCCTCCCTCAGTGAGCTCTCAGCATCCTCCCATTCCACACTGCCTTCAACATCTCTCCTCCTCCCTCCTCTCCCCTCTCTGCCTGCAGGCAGTGCCCTCAGCCGTGCTTTGCAGAGGAGCTGATCCTGGGCAGAGCTGGCTCTGTAGCACTGCCCACTTGCCATGATCTCCCTCCATCCCAGGAGCCCAGCCCAGTTCAGCAGCAGAGCAACAACCCAAGGCAGCACTTTCTCTGCCCCCTCTGGGCTACCTCAAGGAGTCCATGGTGTCCAGGGCAACCTGCTGTGAAACAGGCTGAAGCAATCCTTGATTCCCTCAGCTGGACAGAGACACTTCTTTCCTGCAGTCACCGTATGACCCTTCCCTGCAATGTAAGGAAAAGCGATGCAAACCCAAGGTGGTCAATGAGAGAAATGGTGGGGCTGGGGAAGTGAGGAGCAAGGCTATCCAGAGCAGTGTCGGACCTCAAGGGACTGCTTCTCCATGCTGCCCAGACCTCCTGAGGAGACATCAATTCCAATTGGAGAACGGTTCTGTCACCTCTTCTCTGAATTGAAATGTAATGAAATATAAGCTTTACATAAAAATTTGTTTTTTATTCAGCACATTTTGAAATTTAGCACATTTTTTAATCTTCCTTTTAAACTGCACTGGTAAATGACTTGAAAGACCTGTACAAGGTGTGAAGACCTGAAGAGAACTACAGTAAGAGAAAGAGCTTGTTAAGGCTTTCTGTGTTTTAATGAGGCTCTGGGTGTATTGCCTGTGTAGTCCTTGAATCTCAGCTGCTTAGAGGAGATTGAGCAAACCTCTCAAGAGGCCGAAAGCAAAACTCAAAGTTCTTTGGATTTTTAATTAGTCTCAATGAGGATCATTACCGACAAAAGCCATAGCCAGGGACTTGTTAGAGGAGATAGTTGGAGGCCATGATTGCAGGGAGGCAAAGGCACTGCACAGGCAGCTGTAATGGTGAGAAAAGCCTGGGTTTCCTTGATGAAGTAAAAAGGTCAGGAAGTAGAAGTAGAAAGTAGAAACCCCAGTCGAAGTAGAAGTAGAAGCCCCAGGCCCTGGGAAGGCAGATTTGGCTGTGACTACAATGTTGCTGGTGTCATGAACATTCTCACATAGCTGAATCAAGTTTAGAGCAGTTATTGCATTTAATTCCAAACACAGGCGTGTAGAATTACATGAGATGCCAAGGCTCTCACACTCGGTTCCATGCAGTTGCAGAAGAGTTGGGTCATAGAAGGGAAGGGTCATAAATGTTTTAGGCCATAGAAGAGTCACAGAAATATTGGGTGTGAAAAGAGTCAAGTCACAGAAGAGTCGGGTCATAGAGAAGTTATAGGAGTTCCGTTTAGGTGGTTCATGGAAAGGTTGGCTCATAGACAGCTTGTAGCAAAATCCGGTTATACAAGTCTCAGTTCATAGAAGATTCAGGTCATTAAAGATTGTAGAATATTTGAGTCGTGGAAGAGTTGGATCTTGGAAGTGGGAGAGAATATTTGGGTTTTAGAAGAGTCAGATCGTAGAAGGGTTTATTCAAAGGTGGGTTGGTTCAGAGAACGGTTGGATCATAGAAGAATCATAGAAGAATCAGGTCACAAAAATATTGTAGAAGATTCAAGCCATTAACGAGTCATAGAAGAGTCAGGCCATAGACATGCTGGGTTATATAAGAATTGGGTCATAGAGGTGTTTGGTCATAGAGAAGTAACAAAACAGAACAAAAGGTCATAGAAGAGTCAGAATCGTTGGGCCATGGAAGGCTTCATCCGTAGAAGACTCAGGATTTAGAGAAGTCGGGTCATAGAGGAACCACAGGACAGTAAGGAGATAGAAGAGTCAGGGCATAGAAGAGTTAGGTTGTAGAAGTTTTGTAGAAACGTTGGGTCATAGAAGACTCACAGAAGAACTGGATCATGGAAACGTTGGGTCGTTAGAAGAGACATAGAAGGGACGCTTAGCAAAGAGTCTGGTCATAAAAGTTTCATAGATTTGGGCCATAGAATATTTGGAACATGGAGGACTCCAGTCATAATAGAGTCATAGAAGGGTCTTATAAGCATTTGAACATAAAGGAGTCTGGTCATAGAAGAGTGGGGTCATAAAAAAGAAGACTTATATAAGAGTCTGTTCATAGAGAGTTCATAGAGGGTCAGGTCATAGAAGGGTGAGGTCATAGAAGGGTCAGTTAATAGTATGGTTGGTTCGTAGAACATTTGGTGCATAGACGAGTCAGTTAATAGAAGATATGTGTCATGGAAAGGTTGGGTCATAGAAGGGTTGGGTCATAGAAAGATGCGTCATAGAAGAATTAGAGAATAATTAGGTCATAAAAGGTTTGGGCCATAGAAGACTGGAGTCATAAAAAGGGTCTGGTCATATAATAGAAAGGTCACAGAAGAACTGAGTTATAGACGGGTCAGGTCATAGAGAAGTAACAGAAGGCCTTGGCTTTTTTTGTCACCTGTATAATTTCAATAAATTCCTAAATCATGCAGTTTTAGTACCGCTGCTACAATTCAGGAGTGGATATATCAGGCTGCCAGGAGATAACTGGTTGTCAGAAATCCCAGGACGTTCAGGGCACGTTGAGTTCCTTAACACTCCCACTCACTGCATTTTTCCATGGGGATTCTTCATCCCAACACATCTATCTTACCCTGTATCAGGAAGTGCCCCTCACCACCAGAATGATCAGGTCTGGTTGTCCTTGAGGCTGCCCCATATTGCCTCAGTAGACACTCTCTCTGTTTTTGGGAGCCGAGGCTGCTGCTCCCCTGGGGCCATGGCCAAAGGGCAACAACATGACGTGACCTTTCCAGTGCTGGTACCCCTCCCATTCACACTGTCCTGCTGTGCCCTTGCCTTTGTGTTAACCCTAAGGTCATGTTACTCGTGACAGTCCTGTTGTGTCTACAGTGAATTCCATGTGGCTGCAGGCAGGAAGACTCCATGTGAACCACTCTATCAGATCTGGTCTCCATGTAACCATCACCATAACCCAAAGGGCAGGGCCAGAAACCTGAATGCCTCTTTCAAAGATGGTGCAGGAATACTCCCAAGGACCTCTTCCGTCAGAAGGACTTTTGCTCTTCTGGGGTTCTTGATGGATTCAGGGGGACAGGCTCAGAGTTTCAGGGGATCTGTTAGGGACCACGGGCTGGAATAAGAAGTCCCTTCTTGGTTGCACATGTTCAAGCAGACTGAAAGAGTTCTTTGACTCATCTGCCTGTTGCTGTCAAACCTGCAGTGAGGCTGATGGCAGGTGATATATTAGAGAGGAACTTTCTGCATCCAGAAAGTGCCCAGGGGATTTCCAGGGACAGCCTGTGAGTCTGAGTGAGCAGTAAGTGGCACATCATAATTTGTTCAAGAAGATTCCCAGAGGAAAATGTGAACCTGGGGAGCACACAGGCTGACAAAGGCCATGCAGTACATGGAGAGGCTGTGAGGAGCGAGCAGGCAGAGGGACATAAGGCTGGAGAGTGTTTCAGGATATCCTCTGTCAAAGCCCACAGGTAGGATCTGGTGCAGCTCTCCTCACACTTTGTGTCCTTGGAGATACCCAATGATCCTGTTCCGCTTGGTCCTTGTCTCCTGAGCCATTTGGGAAGATGGAAAGGGGATCAGCAGCAGTGATCCCCATCCAGCTGGGTCTGCTTCCCACCCTGACCAGCAGGGCCAATGCAGAGTCACCCGTGGCCCGAGGGCACCACAGTCCCGGCCTCTGCAGAGCACCACCACCAGCTCAGGGCCATGTGGGGAACACGCAGACAAACAAGGAGTGGTCAGTCAGGACACAGTCCAGAGGGTGTGAGGTGTAGAGCCCAGAGCTGCAAGTGCAGGACAGAGGAGGCTGTTTGGTACCCTTGGTAGTAGGGACAGACTGGGAAGGTGCCCCATGGCATTGGTCTCACATTGCCAGTTCCAGCACTGCCCACCCACCCCGGCTGATGGGTGAGCTCTGCTCTCTGCCCATCTTATTCCCCCTGAGGGATTCAATGCCTGCATCAGGTGAAGAGTCATAAAATAAAGGCACTGCAGACACCTTTATTTTGTTTAATCAGGGAGTGACCGTGGCACTCCGTTTACTCAGCTACTCAATTACGAGAGAAGCAGACAGTGAATTAAAAAGGCAATGACAACAATATCTAAGTTAAAAAAATGCCACCATCAAAATCAGTAAAAACATAAAGTCTGTGCTTGCAATGTATTGTATTATAACTACACGGTAAAGGAAGATCAGCAGTTTTTTAGTTCAGGGTAGCATCCAGTTATCAGTTTCCACGCTGCAGCGTTGAGCTGCTGATTTCTCATGTTGTAGATTAGGTGATTCACTGTTGGAGGCAACACCGAATACAGAACGGCCACCACCAGGTCCAGGGATGGGGAGGAGATGGAGGGGGGCTTCAGGTAGGCAAACCCACCACTGCTGATAAAAAGGGAGACGACAGCCAGGTGAGGGAGGCACGTAGAAAAAGCTTTGTGCTGTCCCTGCTCAGAGGGGATCCTCAGCACAGCCCTGAAGATCTGCACATAGGACACCACAATGAAAACAAAACAGCCAAAAGCTAAACTGACAGTAAACACAAGAAGTCCAACTTCCCTGAGGTAAGAATGTGAGCAGGAGAGCTTGATAATCTGAGGGACTTCACAAAAGAACTGGTCCAGGGCATTGCCCTGGCAGAGAGCAGTGAAAATGTACTGGTCGTGTGCAGCAGAGCATTGAGAAAGCCAGAGCCCCAGGCAGCTGCTGCCATGTGGACACAAGCTCTGCTGCCCCGGACGGTCCTGTAATGCAGGGGTTTGCAGCTGGCAATGTGGCGGTCGTAGGACATGATGGTGAGAAGAAAAAACTCTGCTGAAAACAAGAAAACAAACAGAAAGACCTGGGCAGCACATCCTGCATAGGAGATGGCCCTGTTGTCCCAGAGGGAAATGGCCATGGATTTGGGGACAGTGGTGGAGATGATGCCCAGGTCAATGAGGGAGAGGCTGATTAGGAAGAAGTACATGAGGATGTGGAGGTGCTGGTCACAGGCTATGGTCATGATGATGAGGCCATTTCCAATGAGGGCAGCCTGGTAGATACCCAGGAAGAACCAGAAGTGCGGCTCCCGTGTGTCTGTGAATGCCAGGAGGAGGAACTGGGTGATTAAGCTGCTGTTGGACATTTGCTGTCTCTGGGAATGGGACACAGTCATGAGAGGAAAAGATAATGACAAGATAGGGGAAACACCTGTCAGGAAAATAAAAGCCTTTTAAAACAGATTCTCCCCCTGTCACACAGTCAACTTTTCTTTCCTAGGAGAACTATTCCAGCTTCCTGGCTGAAGCACTTGTTGCTACTGACCAATTGTGTGATTAAAAATAGGGCCATTGTACATGGGTTCTTGATAAGTCAGTCCTGCTCTGTAGCAGTGGGAATGGCCAGGGACAGGTTCTGGGCTTCAAATTTGTCTCATGAAAACACTGCTAACTCAGAAGGGTGTGTCAACATCTGCACTGCCTGTTCCAAGAAACATGAAAGGTAGAGGAAGCCTAAGAATTCTCGGATAGATTTACAATTCTCTCACTGTGTCCCTTGGACAGTGTCCTTGGAGGTCAGAAATCCTCGGCGTTTCTGCTGAACTCAGGGAGGGCAGAAGGAGTCCTGCAAGACAAGAGTATTGTCTGTGGCTGAGTGCCGAGTGCGGGAAGATGCTCTGTCCCTCGGTCTTGTTCCCAACTTCCTCGCGTATGGATATTTCTGAGATTCAGGGGGATCACACTTTCATGTTAATTTGAAATGCCACCAGGCCCTGCTGAGAGTAGAGGGATCCACCTCACACCTCTCAACGTCTCACCCTTTCCTAAGGTCTCAGCACACACTTTCAGCCCAGGACACACACGGCTAATTTCACAAACCCAACAGCATTTTCTCTCTCGTAGCATCTCTGCACTTCTCCATAAGGCTTGCAGGTGACACAAATATCTAAGAGGACAGGTTTGCATCCTGGGGGGAAGCTCGCAGGAGACAGCCAAGTATCCCCATAATGGCATTTGATGAGGAAGTTTCAGTTCCTTCCCCAGCCCCAATGGCTCCATTACTCACAGCCTGACAGCTCAGAGCAAAGCTGTGACACTTGTTCCTATGGACATAACTGCAGGAAAGGAGTCACCAGGTCAGTGTGTGACTCTGCAGCTGAAATTCCCATCCCAAAAGAGCCTGGTAGCAAGAACAAGAGAACAGCAAGAACAGAGACAAGGGGAAAAAGAGGGAGAAAGAGAGTGAGGGAGAGGCCAGGGCAGAGGCAGCCGGGCACACAGACAGCATTACCCTTCCCCATCTGTGCACAGCCCCTCCCACATACGAACAGTGCTGGGCAGTTGCTCTCAGCCCCTGTGCTCTGGAGAGGGCATTGGAGCTGTGGCTGCAGAGGAGGTGGTTCAGCCTTGAGCCCAGATCCCTGAAGACAGAGGCTTTTCTTGGTGGGACGTGAGGGAAGGGTCTTGCTCATAGGAAGAGTCTGCACTGGAAGGGATCATATGCAATTTTCTGTCTTCCCTGTCCCATATTATTTGATGTCCATTCTCACAGACCCCACTCCATCTCCTGTACACTCACCTTACCTTTCAGAATCCTTCCTGTTACACAGGGCGTTGTCTTTGCACGTGTTCTTATTTTCAAGGAGGAACGGCAGGAAAGGTGATGCCGCTGCTGTGCACAGGCAGATGAGAGTCTGAAAACTCTTTGAGTGGGATCTGGTCAGACCCAGTGACTACCAAGATTTATCGCTAGGACATCTCAGTAACTCTTTAAAGCTGGAGAGCCACATTTCCGTGTATTACCTCCAATTCCCTAAGTGAAAAAACTGAAAAGACAAATTCAGGAGAGTTCCTTATATTAAATCATTCTTCCATGGGCCCTTGAAACATCTTGTAGAAGGTATTCTGGGGTGATCTGCACCTGTCAGTAGATCTGACTCACATCACATACTCTCAGTTAAAGGCGGACTATGCCCTTCTAAAGAGACGGGTTGCTCCTTCCACCCACAGCGTCTCCCCACATCACCCTGGGGAGCTCCCCTGGTACGGTAAGCACTAACCCTGGCAGGCGGCATAGACCCTGCTACAGCACACAGGCCCTGGGCTGCAGGGATCCTGTTCTCAAAGACAACCCGTGGCACCCCTGAGGGCACCAGCCCTGCACTGGTCCCCAGCACAAGGCAGCCCGCAGGCCCTGTCCCTCTGACAGTGCAGCAGGGAAGCTTTGCTTGACACCAGGTTCTCCTCCTCTGCAGCAGAGACACTGGGAGAGACATCCTGACACATCTTGTAAACTGTGGGATGTGTGAGCTTTAAGAGATCCCTCCAGGAACTGCAGTTGCATTCTCCTACAGCCAGAGACTTACCTTGATTAGGATTGTGACGATTTCTCCCTCAGTGAGCTCTCAGTATCATCCCACCCCACAGAGTCTTTACCCTCTCTCTGCCTCCTTCCTCTACCCCCATTGCCTGCAGATAGGGCCCTCAGCCCTGCTGAGTTTTGCAGAGACATCTCCTAGACAGAGCTGGCTCTTCGTACTGCTGCCCACTTGCCATCACCTCCCTCCATCCCAGGAACCCAGCCCAGCTCAGCAGCAGAGGAAGAGCACAAGGAATCACTTTCTCTACCCCCTCTGGGCTCCCTCTCTGGGTCTCCAGGGGATCTTGCTATGAAACTGGCTGAAGTCAGCACGTGCCGTCTCTCTCTCTCAAATGGGGAGACACTTCTTTCCTGCAGTGAAAATACGACCCTTTCGTTTAGTCTAAGGAAAAGGGATGCAAGTCCCAGTGGGGCAATGAGAGAAATGGTGGGATGCGGGAGGTAAGGAGCAAGGCTGTCCATGCAGTGTCAGACCTCAAGGACTGCTTCTCCATGCTGCCCAGACCTCCTGAGGAGACACCCTGCATCAATGCCAAATGTACAATTTCACCTCTTCTCTGAAAAAATTGTAATTTTTATTCAGCACTTTTTTACCTCTTCCTTTTTAACCACAATGGGAAGTGAGTTCAATAAACTGTAGAAAGCTTGAAGACCTGAAGAAAACTGTAGGCAGAGAAAGAGCTCATTAGGGCTTTCTGTATTTTAATGAGACCCAAGGTGTATTTGCTGCTGAGTCCTTGAACTTCAGCTACTGAAAGGAGATTGAAAAAACCTCTCAGGAAGCCAAACCCAAAACTCAAAGTACCTTGAAGTTTGAACTGGTCTCAGTGAGGATCGTCACTGGGAAAGCCTCCCCAGCCACTCGTTAGTGCCGATAGTTGGAGGCCATGTCCGCAGAGAGGAAAAGGTACTGTTAAGAGTGCTGTAATGCTGAGAAAAGCCTGGGTTTGCTTGATGAAGCAGAAAGGCCAAGCCTTGACCCCCCCTTGGCCCTGGGAAGCAGATCTGGCTGTGACTGCAATGACCCTGGTGTCATGAACATTCTCATATTGACAAATCAAATTCAGAGCAGTTACTCCATTTCATTCCAAACACAACCCTGCAGAGTTACATGAGATGCCAAGGCTCTCACCAAGAGCTCGATGCAGGTGCAGAAGAGTGGGGTCATGGAAGGGCAGGGATATAACAGGGTTGGGTCATAGAAGAGTCACATAAAACTTGTGTGTTAGAAGAGTCAGGGCACACTAGAGCAATAGAGGAGCTCATTTTCAGAAGATTCATAGAAGAGTTTGGTTACAGAAGGTTCATGACAGGATGAGAAAATATTCATTTCATGGAAGAGTCGAGTTACAGAAGTGTGGTGTTTGTTCATTTTTTAGAAAGGTTGAGTCAGAAAGGGTCAGTTCAGAGTAGGGTCAGGTCATAGAAGAGTCAGAACGATCTGGTCATAGACATGTTGGGTCATATAATGGTTTGGTCATAGAATAATCAGGTCATAGAGGAGTTGTGTCACAGAAGAACTGAATCAGAGAAGTGTCTTAGAAAGGCTGTGTCATAGAAAACTGTGGAGCGGTTAAAAAAGAGTTGGGTCAGGGAAGACTTGGTTCACTGAAGGCTCAGATTTTAGAAGAGTCGTGTCATACAGGATTCACAGAAGTGTATGATGATAGAAGAGTTGGGTCATAGAAGGGTTTGGTAGTAGTAGATACATAGAAATGTTGGGTCATAGAAGGCTAACAGAAGTATTGAATCATAGAAAAGTCACTGTCACAGAAGTGTTGGGTCATGGAAGAGGCAACTCAGATAGGAATTGGGTCATGGAGGAGTCACTGAGGGGCCAGGTCACAGAAGAGTAAGTTGATAATATGGTTTGTTCACAGAAGAGTTAGGTCATAGAAGAGTTGGGTCATAGAAAGTCATCTCAGATAAAAGTTGGGCTATAGAATGTCATAGAAGACTCGATTCATAAAAGGGCCTGGTCATATAAGAGACAAGTCACAGAAGATTCAGGTTAGAGGTGATTTGGGTCATAGAGGTGTGATAGAACAGCTCAGTCGTTGAAGGTTCATAAAAAGCTGGATTATAGAAGGCTCAGCAGAGTTTGGTCATAGAAGTCTCAGGCAATAGAAGGCTCAGGTCAGAGAATATTCATGTTATGGAAGAGCTGAATAATGGAAGTGTTAAAGTTTATTTGTATAAGAGAAGGATTTGACTGTAGATGAAGAGTCAGGTCATAGAAGAGTAAGACCATAGAAGTGCCAGGTCATGTAAGGGTTGGACCTTAGAAGGGTCGGGTCATACATTGTTTGGGTCATAGAGGAGTTGGGTCACAGAATAGACAGGCCATAGAAGGTGTAGAAGGGTCAGAGAAGAGTTCAGTCATAAAAGACTCCTGTTTTAGAAGTGCCATGTCTTAAAAGACTCAAATTATGGAGGATTCAGGTCATAGAGGAAGAGTTGGGTAATAGAAAGATCAGGTCATAGAAGAGTTGTTTATAGAAGATTCTGCTCATAAAAGTTTCATAGGCGATTCAGGTCGTATAATGGTCATGGAAGAGTCAGGACATAGAAGACAGGTCTTAAAAGAGTCATAGAAGTGTTTCATAGACAACAGGTCATAGAAGAGCTGAGTCGTAGGTGGGTGAGATCATAGAAAAGGAGGCTCACTGAAGCGTTGGATCATGGGGGAGTCACGGAGGAATCAGGTTATAGAAAGGCCAGGTCATAGAAGATTTCGGTAATCAAAAGTCAGGTCATGGAAGGCTGGTGAGACACAGTCTGCCCAAGGGAAATCCAGTCCCTCGCCCTTTCAAACACTGACAAATGAGATGCAGGTGAGCGATGTCTGGGGCACAGCCTTTAGTTCCCCTGCTCATCCATTGGTCATTTTTGAAAAGGACATGCAATGTGTGAGTCATGACACAGTCAGGGAGTTCCCCCACTCCCATGACCTTAGGAAGATGGTGGAGAGCGACATCGTCCTGGTCACTCAGCTCCCTGGGATGCTGCCTCTCCTATCCCACAGACTGGGAATGACTGTGTTTGCTCAAGTGATCCCTGACGTGATCCTCACCCACCGCTGCCTGTTCTGAGTCACAGGGGACTGGGAGACCTTTCTCGGGAAGATACACACAAAGAGGACACAGGGTATATCAGATCTGTCCACACTCACTCTTCCTAAATTAAGCAGGGTCCACACAATGTCCTTGTTTCTTCTTTACTATTCCTGAAATAGCAAACACACATCATGGGGTGATTGAATGGCCTTTCAAGTAGAGAATGAACCATGGAATCATAGAATTATCTGGTTGGAAAAGACCTCTGAGATCATCAAGTCCAACTGTACCTTTCCCATTATTAAACCATGTCCCTAAGAAACTCATCTACCTGCCTTTTAAACACCTCCAAGGATGGTGACTCCACCAGTTCTTACAGTGCCTGAGAACCCTTTCAGTGAAGAAATTTTTCCTGATGTCTAATCTGAAGATCACCTGGTGCAACTTGAGACCATTTCCTCTCATCGTATTATTTATCACTTGGGAGAAGAGATCAGCACCCACCTCGCAACAACCTCCTTTCAGGCTAAACAACCCCATTTCCCTCAGTCTCTCCTCACAGGACTTGTTCTACAGCCCCTTCACCAGCCTCATTCACTTCTCTGGATGTGCTCCAGCCCCTCAAGGTCCTTCTTGTACCGAGGGACCCAAAACTGAACCCAGCACTCAAGGCGCAGGCTCACCATGGCCAAGTACAGGGGCACAATCCCTGCTCTGGTCCTGCTGGCCACACTGTTTCCGATACAGGCCAAGATGCCATTGGTCCTTTGGGAACCTGGGCCACTGTTGGCTCATATTCAGCTGGTTGTCAACCATCACTCACAGGCCCTTCTCTGCCAGACAGCTCTCCAGTATCTCTTCCCCATACTCTATATGATCCTTCATTGACCCAACTCTTGTATCAGCCACTCCTCTGTGACTCTTCTATCTCCTTTCTATCACTCAATCCTTCTTTGACTCCACTCTTCTATAACCAAACTCTTCTATAACCAAACTCTTCTATGACCATTTTAAGACTTGGCTCTTCATTCACTTTTCTACAACCATAGTTTTATGACCTAACTCTTCTCTGACACAACATTTCTTTGACCTGACCATTCCATCACCCTTCTATGACTTAACCCTGGTATGACCCGGCACCTCTATGACATTTTTATGACACAAGTCTCTTATAAAATTAGTCTTCTATGAGACTCCATCTTCTATGACCTGACTCTTCTATGGGATTGCTGTGAGCCAACCTTTTTAGCATCTGAAATTTCTAGGACCCTGACCTTCTGTGACCCTTCTATGACCTGATTCATTTACGATCATTCAGTGATCCAACCTTTCTCTTCCTGAATCTTCTACGACCCAACACTTCTATGACATTACTATTCACTGATCCTTTTATCAACCAAATTCTCTATGACCAAACTCATTTATCACCCGTCGATGACTCAGCCCTTCTATTCCCCAACTATTTTATGACTGTTCTACAATCCAGCTCTTCAATGACTTTTCATGACCTCGCCGTTGTACAACTCTTCTATGACTCAAAAAGGCAGTCCTTTACCTCTTCTGGAGCCTGAAGACAACTGCTTTTGTTCCAGTTAATGGAGGGGGTGTGAATGCAACTGTCATACATGGACAGTGCAGAGCTGGGAGTAATCTGGGGCCCTGAGCCCTATGAAAGACACAAGGATTATCTTTCTTAATGCTGTAGGTGTCAGTGTGATAGAACATTGAGACCTGTTTAACAATAAAGCAGGAAAGAAACAGAATGAAAAATGCAGATAGAAGGAAATGTGTTATTGCAGCTTTAAGCTGCAACCATTGTTGATGTTGTTCCCCTCCATGTTTGTTTGTTTGTTTGTTTGTTTTTCTTTTTTGTCCTGTTTTAATATCCTGATCTCTGGGGGGTTCAGTGCTGCCTTTGTTAGAAAAGGAAAGTGATCATAAAATTGGAGTGGGATGCAGTGACAGGGACATTGGCACAAACTGCCAGTATAGATGCCCTGGGACCCTCTGCCCAGGCTCCAACTGCAGCTGCTGAGGGGCTCCCTGCTAATGCCCAGATCTTGTACCCCACACATGGTCCCACAAGCCTGCTGTGCAGGCAGAGAATGGTGCACTGAGGGTGGGGAAAATTCATTGACCCAGTCCCTATGTGTTTTCACTGGAACTGGACTGTCCAGGGTTCATGAGAGGAGGACCTCGGCCTCATAAAATGAATAGTTTC
Organism: Dromococcyx pavoninus; assembly: GCA_033558185.1. Taxonomy (NCBI): domain Eukaryota; kingdom Metazoa; phylum Chordata; class Aves; order Cuculiformes; family Neomorphidae; genus Dromococcyx; species Dromococcyx pavoninus. The sequence continues at coordinate 2,575,427 of JAUMJL010000133.1, read as the reverse complement.
CTCTCGGACTAAAATAAGATAAACTGACATGAAAACATCAATTTAAAAAAAATGTATTTGCACAGGTAAGACATTAAGAATAAAATAGATGTTGGCTTGCTAATTCCTAACGTAAGGAAAACAGAAAGAAAGGAGGAGAGAAGAGAAAATAAAAGAGAGAGAAAATTGTAGACTGTCACCAATCCAGGTTCCAGCACTGTCCTCTAGGATCCCAGAGCGGTGCAGAGCACTTGTCGGTGTTATCTTCAGTGTATTATTTATAGATTAATGTCCTTCAGGGGAAGAGTTTTTGGTGCACTTGTGTTGGTAGCTAGGGTCTGGCGACCGGAAGATATCGTGTTGTATGGAAAGATAGGACCCCTCTCCCAGTAGTCAATAAGCCTTAGTTCATGATGTAAGCAGGCGGAAGTGACGTTGTAGACCTCAGCTATATGAACCTGTGTTATCTATCAATAAACGCCATTTTTCCATCCACCACATTGGTGTCTGTGTGCAGATGGGCCGAGCGACCAGGGATTGGTTGCTGAGCCATTCCTGAACCAGGTCGTCACGCCTTCACTGACGGCAACAAGTGGTGCCAAACGCAGGAAAACTAACCCGGGAAAACAAACCCGGGAAAACAAAACCGGGAAAACAAACCCGGGAGAACAAACCCAGGAAAAAGAAAACAAATCTGGGAAAAGGATCACCTGGTCGAGTGAACGGCGGCTGGAGCGGCAGGACCAACCCGACGTGGAGGATGCTCCCAAAAAAACAAGGAGGATGGAAGCCCTTGTGCAGGTCGTATCTCAATTACATAAGCAGTGGGGTATTGATTGTAAACCCAAAGATTTTACTCTCGCCGTTGCGAGGTTTTTACAAATAGGGGTCATTGACCAACCGGTGGATATTCTCCACCCTGAAGTGTGGGATAAGTGTACTAAAGCTTTAGCCAAGGAGACGATGTCCTCGGGTTCTGGGAAACACCTTAAGTCTTGGGGGAAAGTTATGCAGGCCCTGCAAAAGGCTATACAAGAGCAGGAAAACTGGTTGGCAGCAAGAGAGTGTTTGATGGTCACCCCGAAAGTGGGAGTCGGGGCAGCCACGCAGACTTTTCACCACCCAGGCGATGACGATTCTGCTGGGCCTAAAGATCAGCCAGACGGTGATACATCCTCTCAATCCCCGAACCCCATCTCTCTTATGGAGGGACAGGAACAAGCAAAATCCTTCTGGGGTGGCTTACTCGAGGAGGCTAAGTGTACCGCCATGGAATCAGAGTCTCAGGATATCTGGGCTAGTCCACCGCCTTATGCGTCCCAAGATGGCGCCGAATGGCAGGAAAGAAGGTGGGGTGAAGATACCAACAGCGAGAAAAGGGAGGAAGCACTAGAACTAACATGCCGTGCAGACGGGAAGGGGAGGAGAACGAAAAGGAGGAAGGGGATAGGTGCGACAGGGATGGAAAGGGAGGTGTTTGCGAGGGGCGGGGAGCAGCCAATGAGAATGGCCATCTGAAGAAACGCCTCTATAAAGCAAACACCCCCCTCCCCCCCCCCCGAGTAGAAGGCGAGGCGAGCAAAGAGAGTTGGGATGGCCCACCTGTAAGGGAAGTGGGCGGGGCCGGAGCCCGACAAAAAAGTACCGGAGCCCAGAAGTAACCAGTCAGTCGAGTTCCAGTCCCGAATCAGACAGCAGCTGGAACGAGTGGCTCAAAACCGATTCAGATTCGGAAGAGGAAGAAACAGAAATAGACAAAGTTAAGGGCCAAAATATTCCCATCCGGAATGAAAAGGGATCGCTGGGGAAGAAAATTCCTCTCACGGATTGGAGAAAAATAAAGATTGCATGTGCCGATTGGACTTCATAGACCACGCTAGCGTTTCAAGTCCGGGTGATGGACGGGGGACAAAGGGTCCATCCAGTGATTGTCAAAGCAATTGCAGACAAAGGACTTAATTCTGCCATGGTCTCCACCCTCATAGATGGGATTTTCGGGGTAGATGACATGCTCCCGTTTGATATAAAACAAACTTGTAGATTGACTTTTGATGGGGCAGGGATGATTGTTTTTAAACAAGAATGGGAGGATAACTGTGCGAGGCAACTGGCCCAAGTAACTGGGGCGCATCACCCGCTACATGGCTCTAGCCTAGAACGACTGATAGGGGCAGACCCAACCATGATTACCTCTCAGGCACAAGCCCAAGGTCTGCGGGCCCATGAAATTATGGAGACTATTCGTGCAGCTAGAGAAGCCATTCGCACAGCCTCTAGAGTTATTGCTAAGCCATCACCATGGTCCACAATAAAGCAGAATGAAAGTGAGAGCTTTACACAATTTGCAGATCGCCTCCAAGCGGCGGTTGACTCCTCGACCCTGCCTGCGGAAGCAAAAGTTCCGGTCGTTGCAGACTGCTTACGTCAGCAGTGTCCCTCAGAAACCAAGGACATCCTAAGATCATTACCGGTGAGATCAAGTATCACGGACATGACTAAGCATGTCACGAATGAAGAACATCTGGCCCTGATTAAGGTGGCTGTTCGCACCGTGATAGCTAATGTAATGGCATGTTTTAAATGTTGCCAGACGGGCCACATGGTGGTAAACTGCCCCCAACTGAGGGACCCATCAACGCCATTCCACCCGCGCCAAAATTGATCTTGAGGACCGTGTTGGGCCTGTGGAAAGAAAGGACATTTTGCTAAGGAATGCAGATTTAAAACCTAGGGAATCGGGGAGGGGAGAGTGCACCTGGGCCGCGCACGGCCCTCTCCCACTTGGGACATGAGGCGGCCCAACTATGCCAACCCCGGATGGGGCGAGGCACTCGCGAACCCATTGCCCCTTCGAGAAGCAACCAACTTTATGGTCCAACCTGCAGTCCAGCCGAATCTGTCCTTATCCCAGGGACAGCAAGGACCACCTTCTTGGGGGGAGACCCCAGGGTGGCCCTGGCAGTAAAGTGTGGTGATGACCTGACAGTGGTGTGGGGGATCTGTTCCCTCTATAATATCTCAAGGGACACCACCATTTGCGATCCCTTTTTGATTGACACTGGGGCAGATGTTACAGTTATTCCTCAGATGCATTGGCCCTCAGACTGGATATTGGAAGACGCCCCCATTGTGGGTGGAGTCGGAGGAGTAACCCGAGCTCGGAAGAGTTCTCAGTTGGTAGCAATCATGCTTCACACTGAAAAAGGACCGGAGAAAACCATCACCCTTTTTCCATATGTCATGTCAGGAGTCCCACCCCTGTTGGGAAGGGACGCTCTAGCCCTGTTAAAAGCCAGGGTAACAAATTTAATTTAAGAGCCACTGCCGCATACCCACGTCCACCAATCAGGCTGAAATGGAACTCGTCCGACCCAGTGTGGGTTGAGCAGTGGCCCCTATCGAAGCCTCGACTGGCTGCTCTTCTTGAGCTACTTGACAGTGAATTACAAGGTCACATAGAGCCCTCTACTTGGAATACCCACATTTTTGTAATACTCAAAAGAACTGGCAAGGGGTTCCGTCTCCTCCATGACCTGCACGAGGTAAACAAAATAATCCAGCCTATGGGTCCTGTTCAAACGCTATTGCCTATGAACTCTATGATACTGGAAGGACAACCTTGTGCTGTCCTTGATATTAACGACTGTTTATTTTTGATACCCCTGCACGAGGAGGACAAGGAGCGGTTTGCTTTTTCTGTCATGTTTCCAAACAGCCAGCGCCCCAACCTACGCTTCCAATGGAAAGTGCTGCCCCAAGGAATGGTCAATTCACCTACCATTTGCCAGATCACAGTGGATTGGGTGTTGGCGCCGGTCTGGTGCAGTGACCTGACTGCGACTATCATTCAATATATGGATGATATTTTAATTGCTTCACCATCAGGAAGTCAGGTGGACCAGCTGGTGTCAACGTTTTCAGATACTCTGAAAGCGAACGGGTTCGAAATCACAAGCGCGAAAGTTAAAAGAGGACCATGTGTAAGTTTTTTGGGGGTGGGGATCAAAAATTCTCATGTAACCCCCCCAAATAAAAATCTGTCGGAACATTAGGACGCTCTATGATATGCAATATCTAGTCAGGTCCTTGCAATGACTCCACAATATTGTCCTGATCCCTCCTGAAATCACGGCCCCTCTGCACGATCTTTTGAAAGAAAAGAACCCATGGGAACAAAAAACTCTGACGATAGAAGCAATGAACTCTCTTGACTTTGTCGAGCAGCAGATTTCATCAGGTGCATTCTCTAGGTGGAACCCGGGTATACCGCTTGATCTGTATGTGCACTTAATGGAAGGGTGGGCAGTGGGAGCGCTAGCCCAGGACCGCCCTGAAAAAGCCCAACCAATACAATGGGTAGTCCTAGAAAAACTGTCACGTGCATTTTCTCCGGGAGTCGAGATCTCCAAGAGATCTCATCATGAAAGACAGAAAACTCGCCTTAAGACATCTAGGCATTGAACCTGCCAGGATATGGTTGCCCTTCCACAAACAGCTCCCAACGCAATCAGTGGCGATGTCAGAGTATCTGGCCATAGCTCTCCTTGGATTTGGTGGAGAACTTTGTTACAACGCAAAGCCCCCCTGGACTCAAATGTTGGCAAATGTCAACATCGACCTCCGATGGAAGATCATGGACTGTCTTCAGCCAGGACCAACAGTCTTCACAGACACGTCCTCAGCGACTTCAACCACGGCAGCAGTATGGCAATGAGGAGGAGAATGGCACTGCGTTAAAATGACCGACTGTGCTCTTTCTGTCCAACAATTGGAAGCGACGGCCGTAGCACTAGCGTGCGGACTGTTCCCAACAGAACATCTCAACATAGTAACTGACTCGATGTCTGTGACTAAACTTTGTTTGGCCTTGTCGGGGCCTGGCGTGTCAACATCCACAGTAGCCTTAATACTAGAAGCAGCACTTTTTTCTCGACAGGGCACTATATCGGTCATCCACGTCAACAGCCACAGCCTGATTAAGGGTTTTTTCCAAACCGGTAACGACAAAGCAGACGCTGCTGCAAAGGGTCTGTGGACACTAAGAGATGCCCGGCAGTTACACGAGTCTCTCCACATTGGAGCTAAAGCACTGGCAATGAGGTGTGGGATTTCAGTCACTGATGTGAAACATATAGTGGCTACATGCCCCCACTGTCAGAAAGCACCACTGTGGTCCAGCGGGGTAAACCCTAGAGGTCTTAAAGCCTCTGAGCTGTGGCAGACAGATTTTACACTCTGCCAGTTGTTGAAACCTCGAGCATGGCTAGCGGTGACTGTAGACACATATAGTGGAATGATCATAGGTACTCAACACCTTAGAGCTAATTCTAAAGCAACCATTCAACATTGTCTGACAGCTATGGCTTCGCTTGGCATCCCTAATCAAATCAAAACAGATAACGGTCCAAATTTCGTGTCTAAATCAGTTCAAACATTTGCTCTGAAATGGGGTATTTCTTTAATACACGGCATTCCATATAATAGCACAGGGCAAGCTATAGTGGAACGGGCGAATTAAACTCTGTTATCTAAATTGGAGGTACTAGCAAAACCAGAAGGGTTTGTCAACACCATTCCCTCACGGGACCAGGCACACCTGTTAGCGACTGCTCTGCTACCGCTAAATCAATTCCCTAGGGGAGAGGAGGTGAATAGTCCCACCCAGAAACATTGGGCCACTCGAGCACTGGAAGAAGGCCCGTCAGTCATAGTTAGAAATGAGCTGGGAGAATGGGAACGAGGATGAAAACTAGTCTTGACAGGGTGAGGGTATGCCGCTGTCAAAAAAGATGGTAGAGTTAAGTGGTGCCCACTTAAGTCTATGAAACCAGACCTTCAGAAGAAAACTAACGAAAACTGTGAGTCTCTATTCACAGGACTGGATCATTGGGTGCCCTCGTAATGCGCACGCTACAGTGGCAGGAGAAGATGATCAATCGATAAACACTGTGTCTACGCCTAGGGCTCCCGTGTCAGCAGAATCCAAACCACGCAAGGAGAATCCCCACAGGGGAGGGTCACGATGTCTCTGTGTGATCTTACTTTTAGCACTTGTGCCATCATTTAGTGGTTTGTATCAACATCAACCATGAGAATGGGTGTTAGGGAGGTTGGATAAACTGATAGCTTTACGCACAGTCATCACTACAGCACCCCCTGTCTTCCAAGTATCTCCCTGTGAGTTAGTCCCTGTAAGTCCATGTTTAGAAAACCTGATGTACTACATGTGCCCTTACTTTAATCCTGGCCGAGGTTACTGCAATGCCTCTGGCAGGTACTATTGTGCCTATTGGGGATACGAGACCATAGCCTCTGACTGGAAACCTGGAGCAGGTGAGGAGAAATATCTGAAAGTCCAATGAGGACCTCTTAATTGTGTAAGGCGCACAGCTGGGAAAGAGCGTTGCAGGTATCTTATACTGCAAGTAATGAAAGAACACGACCGGTTATGGGCTTTCGGCAAAATTTGGGGTTTTGATACTGGGAATACGGAAAAGATAGGGGAGGACCTTTCTATATCAAAAAGCGGGAAGTAAAGGCCAATATAACGAACAAAAGCAATCTGTTAGCCTCCACCACTTTTTCAGCCAGTCCTCCAAAAACTAAGCAGATAGTTCCCTCAAACGAACCTATCATAGATCCTATTCACCTGTTTAAGAGCCAAAATAGTTACCTGTTTAGTAAGCCATTTTTTGATGTGTTAGATGCTACCTTTTTGTCATTGAATCAGTCAAACCCAAATCTTACACGTTCTTGTTGGTTATGTTATGATGTGAATCCACCCTTTTACGAAGGCGTTGCTCTCAATGCTCCTTTTAGTTATTCATTAGACAGTAATCCGAGTCAGTGTAATTGGACCACTCCATGGAGAGCAATTGTCGTAAACCAAGTTAGAGGTGAAGGAATGTGTTTAGGTAATGCAGTGAGCCAAGACACTAGTGTTTGTGTGCAGACCTTTGCAACTGATGAAACCTGTAAATAGGCAATCCCGTCTGAGCCTGGGATGTGGGTCTGCCAACAGACAGGAACACCCTGTGTGTCTCTCTAAGTTTTTAGGAGATGCTGCTGACTTTTGTGTGCAAATTTTGATCGTTCCTAGGGCCCTGTACCATCCAGAAGAAGAATTTTACCATCAGTGGGAAAGAATGAACAACAGACTTCAATGAAGGGAAGTATTAACAGCCGTAACAATAGCAAAACTGCTTGGCCTGGGATCAGCCGGTACAGCCACAGGAGTGACATCCCTGGTTACCCAACGTCAAGGCCTAAATCGATTACAAAGCGTCATCAATGAAGATCTGCTAAGAATCGAGAAATCTGTGTCTGCTTTAGAACAATCTCTCTCTTCACTTTCAGAAGTAGTCCTACAGAACAGGCGAGGATTAGACCTCCTGTTTATGCATGAGGGAGGCATCTGTGTAGCTTTGGGAGAGGAATGTTTCTTTTATACCGATCACACCGGGGTAGTTAGAGATTCAATGGCAAAATTGAGAGAAAGGTTATCTGAAAGAAGAAGAGAAAGAGAGGTCCAACAAGGATACTTTGAATCATGGTTTAACTATTCACCATGGCTAACCACCCTAATGTCTTCTTTGATGGGGCCAGTTGTAATGATCGTAATCGCACTGATCTTCAGACCCTGCATACTAAAGAAGCTCGTAACATTTGTCAAGAGTCGGCTAGAAAAAGTTAATATCATGTTTATAGAATGCCGACAGTTGCTCTGAGGAGTGCCTTATGTTTTTCCTTTAAGAAAAATGTTTCTCAACTCTACCTCTAGTTATCCTCACTATTCCAAGTTGCACTTTAGTAGTCCTAGTTGTCCTTAGTGATCTTTAAGCTACCTTATTAACACCACTCGCCTTTTAACTCCTTCGTTCCTTATCCTAACTACCTTACCATTTATAAGTTTATACATTTTATAAGTCTTTATATATTTTCTAGGCTGATAAGATAATATATATAAGATATATGAGATAAGATAAGATAAGATAAGATAAGATGAGATGAGATGAGATGAGATGAGATGAGATGAGATGAGATGAGATGAGATGAGATGAGATGAGATAAGATGAGATAAGATGAAATGAGATGAGGTAGATAAGTCCTTTGTTTTTAACCAACATAATTAAGCATGGGGAGGGGGGAAATGTTGGTAGCTAAGGTCCTGCAGCCGGAAGATATCGTGTTGTACGGAAAGATAGGGCCCCTCTCTCAGTAGCCAATAAGGTTTAGTTAATGATGTAAGGAGGCGGAAGTGACATTGTAAACCTTAGCTATATAAACCTGTGTGATCTATCAATAAACACCATTTGCCGTCCACCACATTGGTGTCTGTGTGCTGATGTACCGAGCGGCCTGGGGTTGGTCGCCGTGCCGTTCCTGAACCAGGTCGCCACGCCTTCGCTGAAGGCAACATCTGTCAGGAGGATTGTCACAGTTTCTCCAATCTAGAGAAAAAGGAGGTGCTTTGGAGCAGGGCCTCCCTGCTGCACGGCCAGAGGGACAGAGCACCTCAGGTGCCTTCACCTGGAGATGCTGGCAGAGTGTGGAGCTGGGTGAGCAGCCAGGGGTGCCCTGGGCTGTCCTTGAGAGCAGGGTCCCTGCCCCCCAGGGTCTCTGTGTTAGGGCAGGGTCTCTGCCCCCTGCCAGGGTCAGCACTCAGCCTGCCCAGGGAGCTCCCCATGGTGGTGCAGAGAGAAGCTGTGGGTGGAAGGAGCAACTCTTGGCACATCTTTCTGTCCAGAGGGTGTTTTGTGTGTCTGGGCTGCTTATAAGTCAAGATCACCCCAGGATAATTCTGAGCAGACATTTAAAGGGGAAGATCAGGGCAGGAATTATGTTTCAGTTAAGGAGATTTCCTGAATTTATGTTTCCATTTTCCTGATCCTCAGGAATAGGGGGGGAGATATGGACAATGGCTCTCCTTCCTGAACAATCAGTGAGACTCCTGAGCTGTAAGTTTGTGTGACCAATAGGTTTGATAGGAGTCTCCAGCCACTGCCCTGCCTGCAGGCAGCACCAGTACCACCTCTGCTGGACCCATCAGGGTGTTCTGCCCTTTTGAACCTCCAAACAGGAACACACAGCCAGGCAGTGTCCTGCAAACAGGCAGGTTTTTGTGGGTGAGTGCATAGAGGATGGGATGGGGTCTATGAGCAGGGAAAAGATACGGCACAGGAAAACAGGTCCACAGAGAAAAATATCAGGCAGGAGAGACAAGGATCCAAGAATGAGAAGGAAGTAAAAGGAGATTTGTTCTGGGAGAGACAATTCAGAAAGCTCTGTGTGATCTCCTACAATGCAGAGCAAGCCCCCTGACCTCCTCTCCCACCCAGCAAAGCCTCTGCCCTCAGGGCTCTCGGCTCCAAGGCTGAACCACCTCCTCTGCAGCCACAGCTCCAGTGCCCTCTCCAGAGCACAGGGGCTGAGAGCAACTGCCTGGCACAGTTGGTGTCTGGGAGGGGCTGTGCACAGCTGGGGAAGGGGAACGCTGTCTGTGTGCCCGGCTGCCTCTGCCCTGGCCTCTCCCAGCCAGACCCCCACTCTCTTTCTCCCCTTGTCTGTGTTCTTGCTGTTGTTCTCTTTTCTTTTTGCAAGGTTCTCCGGGGATTGGAGTTTCAACTGCAGAGTCACACCCTGACCTGGTGACTCCTTTCCTGCAGTTGTGTCCATGGGAACCCCTGTCCCAGCTTTGCTCTGAGTTATGAGTGTGGGCAATGCAGTCCTTGGGGCTGAGGAAGGACCTGAATCTCCCTTCATCAAATGCCAAAATTCTGAGCTTCCCTACAGGATGGAAACCTGTCCTGTCACATCTTTGTGTTACCTGAGAGCCCTATGGAGAATCACAGAGAGGCTGTGAGAGATAAAATGCTTTTGGGTTTGTGAAATGATCCGTGTGTGTCCTGGGCTGAAAGTGGGATGCTGAGACATTAAGAAAGTGTGAGACTGTGAGTGATGTGAAGTGGATCCCTATGCTCACAGCAGAGTCTGGTGGATTTTCAGGGCATTCTGGGAGTGTGGTACCTTTCTGTTTAAGGAAAACACAGGACCAGCTTTTTTGGATCAAGACCAGAAGTGATTCCCTAGAACAAAGGGAGTGACCCTGGAAAAGGGAAAAGGTATGTGGAGCACGGGGAAGGTGAATTGGAAATGGCTTTGATTTTGCTCAGCGAAGTCTCCCATAAGATGTCACTCCCTTTTCCTCCTATGACAGTGCCTCTTGTCCAGAGGGAGGAAATGTCCAACAGCAGCTCCATCACCCAGTTCCTCCTCCTGGCATTTGCAGGCACATGGGAGCTGCAGCTTTTGCACTTCTGGCTCTTCTTGGGCATCTACCTGGGAAACGGCCTCATCATCATCACCATAGCCTGTGACCACCACCTCCACACCCCTATGTACTTTTTCCTCCTAAACCTCTCTCTCTCCTCGACCTGGGCTCCATCTCCACCATTTTCCCTAAATGCATGGCAAATTCCCTCCAGGACAACAGGGCCATTTCATACCAAGGATGTACTGTCCAACTCTTTTTCTTTCTTTTCTTGATTGTCACAGAATATTTTGTTCTCAGAGTCATGTCCTATGACTGCTACGTTGCCATCTGCAAACCCCTGCACTACGGGATCCTCCTGGGCAGCAGAGCTTGTGTCCACATGGCAGCAGCTGCCTGGGGCTCTGGCTTTCTCAATGCTCTGCTGCACACAGTCAATATATTTTCACTGCCTCTCTGTCAGGGCAATGCTGTGGACTAGTTCTTCTGTGAAGTCCCTCAGATCCTGAAGCTCTCCTGCTCACACTCCTACCTCAGGGAAGGTGGGGTTCTTTTATCTAGTGTCTGTTTAGGATTTAGCTGTTTTGTTTTCATTGTGGTGTCTTATGTGCAGATCTTCTGGGCCGTGTTGAGGATCCCCTCTGAGCAGGGACGGCACAAAGCCTTTTCCACCTGCCTCCCTCACCTGGCCGTGGTCTCCCTGTTTCTCAGCACTGGCATTTTTCCCTGCTTGAGGTCCTCCTCCTTCTTCTTCCCATCCTTCAACTTTGTTGTGTCATATCTGTACTCAGTGGTTCCTCCAGCAGTGAACGCCCTCATCTACAGCATGAGGAACCGGCAGCTGAAGGATGCTGTGTGAGACTTATAACTGGATGTTTCTCTGAAGTGACACACTGTTGATCATCTTCTGCACAGCATTTATAATGTGACTCATTGCAGGGACAGACAGGCTTCCTAATATCATGTTTTCAGTGGTCAGTTTTTAATTATGGCAATGTTTTAATTCTTTTTGAAATTCCCTGTCTGCATTTCTTTGCTGACTGTGTCACTGTGTAAATGAGAACTTGTGCTCTCTGTAAATTTAAATTAAAGAAACAGCCCTGAACTTAGCTTTTATTCCTCATATTCTTCCTCCAAGACCTTTTTAAAGCTGCAGGGACAGTTCTTATGTGCATGAGCAGAGGGGAAAGGAATCCCAGCACAGCAGCAGTGTCAGGCAGCACCAGCACTTGATCTCCCAGAGTTGTTCTCTTTCCCCTTCCACACTCTCCTCCTGATCCCTGGCCTTGCTGCAAGGCCTGAGTGCTCTGGCGGCTTGGTCACAGCCATGCTGCATGGTCGCATGCAGGGACAGGCAGTGGGCACTTGTGTGGCAGAGTTGGCCTTGTAACAGCTTTCCATAAAGAAAAGGAGATCTTTTCATGTCAGTACCTGAAAACTGAGGTCTTCTGCCAAGCTTTCTGTCTAGAACATATCCATGAAAGTGGCCCACAGATGAAAACTCGAGTGTATGGGTAACAATGTGCATGTGATGGGTTTGGACAGGATACAGTTTCCTTTCACAACTTGGCCTCCTGTGATAGACCTGAAGGAGCACTAGATCAGGACTGGAAACTCCAGGGAATCTGCCCTGGGCCAATCATCCTGGAATAGCCCCTCTCAACCACCATATCCAGCACCGGCCTCTAACCCCAGCTGTTAGAGGTTCTTTGTCCCTTCCTGAAAAGACCCCAAATGAATAGATCATGTTGGAATTGTACAGATGAGATGTGAGCAAGCATATCGTGTGTGTGAGCTGAGATGAACCTAAGTGAACATGAAGAGCCTTTCCTTAGGGTTTCCTGAAGGCTGGTGGGACAGACAATACCTCACAGTCACTTCACATTGGGAGCAACACCCCATGGGAAATAAACCAAATGCAACACTAGGCTGTTTTCCCTTGAACTGCACTACCAATGTCCATTCCTGATGATGTGGGACATCTTAGGTGAGTGCAGAACAGACTGATAGACCGCAGGGTTTCCCAGAGCCTTGGAGTGGCAATAGGAGGCCAGTTAGACACCATGACACCTGTGCCTCTGTGAGTAAAAGGGGATAACTCTGCTTATGAACATTTGAGGATACATAAGGAGTCCACGAGGCCAGTTTAGATGTGGACTCCTGACAGAACCCTGATGTATCCATCTGTGACTCCAGGAAAAAAACTCACTAGTCCACAGAGATTCATCTCAGATGCCTGTCTGACATTCCTGTCTGCTGTGTCACCTTTGCCCATGAGTCTGGATTTTGCTTTCAGAGGTGCCAGAGCAATCAGAGAGGTTCTGTCCCAGGAAAAAGCAGGTGTCAAACTCAACTTCAAGAAGGGCAGAAAAGAGAAGTTGTCAAATTACACGTTTTTCAGCCTACCGTCTTCATTGGAAAGGGAACGGCAAAAGTCCTGCAAGTATTTCCAAGCTCTTGAAGAACAAGAAAGGGACTGCTGAACCAAAATGGGCAAGGGAAAGAAGAGCATGTTATTCACATGGAATTTTGCAAGGCCTTAGACATGGTCTCCCATGGTGTTCTCATAGCCAGAGTGGGTCTATCTGGGCTGAAGAATAGGATGCTGCGTGGGTGGGAAGTTGGCTGAATGATGAAGCCTAAATATCATCAGTGGTACAAAGTGCTTCGTGCAGCCACTTACTGGTGACATCTCTCACTGACCAGCACTTGGGTCAACACTGTTTATGTTTTTGTTGTCCGCCTGCATGATGTGATAGAGGGCACTTTTGGCTCCTTTGGGGATGTTGCAAATCTGAATATTGGTCTCCAAGACTCATCTGGATCATGACAGCAGGAGAGTGAGATAAGAGGAAGTTCAAACCTGATTTATTCTGTGACTCAATGAAACTTTCCCTTCGAGAGGTTTCTGAAGAAAGAATAGATGGAGGAAGAGGTAAAAAAAAGAGGCAGAAGAGGAGATCTAAAATATGCCAATATAAACATAGCACTTCCTGTGAAGAATGTTTCTCCACCTTACATTTAACAGGAAGCATATCTGATGAATTTGTTAAAATAGTCATAGTGTTATATAACCAGGTCTTGTGCCATAAGGAGGATGATGGATGGGTCTGGTGTTATGAGATCACTTTTTTCTCAGAATCTCATAATCCAGTAGGAAGCATCTGACTGTGAAGGGTAAGATGAGGTCAGTTATGTCTATCCAGGTGACAGGGCAGGAACAAGACCATGTCTGGGAAAGGCCCTCTACCAAAGTACTCATATGTCCTGTCCAGGGAAAGGGCTTGGATGCTGGTGGTCATGTCCATTCCAGCTGAGGACATGATGGGACAGCAACAACTGCGTGGGCAGCAGCAGCCTTATGGTTTAGGAGACCATGGTAATGTAGAAGATGACAATAAGGTAAATGGGTAGGGTTCCCTGCTTGGAGTGGAGTTCCCGAGATGGTCGAGCTTTCCTTGGTAGTGGGAAAAAAATGAGAGAAAACAAATCACAAAGTGGTACTCGAAAAGTAGAGACTGGCAATCAGGATTAAGAAATGTCAATGGAAGGGCAGTATTGTGGTGCAAGATATCACACTGAGGGAGTCTGGATCATTGAGTCATAGCAGAGTTTGTCATAGAAGGGTCACAGAAGAGTCAGGTGTTAGAAAATTTGTGTCATAGATGAGTAATATAAGTGCTGAGGGAGGTCATAGAAGAGTGACACAAATGGCAGGATAGCAGGGTAATAGAAATGTTGGGTCATAGAAAATGTATCAAAGAATTGGGTCGGAAAGGAGCCATAGAAGAGTTGGGTTGTAGAAAAGTCACAAAATTGCTGAGTCACAGAAGGTTTGGGGCACAGGGTTTTAGGGGAAAAAAATTGTCTCAGCTTCTCTGTGCTGCCATTCCTTTCAGCTGGAGGACTTTTGCACCCCAGTGTTCCCTCCAAAGGAAACTGGACACTGCTCGGAGCAGAGAAATCCAGTTTTCCAGTGAAGATCTCCAAATGCCCTCAACCCCGGGAGCCAGGGACACCGAGGGCTCTTTGCAGCTGCCCACGTACAGACCATCAGCAGCGTTTCCATGGCCTTAGCACCAAGGTGTCTTCTCCATGGGTCTGCTAGATAATGGAGTTGTCACGGGAGAGCTGTGGCCCAGGAGGACCCCTGAGGGAAACAGTCAAATGTCCTAAATCTGGGGTGTCCTGAAAGGAAAATCTACTCCTTTGCATTGCCCTGAACCTGCCGCTTAGCAGAGGAGTTGGACTTCTCACTGCCAAGGCTATGCCTGCATGGCAGAACACACATGACTCAGAGCTGCAGCTAAACCCAAGTCCCATCCCAGAAGCTCTAGTGATAAGAAAAAGGTGGGCAAAACAGGAGAGAAAACACAGAAATGTACAGTGTTGCTGCAGATGAAGACAGCAGAGAGAAAGAGAGTCAGGGTGAGTCTTCTGAGAAGGTAACTGACTACGCAAGGCCTGAAGAGAAGAGATGAGGGGGGAGTGCGTGGGTTTGCCCCATGGTAGCAATCTGCACTGCAGTGGGAAGAGACTGAATCATCCTTCTCATGGTGTTAATGGGAGCAGACTCTTCTCCATCTCTATCCATGTCTGAGCTGCCTGGAGCTGCCCCTGCTGGGAGCTGTTTCTCTGTTTCTCAGTTTCCTACCTGTCTGTGCTGACAGAGCCCATCCCACCCACTGTGTGCTCAGCTCTGCCCTGCAGACCCTTCCAGGATGTGGGGCTCTGCCCAGGGGCGTCTCTGAGTGTGCAGGGGCCAAGAAAAAGCTCAGACAAATTGCAATGAGAACTGGAGTCCCAGAGATTTTCAAGAACACTGAAATAAATTCCCATCTCCCACTGCCCACCCCACCAACCGGAATGGGAAAACTGAAAGCACGGAATCCATTCCTTCCAGGCAAATGCCATCTCAATACCATTTTTAATAAAGAGCTTCTGCAATGGCAGTAGATGTGCCCCTAATGCACACAGCATCCTCTCAAGAGCAAAAGGACCTTTCTTTTGAGATAGCTCCTTCCGGGACCTTCCTCTTGGAACATTCCACAGGAAAGGTCCTGTGAGTGTCCTGGAGGTTTGAGCACCCCTGACACACACAGCATTCCCTCAACAGCAGAAAGACCCTGCCCTGCCGAGGGTTGCTCCTTCCACCCAGAGCTTCTCCCCACAGCCCATGGGGAGCTTCCTGGGCAGGCTGAGTGCTGACCCTGGCAGGTGGCAGAGTCTCTGCCTCAACACACAGACCTTGGGCTGCAGGGACCCTGCTCTCAAGGACAGCCCAGGGCACCACTGAGTGCACAGCCGTGCGCTCGTCCCCAGCAGAAGGCAGCCCTCAGGCCCTGCCCCTCTGACAGTACAGTCGGGAAGCCCTGCTCGGCACCAGGTTTTTCTCTACAGCAGAGACTCTGGGAGAGACATCCTGACATGTCCTGCAAACTGTGGGATGTACCAGCCTTAGGAGAACCCTCCAGAAGCCGCACCTGAATTGTCCTGCAGCCAAAGACTTACCGTGTGAAAGGCTGTGAGGATTCCTCCTTCAGTGAGCTCTCAGTATCCTCCCACCCCACACTACCTTTAACCTCTCTCTGCCTCCCTCCTTTCTTCTCTCCCCTGCAGGCAGTGCCCTCAGCCCTGCTGTGCTTTGCAGAGGAGCTGCTCCTGGCCAGAGTCAATTCTTTGTAGCACTGCCCACTTGCCATGATCTCCCTCCATCCCAAAACCCAGCCCAGCTCAGCAGGAGTGGAGCAGCCCAAGGCAGCACTTTCTCTGTCCCCTCTCTTCTCCCTCGAGCTGTCCCTGGGATTCCAGGGGAACCTGCTGTGAAATAAGCTGAAGCAATTCCTGATTCCCTCATCTGGGGAGAGACACTTCTTTCCTGCATTAACAATACGAACCTTCCCTGCAGTGTAAGGAAAAGCAATGCACTTCCAAGGTGGCAATGAGACAAATGTTGGTGCTGGGAAAGTGAGGAGCAAGGCTGTCCATGCAGTGTCAGGCCTCAAGGGACTGCTTCTCCATGCGGCCCAGACCTCCTGAGGAGACACTCTGCATCAATTCCAATTGGAGAACGGTTCTGTGACCTCTTCTCTGAATTTAAATGTAATGAAATATAAGCTTTACATAAAAATCTAATTTTTATTCAGCGCATTTTGAAATTTAGCACTTTTTTGAAATCTTCCTTTTAAACTGCACTGGTAAATGACTCCAAAGAGCTGCACAAGCTCTGAAGACCTGAAGAGAACTACAGGAAGAGAAAGAGCTCTTTAAGGCTTTCTGTGTTCTAATGAGGCCCTGGGTGTGTTGCCGGTGTAGTCCTTGAATCTCAGCTGCTTAGAGAAGATTAAGCAAACCTCCCAGGATGCCAAAAGCAAAACTCAAAGTATCTTGAAGTTTTAATTGTTCTCAGTGAGGATCATTGCTGACAAAGCCATAGCCAGGAACTTGTTAGAAGAGGTAGTTGGAGACCATGATTGCAGGGAGGCAAAGGAACTGTGCAGGCAGTTGTAATGCTAAGAAAAGCCAGGGTTTGCTTGATGAATCAGAAAGGTCAAGCCTTGAAGCCCAGGCCCTGGGAAGACAGATCTGGCTGTGACTACAATGACATTGATGTCATGAACATTCTCACATTGCTGAATCAAATTGGGAGCAATTATTCAATTTAATTCCAAACACAGGCGTGTAGAGTTTCTTCAGATGCCAAGGCTCTCACACTCAGTTCCATGCAGTTGCAGAAGGGTTGGGTCATAGAAGGGAAGGGTCATAAATTTTTTAGGCCATAGAAGAGTCACATAAATATTGGGTGTGAAAAGAATACAGTCATAGAAGAGTAGGGTCCTAGAGGATTTATAGGAGTTCAGTTTAGACAGTTCATGGAAATGTTGGGTCATAGAGGGTTTGTAGCAAAATCCGGTTATAGAAGTCTCAGTTCATAGAAGATTCAGGTCATAAAAAGATTGTAGAATATTTGTGTCACAGAAAAGTTGAATCTTAGAAGTGTGAGAGTATTTGATGTTTAGAAGAGTCAGATCGTAGAAGGGTTTATTCAAAGAAGGGTCAGGTCAGAGAAGGATTGGGTCATAGAATTGGGTCATACAAGCGTCATAAAAGAATCAGGTCACAGAAAGATCGTAGAAGATTCCGTCCACTAAAGAGTCATAGAAGAGTCAGGCCATAGACATGGTGGCTTGTATAAGCATTGGGTCATAGAGGAGTTTGGTCATAGAAAAGCCATATAGATTACGGGTAACAGAAGGTCATAGTAGGATCAGAATTATTGGACCATGGAAGGTCTGGTCCATAGAAAAACATTTCATGTTTTAGAAAAGACAGGTCATAAAGGAGTCACAGGAGAGTGGGGAGATAGAAGAATCAGGTCATAGAAGAGTTCAGTTGTAGAAGATTTATAGAAATGTTGGGTCATAAAAGACTCATAGAAGAACTGGATCATAGAAAGGTTGGGTCATTAGAAGGGACATAGAAGAGATGTTTATAAAAGAGTCTGGTCATAAAATTTTGTAGGTTTGGGTCATAGAAGATTTTGGACATGGAGGACTCCAGTCATAATAGAGTCATAGAAGGGCCTTATAAGCGTTGGAACATAAAGGAGTCTGTGCACAGAAGAGTGGGGTCATAAAAGAGGAGGTTTATATAAGAGTGTGTTAATAGAGAATTAATGGAGGATCAAGTCATAAAAGGTGAGGTCATAGAAGAGTCAATTAATAGTATGGTTGGTTCGTAGAACATTTGGTTCACAGAAGATTGGGTCATGGAAGTGTTGGGCCATAGAAGGGTTGGGTCAGAAGAATTAGAGAATACTTTAAAGGGTCATAAAAGGGTTGAGCTGTAGAAGGCTTGAGACATAAATGGGTCTGGTCATATAATAGAAAGGTCACAGAAGAATTGGGTTATAGACAGGTCAGGTCATAGAGAAGTAACAGAAGGCCTTGACTCCTTTTGTCGTCTGTATAATTTCAATAAATTCCTAAATCATGCAATTTTAATATTGCTGCTACAAGTCAAGAAGTGGTGTCTCAGGTTGCCAGGAGATAACTGGTTGTCAGAAATCCCAGCACAACATTTTAGGGCACATTGAGTGCCTAAACGCTCCGAATCGCTGCATTTTTCCATGGGAATTCTTCATCCCAACACGTCTATCTTACCCTGTATCAGGAAGTGCCCCTCACCACCAGAATGATCAGGTCTGGTTGTCCTTGGGGCTGACATTGCCTCAGTGGGCACTCTCTCTTCTCAGTGGGAGCCAAGGCTGCTGCTTCCCCTGGGGTCACGGCCAAGGGTAGCAGCAGGATGTGACCTTTCCAGTGCTAGTATTCCCTCCCATTCACACTGTCCTGCAATGCCCTTGTCTTTGTGTTAACCCTAGGGTCATGTTACTTGTGACAGTCCTGTTGTCTCTACAGTGAATTCCGTGTGGCTGCAGGCAGGAACAGTCCATGTGAACCACTCTCAGATTTGGTCTCCATGCAACCAACACCATAACCCAAAGGGCAGGGCCAGAAACCTGAATACCTCTTTCAAAACTGGTGCAGGAATACACCCAAGGACCTCTTCCATCAGAAGGACTATTGCTCTTCTGGGGTTCTTGATGGATTCAGGGGGACAGGCTCAGAGTTTCAGGGGATATGTTAGGGACCACAGGCTCGAATAAGAGGTCCCTTCTTGGTTGCACATGTTCAAGAAGACTGAAAGAGGTCTTTGACTCATCTGCCTGTTGCTGTCAAACTTGCAGTGAGACTGATGGCAGATGATATCTTGGTGAGGAACTTTCTGCATCCAAGAAGAGCCCAGGGGATCTCCAGGGACAGTCTATGAGTCTGGGTGGGTGGTGAGTGGCACCTCATAAAATGACTGACCATTCAAGGAGAAGATTCCCAGAGGAAAATATGAACCTGGGGAGCACACAGATTGACAAAGGCCGTGCAATACATGGAGAGGCTGTGAAGGGACAGCAGGCAGAGGGACATAAGGCTGGAGAGTGTTTCAGGATATCCTCTGTCAAAGCCCACAGGTGGGATCTGGTGCAGCTCTCCTCACAATTTGTGTCCTTGGAGATACCCGATGATCCTGTTCTGCCTGGTCCTTGTCTCCTGAGACATTTGGGAAGACGGAAAGGGGCTCAGCAGCAGTGATCCCCATCAAGCTGAGTCTGCTTCCCACCCTGACCAGCATGTCCAGTGTAGAGTCACCCGTGGCCCCAGGGCATCAAAGCCCCTGCCTCTGCAGAGCACCAAGACCAGCTCAGGGCCAGGTGGGGAACACGCAGAGAGAACCAAGAGTGGTCAGTCAGGACACAGTGCAGAGGGTGTGAGTTGTAGAGGCCAGAGCTGCAGGTGCAGGACAGAGGAGGCTGTTTGGTGCCCTTGGTAGTAGGACAGACCGGGAAGGTGCCCCATGGCATTGGTCTCACATTGCCAGTTCCAGCACTGCCCACCCACCCCAGCTAATGGGTGAGCCTTACTCTCTGCCCATCTTATTCCCCCTGAGGGACTCATTGTCTGCATCAGGTGAAGAGTCAGAAACAAAAAGGCATTGCAGACTCCTTTATTTTGTTTACACAGGGAGAGACCATGGCACTCCATTTACTCAGTTACTCTATCACGAGAGAGAAGCAGACAGTGAATTAAGAAGGCAATGGCAACAATATCTAAGTTAAAAAAAAACCCACCAAAATCAGTAAAAAAAAAGAAGTCTGTGCCTGCAATGTGTTGTAACTGCACTGAAAAGGAGGATCAGCAGTTTTCTAGTTCAGAGTAACATCCAGTTATCAGTTTCCACACTGCGTCCTTGAGCTGCTGGTTCCTCAGGCTGTAGATGAGGGGGTTTAATGCCACAGGAACCACTGAGTACAGAAATGACACCACCAGGTACAGGGATGGGGTGGAGATGGAGGAGGGCTTCAGGTAGGCAAACATGGCAGTGCTAACAAAAAGAGAGACCAGAACCTGGTGAGGGATGCACGTGGAAAAGGCTCTGTGCTGTCCCTGCTCAGAGGGGATCCTCAGCACAGCCCTGAAGTTCTGCATGTAGGATGCCACAATAAATACAAAACAGCCAAAGACTGCCAAGAAACTGACCACAAGAAGCCCAACTACTCTGAGGTAGGAGAGCCTGAGAAACTGGGGGATTTCACAGAAGAACTGGTCCACAGCATTGCCCTGGCAGAGGGACAGTGAAAATGTATTGGCTGTGTGCAGCAGAGCAATGAGAAAGCCAGAGCCCCAGGCAGCTGCTGCCATGTGGACACATGCTCTGCTGCCCAGGAGGGTCCCCTAGTGCAGGGGTTTGCAGATGGCAATGTAGCGGTCGTAGGACATGACCGTGAGAAGAAAATATTCTGATGATATCATAAAAAGAAAAAGAAAAGCTTGGGCAACACATGCTGTGTAAGAGATGTCCCTGGTGTCCCAGAGGGAATTGACCATGGCTTTAGGGACAGTGGTGGAGATGCAGCCCAGGTCACTAATTGAGAGGTTGAAGAGGAAGAAGTACATGGGGGTGTGGAGGTGGTGGTCACAGGCTATGGTGGTGATGATGAAGCCGTTTTCCAGGAGGGCAACCAGGTAGATGCCCAGGAAGAGCCAGAAGGTCAAGAGCTGCAGATCCTGTGTGTCTGCAAATGCCAGAAGTAGGAACTGGGTGATGGAGCTGCTGTTGGGCATTTGCTGCCTCTTGGCATGGGGCACTGTCCGAGAGAGAAAAGGCAGTAACAAGTTAGAAGAGAATTCTTTGAACAAAATCAAACCCATTTCTCATAGAACCAACCCCCAAAATGCCTCTCTCCATCAATGAAGACCTTTGTCAAGTGCCTTTCACAATCTCAGGTCAAGGCTCACTGAGGGTGCCCCAGGAAGCAGGAGGCTGTGATGTGGTCTCTGTGGGACTCAGCCCTGCCCCACAGCATTATGTAAATAGCAACAGAGGGTGATCTCAGGATGAATCCACTCCTGATTTCAGAGAGCTTTCCAGCATTGTCTCTCCCAATTCACCCGACTGCAGAGCAGAGATAAGGGGAGGTTGTTTTTTGTCTTCTGCTCTGGTGGCCCCACCACAGCTGACAAGTGATTTTGATGCAGAAATCCCTGGCATTTATGCTGCACTGTGAATGAAATCTTGAGGGTCCTGACAGGTAAAGGAACTGTTCCCTTGTGCACAGTGAGTACAGCCAGTCTGTCCATCACCCCTGGCCTCAGCTGCCCCATCCTCGCAATCCTTTGGGCCAGAGGACATTGCACTCGGGTGTTCCCTCATAAAAGAAAATGGGCAGTGCTTGGAACAGAGAAATCCAGTTTCCCAGTGCAGATGTGTGAATACTCTCATCTCATCATACCAGAGGAGGGTCTCAGCTCTCCCTTCCCAGTGAGGGACACAGAGGGCTCATTGCAGCTGCCCATGTACAGACGATGAGCAGCCTTTCCATGGTCTTAACACTGAGGTGTCTTCTCCATGGGACTGACAGAAAACAGA
Source organism: Dromococcyx pavoninus (assembly GCA_033558185.1). Lineage (NCBI taxonomy): Eukaryota > Metazoa > Chordata > Aves > Cuculiformes > Neomorphidae > Dromococcyx > Dromococcyx pavoninus. The sequence goes on along the minus strand of JAUMJL010000133.1, from coordinate 2,553,694 downwards.
GCTGTCATGGGACAGCAGTGCCCTGTTGGAGGGCAGCCTACCAAGACAAACCAGGGAGTCATATGTCCTAAATCCAGGGTGTCCTGAAAGGAGAATCTACTTGTTTGCATTGCCGTCAACCTGCCGATTAGAAGAGGGATTCGACCCTTTACTCCCATGGCTACATCTGCATGGTAGGACCCGTAGGACTGGTGTCAGAGCTGCAGCTTAAACCAAACCCCATCCCAGAAGCTCCAATGATATGAACAAGATGAGCAAAGACAGGAGAGGAAACAGGGAGCAATGCATGGCGCTGCTGAAGACGGAACCAACAGACACAGACAGTCAGGCATTTGTTAGTTTCTCCTACAAAGGGCTGAGGCTGATGAGAAGGTGAATGACCACACATGGCCTTAAGAGAAGAGATGAGATGGTAAACCGTGAGTTTGCTTCCTGGTAGGCATCTGTGCTGCAGGAGTAGGCAGGGAGTTGCCTGAATCCTCTTTCTCATGATGTTAATGGGAACAGACCCTTCACCCCTGTCTCTGCTTCCTGGAACTTGTCCCTGTTGGGAGATGTTTCTCTGTCCCTGGATCTCCTCCCTGTCAGTGCTGACAGAGCCCACCCCACCCACTGTGAGTTCAGCTCTGCCATGCAGACCCCTCCTGGCAGTGGGGCCTTGCCCAGGACCATCTCTGTGTGTGCAGGGGCCAAGGATCAGCTCAGACAAACCCTAACAGGATCTGGGGTATCGGAGTCATTCAAGAATAGAGAAATAAATTCCCATCTCCCACTAACCACCCAGCCAACCAGGAGTGGAAAACTGGAAGCACAGATTCCATGCCTTCCAGGTAAATGCTGCATCAATGCCATTCTTCAAAATGATTCTCTGCAATTGCTGTGGGAGTGACCTGAAACTGTGAGCAGCTGAGAACCACACAGCACCCCTTGAAGCACGAGAAATGTGGCCCTGTCCTGCCCAGGGTCACACCCTCCACCCACATCTTCTCCCCACAGTGGCACGGGGAGCTCCCCAAGGCAGGCTGAGCTCTGACCCTGGTACGGGGCAGGGTCCCTGCCCTGGCACACAGACCATGGGGTGCAGGGACCCTCTTGCCAAGGACAGCCTGGGCCACTCCTGAGTGCACACCAGGCTTCCTACTCCTGTAGCCGTGCCTTGGAGAAGGCAGCCAGCACAGACACTGCCTTGATGGTGCAGCAGAAAATCCCTGCTCCGGAGCTCGACATTTTCTCTGCTGAAGAGAAACTCTAAGAGTCCTCCTGACAGATTCTGAAAGCTGTGGCACGTGTCAGCTTTAGATCTTCCCAGGAACTATATCCTTCCTGCACTACAGCCAGCTACTTACTGTATTTAGGGGTGAGAAGATTTCTCCTCTTGTGAGCACTCAGCTGCACTCCCACTCCACTTCTGTATCTCTTCTTCATTCCTCTCCCCTCTCCCCTGCAGGCAGTGCCCTCAGCCCTGACGTGCTTTGAAGAGGAGCTGCTCCTGGGCAGAGCTGGCTTTTTGTAGTGCTGCCTACTTGACAGGAGGTCTCTCCACCCCAGGAACCCAGCTCAGTTCAGCAGGAGAGGAACAGCATAAGGTAGCACTTTCTGTGCCCCCTCTGGGCTCCCTCGAGGTGTCCCTGGGGCTCCAGGGGCTGAAGAAATCCCTGATGTTCCCTCTCTCAGCTGGGGAGAGACACTTCACTCCTGCCGTGGCCATACTACCCTTCCTTTCATTGGAAGAAATAAGGATGCCGGTCCTATGGGGGGAATGAGGGAAATGGTGGGGTTGGTGAGGTGAGGAGCAAGGCTGTCCATGCAGTGTCAGAACTCAAGGGACTGCTTCTCCATACTTCCCAGACCTCCTGAAGAGAGATTAGGTTTCAATGTCAACTGGAGAATGGTTCTGTCACCTCTTCTCTGAGCTGAAAAGGAATGAAAGTTAGTGTTTACCTCAAAAATATTACTTATTCAGGGCACTATGAAATCTTTGTCTTTCTCTACAATGGGAAATTACTCCAATGAGCTGTAGAAGCCTTGTCGACCTGAGAAAAATTACAGGCATATAAAAAGCTCGTTAAATCTTTCTGTATTTTAATAAGGCCCAGGGTGTATTTGCTGTTGAGACCTTGAACCGCAGGTGCTTCAAAGTGATTCAGCAAACCTCTCAAGAAGTAAATGGCAAAACTCAGAGAATCTTGAAGTACTAATTGGTCTCAGTGAGGATTGCTACTGACAAATCCTCCCCAGGGATTCATTAGGGCAGATAATTGGAGGCCATGATTGCAAGGAGGCAAAGGCACTCTGTAGGCAACTCTGATGCTGAGAAAAGGCTGGCTTTGCTTGGTGAAGCCGAAAGGCCAAGCCCTGACCCCCAGGCCCTGGGAAGGCAGATCTGGCTGTGACTACAATGACCCTGGTGCCATGAACATTCTCACATTACTGAATCAAATTGGGAGAAGTACTTCCATGTTATTCCAAATAAAGGCCTGTAGAGTTACATGAGATGCCAAGGCTGTCACTCACAGCTCCATGCAGGTGCAGAAGAATTGGGTCTTAGAAGGGAAGGGTCATGAAGGTGTTGGTTCATGGAAGAATAACAGTAAACTTGGGTGGAGGAGAGCCAGGTCACAGAGGAGTCGGGTAATAGAGGAGCAACAGAGAAGTTCAGTTTTCGAAGCTTCGTAGAAGAGCTGGGTCATAGAAGTCTCAAGTCTATAGAGTCAGGTCATAGAGATCTCGTGTCGTAGAAGACAGGTCATAGAAAAGTCCTAGAATTGACAGGTTATGGAAGAGCCGAGTCATAGAATCATGAGAGATTTTTAAGGTTTTAGTAGCATTTGGTCATAGAAAAGTCATTTCAGAGAAGGGTCTGGTTGTAGAAGGTGATAGTAGTGGTAGATCATGGAAGAGTCATAGAAGAACTGAGTCACAGAAAGGTCATAGAAGAGTCAGTCCATTAAAGAGTCATAGAATTTTCAGGCCATAGACGCGTTGAGTAATATAAGGTTTGGGTCACAGAATATTTGAGTCATGGAGGAGTTTAGTCATGGAAAAGTCATAGAAGAGCCAAGTCATAGAAGAGCCCAGTCATAAAAGAGTTATGGAAGAAACAAGGCATAAACATGTCAGGTTATATAAGCATTGGCTCGTGGAGGGGTTTAGTCTTAAAAAAGTAATATAGAAGTCAGGTAAAAGAAATCCATAGAGGGGTCTGAGAAGAGTTGGGCCACAGAAGGCTTGGTCCATAGAAGGCTGGTGTTTCAGAAGCATTGGGTCACAGAGGAGTGATAGAAGAGCGGTGTGATAGAAGAATGATGTGATAGAAGAGTCAGATCATAAAAGGTTCATAGAAGAGTTGGGCCATAGAAAAGTCTAGAGAAGAGTCTGGTCAGAAAAGTTACATAGAAGATTCGAGTCATGTAAGGGTCATATAAGCGTCAGCTCATAGAGCAGTCATGTCGTAGAAGTGCAGGGTCATAAATGAAGCAGCTTATTAAGAGTCTGTTCATAGAAGAGTCATAGAAGAGTTGGGTCATAGAAGAGTCAGAGAACAGTCAGGTCATAGAAAGTCATAGAAATTTTGGATGATAGAAGAGTCATAATACATGAGTGATAGTCATAGAAGTGTTGAGTCATAGAAGGCTCAAGTCATAGAAGAGTCGGGTCATAAAACAGATAGATGACAGATGAGTTGGATTATAGATGAGTCCGTTCATGGAAGAGTTGTAGAAGAGTTCAGTCATAGAAGGTTCATAGAATTCTTGGGTCACAGAAGTATCAGGTCACAGAAGATTCCTGTGTCCAAGGCTCCAGTAGAGTTGAAGGTGGCCAACACTGTAAAGGATAATAGAAAGGTCTTTTTCAAATATGTTAATATCAAAAGGCAGGCCAAAAATAACAGTGGCACATTACTTGATGAGCATGAGCACCTCATATGCCAAGACATAGACAAGGCAGAGATATTTAATGCTTTTTTCACCTCTGTCTTAATTACTGATGATGGACTCAGCACCCTCCTCCCAGAGCCCAAGACCAGAGGAGCAAGGCTGCGCAAATGATCATCTGTCAATAAACCCTGAATCTGCTGCTCCAGCTGGACCCCTACAAGTCGATGGTGCCGGATGGGGCTCATCCAAGGGTACTTAAAGAGCTGGCTGGTGTCACAGTGAGAACTCTCTCAATGATTTTTCAGTACTCTTGGGAATCTGGAGAGGTTTCAGTTGACTGGAAGCTGGAAAATGTTGTCACAGTCTTCAAGAAGGGCAGCAGGGATGACCCCAGTAACAACAGGCCTGTTGACCTCACTGCAGTGCCTGGGAAGGTTATGGAGAAGATTATTCTGGGAGTAATGGAAAAACACCTGAAAGACAACACAGTCATTGGTCCCAGCCAGCACGAGTTTACAAAGGGAAGGGCCTGCTTGTCAAACTTAATTTCTTTGTAGGATAAAGTCACTCAGTTGGTTGACCAAGGGAAGCCAGTTCATGTAAAATTATTGGATTTCAGTACAGTCTCCGATCCTGACTCTCACAGGATCCTCCCAAAAAACCTGTCCAGCATCCATATGGATAAACACACAGTGAGAGATGTACAGAATTGGCTGATGGGTTGGGTTCGAAGGGTCACAGCGAATGGAGTTATATCAGGCTGGTGACCAGTCCCTAACGGGGTTCCACAGGGATCCATCTTGGTGACAGGACTCTTCAATATCTTCATAAATGACCTGGATGCAGGACTCAAGGGCTTGCTAACTTTGCCAATGACAAGAAACTGGGGGGAGCAGTTGACACTCTTGAGGGCAGGGAGGTTCTGCAGAGTGATCTTGACATATTGGAGAGCTGGACAATCACCAGCTACATGAAGTAGGGGACAGAGTGGCTGGAGAGTAGTCAGGCAGAAAAGGACCTGGGAGTGCTGGTTGACAGGAAGCTCAACATGAGCCAGCAGTGTGCCCAGGTGGCCAAGAAGGCCAATGGCATTCTGGCCTGCATCAGGAATAGTGTAGTCAGCAGAACCAGAGAAGTTATCATCCCCCTGTACTCGGCACTAGTCAGGCCTCATCTGGAATACTGTGTACAGTTCTGGGCCCCCCAGTTTGGGAAAGATGTCAGGATACTGGAATGTGTTCAGAGGAGGGCAACGAAGATGGTAAAGGGGCTGGAGCATAAGCCCTATGAGGAGCGACTGAGTGAGTTGGGGCTGTTTAGTCTAAAGAAGAGGAGGCTCAGGGGAGACCTCATTGCTCTCTACAACTACCTAAAAGGAGGTTGTAGTCGGGCAGGGGTTGGTCTCTTCTCTCAGGTGACCAGTGACAGAACTAGAGGGCATGGACTCAAGCTTCGTCAGGGAAAGTTTAGGCTTGATGTGAGGAAGAAGTTCTTTACTGAAAGGGTGATTGGCCATTGGAATGCGTTGCCCAGGGAGGTGGTGGAGTCGCCGACCCTGGAGGTGTTTAAGGGGAGATTGGATGTGGCACTGAGTGCCATGGTCTAGATGATGGTTGGTGTTAGTGTTGGGTTATAGGTTGGACTTGATGATCTCAGAGGTCCTTTCCAACCTTGTGATACTGTGATACTGTGATACTGTGAAGTTTAACAAGGGCAGGTGTCAGGTTTTTTCATCTGGGACATGGCAAACCTGGAGGTTCACACAGACTGGGGAGCGAGAGGCTGGAGAGCAGCTCTGTGGAGGGGGACCCGGGATTTCTGGTTGATGGCAAGTTGAACATGAGCCAACAGTACTCTGGCAGCCAAGAGGGCCAAACATGTCCTTGGGTGTATGAAGCTCGTCATCACCATCTGGTCGAGGAGGGGATTGTGCTGCTCTGCTCTGCACTGGTGAGGCCCCACCTTTAGCACTGGGGGTAGTTTTGGGTACCGCAGTATCTAAAGCTACGGAGAGCGTCAGAGAAGGGCAAGAAGTTGGTGCAAGGTTTAGAGGAGAGAACATGTGAGAAGTGGCTGATGTCACTTGGTCTGTTCTGGCTTGAGATGAGGAAAGTGAGGGAAGACCTCATCATGACCTACACATTCCTTACAAGAAAGAGGAAGGACCAGGCGCTGAGTTCTTCTCTGTGGTGACCAATGATAGGATATGAGGGATGGCAGGAAGAGGTGTCAGGGGAGTTTTAGGTAGAATATTTAGAAAAGGTTCTTCACTCAGAGAGTTTTGGGGTACTGGAACAGCTCTCCCGGGAAGCAGTCACAGCACCAAGCCTGACAGTCTTCCAGAAACATTTGAAAAATGCTCACAGACAAACGGTGTGAATGTTGGTGTTGTCCTGTGTAGGGACAGGAGCTGGACTCAGTGATCCTTGTGGGTGCCCTCCAACTCAGATCGTTCTCTGTTTCTATGAGTCTGTCATCATGGATGTGAGTAAAAACCCCAGTTTGATGTGGTTCATTTTCACACAATGCCTGCAGCTGTTGTGTAGAGGAGGAACAGTTCCTGCCTCTCTGATGGCATCTCAAGGTTGATGCTTCTGAAAGATGGAAATGATCAATGGCACAAAGGCAGTAAATCATAATCCCTGTGATGCTGTTCAGAGTGTCTGTCACACGCACCCCTTGCATGAGAATTGCATTTCTGTAAGTCGTCTGCTGTCCCTGCCAGCCCTGGCATCTCCTGGAGCTCTGTGGGTCTGGATTTGATCATGAAATTGAGAAAGTACCCTGAATTCTATGGGGCTGAACATCAGACAATTGCCAATGTAGTCAGGAGTGGTCTAGTAAATAGAGCAGAAGGAGAAGGGAGGGACTGAGCTCTGCCTATGACAGGACTTGAATCATTCCAATGAGTACCTCCATAGACTGCCCTGAACATAATGTGTACGGACAGCGTGAATTGTCCTTATTCTGGAGCATCGGGTCAATTTCTGTTCACCAAAGAGATTCCCTGCACAAGGATGCCTCCAGATGTTGCCCTCTCTCTATGAACAGCTACATTTGATTTTGAAGGTTCCTGAACATATCTTTAACCAGCCCTGACACCTGATATGTCACGAGGTGTTGTGTCTGAAAAGGCCAGTTGTGCCCTCAATCTCCATGAATTGACCTGGGAGTTGGGACAAGGAGCTGACATGCAGGTGCCTACTGTGTGCCCACCTGAACACCTAATGTAAGAAGAATCCCGCCTGCTGTGGGTTTGTGGCAGGCGTGGGAGGGAGCTCTGTCCCCTTTGAGCTCCGGGAATACAAACACATAAAGAGATGGGTCTATTGACTTATGCATATCCTTTCCCTCATCAGGGGTAAAGGAGATCCCTGCTGGTCACAGTTGGGTTGTCCCGGGACAAGGAAATGTCCAAACTCTGTCTCTAAAAGGAGAAACACAGCTGCTGAAGAAAGATTCTCTCCCCAGCAGAGGGAGGGAATATCAGTGATATCTTCAGCGTGTTTCACAGCAGGTTCACCTGAAGGCCCAAGGACAACTCAAGGGAGCCCAGAGCGCACAGAGAAAGTTTTGCCTTGGGCTCCTTCTTTGTTGCTGAGTTGGGTTCTTGGGACAGACAGAGCTCCTGGCAACAGAACAGCGCTGTAGGGAGACAGCTCTGCCCAGGCAGAGAATGCTTAAAGGCGGTTTGGGGTGGGAGGTGGCTGGGAGCTCATTGGGGGATAAAGAGTCTCAGCCTTTGACATGGAGACTCTTCGCAAAAGGGCAATGTATCTGCAGTTCCTGGAGGGATCTGCTAAAACTGGAACATCCCACAGTCCATGAGATCAGCCAGAGGAAAATCACAGCTTCTCTAGTATGGAAATAAGGATTTGCTGCAAAGCAGGGAATACCTGCGGTACCATCAAAAGGACAGGACACAACACATTCTCCTCCTAGGCACGTCTGCAGGGTGTGGAGATGGGTGAGCAGCCAGGGGTGCCCCGAACTGTCCTTGAGAGAAGGGTCCCTTCATCCCAGGGTCTGTGTGCCGGGGCACGGGCTCTGCCGCGTGCTAGGGTCAGCGCTCAGCCTGCCAAGAGAGCTCCCCATGGCACTGTGGGAAGAAGATGTGGATTGAATGGGTGACCTCTGACAGGCCAGGGAATGGTCCTTCCACTTGTCGAGAGGGTGCTGTGTGTGTCAGGGCTGCTCACAGATCCCGGTCACTCCTGGATTATACCAATGCGATATTTCAAGAGGAAATCTCCCCTAATTTGACATGTGCTTTTCCTCCTGTGACAGTGCCCCATGGCCAAAGGAAGAAAATGTCCAACAACAGCTCCATCACCCAGTTCCTACTCCTGGCATTCACAGACACAAGGGAGCTGCTGCTCGTGCACTTCTGGCTCTTCCTGGGCATCTACCTGGCTGCCCTCCTTAGCAACGGCCTCTTCATTACCACCATAGCCTGTGACCACCACCTCCACACCCCCATGTACTTCTTCCTCCTCAGCCTCTCTGTTCTTCACCTGGGCTCCATCTCCATCACTGTCCCTGAATCCATGGCCAATTCCCTCTGGGACACTAGAATAATCTCCTATCCAGATTGTGCTGCACATGTTTTTTTCTTTCTCTTCTTCATCTCCACTGAGTATTCTCTCCTCAACATCCTGTCCTACGACCGCTATGTTGCCATCTGCAAACCTCTGCACTACGGGACCCTCCTGGGCAGCAGAGCTTGTGTCCACATGGAAGCAGCTGCCTGGGGCTCTGGGTTTCTCAGTGCTCTACTGCACACGGCCAATACATTTTCACTTCCCCACAGCCAGGGTAATGCCTTGGACCAGTTCTTCTGTGAAATTCCTCAGATCATCTAAATCTCCTACTCAGATTCCTACCTCAGGGAAATTGGGCTGATTTTGGTTAGTGTGGTTTTTGTGTTTGTCTCTTTTGTTTTCATTGTGGTGTCCTATGTGAAGGTATTCAGGGCTGTGCTGAGGATCCCCTCTGAACAGGGAGAACACAAAGCCTTTTCCACATGCCTCCCTCACCTGGCTGTGGTCTCCCTGTTTCTCAGCACTGGAATATTTGCTCACCTGAAGCCCCCCTCCATCTCCTCCCCATCCCTGGATTTGGTGGTGTCAGTTCTGTACTCGGTGTTGCTTCCAGCCGTAAACCCCCTCATCTACAGCTTGAGGAACCGGAACATCAAGGATGCACTGAAGAAACTGTTTGTAGCAGTAGCACGTCACCAGCAATGAAGTGCCCCTCTCTCTTCAAAAGCGGTCTCACTCTTATCTCAGGCTGCATTTGTCTGTTGTCCATTGTAGTTATCAAGATGTGTGAATGAAAATAGTTACTTTCATCCTTCTTCAGAGGATGAACCCAGTCTGACTGATGCAGAGACTTTTTTTTTAAAGAGTTTACTACCGTTCTAGAGTTGACTTCCTTTGCTGTATTTCTGTAATAAAAGAGAATTTAATCGTTGCTACTTGTGAAACTTGGGCTTCCTTTCCCAAAACAGGCTGCAGAGCGAGCTCATGACATTACAGGCGGAAAGGTCTTGATGATGTGCTTGGGCGCTGAATGAATTTGGGGAATGTGGGCATGAAGTGTTGTGTAAAGGAATGAGGGCTGGACTGAGCTTTGACTTGTGAGTGCCCAGGGCCACTGAAGATCCTGCTCAGCCAAGAGGAATCTTTGGGAGAGTCTCACAGGTGGGAGGACTGATGACAGACTGCTTTTCTTTCAGGAGGGTATCAGGACTCACCAGGAGAGCACAAGAGGTCTCCAGGGACACCACACGCCTTGTGTTGTGTGCACAATGGATGGAATGTCATGACAAGGTAAAAGCAAAGCATGGACAGGCTAACGAGGGCTCTGTGATGTCGGGATATGCAGTTGGGACACAGCAGACATGAGGAAGGGAGATTGGAGAGTGATTCATGTCACCTTCAATGAGAAGCCATGGGCTGCATCCAGTGACACATCTGAGTAATCCCTGAGACAGTGTCCTGTGATTGTCCATGGGAACGATCTGCTTCGCAGCCTGACCAGTGCCAGTGCAGCCAGTGTGGGGTCACCCCAAGGGCCAAGGGCTCTACAACCCCCTTGCTGTGCCGAACAGCACTGGCACCTTGAGGCTTTGCAGGGAGCAAAGGGAGGGAACAAGGAATGTCTGGCCAGGCAAGCAGTGACGCCAACAGCTGGGGAAAGTTTCTCTGGAGAGAAGGGATGTCCCTGGAGAAGAATGAGGCACTCTGTGTGTGTGTCTGAAATCTGACTATTCTATGACACTTCTGTGACCCATCTATGATCCCACCCTTCTATACCTTATACCTTCTATATCCCTTCTGAGACCCTGCTATGACCAGACCCTTCTCTAACCCTCCTATGACTCTACTCTTCTATGTCCTGACTTATTGATTACCCTTCTATTACCTGACCCTTTTATGGCCCCATTCTTCTATGACGCTTCTTTGAGATGACTTTTTAATGACTCAGATGTACTACGACACTTCTACAACCGGGCTCTTGTACGATACAAATCTTCTATGGCCTGATTTTTCCATTACCCCACTCTTTCATTTTAGACATTAGGAAGAACTTCTTCACGGTAAGGCTGATGAGGCACTGGCACAGGTTGGTCAGGGAAGTTGTGTATATCCCCTTCCTGGAAGTGCACAAGGCCATGTTGGATGGGGTCTTGAGCAGCCAGGTCTACTGGGAAGTGTCTCTGCCTGTCGCAGTGGGAGACGGGGACCAGTTTGATGCAAACAACGTCCAACTTTATTTTTGCAAAAGGTCGATATATATACTTATTAAGCTAAGGCTAAAACAAGCGTGTTCACTACTGATTGGATGATTACATTATTTCATACATCACATTACAAGCTAATTGGATATTAGTGAAGGCTTTGCGCAGTTCTCAAGTCTTTACGGTATGACACTACAGTCCGATAGGCCTTATCAAGTCTCTTGTTAGCAACTTCTACCTTTGCCAGTCAGCTCCTTATCGGACGGTTTCAAGCTGCTCCAACTGCCCACAAAGTGTCCTTTCCATGACCTCGTACATGCTGTTCTCGCTGTGCTTTAATGTAGTCCAAGGCCTGCTATTTCTGTGTTCCAGGGTTTGTGGTTGAAAGACTCCATTACTAGCTTCTCTGTGCTAGCACTACGGGATGCTGTAGCCTCATCTGCCCTTGGCAGGGGGGTTGGGACTGGATGATCTTTGAGGTCCCTTCCAACCCAAATCATTTTATGATTCATGACCCAGCTTTTCTACGACGCTTTTATGACCCGACCATTCTTTATAGGGCAAAAATGAACCTCCACAGCCATTGTGACTGTCAAATCGGAATTTATTATTCCAGAGCTGGGGGTCAGATTGGGATTTTTCCTTGTAGTGCTCCTGCAAATCTAAGCTATTGAGTAACTTTTATTCTCACAAGTGTTACATATTATTCAGTCCCCCTAGAAATCATTAACATATTCTACAATCACTCCCAGAAACGATTACATTTGCCTTTAAAGCTGTATTCCACGGCCTCTGCTGCCATCTAGTGTCATCTTAGTCCTTCTGGAAGTCCTTTTACTTCATCAGGTGGTCCCGTCTTCATCTTTTTCACGTGTCATCTGGATGAACTCTTGTGTTATGGTTCTGCTTTCCCACCAACACTGATCTTGTCTAGTTCTTTATTCACACTCCTTCCCAGAGACCTTGTTGTTTTCCAGAGACTTTGCTCAAAGCTGAGAATGCTGAGGTAAGTGAATATGACTATGAGCAATTAAACTGTATGTGGCAACTTTCTTATCTTTAAACTTCACAGATGTCTGAAACATTTTGTTCTTTATGACTGATAGTTTTGTTCTGTAAAGCCAAGCAGCTACAAAATAGAGACACCGGCAAGTATTGTATAAATACAAGAAGAAACTGATTCTTATTCTCATCTATACTTGAATATTTTCTCAATCTTCATGTATGATACAGCTCTTCTATGATGTTCTAAGATACAAGTCTTCTATGACCCTTCTCTGACCAAACACGTCTATCACCCTTCTATGACCTGAATCTTCTATGACATTTCTATGATTCAGCCCTTCTAGGACCCGACCTTTCTAGGACCCTAACCTGCTATGTCCTGATGCTTTGCTTCTATGATCGTTCAGTGACCTCACCCTTCCGTGACTGAACCTTCTATGACCTGACTCTTCTCTGCCATTTCTATGACCCTGCTCATCTATGACCCATCTCTCCAAACACTTGACTCTCCGGTGACTGTTTCATCTTCCAACTCTTCTATGATTCTTCTATAGCTCTAAAGAACTGTCCTGTACCTCTTCTGGAGCCTGAACTAAACTGCTACTGTTTCTGTTAAAGTAGGGGGTTAAGACATCTGTCACACATGGGCAGGGCATGGAGGTTTTGGGAGCTCTGGACTCTGAGAAAGACACAAAAAAAATCTTTCTTCATGCAGTGTGATGGAAACATTGAGAATGCTTTAAAAAAGGAAGTTACAAAGAAAAAGAACGAAAGGTGTAGAGTGAAGGAAACATCCCATTGTATCATTAAGCTTCAAACATGATTGGTGGTGTTCTCCTCCGTGCTTTCTTTTTTCCTGTTTTAACGTCATGATCTCTGGGGGATTCTGTGTAGCCTTTGTCTGCAAAAGAAAGAGATCATAAAATCGGGGAGAGATGGAGTTACAGGGACACAGGCATTTGATGCGAGAGTAGGTGCCCTGGGATCCTCTGCCCAGGTTCCAGCTGCAGCTCCCAAGGGGCTCTGGCCTCCAGCAGGCCCCCTGTGCCAGCTACCAGACCCAGGCATGGACTGCAGAGACACTGACTCCTCTGGAGGCAACATTTGGTGCTTATGGTCAGGCAGTGGAGCTTGGCCTGGAACCCTCAAGAATTTGGGCATGGGTTAAGAAGTGTGAGCATGATCTCATCAGCTGAAACCATAAGAGATTGTACACAACATGTCAGTGTTTTCTGTGAGATCACAATGAGGAGCTGTCAGCATTGGCACTGGATCTTTTCAGATGACATAGCAGACTTGAGCTCTTGCACTGAGCCTGTCCAAGGCAGCTGAGATGAATCTCCCTGGGTCAGTGGGGTTTGTTCCTGGAGTCACTCACAGAAATGTCAGAGTTCTGTCAGGAATCCACATCTGAGCTGGCTTTGTGGACTCCCTATGCACCCAGGGATGTTCAGAGACAATTTTTCCCTTTCACACACGGAGAAAAGTGTCACAGTATCTCTCTGACCTCCCTCTGATGCTTTCAGAGGACAGAAGGAACCTGAGCCCCGGAGTGTCACCCTGCTCTGCATCCATCTGAGATGCAACATGTCATGAGGAAAGGACACAGAGAACCTCAGTTCAATGAATCACATTCCACTGCTGCATTCAGACAGTTCTCCATGGGATGTCACTCCTCCAGTGAAGTGACCTCGAGGAACTATCTGTCCCACAGGCCTTCATGGAACCCCAGGGAACAGCTGTGTGTGCTCACTCAGGTTAATTTCACCTCACATACGATGTACATGTTCACATCTCATCCGTACAATGCAAGCATAGACTCTGTCCTACCCATTCCACATCTTTCCATGGAGGGACAAAGAAGCTCTCTAAGCTCGAGTGAGAGACCATTGTTTGGAATGGTGGTTTTGAGGGGCTATTCCAACGCAATTGTCCTGGGGCAGTTCCTTTGGGGTTTCTCATGCACATTGGCACAGATCAGAGTGTACTCTGTTGATCCTTCAGACCTCTTCCAGGAAGACTGGGTGGGAGAAGACAGTGTTGCATTACCCAGCCCTTCACACCTACACTGTTCATCTGTACACTGGTGTTCTCATCCATTTTCATCACTTTCCTGGACATGTTCTGAAACTCTAGAAGAATACCTAAGCCTTCAGGCACTGCCCTGGGGAGATTCACCTTTCTTCATGTGCTGTCTGTAAGTGCTGCCGTGTCGGGACTCTTTTCCCTTCCACCCGTGCAAGCAAGAACTGTCACTGCAGCTCCAAGAAGGCCTTGCAGGGAGGGCTCAGGAAAGAAAACAGTTGCTACTTAGCTTTTTATTTTGTTTAAATCCATTGCAAGAGAACAGATCCTCATTTACAAAGACATTTTGTCAGAAATGATGATACTGAAATAAAATAGGAATGAACACACTGTCACAAGTGAAAAGCCAACACCAAATAATACAGAAGAGAGGCTGAGCCTGCAAAGATTTACTTTATGACTGTTATGTAGAAGACTATTTGCAGTTCATTGCTGCCGACAAAACATTCAGTCGTCAGTTTCCACACTTCATCCACTGTGTCATTTTACACAGGGCATCCTTGAGGTCCTTGTTCCTGGAGCTGTAGATGAGGGGATTTGTGGTTGGAGGCACCACAGTGTAAAGACCAGCCACCACCAAGTCCAGGTAAGGGGAAGATGTGGAGGGAGGTTTCATGTAGGCAACCATACAAGTGTTGACAAACCGGGAAAGAATGGCCAGGTGAGGGAGGCACATGGAAAAAGATTTATGCCGTCCTTTCTCAGAGGGGATCCTCAGCACAGCCCTGAAGATCTGCACATAGGACACCACAATGAAAACAAAACAGCCAGATGCTAATAAGGCACTAATGACAAGAAGACCAATCTCACTGAGTTTGGCATCTAAACAGGAGAGCTTGAGAATCTGAGGGATTTCACAGAAGAACAGGTCTACAGCATTGCCCTGGCAGAGGGGCAGTGAAAATGTATTGGCCGTGTGCAGGAGAGCATTGAGAAACCCAGAGCCCCAGGCAGCTGCTGCCATGTGGACACAAGCTCTGCTGCCCAGGAGGGTCCCGTAGTGCAGGGGTTTGCAGATGGCAACATAGCGGTCGTAGGCCATGATAGTGAGTAGTGAACACTCAGTGCTGGTGAAGCAGACAGAGTAAAAAATCTGTGCAGCACATTCTGGATAGGAGGTTATTCTTGTGTCCCAGAGGGAATTTGCCATGGATTTGGGAACAGTGGTGGAGGTGGAGCTCAGGTCAAGCAGGGAGAGACTGAGGAGGAAGAAGTACATGGGGGTGTGGAGGTGGTGGTCAGGCTATGGTGATGATGATGAGGCCGTTTCCCAGGAGGGCAGTCAGGTAGATGCCCAGGAAGAGCCAGAAGTGCAGGAGCTGCAGCTCCCGTTTTTCTGCAAAAGCCAGGAGGAAAACCCAAGTGATGGAGCTGCTGTTGGGCATCTGATCCTTTTGTTCATGAGGTCCTGCGAATGGTAGAAGTCACACTCAAAAGTCAGGAGTTCTCTGAGAAAAGCTCTTTCCATTCCATGTCCCTCAAACATCACTCAATCACAGACCATCTCTCCCCTCCATTTTAGGGCTTTCAGATCTCTCCTTGGCTGAAGTTATGGGCTGGGCTGGATGAATGTGCCATTAGGAGCAGGGCTCTGCACACGACCTCCCAGAAGCCATCCCTGCTCTACAGCAGAAGCACCTGGGAAAGGAAGTGACAGCTTCTGGAATTCACTCTGCACTTCATCTCTTATCCACCGGTAACACAGAGGAGCTGCTCAACATCTTTCAGCAGGAGAATCCCAGGGAAGCTCTTGGATATGCTAAAACTGCAGTGACCTGAGCAGAGACAGCTTCCTCCTCAGCCCCACATTCTGCACTTCCCAGACACCCATAGGTTCAGACAGAATGAGGGACTTTGCTCCCATGGACACAACTGCATAACCAGACTTGCAGCTTTGGTGTGTGAGCTGCAGCTGAACTTGCCTTGCTTCCAGGAGTGTGAGGGGCAGAACAGAGGCAGAGGAGAAGAGGCAAAGATGGAGGGAAAGTGTTCCTGCTGTGGGAGGACAGGGACAAACAGAATCACAGAATGACCTTAGTTGGAGGGGTCCAACAGGGATCATTGAGTCCAACTCTGAGCCCTGCATTAGACAATCCCAACATTCACGTCCTGTGTCTGAGGACATTGTCCAAATGCTTCTTGAATATTCTCAGGCCATGGCTGCTGCCCTGTTCCAGTGCTCCACCACCCTCTGGCTAAAGAATATTTTCCTAATATTCAACTGAAACCTCCCCTGGCACACCTTCCTCTCAAATGGCAATTAGGACTTCCTCCTCCTTAGGATGCAGTTTCTAAGGAGGTGACTCAACCAAAGACCCTGCAGCCCGGAGGACAGAAGCTCTACTGGGTGGAAGATGGTCAAGGGGCTGCTCTGGGGAAGGCATCTGCACTGCAAGGGATGGCAGGGAGGTACTCAAATTCCCCTCCCGGCACTTCACGTAGCAGTTCAGCCTGATCTATCCTGATGAGACTGTAAAGGTTATCCTTGGGTTCTCTGCAAGCCATGGGCTTTCATTTCTGATAAATGCATACATTTTCTCCTCTAAATGAAAAAAAGATTTGGAATTAAAGTATTTCCTGCAGAACAACGGGAATTTCCAAGTCTACTTCCTCACCAAGAGAAACAAGAGGAGGAGACTGAAAGCACATGCTTCTTCCCTTTCAGGCAGTTCCTACCTTGATGTACTTCTCTAAAAGATGCTTCTGTTGATGTCTGGTGGAGATCTGGCACTGTGAGCTGTCCCAATGCACACAGCACTCTCTTGACAGCAGAAGGACCCTACCCTGCTCTGCCGGGTTTCAGTCTTTCCTCCCACAGCTTCTCCCCACAGCTTCATCGGGAGAATCCCCGGGCAGGATGAGCACTGACCCTGGCAGGCGACAGAGACCCTGTCTTGGCACACAGACCCTGGAGTGCAGGGACCCTGTTCTGAAGAACAGCTGGGGTACCCCTGGCTGCTCACCTGGTTTCACAGCAGTTCCAAATTGCCTTACAAGAACCCCCTCCTTACAGATCCCATGAGCTGTGTGCTTTGCCGGCTTTAGGAGATGGCTCCAGGAACTACTTCTGCTTTGCCCGTTGCCCAGACTTACAGTGTACAGAACTGCAATGATTTCTCCTCCAGTCAGCTCTCAGTCATCCTCCCACTCCTGACCACATTTAACCTCTCTCTCTGCCTTGCTCGTCTCCCTGAGAATACCTGGTATTTTCCTCCTCCATGCTACACTGTGCAGAGGAGCTGTTCCTGGGTAGAGCTGTCTCTTTGTAGTGCTGCCCACTTGACAGGAGCTCCCTCTGTCCCATGAGCCCAGCCCAACTCAGCAGCAGAGGAGCAGCACAAGGCATTTTAATGGTCCCTCTGGTGGGTTTGGTGCTGAGTACATGAAACACAGAAACTGAGAGGAAGTTGGAAAAATTCTTTCAAGAAGTCAGAGTCAAATCCAAGCTCCAAAGTTTCTTGTACTGTTAGTGGGTCCCACTGAGGGACACGTTTAAATATGTGTCTCCAAGGTGCAGTTAGAGCAGAAAACTGGAGGCAGTGATGACAGGCTGGGAAAAACAAGAAAGATGGTTTTGATGCAGAGTAAACTTGGATGTGTTTCACTAATCTAAAGGACCAAGCCCTGACCTCCAGCCCCTGCAAGGCACATCCTGTCCCTCTCTTGTTCTCTTCCTGGGGCAGCGGGATGTGGGGATGGGTAATGCCAAGGGCAGGATTATAGTATGAAAATAACAAGCCCCTAAGTGTGGACAAAGAGGCAATGAGTCCTCAGTGCTGGAAGGACTGGTTGTCTCCTCATAGGCATCAGTGTCAGAGACAGCAACCATCATCAAAGTCATGAAAAGGCTGGCTCTGTCAAGGAGCTTTCAGTTGTTCCAGAGCTCTCTGTCCTCTCCACCGCAGGGTGTCCCATAGTGTTGCATCACCTGTGCCTCTTGCCCTGCAGGCTGTAGTCATCTACCCAGCTGTCCCACCTTGCTGTCACATTTCTTTGTTGATACCTCCCTGTCCTTCCTGCCTCTCCCTTGAGAAACAAAGCCTTGGGCTGGTCCAGACTCTTTCTGAGCAATATTTTGCACCACAGCACTGCCGTTGGAATATTTCTTTCTCCTCTTGTGCAATCTGTCCCTCCCCAATTACATTTTTTGGCAATATTTCCTTCTTCCTGCAATTTTCCACTATAAAGAAATGCTCCACCATCTCTGAAAACACCATTCAAGCACTCTCAGGGAATTCCTGGAGTGTTCGCAGTCTCCACACCACGGAGCCCAAGACCCTCTGGTCATGTGCTTGAGGCCTCCAAATCCTATCTTGGGGGGTTTCTGGGCACTCTCCACGATGGTTTCAGGTCAAACCATAGTAGACATAGGCCAAGAAAGAGGAAGCGAGACTTTTCATTAAGGTCTGTAGCAGCAGGACAAGGGGCAAGGACTTCAAGCTGCAATAGGGGAGATTTAGATTGGATATAAAGAAGAAATATATCATAACTATGGTGGCAAGACACTGGCACAGGTTGCCCAGAGAAACTGTGGATGCTCAGTCCCTGAAAGTGTACAACGTCAGGGACTTTGAGGAACCTGAACTCATCAAAGGTGTCTCTATCCATGGCATGCAGATTGGAATCTGATGATCTTTTAGGTCCCTTCCAACAAAAAACATTCTATGATTCTTTGAGTCTTATATCCCCAATGCCTTCTCTACAGGGTCACAAAGAGCCTGACAGGGAAGGACCTGATGGTCCTGGTGGATGAGAAGCTGGACATGAGCAGATAATCTGTGCTTGCAGACCAGAAGTCCAAACTTTTCATGGTTATACTAAAAAAACCCATTGGCAACAGATTGAGCGAGGTGATTCTCCCCCTCTACTGTGCTCTGGTGAGAACCCATCTAGAATGCTGCATCCAGCTCTGGAGTCCTCAGCACTGGAAGGACATGGACCTTTGGGAGCAGGTCAGAGATAGCCGTAACAATGATGAAAGGTATAGAACAAGTCCCACGTGAAAAGAAGTTGAGAGAGTTTGGATGGTCCAGCTCAGATGACTCTAAGGAGACCTTATTTTGGCCTTCAACGCTTAAAAGTGTTGATAAGAAAACTTGTTAGCAGGGCCGGAAGCAATAGGACAAGGGGTGATGGTTTTAAAATAAAACAGTTTAGACTAGATATTAGGATAAAATCTTTTTCCCTGAGGGTGCTGTGGCAGAGGCACTGGTTGCCCAGAGAGGTCTTGGATGCCCCATTCCCGGGAACATTCAAGGTCAGGTTGGATGGGACTCTGAGCAATCTGATCTACTTGAAGATCTCCCTGATCACTGCAGGGGAGTTGGACTAGATGACCTTCATGGTCCCTTCCAACCCAAACCATTCTACAATTCTAAACACTATGTAAGCATTTTAAATTGATAAAACAATCCTATAAAATAAAAGCATTGCTGTTTCTAGGACATGAATTTCAACAATTTCAGAGGAACCATTCAACACCCAGAAGGTAAAACATTCATTCAAACAAAGTTCCAACGCATCTATGTGAGAGATTCACCAAGTGGGTCAGCAGGAGAACCTCCAGGGATGACCTTGCACACTGAAGATGGGGTTTCTGCCTCAGGGAGTTGAAACTCATGATGGGAAGCCAGAAAGTGCATTTGGGGTCTGTGCAAGACTTGCCATGGGATGTGCAGGAAAACACCAAAGGGAGGAAAAGGGTGGGATCAAGGTGGTTTTTAGAGAAAGAAACATGGGAGAACAAGGAGAAAAGGGACGGGGGATGGGAGACAGGGGCGGGGGGAAGTAGCTAGTCATGAGTAAACCGGTGGCTGGTCAGTACACCTGGGACCTGACTGAATGAATCCCATGGGATAACAGCCCTGCAGAGCAGAGGCCTGCAGAGAGCTGTTTGGAGGTCAAAGATATCCTCTTCCAGCCTGTCACAGTCCAGCTGTATTGGCAGCTAAACACGAGCAGTTATGGTGATCTCATTCCCTTCATCCCACTTATGGAAAGGGGAAAGAGAAATGACAGAAAAAGACTCCTGGGTCTAAAAATAAAAATAAACCGACTTTAATGAAACAGTAATACTAATAAGGGAAATACTATTAATAAGAAAACTATAAAATATATACATTTATTCGAAATTGCACACACACTCCTTGATGACTACATCATCACTGATGCTGCAGAGCAGGCGTAAGGAAAAAGTCCCAGTTTGGAGTGAGCAGCAGGAGGGAGTTGGACTCAGGATCTAGATTCGGAAATGCGTGGATCAGGTATCAGGGCAAAAAGACAAATGAAATCCTCACTGGACACAAGTCATTAAAGTAGAGAACTTGACCTTCTTGATCCCTCAGTTTTATTCCAAGTATGGCATCTATGGGAAAGAATCATCTGGCGGTCAATTTGTGGTCACCTGACTGTCCACCCCTTCCTGTAGATTCTACCCTTTTCCTCCCCTTTCACTTACGGCTCCACCAGCTCAAGGATGGTCTTGGTTTCCATAGGAATGAGTACAAGTAGTGACCTTTCTGCATTCTAGTGCCATGTGTGATCAGTGCCAGAGAGAAACTCTGACTGAAACAGAGGCAGTGAACTTTCAGAAAATGCACTTACTCAGATGAAGCTGAACTGAAGTGAGAAAACTGATTCTCCTTCAGCTCAAACCAGAAAAACAGGTTGTAGGTGCTGGGAAAGTTTAACTGGAAATTCCCAGCTGGTAGTCTGGGTCATCACGCAGTCCAGCAGCCATCCAGGGAAGATTCAAATGGGGCTCAGCAGGGATCTGTCACGGTAAAAGATCTCTTTGCTTCAAGGAGCACCCATGAGAGGTGTCCCAGCACAAGGGGAGATAATGGCCATGCAGCCACACTGCCCAACAGGGAGAGCTCAGACAAGGCTCACTTATGTTGTGATATTGATGGGATAAAAGTGATTGACCCATAGTGTAAATTGTACCTAACAGAGCTACACACAAGGCTCCTTATGGGCAACCAGTGTGCTGCTATGCTTCTTGTGGGTTTCTTAGAAGAGTTCATGGCCTGGCTGTGCCTTGACCTCCTCTGGAGCCTGAACCGAACTGCTGTAGGTCTGGTAAAAGTGCAGAGTTGAATTAGGCACTCGTCACAGGGCAGAGGTAGAGATACAAAATGCACCAGTATAAACGCAGCAGCTCCTCTGAAGAACAATTCTCAGCTCCGGGAAATTCATTTGATAAGTTTGATGGAACAAGCTTTGCTTTATCTGTTCACATTCTGGGCCACAAGGAGTGTGATGGGTATCATGTGGCCAGTTATATCTCAAGAACCCATAATCCAGAAAGAAGGCAATGGCTATGAGGAGGATGTGAGGCCACTTCTGCCTCTGGAGAGCACAGGTCAACAGCAGGAACATGGCTGAGAAAGGGACCATGAGGTCACCACTGAAGTAGCTAAGAGGTCAGCCCTTGGCTCATGGCTAGGATTTGTGCTTTTAAGCTCACATCTGGCAATGTCTCTGACAGGCCATCAGAAGACACCTGGTTGACACATTGACGACGAGGTCCCATAGGAGGGTTGGGTCATAGAAGGGAAGGGTCATAGAAGACTCAGGTTGTGAAAGAATTGAGACATAGAAGAACCAGGGCGTAGAGGAGTCGAGTCAAACAAGGGCTGGGTTAAAGAAGGGTCGGGTCATAGAAGGATTAAAGAAGGGTCGGGTCATAGAAGGATTAAAGAAGGGTCAGGTCATAGAGGGATTAAAGAAGGCTTAGGTCGCAGAAGGGTAGCATCATAGAATGGTCACAGAAATGCTGGGTCATAAAAGAGTCTGTTCATTGTAGGTTGAGGTCATAGAGGGGCTGGGTTATAGAAGTGTCATAGAATATTTGGGTCCTACAGGACTCGGGTCATAGAAGGGGGCACAAAAGAGCTGAGTCATAGAAGAGCTGGGTCAAAGAAGAGTCTCATCACAGACAAGTCATTGAAAAGCTGGGTCATAGAAGGGTGATAGAACAGTTGGGTCATAGACAAGTCAGGCCATACAAGAGTCATTTCATAGACACTTGTCTATGTTCATGGAAGAGTCAGGTAAGAGAAAGTTTGGGACATAGAAGAATCAGACCATAGAGGAAAAGGGTCATAGAAAGGTCACAGAAGATTCATAGAACGATCAGGGCAAAGGATAGTTGCAGAATAAAAGGGTCGGGTCATAGAAGAGTCAGGTTATAGAAGAGCCGGATCATTTAAGAGTCACGTCATACAGGAGATATGTCATAGAAGGTTCAGAGAAGAATCAGGTTAGACAAGGTTCATAGAAGTGTTGTGTTAATGAAGAGTCATAGAAGAGTTGGGTCATACAAGGGATGGGTCTTAGAAGAGTTGAATGATAGAGGAAACTGGTCATAAAAGACTCAGGTCACAGAAGGGTCATGTCATAGATGGGTCGGGTCATAGAAGAGTCAGACCATAGGAGACTTAGATCATGGAATTGCCAGGTCACAGAAGAGTAATGGAAAGCTGTGGTCATAGAAGGGCTGGGTCATAGATGGATTGGGTTATAGAAGGGTCAGGTAAGAGATGAATGGGATCACAGAAGAGTCAGATCAGAGAAGAGCTGGATCAGAGAAGAGTCACGGAAATGTTATAGAGATGTCGGGTCATGAAAGAGTGACAGAAAAATCACAGAAGGGTCATAGTAAAATATGTAAGAGTAGCGTCATGGAAATGTCAGGTTTATGGAAGAAAGGGTCATGGAAGAGCTGGTCAAAGAGAAGTTGTCCTGCTGGCAGACACCCCTGACACACACAGCATCCCCTCAACTGCAGAAAGACTCTGCCCTGGCTTAGGGTTGCACCTTCCACCAATAGCTTCTCCCCATAGCGCCATGGGGAGCTCCCCAGGCAGGCTGAGCCCTGACTCTGGCAGGAAGCAGATTCCCTGCCCCGGCACACAGACCCTGGGCTGCACAGAGCCCTGCACTTGTCCCCAGAAGAAGGCAGCCCTCAGGCCCTGTCCCTCTGACGCTGCAGTAGGGAGGCCCTGCTCGGCACCAGGTTCTTCTCCTCTGCAGCAGAGACTCTGGGAGAGACATCCTGACACATCCTGGAAAACGTGGGATGTGTCAGCTTTAGGGAATCCCTCCAGGAACTGCACCTGCATTGTCCTACAGTGAGAGACTTATCGTGTGAAGGGCTGTGAGGATTCCTCCCTCAGTGAGCTCTCAGCATCCTCCCATCCCACACTGCCTTCAACATCGCAGTATCACAGTATCACAGTATCACAAGGTTGGAAAGGACCTCTGAGATCATCAAGTCCAACCTATAACCCAAAACTATCACTACCATCATCTAAACCATGGCACTCAGTGCCTCATCCAATCTCCCCTTAAACACCTCCAGGGTCGGCGACTCCACCACCTCCCTGGGCAGCGCATTCCAATGGCCGATCACCCTTTCAGTGAAGAACTTTTTCCTCACATCAAGCCTAAACCTTCCCTAAACATCTCTCCTCCTCCCTCCTCTCCTCTCTCTGGCTGCAGGCAGTGCCCTCAGCCGTGCTTTGCAGAGGAGCTGATCCCGGGCAGAGCTGGCTCTGTAGCACTGCCCACTTGCCATGACCTCCCTCCATCCCAGGAGCCCAGCCCAGTTCAGCAGCAGAGCAATAGCCCAAGGCAGCACTTTCTATGCCCCCTCTGGGCTCCCTCGAGGTATCCATGGTGTCCAGGGGAACCTGCTGTGAAACAGGCTGAAGCAATCCTTGATTCCCTCAGCTGGACAGAGATACTTCTTTCCTGCAGTCACCATACGACCCTTCCCTGCAATGTAAGGAAAGGGGATGCAAACCCAAGGTGGTCAATGAGAGAAATGGTGGGGCTGGGGAAGTGAGGAGCAAGGCTATCCAGAGCAGTGTCGGACCTCAAGGGACTGCTTCTCCATGCTGCCCAGACCTCCTGAGGAGACACTCTGCATCAATGCCAAAAGGAGAATGCTCCTCTCACCTCTTCTCTCAATTGAAATGTAATGAAATATAAGCTTTACATAAAAATTTGATTTTTATTCAGCACATTTTGAAATTTAGTACATTTTTGAATCTTCCTTTTAAACTGCACTGGTAAATGACTCGAAAGACCTGTACAAGGTGTGAAGACCTGAAGAGAACTACAGTAAGAGAAAGAGCTTCTTAAGGTTTTCTGTGTTTTAATGAGGCTCTGGGTGTGTTGCCTGTGCAGTCCTTGAATCTCAGCTGCTTAGAGGAGATTGAGCAAACATCTCAAGAGGCCGAAAGCAAAACTCAAAGTTCTTTGGATTTTTAATTAGTCTCAATGAGGATCGTTACCGACAAAAGCCATAGCCAGGGACTTGTTAGAGGAGATAGTTGGAGGCCATGATTGCAGGGAGGCAAAGGCACTGCGCAGGCAGCTGTAATGGTGAGAAAAGCCTGGGTTTCCTTGATGAAGTAAAAAGGTCAGGAAGTAGAAGTAGAAAGTCGAAATCCCAGTCAAAGTAGAAGTAGAAGCCCCAGGCCCTGGGAAGGCAGATTTGGCTGTGACTACAACGGTGCTGGTGTCATGAACATTCTCACATCCATGAAACAAATTTAGAGCAGTTATTCCATTTAATTCCAAACACAGGCGTGTAGAATTACATGAGATGCCAAGGCTCTCACACTCGGTTCCATGCAGTTGCAGAAGAGTTGGGTCATAGAAGGGAAGGGTCATAAATGTTTTAGGCCATAGAAGAGTCACAGAAATATTGGGTGTGAAAAGAGTCAAGTCACAGAAGAGTCGGGTCATAGAGGAGTTATAGGAGTTCCGTTTAGATGGTTCATGGAAAGGTTGGCTCATAGTCAGCTTGTAGCAAAATCCGGTTATACAAGTCTCAGTTCATAGAAGATTCAGGTCATAAAAAGTTTGTAGAATATTTGAGTCGTGGAAGAGTTGGATCTTGGAAGTGTGAGAGAATATTTGGGTTTTAGAAGAGTCAGATCGTAGAAGGGTTTATTCAAAGGTGGGTTGGTTCAGAGAACGGTTGGATCATAGAAGCATCATAGAAGAATCAGGTCACAAAAAGACTGTAGAAGATTCAAGCCATTAACGAGTCATAGAAGAGTCAGGCCATAGACATGCTGGGTTATATAAGCATTGGGTCATAGAGTTGTTTGGTCATAGAGAAGTAACAAAACAGAACAGAAGGTCATAGAAGAGTCAGAATCGTTGGGCCATGGAAGACTTCATCCGTAGAAGACTCAGGTTTTAGAGAAGTCGGACAGTGGGGAGATAGAAGAGTCAGGTCATAGAAGAGTTCAGTTGTAGAAGTTTTGTAGAAACGTTGGGTCACAGAAGACTCACAGAAGAACTGGATCATAGAAACGTTGGGTCATTAGAAGAGACATAGAAGGGACGCTTAGCAAAGAGTCTGGTCATAAAATTTTCATAGATTTGGGCCATAAAATATTTGGGACACGGAGGACTCCAGTCATAATAGAGTCGTAGAAGGGCCTTATAAACATTGGAACATAAAGGATTCTGGTCATAGAAGAGTGGGGTCATAAAAAAGAAGGCTTATATAAGAGTCTGTTCATAGAGAGTTCATAGAGGGTGAGGTCATAGAAGGGTCAGGTAATACTATGGTTGGTTCGTAGAACATTTGGTGCATAGAAGAGTCAGTTCATAGAAGATATGGGTCATGGAAACATTGGGTCATAGAAGGGTTGGGTCATAGAAAGACGCGTCATAGAAGAATTAGAGAATAGTTAGGTCATAAAAGGGTTGGGCCGTAGAAGACTGGAGTCACAAAAGGGTCTGGTCATATAATAGAAAGGCCACAGAAGAACTGAGTTATAGACAGGTCAGGTCATAGAGAAGTAACAGAAGGCCTTGACTCCTTTTGTCACCTGTATAATTTCAATAAATTCCTAAATCATGCAGTTTTAGTACCGCTGCGACAATACAGGAGTGGGTGTATCACGCTGCCAGGAGGTAGCTGGTAGTCAGAAATCTCAGGACTTTCCCAAGCACAACATTTTCAGGCACATTGAGTTCCTTAATACTCCCACTCTCTGCATTTTTCCATGGGGCTTCTTCATCCCAACACATCTATCTTACCCTGTGTCAGGAAGTGCCCCTCACCACCACAATGATCAGGTCTGGTTGTCCTTGGGGCTGCCCCATATTGCTTCAGTAGACACTCTCTCTGCCTTTGGGAGCCGAGGCTGCTGCTTCTCTGGGACCATGGCCAAAGGGCAGCAACATGACCTTTCCAGTGCTGGTATCCCCTCCCATTCACACTGTCCTGCTGTGCCCTTGCCTTTGTGTTCACCCTAAGGTCATGTTACTCGTGACAGTCCTGTTGTGTCTACAGTGAATTCCATGTGGCTGCAGGTAGGAACAGTCCATGTGAACCACTCTCAGATTTGGTCTCCATGTAACCATCACCATAACCCAAAGGGCACGGCCAGAAGCCTGAATGCCTCTTTCAAAGATGGTGCAGGAATACACCCAAGGACCTCTTCCCTCAGAAGGACTTTTGCTCTTCTGGGGTTCTTGATGGATTCAGGGGGAAAGGCTCAGAGTTTCAGGGGATCTGTTAGGGACCATGGGCTGGAATAAGAAGTCCCTTCTTGGTTGCACACGTTCAAGCAGACTGAACGAGGTCTTTGACTCATCTACCTTTTGCCGTCAAACCTGCAGTGAGGCTGATGGTAGATGATATCTTGGAGAGGAACTTTCTGCATCCAAGAAGTGCCCAGGGGATTTCCAGGGACAGCCTGTGAGTCTGAGCGGGCAGTGAGTGGCACCTCATAAAATGAGTGATCGTGCAAGAAGATTCCCAGAGGAAAATGTGAACCTGGGGAGGACACAGGCTGACAAAGGCCATGCAATACATGTGAAGAGAGGCTGTGAAGAGACAGCAGGCAGAGGGACATAAGGCTGGAGAGTGTCTCAGGACATCCTCTGTCAAACTCAACAGGTAGCATCTGGTGCGGCTCTCCTCACACTTTGTGTCCTTGGAGATACCCAATGATCCTGTTCTGCCTGGTCTTTGTCTCCTGAGCCATTTGGGAAGATGGAAAGGGGCTCAGCAGCAGTGATCCCCATCCAGCTAGGTCTGCTTCCCACCCTGACCAGCATGGCAGTGCAGAGTAACCCACAGCCCCAGGGCACCACAGCCCCTGCCTCTGCAGAGCACCACCACCAGCTCAGGGCCATGTGGGGAACACGCAGAGAGAACAAGGAGTGGTCAGTCAGGACACAGTCCAGAGGGTGTGAGGTGTAGAGCCCAGAGCTGCAAGTGCAGGACAGAGGAGGCTGTTTGGTGCCCTTGGTAGTAGGACAGACCGGGAAGGTGCCCCATGGCATTGGTCTCACATTGCCAGTTCCAGCACTGCCCACCCACCCCAGCTGATGGGTGAGCTCTGCTCTCTGCCCATCTTATTCCCCCTGAGGGACTCAATGCCTGCGTCAGGTGAAGAGTCAGAAACTAAAGGCACTGCAGACCCCTTTATTTTGTTTACACAGGGAGAGACCGTGGCACTCCGTTTACTCAGCTACTCAATTACAAGAGAGAAGCAGACAGTGAATTAAAAAGGCAATGACAACAATATCTAAGTTAAAAAAAAGCCACCATTAAAATCAGTAAAAACAGAAAGTCTGTGCTTGCAATGTATTTTATTATAACTGCACTGCAAAGGAAGATCAGCAGTTTTTTAATTCAGGGTAACATCCAATTATCAGTTTCCACACTGCATCGTTGAGCTGCTGGTTCCTCATGCTGTAGATGAGGGGATTCACTGTTGGAGGCAACACCGAATACAGAACGGCCACCACCAGGTCCAGGGATGGGGAGGAGATGGAGGGGGGCTTCAGGTAGGCAAACCCACCACTGCTGATAAAAAGGGAGACGGCAGCCAGGTGAGGGAGGCAGGTAGAAAAGGCTTTGTGCTGTCCCTGCTCAGAGGGGATGCTCAGCACAGCTCTGAAGATCTGCACATAGGACACCACAATGAAAACAAAACAGCCAAAAGCTAAACTGACACTAAACACAAGAAGTCCAACTTTCCTGAGGTAAGAATGTGAGCAGGAGAGCTTGATAATCTGAGGGACTTCACAGAAGAACTGGTCCAGAGCATTGCCCTGGCAGAGGAGCAGTGAAAATGTATTGGCCGTGTGCAGCAGAGCATTGAGAAAGCCAGAGCCCCAGGAAGCTGCTGCCATGTGGACACAAGCTCTGCTGCCCAGGAGGGTCCCGTAGTGCAGGGGTTTGCAGATGGCAATGTAGCGGTCGTAGGACATGATGGTGAGAAGAAAAAGCTCTGCTGAAAACAAGAAAACAAACAGAAAGACCTGGGCAGCACATCCTGCATAGGAAATTGCCCTGTTGTCCCAGAGGGAAATGGCCATGGATTTGGGGACAGTGGTGGAGATGATGCCCAGGTCAATGAGGGAAAGGTTGAGTAGGAAGAAGTACATGGGGGTGTGGAGGTGCTGGTCACAGGTTATGGCGGTGATGATGAGGCCTTTTCCAGTGAGGGCTGCCAGGTAGATACCCAGGAAGAACCAGAAGTGCAGCTCCCGTGTGTCTGCGAATGCCAGGAGGAGGAACTGGTTGATGGAGCTGCTGTTGGACATTTGCTGTCTCTGGGAATGGGACACAGTCATGAGAGGAAAAGATAATGACAAGATAGGGAAAACACCTGTCAGGAAAATCAAAGCCTTTTAAAACAGATTCTCCCCCTGTCACACAGTCAGCTTTTCTTTCCTAGGAGAACTATTCCAGCTTCCTGGCTGAAGCACTTGTTGCTACTGACCAATTGTGTGATTAAAAATAGGGCCATTGTACATGGGTTCTTGATAAGTCAGTCCTGCTCTGTAGCAGTGGGAATGGCCAGGGACAGGTTCTGGGCATCAAATTTGTCTCATGAAAACACTGCTAACTCAGAAGGGTGTGTCAACATCTGCACTCCCTGTTCCAAGAAACATGAAATGTAGAGGAAGCCTAAGAGTTCTTGGATAGTTTTGCAGTTCTCTCACTGTGTCCCTTGGGCAGTGTCCTTGGAGGTCAGAAGTCCTCGGCATTTCTGCTGAACTCAGGGAGGGCAGAAGCAGTCCTGTAAGGCAAGAGTATTGCCTGTGGCTGAGTGTAGAGTGAGGGAAGATGCTCTGTCTCTCGGTCTTGTTCCCAACTTCCTTGCGTATGGACATTTCTGAGATGCAGGGGGATCACACTTTCACGTTATTCTAAAATGCCACCAAGCCCTGCTGAGAGCAGAGGGATCCACCTCACACCTCTCAACGTCTCACCCTTTCATAAGGTCTCAGCACACATTTTCAGCCCAGGACACACACAGCTAATTTCACAAACCCAACAGCATTTTCTCTCTCGTAGCATCTCTGCACTTCTCTGTAGGGCTTACAGGTGACACAAAGATGTGAGAGGACAGGTTTGCATCCTGGAGAGAAGCTCACAGGAGACAGCCAAGTATCCCCATAATGGCATTTGATAAGGAAGTTTCAGTTCCTTCCCCAGCCCCAATGGCTCCATTACTCACAGCCTGACAGCTCAGAGCAAAGCTGCGACACTTGTTCCTATGAACATAACTGCAGGAAAGGAGTCACCAGGTCAGTGTGTGACTCTGCAGCTGAAATTCCCATCCCCAAATAGCCTGGAAGCAAGAACAAGAGAACAGCAAGAACAGAGACAAGGGGAGAAAGAGGGAGAAAGAGAGTGAGGGAGAGGCCAGGGCAGAGGCAGCCGGGCACACAGACAGCATTACCCTTCCCCATCTGTGCACAGCCCCTCCCAGATACGAACAGTGCTGGGCAGTTGCTCTCAGCCCCTGTGCTCTGGAGAGGGCACTGGAGCTGTGGCTGCAGAGGAGGTGGTTCAGCCTTGAGCCCAGATCCCTGAAGACAGAGGCTTTTCTTGGTGGGACATGAGGGAAGGGGCTGGCTCAGAGGAAGGGTCTGCACTGGAAGGGATCATATGGAATTTTCTGACTTCCCTGTCCCATATAATTTGATGTCCATTCTCACACACCCCACTCCATCTCCTGTACACTCACCTTACCTTACAGAATCCTTCCTGTTACACAGGGCGTTGCCTCTGCATGTGTTCCTATTTTCAGGGAGGAACGGCAGGAAAGGTGATGCCGCTGATGTGCACAGGCAAATGAGAGTCTGAAAACTCTTTGAGTGGGATCTGGTCAGATCTAGTGACTACCACGATTTATCGCTAGGACATCTCAGTAACTTGTTCAAGCTGGAGAGCCACATTTCCATGTATGACCTCCAATTCCCTAAATGAAAAATCTGAAAAGACAAATTCAGGAGAGTTCCTTATATTAAATCCTTCTTCCATCTGCCCCTGAAACACCTTGTAGAAGATATTCCGGGGTGATCTGCACCTGTCAGCAGATCTGACTCACATCACATACTCTCAATTAAACGCGGACTATGCCCTACTAAAGAGATGGGTTGCTCCTTCCACCCACAGCATCACCCCACACCACCCTGGGGAGCTCCCCTGGTACGGTAAGCACTGACCCTGGCAGGCGGCATAGACCCTGCTACAGCACACAAGCCCTGGGCTGCAGGGATCCTGTCCTCAAGTACAACCTGGGGCACCTCTGAGAGCACCAGCCCTGCACTCGTCCCCAGCAGAAGGCAGCCCTCAGGCCCTGTCCCACTGACAGTGCAGCAGGGAAGACGTGCTTGACACGAGGTTCTCCTCCTCTGCAGCAGAGACTCTGGGAGAGACATCCTGACACATCCTGTAAACTGTGGGATTTGTCAGCTTTAGGAGATCCCTCCAGGAACTGCACCTGCATTCTCCTACAGCCAGAGACTTAGCTTGATTAGGATTGTGAAGATTCCTCCATCAGTGAGTTCTCAGTATCATCCCACCCCACAGAGCCTTTAACCTCTCTCTGCCTCTCTCGTCTACCCCCATTGCCTGCAGATAGGGCCCTCAGCTCTGCTGAGTTTTGCAGAGACAGCTCCTAGACAGAGCTGGCTCTTCATACTGCTGCCCACTTGCCATCAGCTCCCTCCATCCCAGGAACCCAGCCCAGCTCAGCAGCAAAGGAGCAGCACAAGGCAGCACTTTCTCTGCCTCCTCTGGGCTCCGTCTCTGGGTCTCCAGGGGATCTTGCTATGAAACTGGCTGAAGTCATCACTCGTCGTCTCTCTATCTCAACTGGGGAGAGACACTTTTTCCCTGCAGTGACAATACGACCCTTTCATTTAGTCTAAGGAAAAGGGGTGCAAGCCACAGTGGGGCAATGAGAGAAATGGTGGGATGGGTGAGGTGAGGAGCAAGGCTGTCCGTGCAGTGTCAGACCTCAAGGACTGTTTCTCCATGTTGCCCAGACCTCCTGAGGAGACACCCTGCATCAATGCCAAATGTACAATTTTCACCTCTTCTCTGAAAAAATTATCACAGTATCACAGTATCACAGTATGACAAGGTTGGAAAGGACCTCTGAGATCTTCAAGTCCAACCTATAACCCAACACTAACACCAACCATCATCTAAACCATGGCACTCAGTGCCACATCCAATCTCCCCTTAAACACCTCCAGGGTCGGCGACTCCACCACCTCCCTGGGCAACGCATTCCAATGGCCAATCACCCTTTCAGTAAAGAACTTCTTCCTCACATCAAGCCTAAACTTTCCCTGACGTAGCTTGAGTCCATGCCCTCTAGTTCTGTCACTGGTCACCTGAGAGAAGAGACCAACCCCTGACCGACTACAACCTCCTTTCAGGTAGCTGTAGAGAGCAATGAGGTCTCCCCTGAGCCTCCTCTTCTTTAGACTAAACAGCCCCAACTCCCTCAGTCGCTCCTCATAGGGCTTATGCTCCAGCCCCTTTACCATCTTCGTTGCCCTCCTCTGAACACATTCCAGTATCCTGACATCTTTCCCAAACTGGGGGGCCCAGAACTGTACACAGTATTCCAGATGAGGTCTGACTAGTGCCGAGTACAGGGGGACTATAACTTCTCTGGTTCTGCTCACCACACTATTCCTGATGCAGGCCAGAATGCCATTGGCCTTCTTGGCCACCTGGGCACACTGCTGGCTCATGTTGGGCTTCCTGTCAACCAGCACTCCCAGGTCCCTTTCTGCCTCACTACTCTCCAGCCACTCTGTCCCCAGTCTGTAGCTCTGCATGGGATTGTTGTGTCCAAAATGAAGTACCCGACATTTGGACTTATTAAACATCATCCCATTGGAATCGGCCCATCTCTCCAATCTGTCCAGGTCCCTCTGCAGGGCCATCCTACCCTCTAACAGATCAACCCTTCTTCCCAGTTTGGTATCATCAGCAAACTTGCTGATGATGGACTCAATCCCCTCATCCAGATCATCTATAAAGATATTAAACAGGACCGGACCCAACACCGATCCCTGGGGGACACCACTGGTGACCGGCCGCCAACTGGATGAGACACCGTTCACCACCACTCTCTGGGCTCGGCCATCCAGCCAATTCCTAACCCAGCACAGAGTGCTCGCATCTAAGCCACGGGCTGACAGCTTCCCTAGGAGTCTACTGTGGGGGACAGTGTCAAAGGCCTTGCTAAAGTCCAGGTATACCACATCCACAGCCTTCCTCTCATCCACCAGGCGAGTCACATGGTCATAAAAGGAGATCAGGTTGGTCAGGCAGGACCTGCCCCTCCTAAACCCATGCTGGCTGGGCCTGATCTCCTGACCGTTCTGCAGGTGCCGCATGATTTCACCCAGGATTATCTGCTCCATGATTTTACCTGGGACCGAGGTCAGGCTGACAGGTCTGTAATTACCTGGATCATCCTTACGGCCCTTCTTGTGGATGGGCGTCACATTGGCCAACTTCCAGTCTTCTGGGACCTCTCCAGTGAGCCAGGACTGCTGAAAGATTATGGAGAGCGGCTTAGCAAGCTCATCCGCCAGCTCTCTCAACACCCTAGGATGGATCCCATCCGGCCCCATAGACTTAAGAGGGTCCAAGTGGCTCAGCAGGTCTCTAACTTCCTCCTCATGGATTGCAGGAGGGCCAACCCTGCCCCCATCAACCACTTCAGAGGGCCAACTGTCAAGCACGCTGACATCCTTACTGTTGAAAACTGAGGCAAAGAAGGCATTAAGTACCTCGGCCTTCTCTGCATCAGTGGTTACTATATTTCCCTCCACATCCAACAAGGAGTGGAGGTCGCTGCCGCCCTTCTTTCTACCATTGATATATTTATAAAAACTCTTCTTATTATCCTTAACAGAAGTGGCCAATTTGAGCTCGAACTGGGCTTTTGCTTCCCTGATTTTCCTCCTACACGACTTAACAACATCTTTGAGCATGACGTGGCTTACGTCCCCTTCTTTCCAACGACGATACATCCTCTTTTTGTTACTTAGTTCCTTCAGAAGCTCCCTACTCATCCAGGCCGGCCGTCTGCCCCTACGACTCTTCTTACAACACATGGGGACAGCCCGCTCCTGCGCCTTCAAGATTTCATTCTTGAAGTGTATCCAGCCTTCCTGGACCCCCTTGCCACTAAGAGCTATTTCCCAGGGAACTTTCCTGACCAATTCCTTAAATAATTCAAAATCTGCCCGCCGAAAGTCCAGCATCGATGTTCTGTTCCTGGCTTTTCTTTTTACATTGTTTAGAGAGAACCTGATGAAATGCAAACTTTACACTAAAATTAATTTCTATTCAGCACTTTTTTACCTCTTCCTTTTTAACCACAATGGGAAATGAGTTCAATAAACTGTAGAAAGCTTGAAGACCTGAAGAAAACTGCAGGCAGAGAAAGAGCTCATTAGGGCTTTCTGTATTTTAATGAGACTCAGGGTGTATTTGCTGAGTCCTTGAACTTCAGCTACTGAAAGGAGATTGAACAAACCTCTCAAGAAGCCAAACCCAAAACTCGAAGTACCTCGAAGTTTGAACTGGTCTCAGTGAGGATCTTCACTGGCAAAGCCTCCCCAGTGACTCGTTAGTGCCGATAGTTGGAGGTCATGGCTGCAGGGAGGAAAAGGTACTGTTAAGAGAGCTGTAATGCTGAGAAAATTTGGATTTGCTTGATGAAGCAGAAAGGCCAAGCCTTGACCCCCAGGCCCTGGGAAGCAGATCTGGCCGTGACTGCGATGACCCTGGTGTCATGAATATTCTCACATTGACAAATCAAATTCAGAGCAGTTATTCCATTTAATTCCAAACACAGCCCTGTAGAGTTACATGAGATGCCAAGGTTCTCACAAACAGCTCCATGCAGGTGCAGAAGAGTGGGGTCATGGAAGGGCAGGTTTATAACAGGGTTGGGTCATAGAAGAGTCACAGAAAACTTGTGCGTTAGAAGAGTCAGGTCACGCTAGAGCAATAGAGGAGCTCATTTTCAGAAGATTCATAGAAGAGTTTGGTTACAGAAGGTTCATGACAGGATGAGAAAATATTCATTTCATGGAAGAGTCGAGTCACAAAAGTGTGGTGTTTGTTCATTTTTAGAAAAGATGAGTCAGAAAGGGTCAGTTCAGAGAAGGGTCAGGTCATAGAAGAGTCATAGAACTATCGGGTCATAGACATGTCGGGTCATATAATGGTTTGGTCATAGAATACTCAGATCATAGAGGAGTTGTGTCACAGAAGAACTGGATCAGAGAAGTGTCTGAGAAAGGCTGTGTCATAGAAAACTCTGGAGGGGTTAAACAAGAGTTGGGTCAGGGAAGACTTGGTTCACAGAAGACTCAGATTTTAGAAGACTCGTGTCATACATGATTCATAGAACTGTATGATGATAGAAGAGTTGAGTCATAGAAGGGTTTGGTAGTAGTAGATACATAGAAATGTTGGGTCATAGAAGGCTAATAGAAGGATTGTCACGGAAGTGTTGCGTCATGGAAGAGACAACTCAAATAGAAATTGGGTCATGGAGGAGTCACTGAGGGGCCAGGTCACAGAAGAGTAAATTGATAGTGTGGTTTGTTCACAGAAGAGTTAGGTCATAGAAGAGTTGGGTCATAGAAAGTCATGTCAGAGAGAAGTTTGGCTATAGAATGTCATAGAAGACTCGAGTCATAAAAGGGCCTGGTCATATAAGGAACAAGTCACAGATGAGTCAGGTTAGAGGTGAATTGGATCATAGAGGTGTAATAGAACAGCTCAGTCATTGAAGGTTCATAAAAAGCCGGATTATAGAAGGCTCAGCAGAGTTTGGTCATAGAAGTCTCAGGCAATAGAAGGCTCAGGTCAGAGAATATTCATGTTATGGAAGAGCTGAATAATAGAAGTGTTAAAGTTTATTTGTATAAGAGAAGGATTTGACTGTAGATGAAGAGTCAGGTCATAGAAGAGTAAGACCATAGAAGTGCCGGGTCATGTAAGGGTTGGACCTTAGAAGGGTCGGGTCATAGATTGTTTGGGTCATAGAGGAGTTGGGTCACAGAATAGACAGGCCATAGAAGGTGTAGAAGGGTCAGAGAAGAGTTCAGTCATAAAAGACTCCTGTTTTAGAAGTGCCATGTCTTAAAAGACTCAAATTATGGAGGATTCAGGTCATAGAGGAAGAGTTGGGTAATAGAAAGATCAGGTCATAGAAGAGTTGTTTATAGAAGATTCTGCTCATAAAAGTTTCATAGGCGATTCAGGTCGTATAATGGTCATGGAAGAGTCAGGACATAGAAGACAGGTCTTAAAAGAGTCATAGAAGTGTTTCATAGACAACAGGTCATAGAAGAGCTGAGTCGTAGGTGGGTGAGATCATAGAAAAGGAGGCTCACTGAAGCGTTGGATCATGGGGGAGTCACGGAGGAATCAGGTTATAGAAAGGCCAGGTCATAGAAGATTTCGGTAATCAAAAGTCAGGTCATGGAAGGCTGGTGAGACACAGTCTGCCCAAGGGAAATCCAGTCCCTCGCCCTTTCAAACACTGACAAATTGGATCCAGGTGGGTGAAGTCTGGGGCACAGCCTTTAGTACCCCTGCTCATTCATTGGTCATTTTTGAAAAGGACATGTAATGTGTGAGTGATGACACAGTCAGGGTGTTCCCCCACTCCCATGACCTTAGGAAGATGGTGGAGAGTGACATCGTCCTGGTCACTCAGCTCCCTGGGATGCTGCCTCTCCTATCCCACAGACTGGAAATGACTGTGTTTACTCAAGTGATCCCTGATGTGATCCTCACCCACCGCTGCCTGTTCTGAGTCACAGGGGACTGGGAGACCTTTCTGGTGAGTGACCTCTCTGTATAGCATGACAGGGGCCTCCTGTAATTAAGAGCATGTGTTGTGGTTCAGGGCTGCTCATAGATGCAGATCACCCCAAGATATTTTCAATAGGATGTTTCAAGAGGAAGATAAAGGAATTGTTTATTATATTGAACTTTCCTGAATTTATCTTTTAAGCTTGCTTCTCTTGGGTGATTGGAGGGAATAAATGCTAAGGGGGCTCTCCAGCTTGAACAAATTACTGACATGTCTTCACTATAAATCTGAGTGGTCAGTAGGTCTGCTAACGGACTCCTAATGTGTCGTCAGCCCCTCCTCTACCTGTGGAGAGCACCAGAATCACCTTTCCTGCTGTTTCCCACATGCAAATAAGAGAATGTGCAGAGGCACTGCCCTGTAAAAAAGGGAGGATTTTGTAAGGCAAGGTGAGTGTTGAGTAGATGGGATGAGCAGGGATGTTGAAAATACATGGGACAGGGAAACACCTCAGAAGAGGAACCTCTCCAGGCATCAGGGATAGGATCAGGGAATGAGAGAAAATAAAACCCAGTAATTCTGTAGGAGAGAGAATTCAGAAAGCTCTGTCTTATCCCCTCCAATGCAGATCCTTCCCCTGAGCAAGCCCCCTTGCCTCTTCTCCCACCCAACAAAACCTTTGCCCTCAGGGCTCTGGGATCCAAGGCTGAACCACCTCCTCTGCAGCCACAGCTCCAGTGCCCTCTCCAGAGCACAGGGGCTGAGAGCAACTGCCCAGAACTCTTGATGTCTGGGAGAGGCCGTTCACAGCTGCGTAAGGGTAATGTTGTCTGCGGGCCCGTCTGCCTCTGCCCTGTCCTCTCTCAGACACACCCTCACTCTCTTTCTCCCTCTTTCTCCCGTTGTCTGTGTTCTTGTTGTTGTTCTCTTGTTCTTGCTGCCAGGATGGGGACGGGAATTTCAGCTGCACAGTCAGGAACTGATCTGATGCCTCCCATGAAGATCTGTCTGTGAGAAAGCAGTGTCCAAGCTTTCATATAACCTGTGAGCCTGTGGGCAGTGCACTCTGTGTCATTCTCTGAGGAACGAACTGGATCTCCCTAACTGTGAGATACCATCATTTAGACACTTGGCTGTCTCCTTGAGGTTTTCTTCCAAGCTAAGATCTTCCCTCCAGGATGAAAACCTGTCCTGTCACACCTTTGTCCTACCTGAAAGCCTCATGGAGGAGTGTGGAGGTACTACAAGAGAGAAAATACTGCTGGGTCTGTGAAATGAGCAATGTGTGTCCCGGTCTGAGAGTGAGTTCTGAGACCTTAGGAAAGAGTGAGACACTGAGTGGGGTGAGTTGGATCCCCCTGTTCTCAGTAGTGTCTGGTGGCTTTTCAGAATAACATGAAAGTGTAATGCTTCTCCATCTCTGCAAGGTGCAAGCTCAAGGATACTCAGGTCTGATTCCTGTGCAGCCATCGAGCACAGGCCCTGCTCCTCACAGCACATTCAGCCAGCACCAAGCAGGGATCCAGGCATGGAGCAGAAGGAAACCCTGCTGGAAAAGGGAATGGATGTAAGTAGCAGGGGGAGGGGGAAAGGGGAATGGCTTTGATTTTACTCAGAGAAGTCTCCCCTAACTTGTCACTGTCCTTTCCTCTTATGACAGTGTCCCATGTCCAGAAGAAGCAAATGTCCAAGAGCAGCTCCATAACCCAGTTCCTCCTCCTGGCATTTGCAGACACTCTTGCACTTTGGCTCTTCCTGGGCATCTACATGGCTGCCTTCATGGGAAACAGCCTCATCATCACCACCATAACCTGTGACAACCACCTCCACACTCCCATGTACTTCTTCCTCCTCAACCTCTCCCTCATTGACCTGGGCACCATCTCCACCACTGTCCCAAAATCCTTGGACAATTCCCTCTGGGTCACCAGGGACATCTCCTACCAAGGCTGTGTTGTGCAGGTCTTTTTGTTTGTCTTCTTGATGTCAGGAGAGTTTTATTTCCTCACCTCCAGGGCAGCAGAGCTTGTGTCCACATGGCAGCAGCTGCCTGGGGCTCTGGCTCTCTCAATGCTCTCTTGCACACGGCCAATACATTTTCACTTCCCCACAGGCAGGGTAATGCCTTGGACCAGTTCTTCTGTGAAATCCAACAGATCCTCAAGCTCTCTTGCTCACACTCCTACCTCAGAGAGGCTGCCCTTCTTGTGTTTAGTATCTGTTTAGCTTTTGGCTGTTTTGTTTTCATTGTGGTGTCCTATGTGCAGATCTTCAGGGCTGTGCTGAGGATCCCCTCTGAGGAGGGGAAGGCACAAAGCCTTTTCCACCTGCCTCCCTCACTTGGCTGTGGTTTCGCTGCTTCTCAGTACTGCAGCATCTACCAACGTTAAGGCCCCCTCCATCTCATCTCCATCCCTGGACCTCATGGTTACATTTCTGTACTCATTGATTCCTCTGGCAGTGAACCCCCTCATCTACAGTTTGAGGAACTAGCAGCTCAGGGATGCTGGATGTTTCTCTGAAGCAATAAAGTGCTCATCACCTTCTGTACAGCAGCTATAATGTCACATATTTCCGACCCAGTCTCCCAGTCTGCCTTCTCTTTTTTTGTTGTTGTTGATGGTGTTTTTTACTTGTGATAACATTGTCAATCCATTGCTCCTTCTGTTTTTCTTATCATTTCTAACCGAGTCACTGGTTAAAAGACAAGCCCTGCTTTCTGCATCTCTAAGCAGTGTAAAGGGCCCTGCAGTGACTATTTTACTTTTCCTGAGACTCTTCTTCCAAGTTTTTTAGGAACTTCAGGACAGTTCCTGTGTGCATGGTTGGAGGGCAAGCGTCCCAGCACAGCAGCATTGTCGTGTAGCAGCAGAAAGTCGTGCATCACCAGCAATTGATCTCCCAGAACTGTCCTCTTTTCCCTTCCACACTCTCCTCCTGATCCTTTGCTTTGCTCTTAAGCCTGAGTGCTCTGGCAGCTTGGTCACAGCCATGCTGCGTGGCTGCGCTGTGACTGCAGGCAGGGACAGGCCGTGGGCACTTGTGTGACAGAGCTGGTCTCCTCAACAGCCTTTCCATAAAGAAAGGAGATCTCCTCAGGGCAGCGCATGAAGCCTAAGTTTATCTTCTAGTGTTTCTTTCACGACCATGTCCAGGAAAGTGACCCGCAGAGTCACTGGGGAGGGTTTGTCAAGTGATGAACCTAATTGGGGTTTATTAATGCTTCTATATACTTCAGGTTTTGCTTCTGATTTGGACGCAGGGAAAGGTTTATGCAGTATCCTCTAAGTACCTGAGGGTGAAGGACTCGATATGAAATACACCACGGGGCTCATTAAAATAAAGCAAACCCCCCAAAAAACGTCTCTTCTTCTCGTTGTCTTTTGATCTTGCACTGTTCATTAGAGGTTTCCTAGTGGAGTTATGAAGAAAGAGTTCAAAGAGCTTCTAATAAAAAATACTTTTCATTGTCAAGCATGCAGTTTATTATTTTCCAGTTCAGAGAAGAGGTGATGGCAGCATTGTCTGATTGGAATTAAGCCAGGGTATCTCCTAAGGAAATCTGGGCTGGTCAGATAAGCTGTCCCTTGGACAACCTTGCTCCTCACCTCCCCAACCTCATCATTGCCCTCATCGCACACCTGGGACTCTCATCCCTGTTCCTTACATCACACCTCCTCTGCACTCTGCAGCTGGGGGTTCCAGCTCCTTCGTCCCAGCTCCCCCTGCACAAAAGCACAGAGGGATTGCTCTGAGTTTTGAACAAACAAAACAAAACAGAGAAGATTCACCAGTAAACTAAACCCCACTCCTCCACTGTGTGCCCAGGGCAAACTGCCACCTATTAGGGTCACCTTCCACAAGGCATAACCATGCCAGAAATGCTTTAGACAGAAAGGAAATTGTGAAATAACCACAATTAAAGGGTTGGCTGAAGGTAGAATCAGACAGAACAGGGACAGCCACTCCAGCTTTGAACTCCCTGAAGCTCAAAGCTGTGACTGGATGCTTGGGAGGTGCCTGAGTGATCAAAGAGTGAGTGGAAGGGACATGCAGAAAGAAATTACCAGCCCTTCTGTACAGATGGGTTGCTGGAAAAGGGGCCTTCGGGCATGGTCAGGTGAGCCAGGAGAGGAGAAAATGTGTGAGGGAACAGGGAGATTGAATGCAGGGCCTGGCAGAGAGAGCATTGACAAAGCAGATGTAGTGGAAGGGCAATAATTCCTCCTCTTTCTGTCAATGTCCATCCTGACAAGTCCTTATTGTGATCCTATGAGAAACAATGACATGTTATGAAGAGTATTCCATGGTTTCAGTTGATGAGGCCATACTCACACTTTCAAACCTGTGTCCAGATGTGTGAGGGTTCCAGGCTGAGCTCCGCTGCCTGATCATAAGCACCCGTTGCTGCCTCCATAGGAGCCAGTGTCTCTGCAGCTCATGCCTGGGACTGGCAGCTGGCACAGAGGGTCTGATGGAGACCAGAGACCCTTGGGAGCTGCAACCGGAGCCTGGGCAGAGTGTCCCAGGGCACCTATACTGACACCACATGCCTATGTCCTTGTCACTGCATCCCACCTAAATTTTATGATCCCTTTCCTTTGCAAACAAAGCAGCACACAGAATCCCCCAGAGATCAGGACATTAAAACAGGAAGAAAACAACACATGGAGAATAAAACCTATGACATTTCAAGCTTAAATTTGGAATGGGACATTCCCTTCACTCTACAACTTTCATTCTATTTCTTTGTTACTTTATTTTTTTAAAGCTTTCTCCACATTTCCATCACACTGAGGCTACAGCATTAGGATAGGTTTTGTATCTTTCACAGGCTCCAGGTCCCCAAACCCCTCCCTGTTACGGAAGAGTCACGTGGTAGGAGAGATGGGTCATACAGATGAGTCGCGTCACAGAATATTCAGGTCACAGAAAGGTTGAGTCACTGAACAATCATAGAAAATCCAGGTCACAAAAGGCTGGGGTCCTAGAAAATCAGGTCCTGAAAGGGCTGACTCATAGAAATGTCATAGAAGACTCAATTCATAGAAGGGTCATTGAAGTGTTGTGTCATAAAAGGGTGAGGTCATAGAATTGTTTGGTCAGAGAAGAGTCATAGAAGAGTCAGGTCATAGAAGAGTTGGATGGTAGAAGAGGACTTAGCTAGAAAACTATTCAGGTATAGATGATAATAATTAATCTCTACTTATGCTTATACAGTACTTGCCAGTGTCGGTATTTTTATCTGCTTAGCTTTATAGAACAAAGCCACCAGTCCTAAAGAACAGAAAGTTTCAGACATCTGTGTGGTTTGAAGACAAGAAAATTCCCAGATACAGTTTAATTGCTCACAGTCATTTCTGCTTATCTGAAAATTCTCAGCTTTGAGCATTGGCTATGGAGTGGCATTTTTGTATTTCCTAGAATGTTCGGGTCATAAAAGAGTCATAGAAAAGCTGGGTCATGAATCATAGAATGATTTGGGTTGGAAAGGACCTCAAAGATCATCCATTTTCAACCCACTTACCATGGGCAGGGACACCTCCCACTAGACCAGGTTGCTCAAGACCCCATCCAACCTGGCCTTGAACACTTCCAGGAAGGGGGCATCCACAACTTTCCTGGGACCTGTGCCAGAGCCTCACCACCCTCATCCTGAAAATTTTTTTCCTAATGTCTAAACTGAAAGAATCAGGTCATAGAAGATTTGTGTCACACAAGAGTCAGGTGGTAGAAGTGTAGTGGTAAAACTGGGTCATAAAAAAGACAGCTCAAAGAAGAGTCGCAGAATAATGGGGTCATAAATCATCAGATAACGTAAGGGTAGTGAATAAGCCAGGTCATTGAAGAGAAGAGTAATAGAAGGGTTATAGAAGAGTCTGGCAATGGAAACGTCATGGAAGGTGCAAATTATAGAATGGTGGGGTCATAGAAGAGTCACAGAAGTGTCATAAAATAGTCAGATTTCTGACTGACACACACACACACACAGTGCCTCATTTTTCTCCAGGGTTCCCCAGGGTCTCTTTCCCCAGCTGATGGTGTCACTGCTTGCCTGCCCAGGCATTTCTGGTTCCCTCCCTTTGCTCCCTGCAAAGCCTCAAGCTGGTGGTGCTGCTCTGCAGAGCAAGAGGGTTGTAGAGCCCTTGGTCCATGGGATCACCTCACACTGGCTGTGCTGGTCAGCCTGGGAAGCAGAT
This sequence comes from Dromococcyx pavoninus, assembly GCA_033558185.1. Lineage (NCBI taxonomy): Eukaryota > Metazoa > Chordata > Aves > Cuculiformes > Neomorphidae > Dromococcyx > Dromococcyx pavoninus. The sequence goes on along the minus strand of JAUMJL010000133.1, from coordinate 2,511,633 downwards.
CCTTCCCATTGGACAATCAGACGACTTTGAGACTGTCTCAGGCATTGTTCAGATGTGTTGTTGGATTCTGATTGCAGGTGACATGAATCACTATCCAGTCTCCCTTCTTCATGCCTGCTTTGTCCCCACTGCTTTTCCTGAAATCACAGAGCCCTCGTTTGTCTTCATTAGCCCATCCATCCTTTGCTTTTGCCTTATGGTGACACTGTACATTGTGCACTCAACACAAGGCACATGGTGTCCCTGGAGACATCTTGTGCTCTCCTGGTGGCTCCTGACATTTCCCTGAAGGACAGGAAATCAGCCATCAGCCCTCCCACATGTGACACAGTCCCCAGCAGATGACTCGTGGCTGTTCAGGATCCCAGTGGCACTGGGCACTCTCAGGTCAAAGCTCATCCCAACTCTCATTCCCTTAAAAAACCCTCCGTGCCCTCCTCCCCCAGGTACATTCAGCATACAAGCATATCATCAAGGTCTTTCAGCCTGCAATTTCCTGAGCGTATTTTGCAACCTGATTTGAGAAATGAAGCCTGAGCTTCACATATGGCTCTGATGAACCCTCTTTAATTACAGAAATGACACACCTTTGGCATCTAGAATGCTGATAAACCCTTTCAAAGACGGTCTCTATGTCAGACAGACTGGAGTCATCCTCAGGAGAAGCAGGATGATAGAAATTATTTGCATGCAGATATGTTTATAACTACAGTGACCAACAGATAAATATTGCCTGAGGTAAACTGAAGACACATGGACACCTCGTTGCTGATAAAATATTACTTGGTTGAGTCAGTTTCTTCAGAGAATCATTTATCTCCTGTTTCCTCAAACAGTTGATAAGGGCATTCACGGCTGGAGGAACTACTGAGTACAGAACTGACAACACCAGATCCAGGGATGGGAAGGAGATGGATGGGGTCTCCGGTGCACCACCATGGCAGTGCTGAAATACAGGGGGAACACAGCCAGGTGAGGGAGGCAGGTGGAAAAGGCTTTCTGCTGCCTGTACTCAGAGGAGATCCTCAGCACGACCCTGAAGATCTCCACATAAGACATCACAATGAAAACAAAACAAACAAACACTAAAGACACACCAAATACAAGAAGTCCAACTTCCCAGAAGTAGAAACCTAAGCAGGAGAACTTGAGGATCTTGAAAAGTTCACAGAAGAATTGATCCACAATATTACCTTGGCAGAGGGGCAGTGAAAATATATTGGTCGTGTGCAGGTCGTGACACAAGCTCTGCTGCCCAGGAGGGTCCTGTAGTGCAGGGGTCTGCAGATGGCAAGGTAGTGGTCTTAGGTCATGACTGTGAGAAGTGAAGTGTCTACTGACAAGAAAATGAGAAAAAAAAATGAGCTGTGCAGCACATCCTGCGTAAGAAAATGGCCCTGGTGTCTCAGAGGGAATTGGTCATGCATTTAGCCATCTCCAGTGGTGGAGATGAAGCCCAGGTCACCAATAGAGAGGCTGAGGAGGTAGAAGTACATGGAAGTGTGGAGGTGGTGATCACAGGCTATAGCAGTGTTGATGAGGTCATTTTCAAAGAGGACAGCCATGTAGAGGACAGCCATGTAGATGACCAGAAGAGCCAGAAGTGCAAAAGCTCCACAGTGTCTGAAAAATCCAGGAGCAGTAACTGGGTGATGGAGTGACTGTTGGACATTTCCTGACTCTGGGCATGAGGCACTGCCATAGGAGGAAAAGACAGCGAAAAGTTAGGGGAAACATCTCTGAGCAAAATCAAAGCCATTTCCCATTTTCCCTCCCCCTGTATCACACACCCTTTCCCTTTTTCAGCAGCCCTTCATTCAGCTCTGTGCCTGGAGCTCTGCTTGGTGCTGGTTGAATGTGCTGTGAGGAGCAGGGCCTCTGCCTGCTGGTACGGAGGAGTCGTAGAATAATAGAATCACGCAAGATGGAAGGGACTCAGTAGGATCATCCAGTCCAACTCCTATCGCTAAATAGGACACTCTCAACATTCACACCATGTGACTGAGAGCAGTGTCCAAATGCTTCTTGAATGCTGGCAGACGCACTGCCGTGACTACTTCTCTGGGGACCTGTTCCAGTACTCCACCACCTGCTGGGTGAAGAACCTCTTCCTAATATCCAGTCTCAGCCTCCCTGTCACATCTCTCTGCCATTACCTGTGGTGTTGCCTTCAGTGAAGGCATGGCGACCTGGTTCAGGTTTGGATTAGCGACCAAACTCTGGTCGCTCGGTCCATCTGCACACAGACACCAATGTGGTGGATGGCAAAATGGCCATTTATTGATAGATAACACAGGTTTATATAGCTGAGGTTTACAACGTCACTTCCGCCTGCTTACATCATGAGCTAAACCTATTGGCTACTGGTTACATCATGGACTAAACCTTATTGGCTACTGGGAGAGGGGCCCTTATGTTTCCGTACAACACGATATCTTCCGGCCGCCAGACCCTAGCTACCAACATTTTCCCCCCTCCCCATGCTTATCTAAATTGGTTGAAAACAAAGAAATTATCTATCTTATCTTATCTTATCTTATCTTATCTTATCTTATCTTATCTTATCTTATCTTATCTTATATGTCTTATCTCATATATTATCTTATCTACTTAGAAAATATAAAAACTTATAAAAGATATAAACTTATAAGTGGTGTTAATAAGGTGACTTAAAGATCACTAAGACTAATAAATTGCAACTTGGAATGGTGAGGATAGGTAGAGGTAGAGTTGAGAAACTTCTAAAAGGAAAAACAAAAGGCACACCTCAGAGCAACTGTCGACGTTCTATAAACATGATATTAACTTTTTCTAGACGACTCTTGACAAATGATATGAGCTTGTTTAGTATGCAGGGTCCAAAGATCAGTGCAATTATGATCATTACAACTGGTCCTATCAAAGAAGACATTAGGGTGCTTAGCCATGGTGAATAGTTAAACCATGATGGAAAGTACCCTTGTTGGGCCTCTCTTTGTCTTTTTCTTTCAGCTAACCTTTCTCTCAATTTTGCCATTGAATCCCTAACTACACCAGTGTGATCAGTATAAAAGCAACATTCCTCTCCTAAGGCTGCACAGATGCCTCCCTCATGCATAAACAGGAGGTCTAATCTTCACCTGTTCTGTAAGACTACTTCTGAAAGTGAGGAGAGAGATTGTTCTAGAGCAGACACAGATTTCTCGATTGTTAGCAGGTTTTCATCGATGATGGTTTGTAATTGATTTAGACCTCGCCGTTGGGTTACCAGGGATGTCACTCCTGTGGCTGTACCGGCTGCTCCCAGGCCAAGCAGTGTTGCTATTTTTATGGCTGTTAATACTTTCCTACGTTGAAGTCTATTGTTCATTCTTTCCCACTGATCACAAAATTCTTTTTCTGGATGGTACAGGACCCTGGGAACAATCAAAATTTGCACACAAAAGTTAGCAGCATCTCTTAAAAGCTTAAGAGACACACAGGGTGTTATTCCTGTCTGTTGGCAGATCCACATCCCAGGCTCAGATGGGATTGCCCATTTATAGGTTTCGTCAATTGCAAAGGTCTGCACACAAACACTAGTGTCTTGGCTCACTGCGTTACCTAAACACACTCCCTCACCTCTAACTTGGTTTATGACAATTGCTCTCCGCGGAGTGGTCCAATTACACTGACTCGGATTACTGTCTAATGAATAACTAAAGGGAGCATTGAGACCAACGCCTTCGTAAAAAGGTAGATTCACATCATAACATAACCAACAAGAACGTGTAAGATTTGGGTTTGACTGATTCAATGACAAAAAGGTAGCATCTAACACATCAAAAAATGGCTTACTAAGGTAATTATTTTGGCTCTTAAACAGGCGAATAGGATCTACAATAGGTATGTTTGAGGGAACTATTTGCTTAGTTGTTAGAGGACTGGCTGAAACAGTGGTGGAGGCTAACAGATTGCTTTTGTTTGTTATATTGGCCTTTACTTCCCACTTTTTGATATAGAATCATCCTCCCCTATCTTTGCCGGATTCCCAGTATCTAAATCCCCAAATTTTGCCAAAAGTCCATAACCGGTTGTGTTCGTTCATTACTTGCAGTATAAGATACCTGCAACGCTCTTTCCCAGCTGTGCGCCTTACGCAATTAAGAGGTCCCCATTGGACTTCCAGGTATTTGTTCTCACCTGCTCCAGATTTCCAGTCAGAGGCTATGGTCTCACATCCCCAGTAGGCACAATAGTACTCTCTAGAGGCATTGCAGTAACCTCGGCCGGGGTTAAAGTAAGGGCACATGTAGTACATCAGGTTTTCTAAACATGGACTTACAGGGACTAACTCACAGGAGGATACTTGGAAGACAGGGGGTGTTGCAGTGATGACTGCGTAAAACCATAGGTATATCCAGCCTGCCTAACACCCATTCCCATGGTTGATGTTGATACAAACCACTAGATGATGGCACAAGTGCTAAAAGTAAGATCACACAGAGACATCGCGACCCTCCCTGGTGGGGATTGTCCTTGCATGGTTTGGATTCTGCTGACGCAGGAGTCCTAGGCGTAGACACGGTGTTTATCAATCGATCATCTTCTCCTGCCACTGGAGCGTACGGGTTACGAGGGCGCCCAATGATCCAGTCCAGTGAATAGAGACTCACAGTTTTCGTTAGTTTTCTCCTGAAGGTCTGGTTTGATAGACTTAAGTGGGCACCACTTAACTCTACCATCTTTTTTGACAGCAGCATACCCTCGCCCTGTCAAGACTAGTTTCCATCCTCGTTCCCATTCTCCCAGCTCATTTCTAACTATGACTGACGGGCCTTCTTCCGGTGCTCGAGTGTTCCAATGTTTTTGGGTGGGACTATTCACCTCCTCCCCCCTAGGGAATTGATTTAATGCTAGCAAAGCAGTCGCTAGCAGACGTGCCTGGTCCCCTGAGGGAATGGTGTTGACAAACCCTTCCGGTTTTGCTAATACCTCCAATTTAGATTTCAGAGTTTGGTTCGCCCGTTCCACTATGGCTTGCCCTGTGCTTTACATGGAATGCCGTGTATTAAGGCAATACCCCATTTCTGAGCAAATGCTTGAACTGATTTAGACACGAAATTTGGACCGTTATCTGTTTTGATTTGATTAGGGATGCCAAGCCATGCCATAGCTGTTAGCCAATGTTGAATGGTTGCTTTAGAATTAGCTCTAAGGTGTTGAGTAGCTACGATCATTCCACTATATGTGTCTACAGTCACCGCTAGCCATGCTCGAGGTTTCAACAACTGACAGAATGTAAAATCCGTCTGCCACAGCTCGGAGGCTTTAAGACCTCTAGGGTTTACCCTGCTGGACCACAGTGGTGCTTTCTGACAATGGGGGCATGAAGCCACTATATGTTTCACGTCACTGACTGAAATCCCACATCTCTTTGTCAATGCTTTAGCTCCGATGTGGAGATACTCGTGTAACTGTCAGGCATCTCTCAATGTCCACAGACCCTTTGCAGCAGCGCCTGCTTTGTCGTTACCGGTTTGGAAAAAACCCTTAATTGGACTATGGCGGTTGACATGGATGACCGATAATAGTGCCCTGTTGAGAAAAATGTGCTTCTTCTAGTATTAAGGCTACTGTGGATGTTGACACACCAGGTCCTGACATGGCCAAACAAAGTTTAGCTACAAACATTGAGTCAGTTACTATGTTGAGATATTCTGTTGGGAACAGTTTGCACGCTAGTGCTGTGGCCGTCGCTTCCAATTGTTGGACAGAAAGAGCACAATCGGTCATTTTAATGCAGTGCCATTCTCCTCCCGATTGCCATACTGCTGCCGCCGTTGAAGTCACTGAAGATGCATCTGTGAAGACTGTTGGTCCCGGTTGAGGACGGTCCATGTTCTTCCATGGAAGGTTGATGTTGACTATTGCCAGCATTTGAGTCCAAGAGGGCTTTGCAGTGTAACAAAGATCTCCACCAAATCCAATGACAGCTATGGCCAGATACTCTGACATCGCTACTGATTTTGTTGAGAGCTGTTTGCGAAAGGGCAACCATTATCCTGGCAGGTTCAATGCCTAGATGTCTTAGGGAGAGTTTTCTGCCTTTCATGATGAGATTACCGAGGCACTCGATTCCTGGAGAAAATACACGTGACAGTTTTCCTAGGACTACCCATTGTATTGGTCGGGCTTTTTCAGGGGGGCCCTGGGCTAGTCCTCCGACTCCCCCGTTTTCTGTGAAGTGCACATACAGATCGAGCGGTATACCCGGGTTCCACCTAGCGAGCGCACTCGATGACATCTGCTACTCAGTAAAGTCGAGAGAGTTGATTGCTTCTATCGTCAGGGGTTTTTGTTCCCATGGGTTCTTTCCTTTCAAAAGATCATACAGAGGAGCCATGACTTCAGGAGGGATCAGAACAATGTTACGGAGCCATTGCAAGGATCCCACTAACTTCTGCGTATCATGAAGTGTCTTGATGTTCCGATGGATCTTTATTTGAGGGGGAGTTATGTAAGAACTTGTTATCCCCACTCCCAAAAAACTTACACATGGTCCTCTTTTAATTTTTGCACTTGTGATTTCGAACCCGTTCGCTTTCAAAGTATCTGAAACCGTTAACACCAGCTGGTCCACCTGATTTTATGATGGTGCAGCAATTAAAATATCATCCATATATTGAATGATAGTCGCAATTGGGTTAGTAGATCGGACCGGTGCTAATGCCCGATCCACTGTGATCTGGCAGATAGTAGGTGAGTTGACCATTCCTTGGGGTAGCACTTTCCACTGGAAGCGTAGGTTGGGGCGTTGACTGTTTGGAAACATGACAGAAAAAGCAAACCGTTCTTTGTCCTCCTCGTGCAAGGGTATTGAAAAGAAACAGTCCTTAATATCAAGGACAGCACAAGGTTATCCCTCGGGTATCATAGAGTTCATAGGCAACAATGTTTGGACAGGGCTCATAGGTTGGATTATCTTGTTTACTTCACACAGGTCATGGAGGAGACAGAACCCCTTGCTGGTTCGTTTGGGTATTACAAAAACTGGAGTGTTCCACGGACTAGTGGAGGGCTCTATGTGACCTTTCTGTAGATTCACGGTCAATCAGCTCAAGAAGAGCATTCATTCGAGGCTTTGATAGGGACCACTGCTCGACCCAGACTGGGTTAGATGATTTCCATTTCAATCTAATTGGTGGAAGTGGTGCACAGCAGTGGCCCTTAAATTAAATTTGTCACCCTGGCTTTTAAGAGAGCTAAAGCGTCCCTTCCCAACAGGGGTGGGACTCTTGATATGACATACGGAAAAAGGGTGATGGTTTTCTCTGGTCCTTCGTCAGTGTGAAGCGTGATTGCTATCAATCAAGCACTCTTCCGAGCTCGTGTTAATCCTCCAACCCCACCCACCATGGGGGCATTTTCTAATTTCCAACGAGGGGGCCAATACGTATCAGGAATGACTGTAACTTCTGCTCCAGTGTCAATCAAAAATGGAACGCTCATTGTGGTATCATTTGAGGTATTATAGAGGGAACAGATTCCCCACACCACTGGTGGGTTATTGCACTTTATTGCCAGGGCCACCCTGACGTCTTCCCCCCAAAAGGTGGTTTCTGCTGTCCCTGAGACAGAGGTGGATTCAGCTGGACCGTTTGTTGGACCATGAAGTTGGCTGCTTGTTGAGGGGGTAGTCGGTTCGGAAGTGCCCCCCCCCCCCCCCCCCCCCATCCAGGATTGACATAGTCGGGCCGTCTCATGTTCCAGGTGGGAGAGGGCTGTGCACGACCCAGGTGCCCTCTCCCCTTCACGTTTCCCTGGGATTTAGATTTGCATTCCCTAGTGTGATGTCCTTTCTTTCGACAGGCCCAGCATGGTCCTCTGTATCGTTTTTGGTGTGGGGGGCGTGAATTCCCTGATTGGGGGCAATTTACTACCACATGGCCCGTCTGGCCGCATTTAAGACATGCCATCACATTAGCTATTGCAGTGTGAACAGCCACCTGGATCGGGACCAAATGCTCTTCATTCACGTCATGCTTAATCATGTCTGCAATACTTGATACTGCTGGTAGTGATCGTAGGACTTCTTTGGTTTTTGCATTACATTGCTGACGTAAGCAGTCGGCAACAACCGGACCTTTTGCCTCTGGAGGCTAAGACGAGGAGTCAGCTGCTGCTTGGAGGCGATCTACAAATTGTGTAAAGCTCTCACTTTCATTTTGCTTTATTGTGGACCATGGCGATGGCTTAGCAATAACTCTAGAGGCTGTGCGAATGGCTTCTCTACCTGCACGAATAGTTGCCATAACTTCATGGGCTCGCAAGCCTTGGGCTTGTGCCTGAGGGGTAATCATGGTTGGATCTGTCCCCATCAGTCGTTGTAGGTTAGAGCCATGCAGTCGGTGATCTGCCCCAGTTACTTGAGCTACTTGGTTTGTACAGTTCTCCTCCCATTCTTGTTTAAAAAAAATCATCCCTGCCCCATCAAAAATTAATCTACAAGTTTGTTTTATATCAAAGGGGAGCATGTCATCTCCCCCCAAAAATCCCATCTATGAGGGTGGAGACCATGGCAGAGTTAAACCCTTTGTCTGCAATTGCTTTAACAATCGTTTGTAAATCTTTTGGGTTTATCGGTGAGTGGACCCTTTGTCCCCCATCTGCCACCCGGACCAGGAACGCTAGCGTGACTGCTGGAGCCCAATCGGTACACGCAATCTTTATTTTTCTCCCATCCGTGAGAGGAATTTTCTTCCCCCGCGATCCCCTCTCATTCCGGATGGGAATATTTTGGCTCTTAACTTTGTCTATTTCTGTTTCTTCCTCCTCTGAATCTGAGTCGGTTTCAAGCCATTCGTCCCAGCTGCTGTCTGATTCAGGTCCGGACCTCGACTGACTGGTTACTTCCGGGCTCCAGTACTTTTTTGTCGGGCTCCGGCCCTGCCCACTTCCCTTACGGGAAGGCCGTCCCCCCTCTTCTGGCTCGCCCAGCCTTCTACTCAGGGGGTGTTTGCTTTATAGAGGCGTTTCTTCAGATGGCCATTCTGATTGGCCACCCCCGCCCCTCACTCACGCCTCCCTTCTTTTCTCTGTCACCCCCACCACCTTTCTCCTTTTCGTTCTCCTCCCCTTCCCGTTTGCATGTGCATGTTAGTTTTAGCACTTCCTCCCATTTCCCGCCGGCGGTATTCTCGCCCCAACCTCCTCCTTGCTGCTCGGCACCATTTTGGGACGCATAGGGCGATGGACTACCCAGACATCTTGAGACTCTGATTTCTCCGCACCGCACTTAGCCTCCTCGAGTAACCCACCCCAGAAGGATTTTGCTTGTTCCTGTCCCTCCGTAAGAGAGACGGGGTTCGGGAATTGAGAGGATGTATCACCCTCTGGCAGATCTTTAGGCCCAGCAGACTCATCATTGTCTGGGGGTGCAAAGTCTGTGTGGCTGCCCCGACTCCCACTTTCAGGATGACCATCAAACAATTTCTTGCTGTCACCCAGGTCTCCTGCTCTTGTATGGCCTTCTGCAGGGCCTGCACAGCTTTCCACCAAACTTAAGATTTTTCCGCAATCTGAGGACATCGTCTCCTCGGCCAGCGCTTTAGTACACTTATCCCACATTTCAGGGTGGAAAATATCCAGCGTCCGGTAAATGACCCCTATTTGTAAAAGCCTCACAATGGCGAGAGTAAAATCTTTGGGTTTACAATCAATACCCCACTGCTTATGTAACTGTGATACGACCTTCACAAGGGCTTCCATCATCCCTGTTGGTTCGGGAGTGTCCTCCCCACTGGGCTGGTCATGCTGCTCCAGTTGTTGTTCACCCGTCCAGGTGATTTTCCCGGGTTTCAGCACCACTTGTTGCCTTCACGAGGCAATGGCGATCTGGTTCAGGAACAGCACGGCGACCAACCCCAGGCTACTCGGGCCATTGGCACACAGACACCAATATGGTGGATGGCAAAATGGCATTTATTGATGAGTGACACTGCTTTATATGGCAAAGATTTCCAACATCATTTCCGTCATGAACTTGCAAAATAAATGCTATTGGCTATCAGGGGAGAGGCTCTATCATTCCGTACATCACGAGATTTTCCAGCCACCAGACCTTAAACTACCTACAGAAGGATTTAAAAATGTTTGAAAGTGTCTAAAGGAAGGCTAAAGCATGGTGGAAGGACAAGAGGGCATGACTTACAAGGAGCAGCTGAGGATATCAAGTTTGTTCAGCTTAGAGAAGATGAGACTGAGGAGTGTCTTCATTGCTGACGACAACTTCCTCATGAGAAGGACAGAGGGATGTGCTGATCTCTTCTCTCTCGTGTCTGGTGACAGTGAAGGAGCTGCTTAATACTGCATCAGGGGAAGTTCAAACTGGATATTAGGAAAAAGTTCTGATTGAGATAGTAGTCAAGCACTGCAACAAGCTCCCCAGGGTAGTAGTCACAGCCCCAAAGCTGTCAATGTTCGAAAAGTGTTTGGACAATGTTATACTTTAGGGTGCCCCTGTGGAGTCAAGATTTGAATCTGATGATACTAATGAGCTCATTGCAAATCAGGATATTCTATGATTCTATGATTTGTTTTATAAGATCTGGTTTATAACCCTGAAGCTAATCCCTCCAGACTGCCTGAGCCTGACTGTCCCTTCCTAGAGGACGGACAAAGACTGACAGGGAGAGAGCCGCAAGCACACTGAATCCAAGGCAGATACGGACTTTGTCTGCAGAGGGGAATGATATTGGGACAGGAAGAGATATATTTTTACTATGCCTCTGAAAGGAAGATATAACTAAAAGAGCCTGATTGTTCCTAGTCATTACTTAGGAAAAATGCTTGTGTCTTTACTTCAACACACATCCCTTACTGAGAATTGCCAATGGTATTTCAGGTATAGCTAAGAAAAAAGGAACAGCTCTAATTATGTCCATTGCTGCGAACCAGGAAACTGGTTCTCTTTTTATAAATAATGGTGGTGGATTTGGGTATCACTGAAGAAAAGTAAAAGTCCCTCCTACTTGCTTGGACGTAAAGAAATGCGAATGACTGCGGTGTGGGACACATCTGTCATGATTTCCCCGAAACAGGTTCTTGAGGGTGTCCAGGGAACATGGCACTGAGCAGGCCCCTCTCTTTTGCGTTGTTGTTCTTGCTTCCTTCACTATGACACCTGACTCTACACCATGAGCACCCTGCTGAGTGCCCTCACCCTGCACACTCTCACATCTCAGCTCTACACTGATGGTCTCCTCTCCTGGGCTCTTTCTATCACAACCTGGTCTCTCCACAGCTCTCCCCACATCTCCTGTCCTCTCCAACAGCCCAACGTGGTCCAACCCAGGAGAGCAGTCCAGACTGGAATGGTCCCACAGCACAGCTGATCACAGATTGCTGCAGATATGTGTCCATTCAACTCCAGCCCAGTCCTTTGAAAAACACAGCAACTTTCTGGGGGGGCAGACAGGAGTCTCATCCTGCCCATCAGCTCCAAGGCTGATGCTGGCAATAATAACACCAGGAAACAGAGGCCGCTCACTCCCATGCACTCATAGTGTAGATGATCCTCAACCCCAGCTGCATTTGACCTCTCCTCTGCCCCCACAAGCCCCACTAACCAAGACAGCACGAGGGCCTTGGGGCTCCTCAGGACGCTCCTGCATCTCTCCAGTCTCCCTTCCCTCTTCCTGCTGGGTCCTCACTTACTCCCACGGTACTTCAGACTCCTTGTTTTGGATACATGGATTCAATCCTTTAGTTTTGCGGGACATCACCTCTGAGGGTGTTTCTTCTTCAGAGTCTCCCTTCACTCCCAGCCCAGAGCACATGATGAGACCCCATCCTCCCCTCATACCTCCAAATTCATTTCTGTGAGAGATTTGTTTGTGCCATCAGTCCTGCCAGAAAGGAAGCCCCCTGAGGCGGTAATGGGGAGCCCAGGGAACATCTCTACTGGCACTGGACAGTCAGAAGAGAGCTTGTAAAACTAGAAATTTTGGTCCAATGGAATCGGATGTTATCATGATCTTAAACCCAAAAACTTTGAGTACACAAGGAGAACAGATTAACTAAAGAAATCCATTTCCATGTATATTTTATTTGCAGCAGTTTTAGATGAAGAGCTCAGCCTTGAAACACCACATCTGAAAGATGCCCTTTAATTGAAGAGCTGCATTTGGACAGGCCACACCTGACACAGTGTTGTGCAAGGGTCAGACACAATGGGGTTAATCCTGAAGAAAAGTAGTGTAGCTCAGAAGATTATCTATAGGTAGCATTATCAGAAGGGAAAATAACAGACTCCTGCCCTGAGCCGAACTCTGGGAAAGGAGCAGAGAAGGGGAAGCAGGTTATGGTTAATGAAACCACATCCATTGGGCCAGTTTGCCTAGGGCATTCCTGAGCTCCTGATTCCTCAAACTGTTGATGAGGGGGCTCATTGCTGGAGGCACCACCGAATACAGAAATGAAAGCACCAAGTCGAGGGATGGGCAGGAGAGGAAGGGGGGCTTCAGGTAGGCAAATATAGCAGTGCTCAAAAAAAGGGAGACCACAGTCAGGTGAGGGAGGCAGGTAGAAAAAGCTTTGTTCTGGCGATGTTGAGAGGGGATCCTCAGCACCACCCTGAAGATCTGCACATAGGGCATCACAATGAAAACAAAACAGCCAAAACCTAAACTGGCACTGATGACAAGAAGGCAAACCTCCTTGAGATAGGAGTGTGAGCAGGAGAGCTTGAGGATGTGTGAGATTTCACAGAAGAACTGGTCCAAAACATTGCCTTGGCAGAGGGGCAGTGAAAATGTATTGACCGTGTGCAGCAGAGCATTGAGAAAGCCAGAGCTTTAGGCAGCTGCTGCCATGTGGACACAAACTCTGCTGCCCAGGAGGGTCCCGTAGTGCAGGGGTTTGCAGATGGTAACATAGCGGTCATAGGACATGATGGTGAGGAGAGAATATTCAGTGCAGAGGAAGAAGAGAAAGAAAAAAACCTGTGTAGCACATTCTGGATAGGAGATTATTCTTGTCTCCCACAGGGAATTGGTCATGGATTTGGGGACTGTGATGGAGATGGAGGCCAGGTCGAGGAGGGAAAGGTTAAGGAGAAAGAAGTATATGGGGGTGTGGAGGTGGTGGTCACAGGTTATGGTGGTTATGATGAGGCCGTTTCCCAGGAGAGCAGGCAGGTAGATGCCCAGGAAGAGTCAGAAGTGCAAGAGCTGCAGCTCCCATGTGTCTTCAAATGCCATGAGGAGGAACTGGGTGATGGAGCTGCTGTTGGACATCTGCTGCTCCATGCATGGGGCACTGTCATAGGAGGAAAAGACAGAACTGTGTTATGGGAGCCTTCTCTGAACAAAATCAAGTCATTTCTGGATTCACCCTCTCCCTGATACACACACTCTGTTGAGAGCAGAGGGATCCACCTCACACCACTCAATTCCTCACCCTTTTTCTTAAGGTCTCAGCATCCACTTTCAGCCCAAGACACACACGGCTCATTTCACAAACACAACAACATCTCCTGTCTCACAGCATCTCTGCACTTCTCCATGGGGCTTCCAGGTAACACAACGATGTGACAGGACAGGTTTCCATCCTAGAGGGAAGATCACAGCTAGTGCAGAAACCTCAAGGAGACAACCAAGTGTCCTCATGATGGCATTTGATGAAGGGAGATTCATCTCCTTCCACAGCACCACTCAACGCACTGCCCACAGCCTCACAGTACAGAGCAAAGCTGGGACAGGGGTTCCCAAGGACACAACTGCAGGAAAGGAACCACCATGTCAGGGTGTGACTGTGCAGTTGAAACTCCCATCCCCAGAGAGTCTGGCAGCAAGAACAAGAGAACAATAGCAGAAACACAGATAAGGGGAGAAAGAGGGAGAGAGAGAGTGAGGGTGTGTCTCGGAGAGGCCAGGGCAGAGGCAGCCGGACACGAAGACAGCGTTACCCTTCCCCAGCTGTGCACGGCCCCTCCCAAACACCAACAGTGCCGGGCAGTTTCTCTCAGCCCCTGTGCTCTGGAGAGGGTACTGGAGCTGTGGCTGCAGAGGAGGTGGTTCAGTCTTGGATCCCAGATCCCTGAGGGCAGAGGCTTTTCTGTGTGGGAGAGGAGATAAAGGACCTTTCTTAGAGAAAGGTGTTTGCTTTGGAGGAGATCACACAGAGCTTTTACAAATTTTCCCTCCTACAGTAGTTCCTGCTTTAGTTTTCTCTTATTCCCCGACGGTGTCTCTGCTGCCTGGATCTTTTCCTTCTTGGAGGTGTTTCCCTGTCTCATGTCTTTTCCTTGCTCACAAACCCGAGTCCAAATAATTTACACTCACCTACACAAACCTGCCTGTTTGCAGGGCACTGACTGCTTGCACGTTCGTTTTCAGAGGTTCAAAAAGGCAGAAGAAACAGATGGGCCCAGCAGAGGTGGTGCTGGTGTGGTCCACGGGCAGGGAAGTTGATATACGTATTTTAGGAGCAGCTGTAACCAGACCTTCTGACCACTCAGGGAAACAGCTGAAGAACCTCAAAACTTGTTTAACCTTTAAAAGCCTTTCCTGTTTTTCTCTTTCCCTCCCTTCTCTCCCTTCGTCAACTCCCTGACCTCAGACCAGGAAACTGAAAACTTAGGTAATCTCTTTATCATTATATAAAACTGTACCCTGACATTCCTCTGGAAATGTTCTCTGTGAAGATTCCTGTTGCTGATCTGGAGCTGTGAGCAGCCCTGACACACACAGCACCCTCTCAATAGGAGAAGGAAATTTTCCTACTCTTTCAGGACTCACTCCTTCCATCCGCAGCTTCTCCCCACAGCCCATAGGAAGCTCCCCGGGCAGGCTGAGTGCTGACCCTGGCAGGGGGCAGAGTCCCTGCCCTGGCACACAGACCCTGGGCTGCAAGGTCCCTCCTCTCAAGGACAGCCCGGGGCATCCCTGAGTGCACAGCTCTGCACTTGTTCACAGCACAAGACAACCCTCATACCCTGTCCCTCTGACTGTGCCACAGGGGAGCCCTGCTCGGCAGTAGGTTCTTCTGCTCTACAGCAGAGACACTGGGAGAGACATCCTGACAGATCCTGCAAACTGTGGCATGTGCCAGCTTTAGGGGATCCCTCCAGGAGCCTCACATGCCTTGTCGTACAGCCAGAGACTTACTGTGTGAAGGGCTGTGAGGATTCCTTCCTCAGTGAGCTCTCAGGATGCTCCCACCACACACTGCCTTTAACCTCTCTCTGCCTCGCTCCTCTCCCCTCCTCTCTGCAGGCAGTGCCCTCAACCCTGCTGTGCTTTGCAGACGAGCTGCTCCTGGGCAGTGTTGGATCTTTGCAGTGCTGTCCACTTGCCATGAGCTCCCTCCATCCCAGGAGCCCAGTCCAGCTCAGCAGCAGAGGGGCAGTAAAAGGCAGCACTCCTCTGGGCTCCCTGGAGGTGTCCCTGGGGTTCCAAGGGCTGAAGGAATCCCTGACGTTCCCTCCCTCAGCTGGGCAGAGATATTTCTTTCCTGCAGTGACTATACAAACCTTCCCTTCAGTGCTAAGAAAAAGGGATACAAGTTACAGGGGCAATGAGAGAAATGATGGGGCTGAGGAGGTGAGGAGCAAGGCTGTCCATGCAGTGTCAGACCTCAAGGGACTGCTTCTCCATGCTGCCCAGACTACCTGAGTAGACACTCCATCAATGTCAATTGGAGAAGGGTTCTGTCACCTCTTCTCTGAACTAAAATTTAATGAAAGAATAACTTCATGTTAAAACATATTTTTATTAGGGGTGATTTTAAAACTTCCAGTTTAACCTCTCTGGGAAATTACTCCAATGAGCTGTACAAGCTTTGAAGACCTGAAGAAAACTTCAGGAAGAGAAAGTGCTCGTTAAGGATTTCTGTATTTTAATGAGACCTAGGGTATATATGCTGCTGATTCATTGAACCTCAGCTGCTTCAAAGAGATTGAGGAAATCTCTGAAAAAGTAAAAGGCAAAACTTAGAAAATCTTGAAGTATTAATTGGTGTCAGTGAGGATTGTTGGTGACAAAGTCCCCTCAGGGAATCGTTAGAGCAGATAGTCGGAGGCCATGATTGCAAGGAGGCAAAGGCACTGTGCAGGCATCTGTAAGGCTGACAAAATCTTTGGTTTCCTTAGTGAAGCAGAAAGGTCAAGCCCTGACCCTCAGGGAAGGCAGATCTGGCTGTGACTACAATGACCCTGGTGTCATGAACATTCTCACATTGCTGAATCAAAGTCAGAACAGTTATTTAATGCCAAACACAGGCCTGTAGAGTTACTTGAGATGCCAAAGCTCTCACACACAGCTCCATGCAGGTGCAGAAGAGTTGGGTCATAGAAGGGTGAAGTCATAATAATCTTGTGTCATGGAAGAGACATAGAAATATCAAGTCCAAAAAGTCTTATTCTAATCAGGTCATGGAAGGGATGAAGAAGAGTAATGCCATGGAAGAGTTAGACAAGAGTCAGGTCATACAAAATTCAGGTGATAGACGTGTCAGGTCATAGAAGGATTTTGTCACAGAAGAGATTGATCATAGAGTCAGAGCAAAGTCTAGTCATAGAAAGCCATAAAACGGTCAAATAAAGTTGGGCCATAGAAGACTTTTCCCAGAAGATTTGGTTCACAAAAGGCTCCAGTTTTAGAAGAGTCAAGCCATAGAGGATTCATGGAAGCGTGGGGTGGTAGAAGAGCCAAGTCAAAGGAGATTTTATTTTGGAAGATACATAGAAGCTTTGAGTCATAGAAGGGTCATGGAAGAGTGAGTCACAGAAAGGTCATAGAAGTATCGAGTCATAGAAGCATCATAGAAGGGCTGAGTTCATGTAGAAGAGTCAGGTCACAGACGTGAAAAGTCATAGAATCATAGACTGACCTGGGTTGGAAAGGACCCGTAAGGATCATCAATTCCAACTCCTGTTCCTGCGTAGCATAGTCCCAATATTCCTACTATGGTTCTGAGGGAATTGTCCATAGAGGAGGTGGCTCATATAATATTCAGGGCATAGAAGTGTCATAGAGGAGTCAGGTAATAGAGGGTAAGGTCACAGAAGGGTCTGTTAATAGTAAGATTGGATCATAGAACAGTTGGGATATGGAAGAGTCAGGTCCCACAGTGTCCCAGAAGAGTTGGATCGTAGAACAGTCCGGTGATAGATGTGATCTGATCGTAGAAGCAAGAAATATGACTCATGTCATAGAAATGTTGGGTCATAGAAGAGTCATAGAATCTTGGTTCATAGAAAGTCACCTCATGGAATAGTCATGGAATAGTCAGAGGATAGTCAGGTCATGGAAGGTCATAAAAGGGTTTTGTCATAAAAGGCTGGATTCATAGAAGGGCCTGATCATATGAGAGATGGCTCACAGAAGAGTTGGATTATAGAGGAGTTGGGTCATAGGGGGTTATTAGAGGAAAACTCACAGAAAGTTCATGTAAGAGTTGGGTCTTAGAAGGGGTGGGTAACAGAAGGGTCATTATTTAAGAAATGGCTCATATAAGAGTTGGATCATGGGGGACTAATATGAGGGCCAGATCATAGAAATGTTAGGTCATACGAGGAATTTGAGACAATATGTGAGCAAGGGAAATACAGTCCCCTTCTCTTTGAGACATGTGGAAATGAGATCCAAGTGGGCAAGGTCTCGAGCACAGCCTTTAGTTCCCCTGCTCATCCATTGGCCGTTTCTGAAAAGGACGTGTGGCATATGAGGCACAGACTCAACTTATGGTGCACATGAGGCAGAGTTTATTTCTCAGGCAGTGCGAGTGAGACAAGAGAGACAAATGCTTATTCTACAGCAGTACTTTACACATCTTTTACCCAGATGGTCATCCTTCTATGGCTACCACCTTGATAAGGCAACTGCTTCTCATGCTCTATGTAGCAATCCCCTATCAGTATTCCCATGCACTCAAATCCTGTTGACTTCAGCATTTTCTCATACCCTTCTGTTTATTTCAGCGGCCTGCTCTTGTCCCTTTCTTCTACAGTGTAGAACACGTTAAGCATCTCAGCCTTTTCCTCATCCCCTGTAGCAATGCTCCTCTCCATATCCGTTAAAGGATGGAGATTCTCCTTGGGTCTCTTTTTCTGTTGATGTATCTGTAAAAAAAATTGTTGTCTCTTACAACAGTGGGCAATGCATTCGAGCTGGGCTTTTGCCTTTCTAATTTTCTCCCCACACAACCTAAAGAGACCTCTGGACTCTTCTAGAGCTGCCTGCCCTTTCTTTCAGAAGTGATAGACTCTCTTTTTATTCTTGAGTCACAGCAAATATTCCTTGTTCGGCAAGGCCGTTCTCTTCCCCATTCATTTGTCTTGCAGCACATGGGGACAGCCTGCTCCATCATTTTTAAGATTTCCTTCTTAAAGAATGTCAAGCCTTCCTGGATCCCTTTTGCCGTCAACACTCTTTAGGAAGGGCCCACTTTCCAGACAGCAGGAGTGCAGGGCACAAATTTGCCCACCACTGTCTCTTTCCCTTTACCACCTCTCCCACTGGGTTTCATAGAGTCTGTATGCCAGTTTGGGGGTTGCGGTTCGTGCACGACGGAGCACATTTATATTTTCACAGAGTTACCTTATTAAAAAAATAGAAATCCGAATTCAAAGGAAAACAAAATAGTGGCCACGGGGAAAAAAAGAAAGCAACCACCAACAGCACCACCACTGCCCTTCCACCACCCCCCAAAACCGCACACCACACTACAGAAACCAAACCCAAAAACTGCCAAGAGCTCAGCAACGTCGGATCCCAGACACAGCATTGGTCGCCTTGTCCCTGAATTCTACCAGCAGTCTGCAAATCCATGACAGTGAGCCAAGCAGCTCGTGCAAGGGACTGTCACCTCTGTCAAGTTCCAAGTCAGCCAACGAGGCAAAAAGGAAGGAGAGCAGTCTTTCCATAAGGTGTGTGTTGGGGTGTGTAGGCCTTGGAGGCCAGGCAGAGCAGACGAACTGGCCTTGGTTGTGAAGCCCAGGAGTAGCAGAACTCCACAGTTCTTCTGGGATGGTAGATCCTCCTGGCTCCAGGGCATCTGGCAGATGTTGCCAGGTCTAGCCTCCTCTGCAGAAGTCAGCACTGGTTGTCAGCTCTACCAGGCTTTGTTGGGCAGTCAGTTCTTCCCAAATCCATGCAGCTAATAAGTCCACCTGGCACCACTAGGTTATCAGAACTGCCCAGCTACAGAGCAGCCGGTGACAGTGGCCAGGTCTACCTAGTTCTGCCGAGTTGCCAGATCGACCAAACTTGTCCAGGCCAGCAGATCCATCCCGCTACCCTGGGCCTTCAGGGCAGCAGATCTTCCCAACTCTACTCAGGTTGCCATGTGTACCTGGGTCCAGCAAGCCTGCAGGTCACACAGCACCATCGCAGAGCCAGGTCTACTTGCCTCTGCCAGGTAGTAAGTCTTACTAACTCCACTGTGTTGCCAGGTCTACCCTACTCTGTCAAGAGAGCAGGTCTACCCAGCAATGCCAAGTCGTCAAGTCCACCCAACACTGTCTCATTGTCAGGTCTAATAGGCTCCACTGGGCCACCAGGTCCACTAAGCTCTGCCCAGGTTATGTGTATTATCGGGTCTAGAACACTGACTGCATCAGAAAGTCTACCTGCTTATGCCAGACAGCAGGATTTCTAATATGTGAAGTGTTGCCTGTTCTAACACGGAAGTGTCCATTGCCTGTCCCTGCCTGCGGTCACAGCACGACCACGCAGCACGACCATGACCAAGCTGCCAGAGCACTCAGGCTTTACAGCAAGGCCAGAGATCAGATAGCGAGTGTGGAAGGGGAAAGAGAACAGTTCTGGGAGATCAAGCACTGGTGCTGCTTTGCAGTGTTGTCATGCTGGAACAATTTCCCCTCTACGCATGCACACAAGTACTGCCCCTGAAGCTTCAAAAAGGCCTTGGATGAAAGGTCTCAAAAAAAAAATTGCAGCAAGGCCCTCTATAATGTTTAAACACACAGAGAGTGGCTTCTCATTTGCAAATGTACAGTCAGGAAAGAAAAGTGAACAGTGAATTTGAAAAATAATGACACCATTATCGTTACTGACAATCAATGACACCAAGAGAAAACTAGAGAAGAGAGGCTGGACTTGCAATGAGTTACATTGTAGCTGCTATTCAGTAGAAGATTGGCAGTGCATTGTTTCAGAGAAAAGACTATTTTTTTAGTTTCCACACTGTATCCTTGATTTCCTTGTTCCTTATGCTATAGATGAGGGGATTCAGTGCGGGAGGCACCACCGAGTACAGAACAGACACCACAAGATCCAGGGATTGGGAGGAGATTGAGTTGGGCTTCAGATAGGTAAATATGACAGTGCTGATAAACAAAAAGACCACGGCCAGGTGAGGGAGGCAGGTGGAAAAGGCCACCCCTGCTCAGAGGGGATCCTCAGCACAGTCCTGAAGATGTCCACATAGGACACCAGAATGAAAACATAACAGCCAAATACTAATAAAACACTAACCACAAGAAGACCAGACTCCTTGAGGTCATCATTTCTGCAGGACAGTTTGAGGATCTGGGGGATTTCACAGAAGGACTGGTCCACAGTGTTGCCTCGGCAGAGGGGCAGTGAAATTGTATTGGCCGTGTGCAGCAGAGCGTTTAGAATTGCAGTGCCCCAGGCAGCTGCTGCCATGTGGACACAAGCTCTGCCACCCAGGAGGGTCCCGTAGTGCAGGGGTTTGCAGATGGCAATGTAGCGGTCGTAGGACATGATGGTGAGAATAGAATACTCTTCACCAAACAAGAACAATACAAAGAAGACTGGGTGATGGAGCTGCTGTTAGACATTTGCTGCCTTTGGACATGAAGCACTGCACAAGAATTAAAGAACAGTCACAAATTAAGGGAGACATCACCGAGCAAAATCAAAGTAATTTCTCACACTGCACACTCCCCACTGCTGTTTTCATTTGTATGAGATCGTCAATCAGCTCTGTTCCTGGAGCCCTGCTTGGTGCTACCTGAATGTGTCGTGAAGAGCAGGGCCTCTGCCTGCTGGGTAGCGAGGAGTCAGCCCGGCTCTGAAACTGTGGGGTCATGGGAACAGTGTGGATAGTGTTGGTGTTGGACAGTTTTTGATAAAACTAGTCCGAATGCAAAGGGGCCTTTAGGCATCTGCACTCCCAGCGCTAAGAAACTACATTCACAAATATGTTTTAGAAGAAAAATGATTTCAGAGCTCTCTCTAATCTCAGCTAGAGATTATTTTTGATTTCAGCATTTCTCAGCATTTCTGCTGCACTTGGGGAGGTCAATAAGAGTCCTGTGAGGTAAGGACGTTGACTCTTTAGTGCAGATTGAGGAGACGACTTGTGTCCCTTGGTAATGTTCCTGGCTGCCCTTTTTTTTGTAGCTTCCTGAGACAGGGCGCATTCACACTTTCATGTTAACTGGAGGAGCCACCAGGCACTGCTGAGAGTGGAGAAATCCACTGCAAACACTGAGTCTGACATTTTCTCAAGGTCTCAGCACCCCACTTTCAGCCCAGGACACACACGATTCACTACACAAACCCAACAACATTTTTTCTCTCATAGCATCTCTCTGCTTCTCCATGGAGCTTTCAGGTGAAACAAAGATGTGATAGAACCGGTTTGTATCCTGGAGGGAAGCTCACAGCTGGGAGACATCCAAGTGTCTTGATGATGATATGTCAGTAAGGAAGAGTTAAACACATTCCTCAGGGAATGACACAGACCCCACAGCTCCACAGGAAAGATGAATGCTAGGACATTTAATTCTCATGGACACAACTGCACAGGAGGAATCAGAAGATCAGTTCCTGACTCTGCAGCTGAAACTCCCATCCCCAGAGATCCTGGCAGCAAGAACAACAGAACAACAGCAAGAAGAGAGACAAGGGGAGAAAAAGGGAGAAAGAGAGTGAGGGTGTGGTTGGGAGAGGCGAGACCAGAGGCAGCTGGCACACAGACAGCATTCCCCTTCCCCAGTTGTGCACAGCCCCTCCCAGACACCAACTGTGCTGGGCAGTTTCTCTCAGACCCTGTGCTCTGGAGAGAGAATTGAAGCTGTTGGCTGTAGAGGAGGTGGTTCAGCCTTGGAGACCAGAGGGCAGAGAGCAGAGGCTTTGCTGTATGGGACAGGAGGCCAGGGGACTTACTCCGAAGAAGAGTCTGCACTGGAGGTGATCAAATGGAGTTTTCTGAATAATCTGTCTCACATCATTTCTGGTTTTGATTTCCTCTCATGCCCTGATCCTATCCCGGATATTTGGAGATTTGCCTTTATAAATTTTTTTCCCTGTCACATCTTTTTGATTTCCATGCTCACAGACCTCCATCCAACAACTTTATGGTTTTAATTTCCTTTCATCCGCTGAACTTATTCCTGTTACCTGGAGATTTTCATCCTGTTAGGTATTTCCTCTCCCATGTTTTTTTCATTTTCACCACTCACAGACCTCATTCCAACCTCTGGCCCTACAGAAACCTACCTGTTTGCAGATCATTGGCTCTGTGTGTGTTTCTGTTTGCAGGACAGGTCATACTAAGCCTGATGGGTCCAGAAGGGGTGATGCTGTTATATACATAGCAAAAGGAGTGGCTGGAGACAGGTCAAGAGGCTCCTGTCAGACCTACTGGTCACTCAGAGGTATAGCTCAAAAGTCTCAGTCACTTGTGCAATCCCAAGAGCCACTTTTCCTCTTTCTCCCCCTCAACCTCATCACACAAACACACAAATTCTTTCAGAGTAGGCAACTGAAAAGGAAAATAAGTAAAGATACTTATCATCAAAGGAATCCTTCCATGTCTTTCCTCTTTAAATGTCCCTTCAGAATTGTCCTGGAGTGATCTGGAGCTGTGAGCAGACTTGACCAACGGAGTATCTCCTGATGCCAGAAAGACCCTCTCCTGCCAGGATTTTCTTCTTCCACCCACAACTTCTCCCCTCAGCGCCCTGGCGAGCTCTCAGCCTTCCAGTATGGAAAAGGGCTACAAGAAAGCTGGGATGGGGCTGTTGATCAGGGAGTACAGGGATATGACAAGGGGAAACGATTTTCAGCTGAAAGAGGGAGTATTGAGATGAGATCTCAGGAAGAAATGTTTTCCTGTGAGGGTAGGGTGGCCCTGGCCCACGTTGCTAAGAGAAATGGTGGCTTCCCTATCTCTGGAGGTGTTCAAGGCCAGGTTGGATGGAGCTTTGAGCACTCTAATGCTGTTGAATGTGTCTCTGCCCATGGCAAGTGGTGGCATTGGATGAGCTTTATGGTCCCTTCCTTCTCAAACCGTTCCATGGTCTGTGAAAAAGGGCACCTGTCTTATAAAGTGTTTCTCATGTCAACACCACCTCTGTAGATCTTTAGGGCAGGAAGGTGAGTCTGGCTTCTGCAGGTGCTTCGGATGACACTGGTAGCTAAATAGGTGACAGGCCAGGAGCAGGGCCTTGGCTTGCTCAGCTGTTTAACCCAACCCAACCCATCCTACCCCAACCCAACCCATCCCACCTCAACCCAACCCAACATACTCAACAGAGCATGAACAAACTCAATTCAACCAAATAAACACAACCGAACACAACCAAATCCAACCCAACAAAACCCAACACAACTCAATTGAAAAAATCCCAACTCAACCCAACTCAACATAACACCACTCAACCCAGCCAAACCCAACACAACTAAACACAAATGAACCAAACCCGAACCAACTCAAACCAACTAAACCCTACAGAACTAAACATAACCCAACCCAACCAAACAGGACAAAACCCAACCCAACCCAACTCAATCTAACTCAATTCAACCAAACTGAGCCCAACAAAACCCCACCAACCAAACTAAACGCAACTCAACCCAATCCAGCCCACCCCAACCCAACCCAATGCAACTGTTAGTTGACAACCAGCTGAATACGAGTCAGCAAGGTGCCCAGGTGACTGAAAATGTGTTCAGGCACTGGAGAAAGTACCCAGGGAGGTGGTTGAGTCACCATCCCTGGAGGTGTGTAAAAAATGGGTAGATGAGTATTTGAAGGACATGGTTCAGCAGAAGATGGATACGGTTGGACTCGATGATCTCAAAGGTCTTTGAAACCGAAAGATTCTATGAACCTATGATTCTATTATTCTATGATTCTATTAATCTATGATTCTATAATTCTATGATTCAAGCCAACACAACCCATTTTAACCCAACACAACACAACTCAACAACACCCAACAAACTCAACCTAACTCTACTCAAACTCAACCCAACTAAACCAAATCCAACTGAAATAAACCCATCTCAATCCAATCAAACCGAACTCAGCCAAATCCAAACAAACTCAACGCAAAAAACCCAAAGTCAATCCTACTCAACCCAGTCCTAACCAATTCAACTCAACCCAGCTAAATCCAACTCAACCACACCCAGCATAACCCCACCCAAATAAACCAAACCCAACAAAACTCAACCCAACTCAACCCATTCCATGATTCCAAGATCTACAGTCTCTCTTCTAACCCAACTCAACCCAACCCAACCCAACCCAACCCAACCCAACCCAACCCAACCCAACCCAACCCAACCGAAACCATGATTCAAAAGTCTTTGAGGTCACTTAAAAGCAAACCAAATCCATTCAATGATTCCAAGGTCTTTGAGATGCCTTCCAACCTATCCAAACTCAACTAAACCAAGCAAAATATAACCCAACCCACATATACCCATCGAAACCTGACTAAATTCAACCCAACCCACACAAACAAAATCACCCAACCCATCCTAACTCAAACGAATTCCACCCAACACAACACAATTCAACTCTATCGACCAAACCCAACTTAGCTAAACCCAACCCAACTGAACTCAATGCAACCAATCCAAACTCAACAAAAAATGACTAAACCCAACCCAATCCAATCCAACCCAACTAAGCTAAACTCAACCCAACTCAACGCAATGCAACTAAATCCATTCCAACCCAATTAAACCCACCCCAACCCAGTCTTCCTAAACCCAACTCAACCAAAACCAACCCATCTGAAAAAAATACAGCCCAAACTGACTCGACCAAAACTCACTCAACCCAGCTAAATCCAACTCAAATGAACCCAAACCAATATAACTTCACCCGACCCATACATACCCATTCCAACCAAACTCAATCCAACGCAACTCAACCTCGCCCAATTCAACCCTACTCAACCCAGCAACACCCAAATCAACCAAACCCAACCCAACATAACTAAACCCAACGAAAACCAACCCAGCCAAATCCAACCCAACTAAACCCAACTTAAACCAACTCAACCCTACCCAAACGAAATCAACAAAACCCAACTCAACCCAACAAAACCCAACTAAACCAATAATAACCCAACCCTACTCAACCTAACTCAACAGAACTCAATCGAACTCAACCCAACTCAACTAAACCCAACTCACGATTCCACAATTTTGGAGGACCCTTCCAATTCAACCCAACCCATTCCCTGATTCTGTGATATTGATGGACTCTTCAAGCATATTCAGTGGTTCTACGACCTTCAAGGTCTCTTCCAACAGAAACCAACCCAACCAATCCCAAAAAATCCCAAAGTAACTCAAAACCCACTTAACCCATCCCACTCAATGATTCCAAGGCCTTTGATATCCCTTCAGACCCAATCCAACCCATTCCATGATTAAAAGGTGGTTGATATCCCTTCCAATCCAACCAAACCCATTCCATGATTGCACAATATTTGGCATCCCTTCCTAACCCAACCCAACTCAACCTAACCCAACTAAATCCAATGCAAACCAACCCAACCAGATCCAACTCAAGCCAACTCAACCCAACCCAACTAAACCCTACCAAACCCAACTCAGTCCAACTAAACCCAACTCAGCCCAACTAAACCCAACTTAACTCAACCCTACCAACCTCAATCAAACTCAACTCAACCCAACGAAACCCAACACAACACAACCCAAAGAAATCCAACAAAATCCAACCTAACTCGACCCCAGTAAACTCAACCCAACTCAACCAAATGCAACCCAACCCAACTTAATCCAAACCAATTTAACCCAACCCAAACAAACCCAACTCAGCCCAAATCAACACAGCCCAATATAACACAACTATACTCAAATGAACCAAATAAAAACCAACTCAATCCAACTCAACCCAACCCACCTGAACCCAACTCAACTGAACCTGACAAAATTCAACTCAACCCAACCAATCTCAAAACGAGTCAACTCAACCTAACCAACCTCAATGCAATCTGACTCAACTAAACTCAACCCAACCCAACTCAACCCAACCCATCTGAAATCAACCCAAGCCAACTCAACCCAACCCAACCCAACCCAACCCAACTTAACCCAAATCTACTCAGCACAACACAACACAACTCAACCCATGATTCCATGATCTTGGAGGACGTTTCCAACCCATTCTGTGTTTCCATGATGTTATAAGCGAATGAAGGCAACAGAATCTCAATCAAGTTTTCTAAGTATTTATTCAGGTAGGAAAGCAAAAGCAGCGCTGGGCGGTCGGGGGGGTTGCAGCTCCACCACGACTCGCAACCACAGATGATTCAAACAGTCCTTTTATCCCCAGTACTATCACTGGAAAGGTTTTTGGCGGGGGGGGTCTGTGGCCCCCCTTCGGCCTAGACTTTCTGGCACCTCAGTGTTTAACAGGAGGGGGTTATGTCATCTCTTGCAAAAGGCAAAAGGCCCCTCCAGTCTCCCTGGGAACTTCGTGCCAGATACCAGCAAGGTCATAAAACTCCAGCCTCGTGACTCCTTCTTCCTTTATCTTATCTTTTCGCAAAATGCTGCTGGCTTCAGGCAACTCCTGAAGAGTTGCTGCAGAGTCAGTAAAACAGATTTTCCTTGTAAAAGACAAAGACCGCCATAGTAATATAATATTTCCAGTTTAACATTTGCTTAAAATAATACATTTTAATAATATGACGGCTAAAGACATTCTGCTAAGCAGGTTGTTCCCATCTTTGGGGCAGCTACACTATTCCCTTTGCTCAGTTGGCTTGATCAGCAAATTACTCCTAGCTACTTATTACAATGAAGCAAGACAGTTCCTAGTTTTCATGCTTGATTAAAAAAACACACAAAGATTCAATTTACCAAGGCAGCATAACATTAGAATTAAACATACTTGAGCGAACAAGACATTATTCTCTAGGTTTGATTAACAAATACTTCAAGGTTACTTATTCCACATGATCTTCAAAGACCTTTCCAAGCCCACCCAACCCAACACGCTCCATGATCCTCCATGAACTTGAAGGACCCTTCCAACCCAACCCAACCCATGATTCCATCTTCTTCAGGTTTTCTTTTAAATCAACCAAACCCAACTCAATCCAAACTATGATTCGACGATCTTAGAAGGATCCTGGTGGCACCTGGTGGCACCTGGCAGCTCCGTAGTGTCCATCCTCTTCTCGTTGCCCCCCCCCCCCCCCCAGCAATCCAAGGTGACCTCATTGTGCCTCTACCATGATGTCAGCTGGACCTTCACCAGTGAGAGCTGGGCCACAGGCATATAGGATGAACAGGCCCTCTGCACACATTCTGAAGCTAAGACCCTCATCCAGGACAACATCAGGTGGGGTCTTGGGGGTCCTCAGGGACGATGAGGTGACAGCTGAGGGGTCGGTGATGCTTCTGGTCCTTTCCAGTGTCTCCATCCATGACCTGGATGAGGGGTTGGGGCGTTACCTTTGCCTGCAAGGAGCAGGTGATCCACCTTTAGAAGGTCCTGGAGGACCCAGGGTTGGGCCTGGAGAAGAGCCAAGGGTTTTTCCAAAGGGACAAGGAAGAGAAACTGGACATCTCCAGGTTGGTCAGCGTAGTCTCCATCCCTGGGGAGGTGGTTGATCAGCTCCTCATGGGGGGACCACTCGGCCTCAATGCTGGGGAGGTGATGGGTCAGCTCCGCCTGAAGGTCATCTCCACGAACATGAAGGAGAAGAAGAGGGAGTGACCAGCGTGGATTCTCCAAGGGGAAAACATCCTTGGCTCAATCCCATCATCTTCCATGTTCCAAGAGTTGGGATCAGCTCCATAGAGTCATGAGCCAGTGGTGTGTGTCCCACAGGCATTGCCAAGGACTAGCCATGTCTCCTCCTCAGTCCATCTGTGAGGAGCTGGTCCCTCACATGTCTGGTGGATCTGGCAGGGAGTGCTGGGTGGCTGGAGAGCACGTGGATGCACAGGCACTGTGTTACCTTCATGAGGAATGGAGACCTTGTTAAGGAACAGCACAGCGAGAAACCCCAGGCCACTCGGGTCGTCGGCACATAGACGCAAATATGGTGGATGGCAAAATGGTGTTTATTGATGAGTGACACCACCTTATATGGGAAAGACTTGCAACATCACTTCCGTCATGAACTTATAAACTAAAGGCTATTGGCTATCAGGGGAGGGGAGAGGCTCTATCTTTCTGTACATTGTGAGATCTTCCAGCCGCCAGACCTTAAACTACTTACAGAAGGATTTAAAAATGTTTGAAAGTGTCTAAAGGAAGGCTAAAGCATGGTGAAAGGACAAGAGGACATGACTTACAAGGAGGAGCTGAAGATATCAAGTTTGTTCAGCTTAGAGAAGATGAGAGTGAGGAGTGTCTTCATTGCTGTCTACAACTTCCTCATGAGAAGGACAGACGGATGTGCTGATCTCTTCTCTCATGTCTGGTGACAGTGAAGGAGCTGCTTAATACTGCATCAGGGGAAGTTCAAACTGGATATTAGGAAAAAGTTCTGATTGAGATAGTGGTCAAGAACTGCAACAAGCTCCCCAGGGTAGTGGTCAAAGCCCAAAACCTGTCAATGTTCAAGAAGGGTTAGGACAATGTTATTAGAAATATAGGGTAACCTTTAGGGTGCCCCTGTGGAGTCAGGATTTGAACCTGATGATACTAAAGAGCTCATTGCAAATGAGGATATTCTATGATTCTGTGATTTGTTTTATAAGATCTGAGTTATAGCCATGAAGCTAATCCCTCCAGATTGCCTGAGCCTGACTGTCCCTTCCTAGAGGACGGACAAAGACTGGCAGGGAGAGAGCCGCAAGCACACTGAGTCCAAGGCAGAAAGGGACTTTGTCTGTACTGGGGAATGATATTGGGACAGGAAGAGGTATATCTTTGCTATGTCTCTGAAAGGGAGATATAACTAACAGAGTCTGATTGTTCCTAGTAATTACTTAGGAAAAATGCTTGTGTCTTTACTTCAACACACATCCCTTACTGAGAATTGCCAATGGTATTTCTGGTATACCTAAGAGAAACGGATCAGCTCTAATTATGTCCATTGCTACGAACCAGGAAACTGGTTCTCTTTTTATAAATAATGGTGGTGGATTTGGGTATCACTGAGCAAAAGGGAGGATGGGGCTGACCATGAAGTAAAAGTCCCTCCTACTTGCTTGGAGGTAAAAAAATGGGAATGACTGCGGTGTGGGACACATCTGTCATGATTTCTCCAAAACAGGTTCTTGAGAGTGTCCAGGGAACATGGCACTGAGCAGGCCTCTCTCTTTTTCATTGCTGTTCTTGCTTCCTTCACTATGACACCTGCCTCTACACCGTGAGCACCCTGCTGAGTGCCCTCACCCTGCACACTCTCACATCTCAGCTCTACACTGATGGTCTCCTCTCCTCGGTTCTTTCTAGCACAGCCTGGCCTCTCCCCAGCTCTCCCCACCTCTCCTGTCCTCTCCAACAGCCCAACGTAGTCCAGCCTAGGAGAGCAGCCCAGACTGGAATGGTCCCACAGGACAGCCAATTGCAGACTGCTGCAGATTTGTGTCCATTCAACTCCAGCCCCAGCCTTTTGAATAGCACATCAACTTCTTGGGGGGGCAGAGAGGGGTCTCATCCTGCCCATCAGATCCAAGGCTGATGCTGGCAATAATGACACCAGGAAACAGAGGCCGCTCACTCCCAGGCTCTCCTCCACTCATAGTGTAGATGATCCTCAACCCCAGCTGCATTTGACCTCTCCTCTGCCCCCACAAGCCCCATTAACCAGGACAGCACGAGAGCCTTGCCTCTCTCCAGTCTCCCTTCCCTCTTCTTGCTGGGTCGTCACTTACTCCCACGGTGCTTCAGACACCTTGTTTCTGGATAAATGGATTCAATCCTTTAGTTTTGCGGGACATCACCTCTGAGGGTGTTTCTTCTTCAGAGACTCCCTTCACTCCCAGCCCAGAGCACATGATGAGACCCCATCCTCCCCTCATCCCTCCAAATTCATTTTTGTGAGAGATTTGTATGTGCCATCAGTCCTGCCACAAAGGAAGACCCCTGAGGAGGTAATGGGAAGCCCAGGCAACATCTCTACTGGCACTGGACAGTGAGAAGAGAGCTTGTAAAACTAGAAATTTTGGTCCAATGGAATCGGATGTTATCATGAGATTAACCCTAAAACAATGAGTACACAAGGAGAACACATTAATTAAAGAAATGCATTTCCATGGATATTTTATTTGTAGCAGCTTTAGATGAAGATCTCAGCCTTGAAACACCACATCTGAGAGATGCCCTTTAATTGAAGAGCTGCATTTGGACAGGCCACACCTGACACAGTGTTGTGCAAGGATCAGACACAACGGGGTTAATCCTGAAGAAAAGTAGTGTAGCTCAGAAGATTATCTATAGGTAGCATTATCAGAAAGGAAAATAACAGACTCCTGGCCTGAGCCGAACTCTGGGAAAGGAGCAGAGAAGGAGAAGCAGGTTATCGTTAATGAAACCACATCCATTGGGACAGTTTGCCTAGGGTATTCCTGAGCTCCTGATTCCTCCAACTGTAGATGAGGGGTTTCATTGCTGGAGGCACCAACGAATACAGAAATGAAAGCACTAAGTCGAGGGATGGGGAGGAGAGGAAGGGGGGCTTCAGGTAGGCAAATATGACAGCGCTCAAAAAAAAGGGAGACCACAGTCAGGTGAGGGAGGCAGGTGGAAAAACGTTGTGCCGGCCGTGTTCAGAGGGGATCGTCAGTACGGCCCTGAAGATCTGCACATATGACACCACAATGAAAACAAAACAGCCAAAACCTAAACTGGCACTGATGACAAGAAGGCAAACCTCTCTGAGATAGGAGTGTGAGCAGGAGAGCTTGAGGATGTGTGGGATTTCACAGAAGAACTACTCCAAAACATTGCCTTGGCAGAGGGGCAGTGAAAATGTATTGACTGTGTGCAGCAGAGCATTGAGAAAGCCAGAGCCCCAGGCAGCTGCTACCATGTGGACACAAACTCTGCTGCCCAGGAGGGTCCCGAAGTGCAGGGGTTTGCAGATGGCAACATAGCGGTCGTAGGACATGATGGTGAGGAGAGAATATTCAGTGCAGAGGAAGAAGAGAAAGAAAATCCTGTTCAGCACATTCTGGATAGGAGTTTATTCTCATGTCCCACAGGGAATTGGTCATGGATTTGGGGACTGTGGTGGAGATGGAGCCCAGGTCGAGGAGGGAAAGGTTAAGGAGAAAGAAGTACATGGGGGTGTGGAAATGGTGGTCACAGGGTATGGTGGTTATGACGAGGCCGTTTCCAAGGAGGACAGCCAGGTAGATGCCCAGGAAAAGCGAGAAGTGCAAGAGCTGCAGCTCCCGTGTGTCTGCAAACGCCAGGAGGAAGAACTGGTTGATGGAGCTGCTGTTGGACATCTGCTGCCCCTTGCATGGGGCACTGTCATAGGAGGAAAAGACAGAACTGTGTTATGGGAGCCTTCTCTGAACAAAATCAAGTCATTTCTTGATTCACCCTCTCCCTACTACACACACTCTGTTCAGAGCAGAGGGATCCACATCACACCACTCAATTCCTAACCCTTTTTCTTAAGGTCTCAGCATCCGCTTTCAACCCAGGACACACAAGGCTTACTTCGCAAACACAACAACATCTCCTATCTCATAGCATCTCTGCACCTCTCCATGGGGCTTCCAGGTAACACAACGATGTGACAGGACAGGTTTTCATCTTGAAGGGAAGATCACAGCTAGTGCAGACATCTCAAGGAGATAGCCAAGTGTTCTCTTGACGGCATTTGATGAAGGGAGGTTCATCTCCTTCCACAGCACCACTCAACGCACTGCCCACAGCCTCACAATTCAGAGCAAAGTTGGGACAGGGCTTCCCATGGACACAACTGTAGGAAAGGAACCACCATGTCAGGGTGTGACTGTGCAGCTGAAACTCCCATCCCCAGAGAGCCTGGCAGCAAGAACAAGAGAACAACAGCAGAAACACAGACAAGGGGGGAAAGAGAGAGAAGGAGAGTGAGGGTGTGTCTGGGAGAGGCCAGGGCAGAGGCAGCCGGACACGCAGACAGCTTTCCCCTTCCCCAGCTGTGCACGGCCCTTCCCAGTCACCAACAGTGCTGGGCAGTTGCTCTCCGCCCCTGTGCTCTGGAGAGGGCACTGGAGCTATGGCTGCAGAGGAGGTGGTTCAGCCTTGGATCCCAGACCCCTGAGGGCAGAGGCTTTGCTGTGTGGGAGAGGAGATAAAGGACCTTTCTTAGAGAAAGTTGTTTGCTTTGGAGGCGATCACACAGAGTTTTTACAAATTTTCCCTCCTACAGTAGTTCCTGCTTTAGTTTTCTCTCATTCCCTGATGGTGTCTCTGCTACCTGGATCTTTTCCTCCTTGGAGGCGTTTTCCTGTCTCATGTCTTTTCCTTGCTCACAAACCCGAGCCCAAACAATTTACACTCACCTACAAAAACCTGCCTGTTTGCAGGGCACTGACTGCTTGCATGTTCGTTTTCGGAGGTTCAAAAAGACAGAAGAAGAGCAGAGGTGGTGCTGGTGTGTTCCACGGGCAGGGAAGTTGAAATACCTATTTTAGGAGGAGCTGTAACCAGACCTTCTGACCACTCAGGGAAACAGCTGAAGAACCTCAAAACTTGTTTAAACTTTAAAAGCCTTTCCTGTTTTTCTCTTTCCCTTCCTTCTCCCCCTTTGTCAAGTCCCTGACAGAGCAAGACACTGAACACTTAGGCTGTTTCTTTATCATTATATAAAACTATACCCTGACATTCCTCTGCAAACGTTCTCTATGAAGATTTCTGTTGCTGATCTGGAGCTGTGAGCAGCCCTGACACACACAGCACCCTCTCAATAGGAGAAGGAAATTTTCCTACTCTTTCATGGCTCACTGCTTCCATCCACAGCTTCTCCCCACAGCCCATAGGAAGCTCCCCGGGCAGGCTGAGCGCTGACCCTGGCAGGGGGAAGAGTCCCTGCCCTGGCACACAGACCCTGGGCTGCAGGGACCCTCCTCTCAAGGACAGCCCGGGGCATCCCTGAGTGCACAACCCTGCACTCGTCCCCAGCAGAAGGCGGCCCTCAGGCCCTGTCCCTCTGACAGTGCCACAGGGGAGCCCTGCTCGGCAGTAGGTTCTTCTGCTCTACAGCAGAGACACTGGGAGAGACATCCTGACAGATCCTGCAAACTGTGGCATGTGCCAGCTTTAGGGGATCCCTCCAGGAACCTCACCTGCCTTGTCGTACAGCCAGAGACTTACTGTGTGAAGGGCTGTAAGGATTCCTCCCTCAGTGAGCTCTCAGGATGCTCCCACCACACACTGCCTTTAACCTCTCTCTGCCTCGCTCCTCTCCCCTCCTCTCTGCAGGCAGTGCCCTCAACCCTGCTGTGCTTTGCAGAGGAGCTGCTCCTGGGCAGTGTTGGATCTTTGTGTGCTGCCCACTTGCCATGAGCTCCCTCCATCCCAGGAGCCCAACCCAGATCAGCAGCAGAGGGGAAGTAAAAGGCAGCACTCCTCTGGGCTCCCTGGAGGTATCCCTGGGGCTCCAAGGACTGAAGGAATCTCGGGTGTTCCCTCCCTCAGCTGGACAGAGATATTTCTTTCCAGCAGTGACTATAGAACCCTTCTTTTCAGTGTTAAGAAAATGAGATGCAAGTTACAGGGGGGCAATGAGAGAAATGGCGGGGCTGAGGAGGTGAGGAGCAAGGCTGTCCATGCAGTGTCAGACCTCAAGGGACTGCTTCTCCATGCTGCCCAGACCTCCTGAGGATACACTCTGCATCAATGCCAATTGGAGAAGGGTTCTGCCACCTCTTCTCTCAGCTGAAATTTAATGAAATAAAAACTTCACGTTAAAACATATTTTTATTAGGGGTGACTTTAAAACTTCCAGTTTAACCTCTCTGGGATATGACTCCAATGAGTCGCACAAGCCTTGAAGACCTAAAAAAAATGCAGGAAGAGAAAGAGCTCATTAAGGTTTTCTGTATTTTAATGAGACCCAGGGTGTATTCGCTGCTGAGTCATTGAACCTCAGCTGCTTCAAACACATTGAGCAAATCTCTAAAGAAGTAAAAAGCAAAACTCAGAAAATCTTGAAGTATTAATTGGTCTCAGTGAGGATCATTGGTGACAAAGTCCCCGCAGGGAATCTTTAGAGCAGATAGTTGGAGGCCATGATTGTAGGGAGGCAAAGGTACTGTGCAGGCATCTGTAAGGCTGAGAAAAGCCTTTGTTTGCTTGGTGAAGCAGAAAGGCCAAGGCCTGACCCCCAGGGAAGGCAGATCTGGCTGTGACTACAATGACCCCGGTGTCATGAACATTCTCACATTGCTGAATCAAAGTCAGACCAGTTATTCCATTTAATGCCAAACACAGGCCTGTAGAGTTACTTGAGATGCCAAGGTTCGCACACACAGCTCCATGCAGGTGCAGAAGAGTTGGGTCATAGAAGGGTGAGCTCATAAAAATCTTGTGTCATGGAAGAGTCATAGAAATACCGAGTCCAAAAATCTTACTGTAATCAGATCATGGAAAGGTTAAAGAAGAGTTATGCCGTTGAAGAGTTAGACAAGAGTCAGGTCATAGAAAATTCAGGTGATAGTCATGTCAGGTCATAGAAGGATTTTGTCACAGAAGAGTTCGGTCATAGAATCAGAGCAAAGTCGAGTCATAGAAAGCCAATAAAGGTCTGATAAAGTTGGGTCATAGAAGCCCTCTCCCAGAAGATCTGGTTCACAAAAGGCTCCAGTGTTAAAAGAGTCAAGCCATAGAGGAGTTACGGAAGCATGGGGTGTTAGAAGAGCCTAGTCAAAGGAGATTTTATTTTGAAAGATACATAGAAGCTTTGAGTCATAGAAGGGTCATGGAAGAGTTGTGTCAATGAAAGGATATAGAAGTGTCGAGTCATAGAAGCATAATAGAAGGGCTGAGTTCATGTAGAAGAGTCAGGTCATAGACGTGAAAAGTCTTAGAATCAAAGAATCATAGAATGACTTGGGTTGGAAAGGACCAGTAAGGATCACAGTATCACAGTATCACAGTATCACAGTATCACAAGGTTGGAAAGGACCTAAACAGCCCCAACTCCCTCAGTCGCTCCTCGTAGGGCTTATGCTCCAGCCCCTTCACCATCTTCGTTGCCCTCCTCTGAACACATTCCAGTATCCTAACATCTTTCCCAAACTGGGGGGCCCAGAACTGTACACAATATTCCAGATGAGGCCTGACTAGTGCCGAGTACAGGGGGACAATAACTTCTCTGGTCCTGCTGACTACACTATTCCTGATGCAGGCCAGAATGCCATTGGCCTTCTTGGCCACCTGGGCACACTGCTGGCTCATGTTGAGCTTCCTGTCAACCAGCACTCCCAGGTCCTTTTCTGCCTGACTACTCTCCAGCCACTCTAGCCCCAGTCTGTAGCTCTGCATGGGATTGTTGTGTCCAAAATGAAGTACCTGACATTTGGACTTATTAAACATCATCCCATTAGAATCAGCCCATCTCTCCAATCTGTCCAGGTCCCTCTGCAGGGCCATCCTACCCTCTAACAGATCAACCCTTCTTCCCAGTTTGGTATCATCTGCAAACTTGCTAAAGTCCAGGTATACCACATCCACAGCCTTCCTCTCATCCACCAGGCGAGTCACATGGTCATAAAAGGAGATCAGGTTGGTCAGGCAGGACCTACAATATGAGTACAGGAGAGCCTGGGAGTGAGTGGCCTCTTTTTCCTGGTATCATTATTGCCAGCATCAGCCTTGGATCTGATGGGAAGAATGACCCCTCTCTGCCCCTCAAGAAGTTGCTGTGCTATTCAAAAGGGCTGGGGCTGGAGTTGAATGGACAGAGATCTGCAGCAGTCTGCGATTGTCAATTCTCAGTAAGGGATGTGTGTTGAAGTAAAGACACAAGCATTTTTCCTAAGTAATGACTAGGAACAATCAAGCTCTTTTAGTTATATCTTCCTTTCAGAGGCAGAGTAAAAATATATCTCTTCCTGTCCCAATATCATTCCTCACTGCAGACAAAGTCCGTATCTGCCTTGGACTCAGTGTGCTTGCGACTCTCTCCCTGTCAGTCTTTGTCCGTCCTCTAGGAAGGGACAGTCAGGCTCAGGCAAACTGGAGGGATTAGCTTCATGGTTGTAACCCAGATCTTATAAAACAAATCACGGAATCATAGACTATCCTCATTTGCAATTAGCTCTTTAGTTTGGGGCCTTGAACACTACCCTGGGGAGCTTGTTGCAGTGCTTGACCACTATCTCAATCAGAACTTTTTCCTAATATCCAGTTTGTACTTCCCCTGATGCAGTATTAAGCAGCTCCTTCACTGTCACCAGTTATAAGAGAGATCAGCACATCCCTCTGTCCTTCTCATGAGGAAGTTGTAGACAGCAATGAAGACACTCCTCAGGCTCATCTTCTCTAAGCTGAAAAAACTGCTCAGCTGCTCCTTGTAAGTCATGCCCTCTTGTCCTTTCACCATGTTTTAGCCTTCCTTTAGACATATTCAAACATTTTTAAATCCTTCTTATATTGCAGAGCCCAAAACTGCAAACATCATTTGAGATGAGGCCACACTAATACTGAGTATAGTGGGACTGTCACTTCTGTCACCTGGTTGGGTACCCCGTGCTAACACACTCCAAGACACAGTTGTCCCTTTCAGTCACCAGTTGACTCATACTAAGCTTACTATCAACCTCCCAGATCCCTGTCTCCTGGGCTACACTCCAGCATGATGTCCCCAACCTATATGTACCTCCAGTATTGCACCGTCCCAGGTGCAGAACCCGGCATTTGCCTTGCAGAATGTCATTTGGTTGATGATTACCTCTAACTTATCAAGATCTCCGTATAAGGCCTCTCTGCCTTCAAGACAGTCAGAGGCTCCTCTTATTTTAGTATTATTGGCAAACTTAGTGTGTACTCCACTCCCATGTCATGTTCATTGACAAAGCCAACAAAGAGACCTAGCCCTAAAATTAAACCCTAGGTAACACCAGTAGTGACTGGGTGCCAGCCAGGTAGTGCTCCATTTATTATAACTCTTTGAGCGCAGCGCCTCAGCCAACGCTTCATCATCACATAGAATCGTAGAATGATTTTGGTTGGAAAAGACCTTTAAGGTCATGAAGTCCAACCACGGATCCAGCCCTGCTAAGTCTGTCACCAGACCATGTCCCCAAGTATTTTCACGGTTTAGCCTCAGCCCAGCCAATTTCAGCAGCTAAAACTGAGCAGTTGGGCTCTTAGTTCCCTTCCCCTCCACGTCCAGGGAAAGGGAAATGAGAGGAAAATGCTTGTATGTTGGAAACTAAAACTACATCTGTAACTAAATTAATAATAACAATAATAAAATAGTATCAATAATAATAATAAGGCAAAGAATAAGGAAATAATAAAATATATACAAATATATTTCTTATGTACAGTATATGAAATCATGCCCACAACCTTTGATGATTGTATGTCACCACAAATGCTGCAAAGTAGACATCATAGAATCAAACAATGTTCCATTTGGAAAAGACCTTTGAGATCGAGTCCAACCACACCCATCATCCTCTAAACCATGTCCCTCAAAAACTCATGTACCCATTTTTTAAACACCTCCAGGGATGGTGAGTCAACCACCTCCCTGGGCAGCCTTTTCCAGTGCCTGACCACCCTTTTGGTAAAGAAATTGTTCCTAATACCTAGTCTGAACATCCCCTGGCACCATTTATGGCCATTTCCTCTTGTTCTAAGAGGCAAAGGGTCCAAGACTAGGAGGAAGGTGAGCTCAGGAACTTGATACAGGAATGCACAGCTCTGGGATTGGGGCAAACAGACAGATGAGGTACTGACTGGATGTCTGGCCACACTGAAGAGAGGGAGACCCTTGTTATCTCTCAGTTTTATACTGAGTCTGATGTATATGGGATGGAATCCTCTCTTGGTCAGTTTGGGGTCACCTGTCCTGTCTGCCCCTCCCTGCAGGTGTGATCTTCACCAGCTCGAGGATGGCCTTG
Organism: Dromococcyx pavoninus; assembly: GCA_033558185.1. NCBI lineage: Eukaryota > Metazoa > Chordata > Aves > Cuculiformes > Neomorphidae > Dromococcyx > Dromococcyx pavoninus. The sequence goes on along the minus strand of JAUMJL010000133.1, from coordinate 2,473,375 downwards.
GTTACCAGATGAATAAGAACAAAAACATTGGCCTTTCTAAACACCAATGTTCCATATTATCACCTCTAGAGAGAATCTGTCTGAAAAACATGCAGTTAGCTTTCAGAAAATAAAATTACTTTAACAAGACTGAGCCAGTGTCAGGAAACCAACCCCAATTTAACTCTAACCATAGTACTGTACCACTTATTCCACACCGTTTACGTTATGCTCAGGTAACCACCACTTACATCTTCCAATACATATATATACACACACGTAAAATGTTAATTCATGATTTATCCACACAAAAGTTCATTATGTTCATGACTGTGGGTGACCATTCATTTTAGCAGTGTCTCAGGGAAAGAAGAACAGTATGAAGACTCATTGTGGTTCTTTCTGACAGGCTGCAGGTCAGAGGTGTCAGCCTCGTAAAGGTCACTGTACATGACTTGATGAATCTGGCTCCTTATTCTGAAAAACCCTCAGTGAACACTGTTAGTATTATCTTGCATTTAACATTATACAGGTTAAGACTGAGCATTCTTACCCAGAGTAGATTTCCTTGAGGTACACATTGAGCGTCACCATCCTTAAGCATTGCCCACCAAGTGTGTCCAGGCCCTTGAGTGAAAGTAACCCCACGGGTGGGTTTATCTTTGCCCACAGAAGGAGAAACCCAGACATATTTCCCCAGCCAGTTCCTTTCATGTAACACAGGGACTTTTCCCCTCCTACCACGTGAAGAGGGGCTGACGGAAAAGGACCAGCTTGATTGGGGGATGCCCTGCTCTTAACAAACCAGGTGGTTTCTGCCCAATGTTTATCCCAGTCTTTAATGTCCCTCTCCCAATGATTTCAGGGCAATGTTCAAAAGCCCAGTGTATCGCTCAGTTTTCCCTGAAGGTGGTGCATGGTAGGGAACGGGATCCGACGGGAGAATAAGGAAAGGGACAGGAAAACTTACCCGACATTAAAATGTAGCTCAGAAACTGGTGCCATTGGTGGGATTTTGGTGTTTTCAATCATGGGTAGGTTTACACCGGGTCTGCTGGTGACGGATGGGGTTCAGCTGTATCAAAGGGGAAAAGGATTCTTGCCCATGTGTTGGCAGGGCTCATTGAGAGGGCTTTGGACCAGGTTCCAAGGGTGAAGAGGACACCTACATGCCTCATCCTCAATGTCCTGATGCCTCAGCCTCATCACCTCATCCTCAACAGCTCCGTGCCTCAGCCTCTCAGACTCAGATCCTCGAAAACTTGACACCTTGGCCTCTCTGCACCAAGACGTCAACACTTTGGCTTCTCAGCACTGACACCCTTTGGACTTGATGCCTCAGCCTATTCACTTCAACACTTCCATCTCTCTATACTGACAGCTCAACACCTTGACACCTCAGCCTTAACACCTCAGCCTCTCATATTGACCACCTTGACAACCTCAGCCTCTCAGCCCATATATCATGACCCTGTTATGCGGATGGACAGGATGGGGTGGTCATGGTCCCTGTCCCTGCTGGAAGTCCCGAACTCCCAAGGTGATTTGTGGAGAGGGGGTATAATTCCTCACTGTCTTATCTGTTTATCTCAATATTCTCAGCTCTGAGAAAGGTCTCTGGAAAGCAACAAGGTCTTCAGGAAGGAGTGTGGTATAAGAACTTGACAAGATCCATTTTTGTGGGAAAGCAGAACCTTACAACAAGAGTTGACCCAGAGGACAAGTGAGAAAGATGAAGATGGGAATAGTTGATGGAGTAAAAGAGCACCAGGTCTGCAGTATGCCTAAATGGACATGAGATGGTTTCCAGGGGGGCTGATGAATATATAACATGTGGAGAAAAACTCGGTAGATTTTTGGTCAGGAGTATTGAGGAGGAAAAATCCTGGTGCAACCCCTGCACTGTAATAAAAGAACATGAACTTAACAGTGACATTGACTACGGATTGTGATTTTTGCACTTCATAGAAGAGTCAGGTCATAGAAGATTCTGGTGATAGAGGAGTTAAAGAAGGGTCGAGTCATACAGAGTCATAAAAAGTAGGATCCTGAGTCATAAAAATGTTGGATCTTAAGTTATGGAATCACACTATGGTTTGGGTTTGAAGGAACTTTAAAGGTCATCCAGTTCCAAATTCCCTGCTATGGACAAGGACACTTCCCACTATACAAGGCTGCTCAAGATCCCATCCAACCTAGCCCTGCACACTTCCCGGAAGTAGGCAGCCACAGCTTCCCAGGTCAATCTGTGCCAGTGTCTCACCACTCTCATCATGAAGAATTGTATCCTAATGTTTAACCTGAATCTTTCCCCTCCTATTTTGAAGCCCCTTCATCCTATCACTACTTGTCCTTCTAAAAAGTCCCTCTCCAGCTTTCCTGTAGCGCCTTCAGGTACTGCAAGGCCACTAATGAGGTCCCCCAGAACCTTCCCTTCTCCAGGCTGAAAAACCCCAACTCTCTCAGCCTGTCCTCATAGCAGAGGTACTTGTGCTCTTTGGTCATATTTGTAGCCCTCCTCTTGACCCATTTCAACAGTTCCATATCCTTCTTATGCTGGTGGTTCCAGAACTGGACACAGGACTCCAGGTGGATTCTCACAAAAGACTAGTAGAGGGGGAGAAACCCCCCCCTTGACCTGCTGGCCAAGCTTCTTTCGATGCATCCTAGGACATGGTTGGCCTTCTGGGCTGCAAGCACACTTTGCCGGCTCATGTGGAACTTCACATCAGTCAGCACCCCAAGTCCTTCTCCTCAGGGCTGCTCTCAATCACATCATCCCCCAGCCTGTATTGATACAGCAGATTTCCCTGACCCAGGTGTAGGACTTTACACTAGGCCTGCTGACCCTCATGAGGCCCACTTCTCGATCTTGTCCAGAACCCTCTGGATGACATCTCGTCCTTCTGGTGTGACCACTGCCTCAGTCAGCTTGGTGTCACTTGCAAACTTGCTGAGGGTGCCCTCGATCCCTCAGTCGATATCATCGATGAAAACGTTAAAAAACACTGGTCCCAGCGGTGTCCTGTATTGTACCGAGGAACAGCACTTGTCATGGGTCTCCATCTGGACACCTGGACATGTTATTGTAAAGAATAGATATATTCTTTGCAAGATATATATACACACAGATATATATTTTATATATGTAAACATATATAGTTATGTGTTTGCATATAAATATATGTAAAGAATATATTTGGTTACATCATAATTTCTATCATGTCACTGGTCTCTAAATATGAACTGCCATGACCCCAGATGATGGGAGGGAAATCCTGGACTGAAGCCAGCTGTGATCTGTCACTGACTTACAATTTTTTAAAGAGAGTTTTGTTTTTTCATAGCCAAAAGCTGGGCTAAGGCTCACATCCACCTTCTGGTCCATCTGTCAGGTGCCCAGAACTGCAAAGCTCCAACTGTTTCTGTAACCAAACAATTTGTTCTGTTAATCTGTTCTCAAGATTTTTGACCAAACACCCGTGACACTCACCTGGACTTGTGGGAGATGTGGTGGATGGAGGCCACCTTGGGCACAGCAGTCACTAAATGATAGAGGTTTTGATTTGTGGAGAAGTGAGAAGGGGGTCAGCAGAATGGTCATCTTGAAATTCCAGGCAGTGGAGGCCTCTGTTTAGGAGGCCTGTTTAGGAGTTTGGTTGAAAGAGTCAATTGAGAGGCAGCTCTGAAGAATAAGGGAGTCCAGGAAGGCTGGACATCCTTCAGGAAGGGAATCATGAAGGCACTGGAGCAGGCTGTCCCCATGTGCTGAGAGATGAACTGGTGAGAAGACCGGTCTGGTTGAACAGAGAGCTCTGGCCTCAACAAAGATAAAAAAAAGAGAGTTTATGAGTTTTAGAAGAAGGAATCTGCAGCTCAGGAAGACTAGAAACATATTGTGAGGTTATACATGGAGAAAATTAGAAGGGCCAAAGACCCATTAGGACTTTATCTGGCTACAGATGTGAAGAGCAATATAAACTAGTTCCATAAATACATAAGAAAACTAGAGCGAAGGAGATTCTCCATCTTTTATTGGATGCTGGAGGGGACATTGCCACAACGGATGAGCGAAAGGCTGAGGTGCTTAATGCCTTTTTCACCTCAGACTTTCATAGTCAGACCAGCTGTTTTCTGGGTGCTCAGCCACCTGAACTGGAAGACAGGGGTGGGGAGCACAGTAGGGAGCCCCCACAATCCAAGAAGAAAGGTTTAGGGACATGACACACCAGACAAGTCTATGGGGTCATATGAGATCCACCCAAGACTACTGAGGGAGCCACCAGTAGATCTTGCCAATGCAATCTCTGTCATTTATAAGCAGCCCTGATCAACAGAGAAGGTCACAAACCACTGGGAGATTGTCAATGTGATGCCCATCTACAAGATGGGCTGAAAGGTTGATCCAGAGAACTCCAGGCCTGTCAGCCTGACCTCAGTACTCAAGAAGATTATGGAGTAATTCATCTTGAATATGCTCACCAGGTAAGTTCAGGAAAACCATGGGACCAGGCGCAGCCAGTACTGGTTCATGAAGGGCAGGTCCTGCTTGACCAACCTGACCTCCTTCTATCATCAAGTGACCCATTTAGTGGACGAGGGGAAGACTGTGGGTATTGTCCACCTGGACTTCAGGAATGCCTTTAGGATTGTTTCCCAAAGCATTCTCCCAGAGAAGCTGCTGGGTCATGGCTTGGAAAGGCGTGCTCTTCGCTGGGTAAAAAACTGTCTGGTTGGGGGATCCCAGAGAGCTGTGGTGAATGGAGCTCAGTCTAGTTGGTGGTTGGACACAAGCAGTGTCCCCAGGGCTATGTTGAGGACAATTCTATTCAAATATCTTCATCAATGATCTGGTTGAGGAAGCTGAGTGCTCCCTCAGAGACTTTGCATGTGACACCAATTTGTGTGGGAGTGTTGATCTGTTGGAGGCAGGGAGGCTCTGCAGAGGGACCTGGACAGCCTGCATCAGTGGGCTGAGGCCAATGAGATGGGATTCAGCAAGGCCAAGGGCTGAATTCTGCACTTTTGTCTCAACATCCCATGCAAGAATACAGGTTTAGGAAACGGTGTCTGTAAAGCTGTCCATCAGAAAAGGACCTGGAAGTGTGTAAGAGACTGATTGGTTTTGGCTGCTTTCAACCACTTCTTCTCCTGCCTTAAAGCAGTGTTGAGGCTGCAGCAGAGGCTGTGTCCTTCAACACCTTATCTCACTCTTGCCAGCAGCCCAGCTGTGCTTTCTGCCCAGGGAGGTCCTGCTGCAGTGTTACCAGTAAGGAGAGCAGGGGCATGATGGTATCTCAGAACCCAGAGCCCCCCTCAGCCTCACAAACTCATTTCTAGAACTTCTCTAGAAGAAGCACTGTGCAGGCTCAACCAAAACTATAAACAATACTCTGCAAGACGGGCATTAACAGCAACGCGCCCACCCTCCTAAGAGAGAGAAGGAAAGGACTGGAGACCAAGTGGTGTCCTTGTACTTTTCTCTCTCCCCCTCACTCTTTTTTCTCCCTTTCTTCCCTTTCCCTTAACACATATTTTTCAGCTAATGCCAATCTTTTGCCTAAGAATACCTGCAAAGAAGAATTCCTTTTTGGATCAATCATTTTGCATTGCGTTGCCTTCATTTAGTCCCGTGGGCACTGAACCCATTAATGTCACAATGAGAGCCAGGGTCTCACCACAATGACATCTGAACTATCCACACTGGGTTGTGACAGAGAAGTGGGAAGAAACTGGAGAGTGTCCCATGCAGATCTGCCAATATGGGATTTGGGGCCTCAAACATATGGCCTGATGGACCAAGGTCCTTAAAGTAGCAGAGGGATCTGGGCTTCTTTGGAGGTTCTGGGAAGTGTAAGAGTAGCCTGAGGTGGCCTGAAAGGTGTTTTCAGAGATGGTGGAGCTAATTCATAGTGGTAAAAAATATGAAAACTTAATAGGGCCGCAGACAACAGCTTGGGTGGTTCAGTAGAGATGAGAGAGATGTAAACAGAAAGAAATGTTACTTGAATGGCAGTTCTGTAGTGCCACACCTACCCCAGAGTAAGGCTGGGTCAGCACAGGCCTTTGTGTTTCACTAAAAAGTCAGGAAAGAATGAGAGAAATGCGAAGAGGGAGGACAACAATCAGGCGAGAGCAAAGTGCAGCAGCAGGGGGGATGTCTACAGCCTACAGGGAAAGAGGTGCAGGGGTGGGACATCACGGGACAGTCTGTGGTACAGGTGATGGAGGGTTGTGGCAAGGTTGAAAGCTCACAACAGAGCCAAGGTTCTTTTCCCCTTGGCCATGGCTGTCGTCTCTGCCACTGATGTCTGTGAGGAGAAATAGCACAAGGTCTTCCTTAACTCCTTGTTCCCACCCGGGAGCCTGAGAGGCTTCATACCCTATTTCTGCCCTTGGAATTGCACATCCCCCCCATCACATTTCCCCAGGAAGAGCTCTGACCAGCTTGTGAAGGACAAGATCTCTCATTCCAGGGGCTGGGGGGTCAGGGTTTCTCCGGGTGGCTGATGTAACACATGAAACTTTACTCATCATCAAAGCCACCTTTGCTGACTTGTCATCACTGCTTCCAGTTTTCTGCTCTGACACCCCCTGTGGAGGCTCTGTCAGTGATGTCCCTCAGTGGGGACCATTAAAACTTGAGGAAACTTTAGAGTTAGTGTCTGACTTTGAATTCTTGAGAGGCTTCTTTATCTTCCCAGTCTCTGATGTTGATGGAGAAACCCCCCCCAGAGGTGTCATTAAACGTCTTGGGCTGCTCCTCTGTTGCTGAGCTGGGCTGGGCTCCTGGGATGGAGGGAACACATGGCAAGTGGGTAGCGCAACAAAGAGCCAGCTCTGGCCAGGAGCAGCTCCTTTGCAAAGCACAGCAGGGCTGAGTGTACTGCCTGCAGGTGCCTGCAAGAGCAGGCAGAGAGAGGTTCCACCAGCTCAGAGTGAGAGGATGCCGAGACTACACAAGTGAAGAAACCATCACAGCCCTTTACAGGGTGAGTCTCCTAGTGCGGGGAGGGGCGGGGGAGGGAAGCAGCTGTGGTGCCTGGAGTTATCCAAAATACCTGGAACAATCCACAGCTCCTGTGTTCTTTCAGGTCAACTCTAACCTTGTTTCCATTGTAGAAGAGAAGGACATTCCACAGAGTGAGGGTTCCTTCAAGCACCATCAGAGAGACAGGGTATGACAGCTGCCTTCTCCTAGGGACATCTGCAGGGTTGAAGCTTAGTGAGCAGCCAGGGGTGCTGTGGCCTGTCCTTCAGAGCAGGGTCCCTGCAGCCCAGGGTCTGTGTGCTGGGACAGGGACTCTGCTGCCTACCAGGGAGATCCCTATGGCGCTGTAGGAAGAAGTTGTGGGGGGAATGAGGGACCCCCGGAAGACTTTTGCAGGGTCCTTTTTCTGCGGAGAGGGTGCTTCATGGGTCAAAGATGCTCACAGCTCTGGATAACATCCAATGTAACTGGGAAAAAATGAAGGCAAAGCCAGCACAGCTCTTCTTGGCAGGAGGGTGAGTGCTGAAATACCTTGGATATCAGGACTGGATTTTATCTGAGATTGCTCCTGGTTCCTCTTACCCACTCTTTCTGCACAGCAGGGCTGAGAACTCTGGAGACTACAGGGTAGCACCCTGATTCCAAAGGCAGCCTCAGTGTGCACAAACGACAGCTTGAGCCAAGGAGAAGAAAAAAGTATTCCTGGAATGAAAAGGCCGAGGTCGGCTGTGTGTTTGAAAAATAAGAGAGTTTTTATTCAGAGAATACAGTCTTTATTATCACTGCCTTTGCCTCCAAAGACAGGACTTCCGTATCCAGACGTAGCAGATGTCCAACAGCAGCTTCATCACCCAGTTCCTCCTCATGGCATTCACAGACACACGGGAGCTGCAGCTCTTGCACTTCTGGCTCTTCCTGGGCATCTACCTGGTTGCCCTCCTGGGCAACGGCATCATCATCACCGCCATATCCTGTGACCATCACCTCCACACCCCTATGTTTTTCTTCCTTGCGAACTTCTCCTTGCTTGACCTGGGCTCCATCTTCACCACTGTACCCAAATCCATGGCCAGTTCTCTCTGGGACACGGGGACACAAGAGTAATCTCTTATGCTGGATGTGCTGCACAGCTTTTTTTTTGTTTGTTTTTCATTTCAGCAGAGTTCTACCTCCTCACCATCATGTCCTACGACCGCTACGTTGCCATCTGCAAACCCCTGCATTACGGGACCCTCCTGGGCAGCAGAGCTTGTGCCCACATGGAAGCAGCTGCCTGGAGTTCTGTGTTTCTCAATGCTCTGCTGCACACGGTCAATACATTTTCACTGCCCCTCTGCCAAGGCAATGTTTTGGACCAGTTCTTTTGTGAGGTCCCTCAGATTATCAAGCTCTCCTGCTCACACTCCTATCTCAGTGAGGTTTGCCTTCTTGTGATCAGCGCCAGTTTAGGTTTTGGCTGTCTTGTTTTCATTGTGGTGTCCTATGTGCAGATCTTCAGGGCCATACTGAGGATCCCCTCTGAACACGGCCGGCACAAAGCTTTTTCCACCTGCCTCCCTCACCTGGCTGTGGTCTCCCTTTTTTTGAGCACTGCTATATTTGCCTACCTGAAGACCCCCTTCCTCTTCTCCCCATCCCTCAACTTGCTGCTTTCATTTCTGTATTGGGTGGTGCCTCCAGCAATGAACCCTCTCATCTATAGCTTGAGGAATCAGGAGCTCAGGAATGCCCTATGCAAGCTGGCCTAATGGATGTGGTTTCATTAACAATAACCTGCTTTCCCTTCTCTGCTCCTTTCCCAGGTTTCGGCTCGGGCCAGGACTCTGTTATTTTCCCTTCTGATAATCCTACCTATAGTTAAACTTCCAAGCTACACTACTTGTCTTGAGGTTTAACCCCGTTGTGTCTGACCCTTGCACAACACTGTGTCAGGTGTGGCCTGTCCAAATGCAGCTCTTCAGTAAAAGGCCATCACTCAGATGTGGTGTTTCAAGGCTGAGCTATTCATCGATAGCTGCTACAAATAAAATATCCATGGAAATGGATTTCTTTAGTTAATCTGTTCTCCCTGTGCACTCATTTTTTTCGGGTTTAAGCTCATGATAACATTCGATTCCATTGGACCAAAATTTCTAGTTTTACTGCCCAGTGCCAGTAGAGATGTCGCCTGGGCTCCCCATTACCGCCTCAGGGGGCTTCCTTTCTGGCAGGACTGATGGCACATACAAATGTCTCACAAAAATGAATTTGGAGGGATGAGGGGAGGATGGGGTCTTATCATGTCCTCTGGGCTGAGAGTGAAGGGAGACTCTGAAGAAGAAACACCCTCAGAGGTGATGTCCCACAAAACTAAAGGATTGAATCCATGTATCCACAAACAAGGAGTCTGAAGCACCGTGGGAGTAAGTGAGGACCCAGCAGGAAGAGGGAAGGGAGACTGGAGAGATGCAGGAGCTGCCTGAGGAGCCCCAAGGTTCTTGTTCTGTCCTGGTTAGTGGGGCTTGTGGGGGCAGAGAAGAGTTCAAATGCAGTTGGGGTTGAGGATCACCTACAATATGAGTGCAGAAGAGCCTGGGAGTGAGTGGCCTCTGTTTCCTGGTGTCATTATTGCCAGTATCAGCCTTGGATCTGATGGGCAGGATGAGACCCCTCTCTGCCCCTCAAGAAGTTGCTGTGCTATTCAAAAGGTCTGGGGCTGGAGTTTAATGGACACAGATCTGTAGCATTCTGCAATTGGTTGTGCTGTGGGACCATTCCAGTCTGGGCTGCTCTCCTTGGCTGGACCACATTGAGCTGTTGGAGTGGACAGGAGAGGTGGGTAGAGCTGGGGAGAGGCCAGGCTGTGCTAGAAAGAGCCCAGGAGAGGAGACCATCAGTGTAGAGCTGAGATGTGAGAGTGTGCAGGGTGAGGGCACTCAGCAGGGTGCTCACGGTGTAGAGTCAGGTGTCATAGTGAAGGAAGCAAGAACAACAATGCAAAAGAGAGGGGCCTGCTCAGTGCCATGTTCCCTGGACACCCTCAAGAACCTATCTCAGGGAAATCATGACAGATATGTCCCACACAGCAGTCATTTCCATGTCTTTACCTCCAAGCACGGAGGAGGGACTTTTACTTCATGGTCACCCCCGTCCTCCCTTTTGCTCAGTGATACCCAAATCCACCACCATTATTTATAAAAAGAGAACCAGTTTCCTGGTTCGTAGCAAAGGACATAATTAGAGTTGATCCGTTTCTCTTAGGTATGTCAGAAATACCATTGGCAATTCTCAGTAAGGGATGTGTGTTGAAGTAAAGACACAAGCATTTTTCCTAAGTAATGACTAGGAACAATCAAGCTCTTTTAGTTATATCTTCCTTTCAGAGGCAGAGTAAAAATATATCTCTTCCTGTCCCAATATCATTCTCCACTGCAGACAAAGTCCGTATCTGCCTTGGACTCAGTGTGCTTGCGAGTCTCTCCCTGCCAGTGTTTGTCCATCCTCTAGGAAGGAACAGTCAGGCTCAGGCAATCTGGAGGGATTAGCTTCAGGGTTATAACCCAGATCTTATAAATCAAATCAGAGAACCATAGAATATCCTGATTTGCAATGAGCTCTTTAGTATCACAGTATCACAGTATCATAAAGTTGGAAAGGACCTCTGAGATCATCGAGGCCAACCTATATCCCAACACTAACACCAACACTAACACCATCATCTAAACCATGGTACTCAGTGCCTCATCCAGTCTCCCCTTAAACATCTCCAGGGTCAGCAACTCCACCACCTCCCTGGGCAGTGCATTCCAATGGCCAATCACCCTTTCAGTGAAGAACTTTTTCCTAACATCAACTCTAAACTTCCCCCGATGAAGCTTGAGTCCATGCCCTCTAGTTCTGTCACTGGTCACCTGAGAGAAGAGACCAGCCCCTGCCCATCTACAACGTCCTTTTAGGTATTTGTAGAGAGCAATGAGGTCTCCCCTGAGCCTCCTCTTCTTCAGACTAAACAGCCCCAACTCCCTCAGTCGCTCCTCATAGGGCTTGTGCTCCAGCCCCTTCACCATCTTCGTTGCCCTCCTCTGGACACACTCCAGCATCCTGACATCTTTCCCAAACTGGGGGGCCCAGAACTGTACACAGTATTCAAGATGAGGCCTGACCACTGCCGTATACAGGGGGACAATAACTTTTCTGGTCCTGCTCACCACACTATTTCTGATGCAGGCCAGAATGCCATTAGCCTTCTTGGCCACCTGGGCACACTGCTGGCTCATGTTGAGCTTCCTGTCAACCAACACTCCCATGTCCCTTTCTGCCTAACTACTCTCCAGCCACTCTGTCTCCAGTCTATAGCTATGCATGGGATTGTTGTGTACAAAATGAAGTACCCGACATTTGGACTTATTAAACATCATCCCATTAGAATTGGTCCATCTCTCCAGTCTGTCCAGGTCTCTCTGTAGGGCCATCCTACCCTGTAACAGATCAACCCTTCCTCCCAGCTTGCTACCGTCCGCAAACTTGCTGATGATGGACTCAATCCCCTCATCCAGATTATCAATAAAGATATTAAACAGGACCGGACCCAACACTGATCCCTGGGGGACACCACTGGTGACCGGCCGCCAACTGGATGAGACACCATTCACCACCACTCTCTGGGCTCGGCCATCCAGCCAATTCCTAACCCAGCACATGGTGCTCCCATCTAAGCCACGGGCTGCCAGCTTCTCTAGGAGTCTACTGTGGGAGACAGTGTCAAAGACCTTGCTGAAGTCCAGGTACACCACATCCACAGCCTTCCTCTCATCCACCAGGCGAGTCACATGGTCATAAAAGGAGATCAGGTTGGTCAGGCAGAACCTACCCCTCCTAAACCCATGCTGACTGGGCCTGATCTCTTGGTTGTTCTGCAGGTGCCGCATGATTGTACCCAGTATTATCTGCTCCATAATTTTACCTGGGACCAAGGTCAGGCTGACAGGTCTGTAATTACCTGGATCATCCTTACGGCAGTTCTTATCGATGGGCGTCACATTGGCCAACTTCCAGTCTTCCGGGACCTCTCTAGTGAGCCAGGACTGCTGAAAGATGATGGAGAGTGGCTTAGCAAGCTCATCCGTCAGCTCTCTCATCACCCTTGGATGGATCCCATTTGGCCCCATAGACCTATGAGGATCCAAGTGGCTCAACAGGTCTCTAACTTCCTCCTCATGGATTGCAGGAGGGCCATATTTCACCCTGTCCCCATCAACCACTCCAGGGGACCAACTGCCTAGTGAACAGACATCCTTACTGTTGAAAACTGAGGCAAAGAAGGCATTAAATACCTCTGTCTTCTCTGCATCTTTGGTTACTATATTTCCCTCCACATCCAACAAGGAGTGGAGGTCACTGCCGCCCTTCTTTCTGCCATTGATATATTTATAAAAACTCTTCTTATTGTCCTTAACAGAAGTGGCCAATTTAAACTCCAGCTGGGCTTTTGCTTCCCTGATTTTTTTCTACACGACTTAAAAACATCTTTGAACATGACATGGCTTACGTCCCCTTCTTTCCAACGGCGATACATCCTCTTTTTCTTACTTAGTTCCTTCAGAAGCTCCTTACTCATCCAGGCCGGCCGTCTGCCCCTTCGACTATTCTTACAACACAGTGGAATAGCCCGCTCCTGCGCCTTCAAGATTTCATTCTTGAAGTGCATCCAGCCTTCCTGGACCCCTTTGCTACTAAGAACTATTTCCCAGGGTACTTTCCTGACCAGTTCCTTAAATAATCCAAAATCTGCCCGCCAAAAGTCCAGCATCGATGTCCTGTTCCTGCCTTTTCTTGTTACATTGTTTACAGAAAACTCAATTATCTCATGATCACTACACCCCAGACAGCCTCCGACAACAACATCACCCACCAGCCCTTCTTTGTTTGTAAACAGCAGGTCAAGGAGAGCCTCACCCCTGGTGGGCTCACTCACCAGCTGCGACAGAAAGCAGTCCTCAATACACTCTAAGAACCTCCTGGACTGCTTCCTCCCGGCAGTGTTAGGTTCCCAGCAGATGTTCGGAAGATTAAAGTCTCCTAAAAGAACAAGGGAAGCCGATCTAGAGGCAGCCTCCAGCTGTTTAAACAATAGAAGATCCATCTCCTCTTCCTGGTCAGGCGGTCTGTAACATACTCCAACCAGGAGGTCAGACCTGACTGCCCCTCTGACCCTTACCTATAAGCACTCAATCTGGTCATCACCGATCTTGACTTCGACAGCATCCAGGGTTTTCTTAGTATAGAGGGCCACCCCTCCACCCCTGCTCTCGTGCCTGTCTCTCCTGAAGAGCCTGTAGCCTTCCATGGCCGCACTCCAGTTATGACAGTCGTTCCACCACGTTTCCGTGATAGTAACTGTGTCATAGCTCTCCTGCTGAACCAGGACTTCCAGCTCCTCCTGCTTGTTCCCCATACTGCGTGCGTTTGTGTACATGCACTTCAGTTGGGTTACTGATGACACCCTTTGAGATGGCTCGTCCTCCACAGGAACATCTTTGGTGAGCCTAGTAACTCCCCCTTCCCCCTTCATACCTAGTTTAAAGCCCTCTCTACAAGCCCTGCCAGCTCCTGGGCTAGAATCCTCTTACCCTTTGGAGTTAGACGTGACCCATCTGGGTCAAGCAGGCCAGGTGCCATAAAGGTTTCTCCATGATCATAGAACCCAAAATTCCTCTGTCGGCACCAGCCCCTAAGCCATTTATTAAGAGCATAGATTCTCTTGTTCTTTTCCGTATACATCTCTGCCACCGGAGGAACTGAACAGAACACCACCTGTGCTCCTGCCCTATCCATTGACCGTCCCAGCTCCTGGAATTCCTTTTTAACAACCCTTGACCCTCTTTTATCTAGCTCATCACTGCCAACCTTGACCACCAGAAGTGGGTAATAATCTGATGGTTTAATTAGGTCCGGGAGTCTCTTAGTGATGTCGCCTACCCGGGCTTGGGGAAGGCAGCAGACTTCCCTATGAGTTGGATCCATTCTATATATAGGTCCCTCCGTCCCTTTCAGAAGGGAGTCACCCACTACAACTACCCTCCTTTTCTTTTTCTTACTTGAAGTCCTGACCTGTCTGACAGGCAATGCGAAGTCTTTAACCTCCTCAGGTGAGTTCTCTGTGAAACTGTCCTCCACCTGAGCATCAAATTCCAGTGCCCCAAACCTGTTTTGTATGGGCAGCAGGAAAAGTGGCATCTGAAAGGGAGGTCTATAACCCCCACGAGAGCAGACCTGCTCCCAGTCCTCCTCACCAACCAGGTCACTCTCCCTATCCTGTTGATGAGGAATATGGCGTTCCTCTGCCTCCTGGGGAGGATTACTGGGAGGAGAGAGGGTTCTACTCCACCAGTCTATCTCCCTTTCACTTTCACGGATACTCCGTAGCCTCTCTACCTGATCCTTAAGATCTGCAACAATAAGGAGCAGATCTTGAATCTATTCACACCTCACACAGGCGTTTCTTGTATGGTCCTCAGGAGCCACAAGCAAGCTAAGACATTCCTTGCAGTCCTGAGTCTGGGCAGCCGCATCCCTTAATAGAGGCTCAGTTTGGACAGCGACACTCCTGGTAGCAGAGGCTTTGCCACGCCTGGTCACCATTGCTGCAGAGGAATGGGAAAGCTGATCACCTGCCAGAGAGTGCCTGCTTGCGCGAACTGCCGTGCAAACTGCCTATACTGCGACCCTGTTTGCCCGCTCCTGTTCGCAGCCCTCTGGTCTCTGGCGCTCCCAGGAAGATGTTTAAATGTCCCGTGGCTTCTTCTGGGACCGCCCCCCTGCCACGCGGTTGGCCCACGTGACAGTTGTCGCTTCTGGGATTCAGAGAGAGTCACCCTGCTGGGGTCCTCTCCTGAGTTCTTGCCTTTCAACAGGAACTCTCCACCCGCCCAGATTGAGCACCTGGCTGCAGTACTTACTTTTCCTGCTGCTGATCGCGCCGAATGTGGAGTTGGAGCTGATTAGGTCGCGTTTAAATGTCCCGCGGCTTCGTCCGGGACCGCCCCTTGATCTCGCGCCCATCTATGGGTGGCATCTCGGCTTTGATGACCTGAAGAATCATGGGCCCATCGAGCTAGGAACAATTCTCCCTTCTGCTGCCAGTCTAGGTCTACTTGTGATACCTTGCCCTGTGCAGCTCGGTCTGCCTCTCTGTTATTAGCATGTTCCTCATTAGCTCGACCCTTGGGCACGTGGGCATCTATATGGCGGACTCTCACATTCAGGTTCTTCACTGTGGCAGTGATGTCTTGCCACAGACCAGCAGCCCAGATGGGTTTCCCTCTATGACTCCAACTCATCCTTTTCCACCGGTCTAGCCACCCCCATAGGGCATTGGCTATCATCCACGAATCGGTCTTTAGGTAGAGCCTTGTCCATCCTTCTCTTTCTGCGATGTCTAGGGCCAATTGGACAGCTTTGAGTTCTGCAAACTGATTTGATTTGCCTTCACCTTCAGTGGCTTCTGCCACTCATCGTGTGGGACTCCAAGCAGCTGCTTTCCACTTTCGGCTCTTCCCTACAATACAGCAGGAATTATCGGTGAAAAGGGCATAGCGTATCTCTTCATCTGGTAGCTCATTATGTGGCGGAGCTTCTTCAGCTCGACTCACTGGCTCTTCTTCTTCTTCATCTGCCAGACTGAAGTTCCCATCTTCAGGTCAATTAGTTATAATTTCCAAAATTTCAGGGCTATTTGAGTTCCCGATTCGGACAAGTTGTGTAATCAAAGCAATCCACTTGCTCCACTTGGCGTCGGTGGCATGAGGAGTAAAGGACACCTTCCCTTTGAACATCCAGCTCAGCACTGGTAATCGGGGTGCCAGGAAGAACTGTGCTTCGGTACCAATTACCTCTAAAGCTGCTCGTATGCCTTCTGACCACTCCTTGGCTTTCCAGATACTGAATCATCGTATGGATGGTGATCACAGCATCTCGATTCATCCGATACTGTCGCTGGTGTACAGTTGTCATGGCTATTGGCACTTTTTGATCTTTAACTTGCAGCAATCTCACTGTAGAAGGGTCTTCTGAGAGACAAGGAAGGGCAGACAATTGCTTGGACTCCTCTTCAATCACCATGGCTACACCAATAGCCCACCAGTACCGCTTCGGGTCCTTGAAGTATCATTTTCTTAGGTAAACCATACCTAGAGTGCAAGGCGCTTCCGACCCCGTCACAATGGAATGCTTTTCCCATTGGTTTCCTGTCAAGCTTATGTCGGCTTCTACAACTGACAACTCCTGAGACCCTCCTGTCACTCCAGAAATAGAAACAGTCTCAGTACTCTTACGCTCTGATGGCATTAAAGTACACTGGGCGTCAGTATCTACCAAAGCTCGGTATCTCTGAGGATCCGATGTGCCAGACCATTGAACCCACACAGCCCAGTAAACCCGATTGTCTTCTTAGTTCCTCTCCTTCTCCTGGCAGAAGGCAGGGCCCCTCTATTGGTGTTGATCAGAACAATCATCGTTGGACTTTGACTTTAGTTTCTTGCAGGCTTCTTTGTCATCAGCGAGGTGGATCTCCATCTTCTTGCCTTTTGGCAATTGCAGATTCTTGTCTAAATATTCTGCATCTATCATGAAGACAGCTTTTTTGTCAATGTCCTTCTGTCTCAGCTCCTTCACTCTGTCTTCGAGTTTGTAAGTGGTTGCGCCACCCCACTTCTTCATGTTCTCTCCCTTGCTGCATAGGTATGCCCATAGTTGGCTGTGTGACTGATGCTTAGGGTTTTCTTTCCCTTGACATGGGAATGATGAAGATCGTGAATGAGGTTGAGACCGAGAAGGACGTCTAGTGCGAGGTCATCTTGGTCTATCGCGCCATGATCATTCCATTGGCCTTTCTCTGTAATCTCTATAATGTCTGTCATCTCTGTCTCTAGGATAGTCCTCATATCTGGAGTATTCATAATCTCTCTCTCTTCTTTCCCTATCGTGGCTCAGTTGGTATAGGGAATCAGAGGAGTCTTCCAGACTTTCCGCTATGCGCCTTATCCAACAACACATGGCTTCCATGTTTGGTTCACCCGTCCTTGGATCTTACACAGTTATCAAGCAGTAGGTGTATGGTTAAGCAACACTTAAAATTACCTTTTTCCAGATAGGATCCGTGCAGGGGACACCCTCTGGAGCTAGGACGTCATAATAGTCTGAATCAGAATAGATGATCTTCAAAAGGGCTAATTGCCATAAGTATTGGATACCTTCTTCCACAGTATTCTACCTTCTTGGAGAGCTCACCAGATATTCCTTAAATGGGTATTTCACCCTCACAGCATGGAGGATTCGGATCCAAAGACTGGATGCCATTCTCTCCCTTGCCATTTCTTGTTCTGTTACAGGATCTCAAGAAGAGACCTCAATTGTTGTGCTTCATGACCTTCAATCACGGGACTAGTAACTCCATTGTCCCTGCATCGCACCAGCCATGTGAGGATTATTTCACCAGGCAAACGACTGTAATCTCTTCGTAAATCTCGAAGATCTCTTGCGGTCAGTGATTGTGTAATTTCACTTTCTCGCATTATTTCTTGTCCATCTCTCCCGCGTAGAATCTTTTCCACTTCTCTTTGTACTCTTCTGCTCTTAGGCGGAACCCCTCCCACCTCCTCTCTTTATCTCTCACAAGGAGGTGGAGACCGAGCGTGCTGTGGAGATGGACTTCTATGTCTTTAACACCATGGAGATGGACTTCTACGTGGTTCACCATACATAGCGGTTAGAGGTAGTGAGTAGTCTTTTGGGTGCTGAGATAAGGCCTCAACCAATCATCAGGTAAAAATAATGGTCTCTCAGTTTGAGTGGGATGCTTTTGCCCCTTCTTTGCATCTTCTGAAATACTAAATGTGCAGTGAGGATATAAATCCTCTAGTGACGGTATACCATGGGTTGTTTTTACTGTTGCCTTCTTTTCTCTTCATACCGCTCTACGTTCCATTGGATGCACCCCTAGTTCTTTTGGGTGCACACCTTCTCTTGCAATCATTTCTTCCTCTCTTGCAATTGCTCCTTCCTCTGTCAGAGCCACTTCTTCCTCTCTCATAGCCACTCCTTTATCCACTTCTGCCTTCATGGATGGGATAGGTCCATCTGCTCCTTCTTCTTCTTCTTCTCTTTCTTTGTCTTCCTCCATGTGTTCCAGTTGCAGAGATGGGTCTGTAAGTTTTACGGTCTCCCTCACCAGCATCTTCATTTTCCTTTATAGGAGCAACAGCCTTGCCGGATGAAGAAGAGAGTGTACTCTTATCTGCACCTTATTTATATGTTGTATTGCATTAAAGGAAGATATGGAATACTTCCCTGAATCCTGACCTCCGTTGTTAAGGAATTCCTGTGAAGGCCATTTTTAAGGCAGATCAATCCACTACAGAATTGTTCTCTCAACGTCCCTTCCCCTCACTCTTCGACCACTCCTAATGTGATTCTGTGATTCAAGATCCAGCTGCTCTATGACTCCCTATGACACAACCCTTCTTTAACTCCTCTATGATCAGAATTTCTATGACCTGACTCTTCCATGAAATACAAAAATCACCCTCAATAGCCAAGGGACTGTCAAGCCAGAGTTCTTTTATTGCAGTGCTGGGGTCGCACCAGGATTTTTTTCCTCATAAGTCCTCCTGCCAAACCAAGCTATCGAGTAACTTTTATCCTCACAGCTGTTACATGCTCATCAGTCACTATAGAAATAATTAGCATATTGTACATCCACTCCCAGAAATGGTTATATAGGCAATAATAACTGTATTGCTCTATCTTTACTGCCACCTCGTGTCCCTTTTAGCACACTGCAACACTGGTTCTTGTTTATTTCACCAAGTGGTCCCATCTTAATTTTACTCACACATCCCCTGTGTGAACTCTTGTGTTATGGTTCTACTTTCCCATCAAAACTGATGTTGTCTGGTTCTTCATCCACACTTCTTCCCAGAGACCTTGTAGCTTTCCAGAGACCTTGCACAAAGCTGAGAATGTTGAGACAAGCAGATATGACTGCAAGCAACTATACTGGATCTGGCAACTCCCTTATCTTTAAACTACACAGATATCTGAAATATTCTGCTCGTTATGACTGGTGGTTTTGTTCTGTAAAGCCAAGCAGGTACCAAATGCAGACACTGGCAAGTATTGTAGAAATATAACTAGAGACTAATTCTTATTCTCATCTATACTTGAATAGTTTTTTAGCTGTCTTCATCTAAGATCCAACTCTTCTATGGAAGTTTTAAGACCCTACTCTTCTATGACCAAACACTACTATGACACAACCATTCTATCTCCCTTCTATGAACTCACCCCTTTGTGACCCAACATATCTATGACCCTTCTATAAGAGACTTCTATGACATTTTTTTGAGTCAACACTTCTAGGACCTGACCTTTCTAGGACCCTAACCTTCTATAACCTTTCTGTGACCTCAGCATTCTATGACTTGACTCTTCTCTGATCTTTTATGATCTGACCCATCTCTCCTATAACTTGAGTCTTCTATTGCTGTTCTATGTTCCAACTCTCCCGTGACTCTTCTATGACCCTAAAGCACAGGTCTTTATTTCTTCTGGAGCCTTAGAAAAACCTGCTACTGTTTCAGTTAAAGGAGGGGGTGAAGGGTATCTGTCACACATGGAGACTGCAGAGCAGGGTTGGTTTTGAGGGCTCTCTACTCTGTGAAAAAACCACAAAAATTACCTTTCTTAATGCTGTATCCTCAGTGTGATGGAAAGGTTGAGAAAGCTTTAAAAAAATGAAGCAACAAAGAATCAGAATGAAAGATGCAGAATGAAGGTTGGGGATTCTGTGTGCTGCCTTTGTTTGAAAGGAAAAAGGGTCATACAATTGTGGTGGGACAAACTGAGAGGGACTCAAGCATGTGGTGCCATTATAGATGCCCTGGGACCATCTGCCCAGGCTCCAGCTGCAGCTCCCAAGGGGCTATGGTCTCCAGCAGGTTCTCTATGCAAGTTTCCAGTCCAAGCAATTGGCTCCTCTGCAGGTAGCACTATGTGCTTATGGTAAGGCAGTGGAATTTGGCCTGGAACCCTCAGATATTTGGACAGTGGTTTAAAAGTGTGAATATGACTTGACCAGCTGAAACCATGGAATATTGTCCATAACATGTCAGTGTTGCCCATGGGATTGCAATGAAGAGCTGTCAGGATGGCCATTAACAGCAAAAGGAGAGCTATTGCCCTTCTACCTTATCTGCTTTTTCAATGTTCTCTCTGTCAGGCCGTGTATTTAACCTCCCCAATCTCTCACACATTTCCACCTCTCCTGACTCAACTGACTGAGTCTGAAGCTCCCTTTCCAGCAGCCCATCTGCACAGTAGGCCTAGCAATTAGACTCTCAATGTTCCTTTCCCTCTCTCTTCGATCACTCTGGCACCTACCAACCATCCAGTCACTGCTTTGGGCTTCAGGGAGTTAAAAACTGGCCTGGTTGTCACTGCTCTATCTGATTGTGCCTTCATCCAACCCTTTAATTTTGGTTATTTCATAATTTCCTTTCTGTCTGAAGCATTTCTGTCATGGTTGTGCCTTGTGGAAGGTGAACCTCATGGGTGGCAGCTTGACCTGGGCACACAGTGGAGAAGTGGGGTTTACTTTAATGATGTATCTTCTCTCTTTTTTTGTTCTTTGTTCAAAATTGAGAGCAATCTCTCTGTGTCTTTTTGCAGCCAGGTCTCCAAGGAGACCAGAGGGAGCTGGGATGAAGGAGCTGGAACCCTCAGCTGCAGAGTGCAGAGGAGAAGTGTGATGTAAGGAAAAGGGATGAGAGTCCCAGATGGGTGATGATGGCAACAATGCTGAGGAGGTGAGGAGCACGGTTTTCCGGATTGGGTCAGATCTCAAGGGACAGCTTCTCCAACCAGTCCAGGCCTCCTTAGGAGACACTCTTGGTCAATTCCAATCAGACAACGCTGCCATCATCTATTCTCTAAACTGGAAAATAATCAACTGCACCCTTGACAATGAAAAGTCATTTTTATTAGAAGTTCTTTGAACTCGTTCTCCATAACTCCACTAGGAAACCTCTCTAATGATCTGTACAAGACCAGAAGGCAATGAGAAGAAGAGACTTTTTTTGAGGGGGGTGCTTTATTTTAAGGAGCCTCATGGAGTGTTTGGTGCTGGGTCCTTGACCCTCAGGTACTGAAGGAAGATTGCACAAACATCTCCCTGAGTCAGAGGTCAGAAGCAAACCCTGAGATATCTTGAAACATTAATGAGGGTCAATGAGGATCATCACTGACAAATCCTCCACAGTGACTCTCTTTTGGGTCATAGGAAACTTTGATCATAGAAGAGTAAGGTCACAAAACAATCAGCTCACAGAACAGTCTGGTCATAAAAGTGTCAAGTCGTAGAAAGGATGGAAAAGTGTTGCATCATAGAAAATTCAGGCCATAGAAAGGTCGGGTCATAGACAAATCAAGTCATGGGATGGTCATAGAATGTTGAGGTCATAAAAGAGTTGAGACATAGAAGAGTCTGACAATAGGAGGGTCATAGAAGAATTGGGTCATAAAAGGGTCATTGTAGAGTTGGGTCATGGAAGAGTAATAGAAGGATCGAGTCATAAAAGAGATGGGTTATAGAAGGGTTTAAAACGTAGGGTTCAAGATTGTCTCTACTGGTCCTTCTGGTCTCTTGCCTGGCTGTGTGAGGACATTATTGTATGTCCCAACCCTACACGATCACACTGTTTAGCTGAACACAGGTGTTTTCTTCTGTGGGTCACTTTCTTGGGCACAGTTGTGAAAGAAATACTAGAAGAAGACATAAGCCTTCAGGCACTGTCCCGGGGAGTTCCCCTTTCTTTATGGAAAGGCCTTTGTGGAGGCCAGGTCTGTCACGCAAGTTCCCACTGCCTGTCTCTGCCTGTGGTCACAGCACGGCCATGCAACATGGCTGTGACTAAGCTGCCAGAGCACTCAGGCCTTACAGCAAGGCCAGGGATCAGAAGGAGAGTGTGGAAGGGGAAAGAGAACAGTTCTGGGAGATCAAGTGCTGGAGCTGCCATGCTGGGACACTTTTCCCTCCACCCTGTACACAGGAGTTATCTCTGCAGCTCCAAAAAGATTTGGATGAAGTGCCTCAGAAAAAAAGAAAGAGTTCAAAGACTTCATTTTGTTCAATGACACAGAGAGCAGAGCTCATTTACAGAACCACTTTGCCACAAAACAAATGCAGATAGCAAAAAAAAAGGGAATGAAAACATCATAAAAAAAGGTTGAAAACGAATAAATTTTGGACCTGTAATGTGTTACATTATAACTACTGTGCAGGAGATGATGATGATGATGAGATTGTTGTTTAAGAGACACATCCAGGTTTCAGTTTCCACACTGCATCATTTAGCTGCTGGTTTCTCATGCTTTAGATGAGAGGGTTCAGTGATGGGGGCACCACTGAGTACAAAACTGCAACTACAACATCCAGGGATGGAGAGGAGATAGAAGGGGGCTTCAGGTAGGAAAACATGGCAGTGCTGAGAAACAGGGAGAGGATAGCAAGGTGAGGGAGGCATGTGGAAAAAGCTTTGTGACGTCCCTGATCAGAGGGGATCTTCAGCACAGCCCTGAAGATCTGCACATAGGACACCACAGTGAAAACAAAACAGCCAAAGGCTGCTAGAAGGCTAAACACAAGAAGGTCAACTTCCCAGAAAAAGGACTGTGAGCAGGAGAGCTTGAGGATGTGTGGGATTTCACAGAAGAACTGGTCCACATCCTTGCCTTGACAGAGAGACAGGGAAAATGTATTGGCCGTGTGCAGCAGAGCATTGAGAAACCCAAAGCCCCAGGCAGCTGCTGCCATGTGGAAACAAGCTCTGCTGCCCAGGACGGTCCCGTAGTGCAGGGGTTTGCAGATGGCAACATAGCGGTCATAGGACATGATGGTGAGAACAAAATATTCTATACCAAAGAAAAAAAACACAAAAAAGACCTGGATAACACATCCTACATAAGAGATGGTCCTGCTGTCCCAGAGGGAATTTGCCATGGATTTGGGAACAATGGTGGAGATAGAGCCCAGATCAAGAACAGAGAGGTTGAAGAGGAAGAAGTACATGGGGGTGTGGAGGTGGTGGTCCCAGGCTATGGTGATGATGATGAGGCCATTTCCCAGGAGAGCAGCCAGGTAGATGCCCAGGAAGAACCAGAAGTGCAAGAGCTGCAGCTCCCGTGTGTCTTTGAATGCCAGGAGGAGGAACTCAGTGAAGGAGCTTCTGTTGGACATCTGCTGCCTCTGGGCATGGGGAACTGCCACAGGAGGAAGAGACAGTGACAAGTTAGGGGAGATTTCACTGAGAAAAAGCAAAGCCATTTCTCATTCACCTTCCCCGTTAGACACACCCTTTCCCTTTTCCAGTAGACCTTCCTTCAGCTCCGTGCATGGAGCCCTGCTTGGTGCTGGCTGAATGCGCTGTGAGGAGCAGGGCCTCTGCCTGCTGCTCTGCCGGGAACAGTGGGGACAGGGGTCACTGCTGGGGTTCAGTTTTTTCCTGTGGAACTGCTCCTGCTCCAGAAAGACATGTCAGCATCTGCACTTGCAGGGATGAGGAACTGGGAGGACTGAAGGAAAGCTAAGAGGTTTTGTTTTTTACTGCTCCTTCTTCTACCCTGGGGAGTGTTTTTGGATGTAAGAAAACCTCAGCATTTCTGCTGCACTCAGGGAGAGCAGAGGGAATCCTGTGAGGCCAGAGAATAGCCTGTGGCTGAATGCAGAGTGAGGGGAGATGCTCTACCTCTCAGTCTTGTTCACTCTTTGGAACCCATGGCTCTGAGAGCAGAGGCTTTGCTGGGTGTTTGGAACCCATGGCTCTGAGAGCAGAGGCTTTGCTGGGTGGAACAGGAGGAAAAGGGTCTTGCTCGGACATAAAGTTCTGCACTGGAGGCGACTGAATGGAGACTTCTATAAACTCCCTCCAACAACATTTCTGGTTTTAGTTTCCCTGATCCTATCTCTGCTGCCTGGAGTTTTTCTTCCTTGTAGGTTTTTTCCGTGTCCTGTGTCTTTTCCCTGCTCACAGACAGCACTCCCACCTTCTTTTCATGCACCTACACAAACCTGTCGGCTTGCAGGACTCTGGTTGGGCACAAGTTCCTGTTTGAAGATTTAAAGAGCAGAACAACCTAATAAGTCCAGCACAGGTGATGCTGGTGCTGTCCTTAGGAAGTGGAGAGGCTAGAAATACATTAGGAGGCTCCTATCAGAGCTATTGGTCCTTCAGAGTTGCAGCTGAGGATTCTCAGTGACTCACTGAAGCATGAGATCCTCATTTCCCATTTCACCTTCTCGAATTCATCGAGAGTAGGAAACTGAAAAGACAAACACAGGAAAGCTTTTATCTGTAACATAATCCGTTCCATGACATTCCTTTAGAAATGTTCCCTCAGAAAAGTCCTGGGGTGATCTAGACCTGTGATATGGAATGATGCAACACCCTCTGGAGAGAAAACATGCAAGGAGGTCCTCCTCCCACACACAGCTTCTCCCCACAGTACCATGGGGAGGTCCCTGGGCAGGCTGAGCGCTGACCCTGACAGACGGCAGAGTCTCTGTCCCAGCACACAGACCCTGCTCTCAAGGACAGACAGGGACACCCCGGAGGGCACAGCCCTGCGCTCGTCCCCAACACAATGCAGCCCTCAGGTCCTGGCCTTCTGACACTGCAGCAGGGAAGACCTGCTCAGCAGCAGGTTCTTCTCCTCTGCAGCAGAGAGCCTGCAAGAGACAACCTGGCACATGCAGGAAATTGTGGGATGTGACAGCTTTAGGAGATCCCTCAAGGAACCGCACCTGCATTGTCCTACAGTCAGAGACTTACCGTGTCAAGAACTGTGAGGATTCCTCCCTCAGTGAGCTCTCTGCATGTTCCTACCCCACACTGCTTTTAACCTCTCTCTGCCTCCCTGCTCTCCCCTCTCTCCTGCAGGCAGTGCCCTCAGCTCTGCTGCGCTTTGCAGAGGAGCTTCTCCTGGGCAGAGCTGGCTCTTTGTAGCGCTGCCCACTTGCCCTGAGCTCCCTCCATCCCAGGAGCCCAACCCAGCTCAGCAGCAGAGGAAAAGCCCAAGGCAGCACTTTCTCTGTGTCCCCCCCCCGGGCTCCCTCGAGGTGTCCCTGGGGCTCCAGGGGATCCTGCTGTGAAACAGGCTGAAGCACTCCCTGATGTTCCCTCCCTCAGCTGGGGAGTGACTCTTCTTTCCTGCAGTGTCATTTCTCTTGTTAGAAAAATAGCTGGGCAGGAGAATCACTTTTCTTGTCTAATTCCCTTGTCCATTCCCTTGACTCCTTGTTTCTGGATGCCACATTCAACAGCCAAATCCAGCCCCTTTATGGACCTTTCCCCTGCCCCATGGTTTGACAGAGCATGGACGGCAGAGGTTATATTTCAGCCTTGCAGAGTTCAGGCATAACTACTGTGGCAAAGCCAGTGCTGAGATCACACTCTATAAGGTGAAGCAGAACTCATCAAGAAATGATGCTGTGAAATAGCAGATTTGCAGTGGTGGCAGAGGACAGAGTGGGACAAGGAAACAGCCTTGATGACATCCAAGAAGTATTGAAAAACAGTCAAAATACTGGATTGTTATCAACACTGGTTTGGTTACAAAGCCAATTCACAGCACCACACCGACTGCCGGGAAGAAAATTATACCGCCTCAGCCACTCCCAATGCAATCTCCAACCCCTGTTCTTGCCATTGGAATTATGCTCAGGTCCTGCCCTTTCCCAGACATCCGTATAAACACCTCATACTCTCTCGGCCTTTTATATACACTGAATCATCTGGAAGGCTCATGGTAATAACTCTTGCTTCTCATGGTGATAATAGCCCCTAAATCGCTGGATGGCCAGGAGGGCTGGACATCAGGAGCATCCCAGAGGAGGCTGAAGATAGCCTTTGGTCACTGATTATCAACAAGCTGACTGGGGATAGACTCTGTTACTCACAGACAAGGCAAAACTGGGTGTGTTTACCAGTGCTGAGGGCAGCCAAGGTTGCAATGACCATGAGCTGATAGACAAGTAAGAGAAAGAGCAGAAACATTGTCCAGAATTACCTAAAAGCAGACTTCATCTTCTTCAGGATCTGCTTGATCTGACTGACATGAAGTGAGTAGTTCTTCAGAAAAAGTTTCTCTGCTATTACTGGTGGTGGGAAATGTTTTTTTATGAATGATGGAGAAAAAAAACCTTCCTGGCGTGAGAGCAATGATTGCAGTCACCGGAGGGTCAAAGATATTTGGGTCATAGAAGTGTCATAGAAGAGCTATGTGATACAAGAGTTGAGTGATGCAAAATGGTAGAAAGGATGGGTCATACAAGGGAGGTGACAGAAGAGACGGTCACAGAAGAACAGGGTCATGGAAGGTTCCTGGAAGAGTTGGGTCCTAGAAGAGTAAGGTCCCAGAGGGATCACACAAGAGTTGGGTCATAGAGGGGTCATGGAAGAGATGAGTCTGTTACGGCCCAGGCCTGACCAGCCTACTTGGACTATAAGGGGAGGTAAGATTCTTTGGATATTTGTGTATCAGTCTGGAGAGAACAACTAATCTCTCCCAGGATAAATTTAAATCTAATATCTATTTTGCACACAGCCAAATTCACAAAATGGATCTCAATCTGCAGTTTACCACTAGAATGCAGATACACCTGAGAGGGACTTTCCAAAGACAGGAAAAGACACCTCATCTGCAATTTACCCCAACAAGAACTCAGACACCTAATTATTAGACCAAAAGTGCCAAGGAAAAGGGGGAAAAAAGGTGTGGCAGAATAAAGGGAATGAACAAACAGAGAGAGAGAGAAAGAAAAGAAATATCATGGAAAAATAATCAACGCTAATGGACGTCCAGCAGTGGTTCCTCAGGAAAAGCGGTCTATGGAGTAGTGGATGTGTGCAGGTTTCTTCTTGGCAGAGATCATTTATAGAGGAGCTCTGTGCCCTGTCAGCACGTGAAGAAGGGTCTCGCTGCTGTCGCTGAATGGAAAGTTCTTGAATTGGGGCACACACAGAAGTTTCTGGGGTCACTGGCAGCTCAAAGGACCCTTGCAAGAAGCAAATTTGCATGAGCCTCTTGGGTGCACATGTGCAGTCAGGTAAGTGAGTGTGTGGGGAGCAGTGACTCCTTCTGCACCTCACTCTCTCCAACCTCTCATTGTGAAGAAGGAGCCACACAAGGGCCCAGAGGTCAGCGCAGCTTTACACCCAAGACTTAAACACAAGCAAAGAAGTTGATCTTTATACAACTGTTATACGGTGCATTTAATGTCCCTCATCTTTCCTATCCCTTCACCTCTAGTGATCCAGTGGCCATTTCTGGTGCAGACTCAGACTCTTCCAGACAAAGGCCCATTTCAGTCTTCTCTCATTTTCTCCTCCCCTCACTCTTTGTTCATTCAGAGAACTCTCACTTACCCAGCTGCTGCTTTGATCTTCAGGCAGATCAAAGCTTTCTGTCTCTCAGCACTCTGATTGTCTCGTCAAAAAAGAATTTAATTATGTTTATATCTCCCTTTTCCATGTCAGTCTCAACATTTCTCTGAAGATTGTCACTAGTAGAAAGGCAGCCTCATCAGAGACAACTTGTGTTGAGACTGTGAGTGAGGAGAGGCTTTATTGATCATGGAACTTTATCAGGCTTTGCTTTTCTCATTTCCCTGTGCCTGCGAGCAGCCAGTTCTGTAAGGAAAGCAGAGGGAGATGGTGCCATGGAGCTGGAACACACAGCTCTGGAGTCCAGGGAAGTCTGATGGAACGAGAAGGGATGCAATTCCCAGGGGTCAACTAGAGAAAAGGTGGGGTTGGGAAGGTGAGGAACAAGGCTGTCCATGCAGCGTCAGACCTCAAGGGACTGCTTCTCCATGCTGCCCAGACCTGCTGAGGACAAACTCTGCATCAATTCCAATTAGAGAATGCTTCTGTCACCTCTTCTCTGAAATGAAATAGAACGAAAGACAAACTTTAAATAGAAACATATCTTTATTCTGTGCACTTTGAAATGTTTCTCTTTAACCACACTGGGAAATTACTCCAAGGAGCTGTACAAGGCTTGAAGACCTGAACGAAAGTGCAGAAGATAAAGAGCTCATTAACACTTTCTGTATTTTAATGAGGCCTAAGGTGTATTGCCTCTGTAGTCCTTGAACCTCAGCTACTAAGAGGAGATTGAGGAAAGCTCTCAAGAAGTCTAAAGAAAAAACAAAATACCTTGAAGTTTTAATTGGTGCCAGTGAGATTCGTTACTGACAAAGCTTCTCCAGGGACTCGTTAGAGCAGATAAGTGGAGGCCATGATTGCAGGGAGGCAAAGGCACTGTGCAGGCATCTGTAATGCTGAGAAAAGCCTTGGTTGGTTTGATGAAGCAGAAAGGCCAAGCCTTGACCCCCAGGCCCTGGGAAGGCAGATCTGGCTGTGACTACAATGACCCTGGTGTCATGGACATTCTCACATTGCTGAATCCAATCTGGAGAAGTTATTCCATTTCATTCTGAACACAGGCCTGTAAAGTTACGTGAGATGCCAAGGCTCTCACACACAGTTCTCTGCAGGTTCAGAAGAGTTGGGTTATAGAAAAGCAGGGTCAAAAGTGGTTCTGGTAATAGAAGGGTCTGAAGCCTTGGGTGGGAGAAGAATCAGGTCGTATAAGAGTTGGGTCATAGAGGAGTGATGGAAGAGTAAAATTTTAGATGGTTCATTGAAGTATTGGGTCACAGAAGGTTTGTAGAAATGTTGGGTCATAGAAGTCTCAAGTCATAAAAGATTCATATCGTAAAAGGATCATAGAATATTTGTGTCATTAAAGAGTCGAATCAAAGAAGCATTAAAATTTATTTGACTTTCAGAGACTATTGATCATATAAGGGTCATGGTTGAAATAACGATTGAGTTATAGAAGAATCAGGTTATGGAAGGGTTATAGAAGGGTCAAGCCCTAGAAGAGTTCTAGAAAAGTCAGGTGATAGAAGATTCAGGTAATAGACAAGTCGGTTCAAATAAGGGTCGAGTCATAGAAGGGCATGGTCATAGAATATTCAGGTCAGAAAAGAGTTATAGAAGAGTGGGGTGATAGAAGAGTCGAGTCATAGAAGAGTTGAGTGATGGAAAGGTAAGGTCATAGAAGATTCAGGTCATAGAAGGGTCATAGAAGACCTGAGTCAAAGAAGAGCTGGGTCATAGAAAGCCATGTCATAGAAGATGCAGAGAATAGTTGATTATAGGAAGTCATAGAAGGGTTGTGTCATAGAAGGCTCGAGGCATAGAAGGTCCTGGTCATAGAAGAGATGGGTCACAGAAGAGTTGGATTATAGATGTGTTGGGTCATAGAGAAGTAATCTAAGAGTTCAGTCATGGAAGGTTCACAGAAGGGTTGAGTCATAGAAGTCTCAGGTCAGAACTTTTGAGTAGTAGAAGAGTGAAGTCGTGAATGATTATTTTGGTAATAGAATGGTTTGTGCATAGAAGACTGATAGAAGAGTCAAGTCATAGAAGAGGGGCAGGTGGGAGGGGGAATGGGAAATTGGTTTTGTTTTGCTTACAGAATTTTCCCCTAACTTGTCACTGTCTTTTCCTCCTCTGTGCAGATGCTGACAGACCCTTATGCATTAGCAGTGGTTTCATAGTGTGAAGTTGAACAACAGAACCTCTTCTTGCCCATACCCACCTCTTCAGAACAGGACTGGCTTATAAAGATCTACAGAGCAGATGACCTCCTCTTCATCACAAACTTAACCAGAATCAACAAGGGCACTGTGGTTGAAGGAAAGTATTCTAGAAAAACAAACAAAAAAATCCTGTGTGGGAAAGGGGGACCGTGAGTGAGAAATGGTCCTGATATTGCTCAGACTTAACTTGTTACTCTCTTTACCTCTTAAGACAGTGCCCCATGCCCAGAGGCAACAGATGTTCAACAACAGCTGCTCCATCACCCAGTTCCTCCTCCTGGCATTTGCAGGCACATGGGAGTTGCAACTTCTACACTTCTGGCTCCTCCTGGGCATCTACCTGGCTGACCTCCTCGGAAACGGCCTCATCATGACCACCGTAGCCTGTGACCACCACCTCCATGTACTTCCTCCTCCTTAACCTCTCCTTCCTTGACCTGGGCTCCATCTCCACCACTGTCCCTAAATCCTTGGCCACTTCCCTCTGGACCAATAGGGAAATTTCCTACACAGGATGTGTTGTACAGCTATTTCTGCTTGTCTTTTTCATTTCAGCAGAAGTCTTTCTTCTCACAGTCATGTCCTTTGACCGCTACATTTCCATCTGCAAACCCCTGCACTATGGGACCCTCCTGGGCAACGGAGCTTGTGTCCACATGACAGCAGCTGTCTGGGGCTCTGGGTTTCTCTATGCTCTGCTGCATATGGCAAATACATTTTCCCTGTCTCTCTGTCAGGGCAATGATGTGGACCAGTTCTTCTGTGAAATCCCAAAGATCCTCAAGCTCTCCTGGTCAGACACCTACCTCAGGAAAGTTTGGCTTATTGTGGTTGGTGTCTGTTTGGACTTCGGGTGCTCTGTTTTCATTGTGGTGTCCTATGTGCAGATCTTCAGGGCCGTGTTGAGGATCCCCTCTGAGCAGGGACAGCACAAAGCATTTTCCACCTGCTTCCTCATCTGGCCGTGGTATCTCTCTTTATCATTACTGGCTATTTTTCCTACCTGAAGCCCCCCCTCCATCTCGTTCCCATCCAGGGATCTGGTGGTGTCAGTTCTGTACTCAGTGTTGCCTCCAACAGTGAACTCCCTCATCTACATCATGAGGAACAAGGAAATTAAATATGCACTGTAGAAGCTGATTAACTTGTCTCTCATGAGCCATAAACTGCCTGGGATTCTTCCCAAGTCATTTCCTGTTCATCTCTTGGACATCCTGTGTAGCAATACTTTTATCTGTGATAATCCTTTCTGTCCAGGAATGTCTGTGTCCACTACATTTTCCAGAGGCTTTAACCCAGCATGTCTGACCCACAACCCTTTTCACGTGTCTGACACAACAGCCCAACTTTCTTGCTGTGTCTAAACTCTGTAATAAAAAGGGTTTTGTTTGATCCTGGTGCCTGGAGGTTTGGTTATCCTTCCAAAGGTAAGGTCAAGACCAGGCTGCAGCAATTCTTTCTATGTGGCTGTGTTACTGTCTTGGGTTGTCCATGCACCATGGGAGGAGCACATGGGGCGATGTGTGAGGGAATTTGCTGTGACTGAACTTTCACTTGTGTGGCTCTCACCAGCCATTTCCAGCTCTGTCCAGTCACCTGAGGTTTAGAGGTGAGTTTTCCTAACGGGTCATCTCTGTCTTCTTGCTGTGCTCTCTTCCTTTATCATGGCAACTGCTGACCCTTGCTACCCCAACAGACCCTGGAGCACGGACCTCTGTGAAGCCCCATGGCCAATATTGCCAAGGTAGGACAGGGCCTTGGAGCTGGGGGACGCTGCCTGATAGGAAGGCGATAAGTAGAATTGGAGTAATGGCATTCATGGTGTCAGAGACCAATTCTGCAAGGGAAATGATATGCCTTAAACCAATTGTTCGTGGCTGTTTAAGTGCAGGAAGAGGCAGGGCATGTGAAGATGGGGCAGTGCCTCCTTCTGTGCCGACCTGCAGGCAGCTCAGCTGTGCTTGTGCACTGAGAAAGATCACACTGTGATTATGCTGGTAGAGGGAACAAGAAGACGACCAAAAGAATCCCTAAGACCACCAAGATCCCAGACTCATTTCCTGCACGCCCAGAATCTTTCAGAAGGGGCACTGTGCAAGTGCACCAAAAACTCTTCCTCTAAAGGACCTTAATCTATAAATAATACACTAAAGATAACACCGACAAGTGCTCTGCACCGCTCTGGGATCCTAGAGGACAGTACTGGAACCTGGGTTGGTGATAGTCTACACTTTTCTCTCTCTTTTATTTTCTCTCCTCCTTTCTTTCTGTTTTCCTTACGTTAGGAATTAGCAAGCCAACATCTATTTTATTCTTAAGGTTTTACCTGTGCAAATACATTTTTTTAAATTGATGTTTTCATGTCAGTTTATTTTATTTTAGTCCGAGAGGAAACTATTAATTTTATGAGGCCCAGGTCCTCCTCTCATGAACCCTGGACAGTCCAGTTCTGGTCAAAACACATGGGGACTGGGTCAATGAATTTTCCCCACCCTCAATGCACCATTCTCTGCCTGCACAGCAGGCGTGTGGGACCATGTGTGGGGTACAAGGTCTGGGCATTAGCAGGGAGCCCCTCAGCAGCTGCAGCTGGAGCCTGGGCAGAGGGTCCCAGGGCATCTATACTGGCAGTTTGTGCCCATGTCCCTGTTTCTGCATCCCACTCCAATTTTATGATCACTTTTCTTTTCTAGCAAAGGCAGCACAGAATCCCCCAGAGATCAGGATATTAAAACAGGACAAAAAAAACCCAAACCAAACCAAAACAAAACAATAACAAAAATAGAGGGTGACAACATCAACAATGGTTGAAGCTTAAAGCTGCAATAACACATTTTCTTCTGTGTGCATTTTTCATTCTGTTTCTTTCTTGCTTTATTGTTAAACAGGTCTCAATGTTCTATCACACTGACACCTACAGCATTAAGAAAGATCATCCTTGTGTCTTTCACAGGGCTCAGGGCCCCAGATTACTCCCTGCTCTGCACTGTCCATGTATGACAGTTGCATTCACACCCCCTCCATTAACTGGAACAAAAGCAGTTGGCTTCAGGCTCCAGAGGAAGTAAAGGATTGCCTTTTTGAGTCATGGAAGAGTTGTACAACAGCGAGGTCATGAAAAGTCATTGAAGAGTTGGATTGTAGAACCATCATAGAATAGTTCGGGAATAGAAGGGCTGAGTCATAGACGGGTGATTAATGAGTTTGGTCATAGAGAATTTGGTTGATAAAAAGATCAGTGAATAGTAATGCCATAGAAGTGTTGGGTCGTAGAAGATTCAGGTCAGAGAAAGGTTGGGTCACTGAATGATCACAAATCAGGTCATAGAAGGGTCACAGAAGGTCAGGGTTCTAGAAATTTTGGGTGCTAAAAAGGTTGGCTCACAGCAATCCCATAGAAGAGTCAGGTCATAGAAGATGGAGTCTCATAAGAGACTAATTTTATGAGAGACTTGTGTCATAAAAATGTCATAGAGGTGCCGGGTCATACCAGGGTTAAGTCATAGAAGGGTGATGGAATGGTCAGGTCAAATAAATGTTGTGTCAGAGAAGAGTTGGGTCATAAAACTGCTGGTTGTAGAAGAGTACATGAAGAGCCAAGTCTTAAAATGGTCATAGAAGAGTTTGGTTATAGAAGAGTGGAGTCAAAGAAGGATTGAGTGATAGAAAGGAGATAGAAGAGTCACAGAGGAGTGGCTGATACAAGAGTTGGGTCAATGAAGGATCGTATAAAGTATGGGGAAGAGATACTGGAGAGCTGTCTGGCAGAGAACGGCCTGAGAGTGTTGGTTGACAACCGGCTGAATATGAGCCAACAGTGGCCCAGGTTCCCAAAGGACCAATGGCATCTTGGCCTGTATCGGAAACAGTATGGCCAGCAGGACCAGGGCAGGGATTGTGCCCCTGTACTTGGCACTGGTGAGGCTGCATCTTGAGTCCTGGGTTCAGTTTTGGGCCCCTCGGTACAAAAAGGACCTTGAGGGGCTGGAGCACATCCAGAGAAGTGAATGAGGCTGGTGAAGTGGCTGTAGAACAAGTCCTGCGAGGAGAGACTGAGGGAAATGGGGTTGTTTAGCCTAGAGAAGAGGAGGCTGAGGGGAGACCTCATCACTGTCTACAACTGCCTGAAAGGAGGTTGTAGCAAAGTGGGTGCTGGTTTCTTCTCCCAAGTGACAAATAATAGGATGAGAGGAAATGGCCTCAAGTTGCACCAGGTGAGCTTCAGATTAGACATCAGGAAAAATTTCTTCACTGAAAAGCTTCTCAGGCACTATAAGAGGCCACCCGAGGAATTGGTGGAGTCACCATCCTTGGAGGTGTTTAAAAGGCAGGTAGATGAGTTTCTTAGGGACATGGTTTAATAAGGGGAAAGGTACAGTTGGACTTGATGATCTCAGAGGTCTTTTCCAACCAGATAATTCTATGATTCCATGATTCAATCTCTACTTGAAAGGCCATTCAATGACCCCATGATGAGTGTTTGCTGTTTCAGGAATAGTTAAAGAGGAAACAAGGACATTGTTTGGTCCCTGCTTAATTTAGGAAGACTGAGTGTGGACAGATCTGAGATACCCTGTGTCCTCTTTGTGTGTTTCTTCCCCAGAAAGGTCTCCCAGTCCCCTGTGACTCAGAACAGGCAGCGGTAGGTGAGGATCATGTCAGGGATCATTTGAGCAAACACAGTCATTTCCAGTCTGTGGGATAGGAGAGGCAGCATCCCAGGGAGCTGAGTGACCAGGACGATGTCGCTCTCCACCATCTTCCTAAGGTCATAGGAGTGGGGGAACTCCCTGACTGTGTCATCACTCACACATTACATGTCCTTTTCAAAAATGACCAATGGATGAGCAGGGGAACTAAAGGCTGTGACCCAGACTTCACCCACCTGGATTCAATTTGTCAGTGTTTGAAAGAGCGAGGGACTGGGTTTCCCTTGGGCAGACTTTGTCTCACCATCCTTCTATGACCTGACTTTTGATTACCGAAGTCTTCTATGACCTGGCCCTTCTATGCCCTGGCCTTTCTATAACCTGATTCCTCCGTGACTCCCCCATGATCCAACGCTTCAATGAACCTCCTTTTCTATGATCTGACCCACCTACGGCTCAGCTCTTCTATGACCTGTTTTCTATGAAACACTTCTATGACTCTTTTATGACCTGTCTTCTATGTCCTGACTCTTCTATGACCATTATACGACCTGGACCGTCTGTGAAACTTTTATGAGCAGAATCTTCTATAAACAACTCTTCTATGACCTGATCTTTCTATTACCCAACTCTTCCTCTATGACCTGAATCCTCCATAATCTGAGTCATTTAAGACTTGACACTTCTAAAACAGGAGTCTTTTATGACTGAACTCTTCTCTGACCCTTCTACAAGTCTCTATGGCCTGTCTATTCTGTGACCCAACTCCTCTATGACCCAAACAATCTATGACCCGACCCTTCTATGGTCCAACCCTTACGTGACCCGGCACTTCTATAATCTTACTCTTCTATGACCTGACTCTTCATCTATAGTCAAATCCTTCTCTTATCCAAATACACTTTCACACTTCTATTATTCAGCTCTTCCATAGCACGAATATTCTCTGACCTGAGCCTTCTATTGCCTGAGACTTCTATGACCGAACTCTGCTGAGCCTTCTATAATCCAGCTTTTTATGAACCTTCAGTGACTGAGCTGTTCTATCACACCTCTATGACCCAATTCACCTCTAACCTGACTCTTCTGTGACTTGTCTCTTATATGACCAGACCCTTTTATGACTCGAGTCTTCTATGACATTTTATAGCCCAACTATTCTCTGACTCTTATATGACATGACTTTCTATGACCCAACTCTTCTATGACCTAACTCTTCCGTGAACAAACCATACTATCAACTTAGCTTCTGTGACCTGGCCCCTCAGTGACTCCTCCATGACCCAATTCCTATTTGAGTTGCCTCTTCCATGACTCAAAACTTCTGTGACAGTGACTTTTCTATGATTCAATACTTCTATTAGCCTTCTATGACCCAACATTTCTATGTATCTGCTACTACCAAACCCTTCTATGACCCAACTCTTCTATCATCATACAGTTCTATGAATCCTGTATGACACGAGTCTTCTAAAATCTGAGCCTTCTGTGAACCAAGTCTTCCCTTACCCACCTCTTCTTTAACCCCTCCACAGTTTTCTATGACCCAGCCTTTCTAAGACACTTCTGTTGCCTTCAGTGAAGGCGTGGCGACCTGGTTCAGGTTTGGCTAAGCGACCAAACTCTGGTCACTTGGTCCATCTGCACACAGACACCAATGTGGTGGATGGCAAAATGGCCGTTTATTGATAGATAACACAGGTTTATATAGCTGAGGTTTACAACGTCACTTCCGCCTGCTTACATCATGAGCTAAACCTATTGGCTACTGGTTACATCATGGACTAATACCTTATTGGCTACTGGGGAGAGGGGCCCTTATCTTTCCGTACAACACGATAGCTTCCGGCCACCAGACCCTAGCTACCAACACACTTCTCTGATCCAATTCTTCTGTGACACAACTCCTCTATGACCCGAGTATTCTATGACCAAACCATTATATGACCCGACACGTCTATGACCTGATTGTTCTATGACTCTTCTATGACCTGACCCTTCTCTGAACTGACCCTTTCTGATTCAACCTTTCTAAAAAATGAACAAACACCACACTTCTGTAACTCAACTCTTCCATGAAATGAATATTTTCTCATCCTGTCATGAACCTTCTGTAACCAAACTCTTCTATGAATCCTTTGAAAATGAACTCCTCTATTGCTCTAGTGTGACCTGACTCTTCTAACACACAAGTTTTCTGTGACTCTTCTATGACCCAATCCTGTTATATCCCTGCCCTTCCATGACCCCACTCTTCTGCACCTGCATGGAGCTGTTGGTGAGAACCTTGGCATCTCATGTAACTCTACAGGGCTGTGTTTGGAATTAAACGGACTAACTGCTCTGAATTTGATTTGTCAATATGAGAATGTTCATGACACCAGGGTCATTGCAGTCACAGCCAAATCTGCCTTCCCAGAGCCGAGGGGGGTCAAGGCTTGGCCTTTCTGCTTCATCAAGCAAACCCAGGATTTTCTGAGCATTACAGCTGTCTTCACAGTGCCTTTTCCTCCCTGCAGCCATGGCCTCCAACTATCTGCACTAACGAGTCGCTGGGGAGGCTTTGCCACTGACGATCCTCACTGAGACCAGTTAAACTTCAAGGTACTTTGAGTTTTGGGTTTGGCTTCTTGAGAGGTTTGTTCAATCTCCTTTCAGTAGCTGAAGTTCAAGGACTCAGCAGCAAATACACCCTGGGTCTCATTAAAATACAGAAAGCCCTAATGAGCTCTTTCACTGCCTGCAGTTTTCTTCAGGTCTTCAAGCTTTCTAGAGTTTTCTTTCCCAGTGTGGTTAAAAAGGAAGAGGTAAAAAAGTGCTGAATAAAAATTAATTTTAGTGTAAAGTTTGTATTTCATTGCAATTTTTTCAGAGAAGACGTGAAATTGTACATTTGGCATTGATGCAAGGTGTCTCCTCAGAAGGTCTGGGCAGCATGGAGAAGCAGTCCTTGAGGTCTGGCACTGCACGGACAGCCTTGCTCCTCACCTTCCACATCCCACCATTTCTCTCATTGCCCCACTGGGACTTGCATCCCTTTTCCTTAGACTAAACGAAAGGATCGTATTTTCACTGCAGAAAAGAAGTAGCTCTCCCCATTAGAGAGAGACAGACGACGAGTGATGACTTCAGCCAGTTTCATAGCAAGATCCCCTGGAGACCGAGAGAGGGAGCCCAGAGGGGGCAGAGAAAGAGCTGCCTTGTGCTGTTCCTCTGCTGCTGAGCTAGGCTGGGTTCCTGGGATGGAGGGAGCTGATGGCAAGTGGGCAGCGGTATGAAGAGCCAGCTCTGTCTAGGAGCTGTCTCTGCAAAACTCAGCAGGGCTGAGGGCGCTATCTGCAGGCAGTGGGGGTAGAGGAGGGAGGCAGAGAGATGTTAAAGGCTCTGTGGGGTGGGATGATAGTGAGAGTTCACTGATGGAGGAATCCTCACAATCCTAATCAAGGTAAATCTCTGGCTGTAGGAGAATGCAGGTGCAGTTCCTGGAGGGATCTCCTAAAGATGACACATCCCACAGTTTACAGGATGTGTCAGGATGTCTCTCCCAGTGTCTCTGCTGCAGAGGAGGAGAACCACGACTTCCCTACTGCACCGTCAGAGGGACAGGGCCTGAGGGCTGCCTTGTGCTGGGAACGAGTGCAGGTATGGTGCCCTCAGGGATGCGATGGGTTGTCCTTGAGAACAGGATCCCTGCAGCTCAGGGCCTGTGTGATGTGGCAGGGTCTATGCCGCCTGCCAGGGTCAGTGCTTGCCCTACCAGGGGAGCACCCCAGGGTGCTGTGGGTACACGCTGTGGGTGGAAGGAGCAACCCATCTCTTTAGAAGGGCATAGTCCTCCTTTAATTGAGAGTATGTGATGTGAGTCAGATCTGCTGACAGGTGCAGATCACCCCGGAATATCTTCTACAAGATGTTTCAAGGGCAGATTAAAGAAGGTTTTAATATAAGGAACTCTCCTGAATTTGTCTTTTCAGCTTTTTCACTTAGGGAATTGGAGGTCATACATGGAAATGTGGCTCTCCAGCTTGAACAAGTTACTGAGATGTCCTAGCGATAAATCTTGGTAGTCACTGGGCCTGACCAGATCCCACTCAAAGAGCTTTCGGACTCTCATCTGCCTATGGACAGCAGCGGCATCACCTTTCCTGCCGTTCCTCCCTGAAAATAAGGACACGTGCAGAGGCAACGCCCTGTGAAACAGGAAGAATTCTGTAAGGTAAGATGAGTGTACAGGAGATGGAGTGGGGTCTGTGAGAATGGACATCAAAATAATATGGGACAGAGAAGTCAGAAAATTCCATATGATCCCCTCCAGTGCAGACCCTTCCTCTGAGCAAGCCCCTTCCCTCATGTCCCACCAAGAAAAGCCCCTGTCTTCAGGGATCTGGGCTCAAGGCTGAACCATCTCCTCTACAGACATAGCTCCAGTGCCCTCTCCAGAGCACAGGGGCTGAGAGCAACTGCCCAGCACTGTTCGTATGTGGGAGGGACCGTGCACAGCTGGGGAAGGGTAATGCTGTCTGCGTGCCCAGCTGCCTCTGCCCTGGCCTCTCCCAGACACACCCTCGCTCTCTTTCTCCCTCTTTCTCCCCTTGTCTCTGTTATTGCTGTTCACTTGTTCTTGCTGCCCTTTTGTTCTTGCTGCCAGGCTCTTTGGGGATGGGAATTTCAGATGCAGAGTCACACCCTGACCTGGTGACTCCTTTCCTGCAGTTATGTCCATGAGAACAAGTGTCGCAGCTTTGCTCTGAGCTGTGAGGCTGTGAGTAATGCAGCCATTGGGGCTGGGGAAGGAACTGAAACTTCCTTCATCAAATGCCATTATGGGGATACTTGGCTGTCTCCTGTGAGCTTCCCTCCAGTATGCAAACCTGTCCTCGCACATCTTTGTGTCACCTGCAAGCCCTATGGAGAAGTGCAGAGATGCTATGAGAGAGAAAATGCTGTTGGGTTTGTGAAATTAGCCCTGTGTGTCCTGGGATGAAGGTGTGTGCTGAGACCTTAGGAAAGGGTGAGACGTTGAGAGGTGTGAGGTGGATCCCTCTGCTCTCAGCAGGGCTTGGTGGCATTTCAGAATAACATGAAAGTGTGATCCCCCTGCATCTCAGAAATGTCCATACGCAAGGAAGTTGGGAACAAGACCGAGGGACAGAGCATCTTCCCTCACTCTGCACTCAGCCACAGCCAATACTCTTGCCTTGCAGAACTCCTTCTGCCCTCCCTGAGTTCAGCAGAAATGCCGAGGATTTCTGACCTCCAAGGACACTGCCCAAGGGACACAGTGACAGAACTTTAAAACTATCCAAGAACTCTTAGGCTTCCTCTACCTTTCATGTTTCTTGGAAAAGGGAGTGCAGATGTTGACACACCCTTCTGAGTTAGCAGTGTTTTCATGAGACAAATTTGAAACCCAGAACCTGTCCCTGGCCATTCCCACTGCTACAGAGGAGGACTGACTTATCAAGAACCCATGTACAATGGCCCTATTTTTAATCACACAATTGGTCAGTAGCAACAAGTGCTTCAGCCAGGAAGCTGGAATAAGTTCTCCTAGGAAAGAAACATTGACTGTGTGACAGGGGGAGAATCCATTTTAAAAGGCTTTGATTTTCCTGACAGGTGTTTCCCCTAACTTGTCATTATCTTTTCCTCTCGTGACAGTGTCCCATTCCCAGAGACAACAAATGTCCAACAGCAGCTCCATCACCCAGGTCCTCCTCCTGGCACTCACAGACACACAGGAACTACACTTCTGATTCTTCCTGGGTATCTATCTGGCTGCCCTCGTTGGAAATGGCCTCATCACCATGACCATAGCCTGTGACCAGCACTTCCACACCCCCATGTACATCTTCTTTGTAAACCTCTCTGTTATTTACCTGGGCATCATCTCCACCACTGTCCCCAAATCCATGGCCATTTCCCTCTGGGACAACAGGGCAATTTCCTATGCAGGATGTTCTGCCGAGGTCTTTCTGTTTGTTTTCTTGTTTTCAGGGGAGCTTTGCCTTCTCACCGTCATGTCCTAATGTCCTACGACCGCTACATTGCCATTTGCAAACCCCTACACTACGGGACCCTCCTGGGCAGCAGAGCTTGTGTCCACATGGCAGCAGCTGCCTGGGGTTCTGGCTTTCTCTATGCTCTGCTGCACACGGCCAATACATTTTCACTGCCCCTCTGCCAGGGCAATACTCTGGACCAGTTCTTCTGTGAAGTCCCTCAGATTTTCAAACTCTCCTGCTCACATTCCTACCTCAGGGAAGTTGGACTTCTTGTGTTTAGTGCCAGTTTAGCTTTTGGCTGTTTTGTTTTCATTGTGGTGTCCTATGTGCAGATCTTCCGGGCTGTGCTGAGGATCCCCTCTGAGCAGGGACAGCACAAAGCCTTTTCTACGTGCCTCCCTCACCTGGCTGTCGTCTCCCTTTTTATTATCAGTGGTGCGTTTGCCTACCTGAAGCCCCCCTCCATCTCCTCCCTATCCATGGACCTGGTGGTGGCCATTCTGTACTTGGTATTGCCTCCATCAGTGAATCCCCTCATCTACAGCATGAGAAATCAGCAGCTCAATGATGCAGCGTGGAAACTGATAACTGGATGTTACCCTGAACTAAAAAACTGCTGATTTTCCTTTGCAGTGCAGTTATAATACAATACATTGCAAGCACAGACTTTCTGTTTTTACTGATTTTGATGGTGGCTTTTTTTTTAACTTAGATATTGTTGTCATTGCCTTTTTAATTCACTGTCTGCTTCTCTCTCGTGATAGAGTAACTGAGTAAATGGAGTGCCACAGTCTCTCCCTGTGTAAACAAAATAGAGGGGTCTGCAGTGCCTTTAGTTTCTGACTCTTCACCTGACGCAGGCATTGAATCTCTCAGGGGGAATAAGATGGGCAGAGAGCAGAGCTCACCCATCAGCTGGGGTGGGTGGGCAGTGCTGGAACTGTCAATGTGAGACCAATGCCATGGGGCACCTTCCCATTCTGTCCCTACTACCAAGGGCACCAAACAGCCTCCTCTGTCCTGCACCTGCAGCTCTGGGCTCTACACCTCACACCCTCTGCACTGTGTCCTGACTGACCACTCCTTGTTCTCTCTGCATGTTCCCCACATGGCCCTGAGCTGGTGGTGGTGCTCTGCAGAAGCAGGGGCTGTAGTGCCCTGGGGCCATGGGTGACTGCACTGCCATGCTGGTCAGGGTGGGAAACAGACCCAGCTGGATAGGGATCACTGCTGTTGAGCCCCTTTCCATCTTCCCAAGTGGCTCAGGAGACAAGGACCAGGCGGAACAGGATCATTGGGTATCTCCAAGGACAGAAAGTGTGAGGAGAGCTGCACCAGATGCTACCTGTGGGCTTTGACAGAGGATATCCTGAAACACTCTCCAGCCTTATGTCCCTCTGCCTGCTGGCTCCTCACAGCCTCTCCATGTATTGCACAGCCTTTGTCAGCCTGTGTGCTCCCCAGGTTCACAGTTTCCTCTGGGAATCTTCTTGAACGATCAGTCATTTTATGAGGTGCCACTCACTGCCCGCTCAGACTCACAGGCTGTCCCTGGAGATCCCCTGGGCACTTCTTGGATGCAGAAAGTTCCTCTCCAAGATATCATCTGCCATCAATCTCACTGCAGGTTTGACAGCAACAGGCAGATGAGTAAAAGAACTCTTTCAGTCTGCTTGAACATGTGCAACCAAGAAGGGACTTCTTATTCCAGCCCGTGGTCCCTAACAGATGACTTGAAACTCTGAGCCTGTCCCCCTGAATCAATCAAGAACCCCAGAAGAGCAAAAGTCCTTCTGACGGAAGAGGTCCTTGGGTGTATTCCTGCACCAGCTTTGAAAGAGGCATTCAGGTTTCTGTCCCTGCCCTTTCGGGTATGGTGATGGTTACATGGAGACCAGATCTGATAGAGTGGTTCACATGGACTGTTCCTGCCTGCAGCCACATGGAATTCACTGTAGAGACAACAGGACTGTCACGAGTAACATGACCTTAGGGTTAACACAAAGGCAAGGGCACAGCAGGACAGTGTGAAGGGAAGGGGATACCAGCACTGGAAAGGTCACGTCATGTTGCTGCCCTTTGGCCATGGCCCCAGGGAAGCAGCAGCCTCGACTCCCAAAAGCAGAGACATTATCTACTGAGGCAATATGGGGCAGCCCCAAGGACAACCAGACCTGATCATTCTGGTGGTGAGGGGCACTTCCTGATAGATGTGTAAGATAGATGTGTTGGGATGAAGAATCCCCATGGAAAAATGCAGTGAGCGGTAGTGTTAAGGAACTCAATGTGCCCTAAAAGTCCTGAGATTTCTGACAACCAGTTATCTCCTGGCAGCCTGATACACCCACTCCTGAATTGTAGCATCGGTACTAAAACTGCATGATTTAGGAATTATTGAAATTATACAGGCAACGAAAGGAGTCAAGGTCTTCTGTTACTTCTCTATGACCTGACCCATCTCTAACTCAGTTCTTCTGTGGTCTTTCTATTATATGACCAGACCCTTTTGTGACTCCAGCCTTCTACGGCCCAACCCTTTTATGACGTAAATATTCTCTAATTCTTCTATGATGCAATTTTCTATGACCCAGCCCTTCTATGACCCAACCTTTCCATGACCCATATCTTCTATTAACTGACTCTTCTATGCACCAAATGTTCTACGAACCAACCAT
Organism: Dromococcyx pavoninus; assembly: GCA_033558185.1. Taxonomy (NCBI): domain Eukaryota; kingdom Metazoa; phylum Chordata; class Aves; order Cuculiformes; family Neomorphidae; genus Dromococcyx; species Dromococcyx pavoninus. The sequence goes on along the minus strand of JAUMJL010000133.1, from coordinate 2,430,374 downwards.
ACTATTAACTGACCCTTCTATGACCTCACCCTTATGTAACCTGACCCTCTATGAATTCTCTATGAACAGACACTTATATAAGCCTTCTTTTTTATGACCCCACTCTTCTATGACCAGAATCCTTTATGTTCCAATGTTCATAAGGCCCTTCTATGACTCGATTATGACTGGAGTCCTCCGTGTCCCAAATCTTCTATGACCCAAATCTATGAAAATTTTATGACCAGTCTCTTTGCTAAGTGTCCCTTCTATGACTCTTCTAATGACCCGACGTTTCTATGACCCAGTTCTTCTGTGAGTCTTCTATGACCCAACGTGTCTACAAAACTTCTACAACTGAACTCTTCTATGCCCTGACTCTTCTATCTCCCCACTCTCCTGTGATTCCTCTATGACCCGACTTCTCTAAAACCTGAGTCTTCTATGGACGAAGCCTTCCATGGCCCAACGATTCTGACCCTTCTATGACCTTCTGTTTTGTTCTGTTACTTCTCTATGACCAAACACCTCTATGACCCAATGTTTATATAACCCAGTATGTCTATGACCTGACTCTTCTATGATGCTTTAATGGGCTGAATCTTCTACAATCTTTCTGTGACCTGATTCTTCTATGATGTTTCTGTGATCCAACCGTTCTCTGAACCAACCGACCTTTGAATAAACCCTTCTACGATCTGACTCTTCTAAAACTCAAATATTCTCTCACACTTTCAAGATTCAACTCTTCCATGACTCAAATATTCTACAATCTTTTTATGACTTGAATCTTCTATGAACTGAGACTTCTACAAGCGGATTTTGCTACAAGCTATCTATGAGCCAACCTTTCCATGAACCGTCTAAACGGAACTCCTATAACTCCTCTATGACCCGACTCTTCTGTGAGTCAACTCTTTTCACACCCAGTATTTCTGTGACTATGACCTAAAACATTTATGACCCTTCCCTTCTATGACCCAAATCCTCTGCAACTGCATGGAACTGAGTGTGAGAGCCTTGGCATCTCATGTAATTCTACATGCAATAACTGCTCTAAACTTGATTCAGCAATGTGAGAATGTTCATGACACCAACAACATTGTAGTCACAGCCAAATCTGCCTTCCCAGGGCCTGGGGCTTCTGCTTCTACTTCTACTGGGGTTTCTACTTTCTACTTCTACTTCCTGACCTTTCTACTTCATCAAGGAAACCCAGGCTTTTCTCAGCATTACAGCTGCCTGGGCAGTGCCTTTGCCTCCCTGCAATCATGGCCTCCAACTATCTCCTCTAACAAGTCCCTGGCTATGTTTTTTGTCGGTAACGATCTTCACTGAGACTAATTAAAAATCCAAAGTACTTTGAGTTTTGCTTTTGGCTTCTTGAGAGGTTTGCTCAATCTCCTCTAAGCAGCTGAGATTCAAGGACTACACAGGCAATACACCCAGAGCCTCATTAAAACATAGAAAGCCTTAACAAGCTCTTTCTCTTACTGTAGTTCTCTTCAGGTCTTCACACCTTGTACAGCTCTTTCGAGTCATTTACCAGTGCAGTTTAAGAGGAAGATTCAAAAATGTGCAAAATTTCAAAATGTGCTGCATAAAAATGAAATTTTTATGTAAAGCTTATATTTCATTTTATTTCAATTCAGAGAAGAGGTGACAGAACCGTTCTCCAACTGGAATTGATGCAGAGTGTCTCCTCAGGAGATCTGGGCAGCATGGAGAAGCAGTTCCTTGAGGTCTGACACTGCTCTGGACAGCCTTGCTCCTCACTTCCCCAGCCCCACCATTTCTCTCATTGACCAACTTGGGTTTGCATCCCTTTTCCTTACATTGCAGGGAAGGGTCGCATGGTGACTGCAGGAAAGAAGTGTCTCTGTCCAGCTGAGGGAATCAAGGATTGCTTCAGCCTGTTTCACAGCAGGTTCCCCTGGAGACCATGGACACCTCAAGGGAGCCCAGAGGGGGCAGAGAAAGCTGCCTTAGGCTGTTGCTCTGCTGCCAAGCTGGGCTGGGCTCCTGGGATGGAGGGAGGTCATGGCAAGTGGGCAGTGCTACAGGATCAGCTCCTCTGCAAAGCACAGCTGAGGGCACTGTCTGCAGGCAGAGAGGGGAGAGGAGGGAGGAGGAGAGAGGTTAAAGGCTGTGTGGGATGGGAAGATGCTGAGAGCTCACTGAGGGAGGAATCCTCACAGCCCTTCACACAGTAAGTCTCTGGCTGTAGGACAATGCAGGTGCAGTTCCTGGAGGGATTCCCTAAAGCTCAAACATCCCACGTTTTCCAGGATGTGTCAGGATGTCTCTCTCAGAGTCTCTGCTGCAGAGGAGAAGAACCTGGTGCCGAGTAGGGCTTCCCTACTGTAGTGTCAGAGGGACAGGGCATAAGGGTTTCCTTGTGCTTGGGATGAGTGCACGGCTGTGCCCTCAGGGGTTCCCCAGGCTGTTCTTGAGATCAGGGTCCATGCAGCCCAGGGTCTGTGTGCCGGGGCAGGGAATCTGCTGCCTGCCAGGGTCAGTGCTCAGCCTGCCCAGGGAGCTCTCTATGGCGCTGTGGGGAGAAGCTATTGGTGGAAAGTGCAACCCTCAGCAGCGCAGGCTCTTTCTCCTGTTGAGGGGATGCTTTGTGTGTCAGGGGTGTCTGCCAGCAGGACATCTCCTTTTTGACCAGCTCTTCTATAACCCTTTCTTCCATAATCCTATTATGACCAGACTTTTCCATGACCCCGCTCTTACATATTTTTCTATGACCCTTCTGTGATTTTTCTGTCACTCTTTCATGACCCGACATCTCTATAACATTTCTGTGACTCTTCTCTGATCCAGCTCTTCTCTGATCTGACTCTTCTGTGACCTCATTCGTCTCTTACCTGACCCTTCTATAACCCAATCCATCTATGACCCAGCCCTTCTATGACCAGAGCTTTCCATTACTCTTCTGTGACCTGGCAATTCCATGATCTAATTCATCTATGATCTGACTCTTCTATGACCCGACCCATCTACGACATGACCCTTCTGTGACCTGAGTCCTTTATGACCAGTTTCCTCTATCATTCAACTCTTCTAAGACCCAACCCTTGTATGACCAAACTCTTCTATGACTCTTCATTAACACAACCCTTCTATGACCCATGTCTAACCTGATTCTTCTCTGAACCTTCTATGACATATCTCCTGTATGACGTGACTCTTAAATGATCCGGCTCTTCTATTACCTGACTCTTCTATGACCTGAGCCTTTTATTCTGCAACTATTCTTTGCCCTGATCATTCTATGAATCTTCTGTGACCTTTCTATGACCCTATTCCTCTATGGTCTCATTCTTCTATGTCCCAACCTTTCTCTTACCTGACTCTTCCATGAACATAGACAGGTGTCTATGAAATGACTCTTCTGTGGCTTGACTTGTTTAAGACCCAACTGTTCTATCACCCTTTTATGACCCAACTTTTCAATGACTTGTCTGTGATGAGACTCTTCTCTGACCCAGCTCTTCTATGACTCAGCTCTTTTGTGCCCCCTTCTATGAACGGAGTCCTGTAGGACCCAAATACTCTATGACACTTCTATAACCCAGCCCCTCTATGACCTCAACCTACAATGAACTGACTCTTTTATGACCCAGCCTTTCTGTGGTCATTCTATGATGATACCCTTCTGCGACCTGAGCCTTCTTTAATCCTTCTATGACCCGACTCTTCTTTAACCCAGCCCTTGTTTGACTTGACTCTTCTACGCCCTGGTTCTTCTACGACTGAATTCTTTCACAACCTGAGTCTTCTATGACCCTACCCTTCTATGACCCAACCCTCCTATGGGACCTCGACGTCAATGTGCCAACCAGGTGTCTTCTGCTGGCCTGTCAGAGACATTGCCAGATGTGAGCTTAAAAGCACAAATCCTAGCCATGAGCCAAGGACTGACCTCTTAGCTACTTCAGTGGTGACCTCATGGTCCCTTTCTCAGCCATGTTCTTGCTGTTGACCTGTCCCCTCCAGAGGCAGAAGTGGCCTCACATCCTCCTCATAGCCATTGCCTTCTTACTGGATTATGGTTTCTTGAGACATAACTGGCCACATGATACCCGTCACACTCCTTGTGGCCCAGGATGTGAACAGATAAAGGAAAGTTTGTTTCATCAAACTTATCAAATGAATTTCCCGGAGCTGGGAAATGTTCTTCAGAGGAGCTGCTGTGTTTATACTGGTGCATTTTGTATCTCTACTTCTGCCTCTGTTTTTTATTTTCTTGTGTCTTTTTTTCTTTGAAGACCTCTCCAAAGAAAAGTCCCAGAATAATACAGGCTGAATGAGACCCATAAACACCTTTGTAGTGGGTTTGGCTGTGATGGAGCTGACTTTCCCCACAGCAGCCCTGTGACAAGTGCCTAATTTAACCCTGCACTTTTACCAGACCTACAGCAGTTTGGTTCAGGCTCCAGAGGTCAAGACACAGCCAGGCCATGAACTCCTCTAAGAAACTCACTAAGAAGCATAGGAGCACACTGGTTGCCCATAAGGAGCCTTGTGCGTAGCTCTGTTAGGTACAATTTACACTATGGGTCAATCACTTTTATCCCATCAATATCACAGCCTAAGTGAGCCTTGGCTGAGCTCTCTCTGTTGGGCAGTGTGGCTGCATGGCCATTATCTCCCCTTGTGCTGGGACACCTCTCATGGGTGCTCCTTGAAGCAAGGAGATCTTTTATTATGACAGATCCCTGCTGAGCCCCATTTGAATCTTCCCTGGATGGCAGCTGGACTGCATGATGACCCAAGACTACCAGCTGGGAATTTCCCAGCACCTACAACCTGTTTTTCTGGTTTGAGCTGAAGGAGAATCAGTTTTCTCACTTCAGCTCAGCTTCATCTGAGTAAGTGCATTTTCTGAAAGTTCACTGCCTCTGTTTCAGACAGGGTTTCTCTCTGGCAGTGATCACACATGGCACTAGGATGCAGAAAGGTCACTGCTTGTACTCATTCCTATGGAAACCAAGACCATCCTTGATCTGGTGGAGCAGTAACTGAAAGGGCAGGAAAAGGGTAGAATCTACAGGGAGGGGCGCACAGTCAGGTGACCACAAATTGACCGCCAGATGATTCCATCCCATGGATGTCACACTTGGGATAAAACTGAGGGATCAAGAAGGTCAAGTTCTCTACTTTAATGACTTGTGTCCAATCAGGATTTCATTTGTCTTTTTGCCCTGATACCTGATCCACGCATTTCCGAATCTAGATCCTGAGTCCAGCTTCCTCCTGCTGCTCACTCCAAACTGGGACTTTTTTCCTATGCCTGCTCTGCAGCAGCAGTTATGATGTAGTCATCAAGGGATGTGTGTGCAATTTTGAATAAATGTATATATTTTATAGTTTTCTTATTAATAATATTTCCCTTATTAGTATTATTGTTTCATTAAAGTTGGTTTATTTTTATTTTTAGACCCAGGAGTCCTTTTCTGTCATTTCCCTTTCCCCTTTCCATAAGTGGGTTGAAGGGAATGGGATCACCATAACTGCTCGTGTTTAGCTGCCAATACAGCTGGACTGTGACAGGCTGGAAGAGGATATCTTTGACCTCCAAACAGCTCTCTGCAGGCCTCTGCTCTGCAGGGCTGTTATCCCATGGGATTCATTCAGTCAGGTCCCAGGTGTACTGACCAGCCACCGGTTTACTCATGACTAGCTACTCCCCCGCGTCCCTGTCCCCCATCCCCCATCCCTTTTCTCCTTGTTCTCCCATGCTTCTTTCTCCACAAACCACCTTGATCCCACCCTTTTCCTGCCTTTGGTCTTTTCCTGCACATTCCATGGCAAGTCTTGCACAGACCCCAAATGCACTTTCTGGTTTCCCATCATGAGTCTCAAACCCCTGAGGCAGAAACCCCATCTTCAGTGCGCAAGGTCATCCCGGGAGGTTCTCCTGTTGACCCACTTGGTGAATCTCTCACATAGATGCATTGGAACTTTGTTTGAATCAATGTTTTACCTTCTGGGTATTGAATGGTTTCTCTGAAATTGTTGAAATTCATGTCCTAGAAACAGCAATGCTTTTATTTTATAGGTTTGTTTCATCAATTTAAAATGCTTACATAGTGTTTAGAACTGTAGAATGGTTTGGGATGGAAGGGACCATGAAGGTCATCTAGTCCAACTCCCCTGCAGTGATCAGGGAGATCTTCAAGTAGATCAGATTGCTCAGAGTCTCATCCAACCTAACCTTCAATGTTTCCAGGAATGGGGCAGCCAAGATCTCTCTGGGCAACCTGTGCCTCTGCCACAGCACCCTCAGGGAAAAAGATTTTATCCTAATATCTAGTTAAACTGTTTTATTTTAAAACCACCACCCCTTGGCCTATTGCTACCGGCCCTGCTAACAAGTATTCCTATCAACACTTTTAAGCATTGAGGGCCACAATAAGGTCTCCTTAGAGTCATCTGAGCTGGACCACCCGAACTCTCTCAGCTTCTTTTCACGTGGGACTTGTTCTATACCTTTCATCATTTTTATGGCTATCTCTGGACCCGCTCCAACAGGTCCATGTCATTCCGGTGCTGAGGACTCCAGAGCTGGATGCAGCATTCTGGATGGGTTCTCACCAGAGCACAGTAGAGGGGGAGAATCTGTTGTCAATTGTTTTTTTTTTTTAGTATAGCCATTTAATCGTTGGCCTCCTGGTCTGCAAGCACAGATTATCTGCTCATGTCCAGCTTCTCATCCACCAGGACCATCAGGTCCTTCCCTGTAGGGCTCTTTGTGGCCCTGTAGAGAAGGCATTGGGGATATAAGACTCAAAGAATCATAGAATGGTTTTGGTTGGAAGGGACCTAAAAGATCATCAAGTTCCGATCCATATGCCATGGATAGAGACACCTTTGATGAGTTCAGGTTCCTCAAAGTCCCTGACGTTGTACACTTCCAGGGACTGAGCATCCACAGTTTCTCTGGGCAACCTGTGCCAGTGTCTTGCCACCATAGTTGTGATACATTTCTTCCTTATATCCAATCTAAATCTCCCCTATTGCAGCTTGAAGTCCTTGCCCCTTGTCCTGCTGCTACATACCTTAATGAAAAGTCTCGCTCCATCTTTCTTGGCCTATGGCCACTATGGTTTGACCTGAGAGTGCCCAGAAACCCCCAAAGATAGGGTCTAGAGGCCTCAAGTACATGACCAGAGGGCCCTGGGCTCCATGGTGTGGAGACTACGGACACTTCAGGAGTTGCCTGTGAGTGCTTGAAGGGTGTTTTCAGAGATGGTAGAGCATTTCTTTATAGTGTAAAATTGCAGGAGAAAGAAATATTGCCACAAAATGTAATTGGGGAGGTCCAGATTGCACAAGAGGAGAAAGAAATATTCCAAGGGCAGTGCTGTGGTGCAACATATTCCTCAGAAGGAGTCTGGACCAGCCCAAGGCTTTGTTTCTCAAGGGAGAGGCATACTTAGGGGCTATAATCCTTGCCCTTAGCATTACCCATCTCCACATCCCACTGCCCCAGAAAGAGAACAAGAGAGGGACAGGATCTGCCTCGCAGGGGCTGGAGGTCAGGGCTTGGTCCTTTAGATTAGTGAAACACATCCAAGTTTACTCTGCATCAAAACCATCTTTCTTGCTTTTCCCAGCCTGTCATCACTGCCTCCAGTTTTCTGCTCTAACTACACCTTGGAGACACACATTTAACGGTGTCCCTCAGAGGGACCCACTAACAGTACAAGAAACTTTGGAGCTTGGATTTGACTCTGACTTCTTGAAAGAATGTTTTCAACTTCCTCTCAGTTTCTGTGGTTCATGTACTCAGCACCAAACCCACCAGAGGGACCATTAAAATGCCTTGTGCTGCTCCTCTGCTGCTGAGCTGGGCTGGGCTCATGGGACAGAGGTAGCTCCTGTCAAGTGGGCAGCACTACAAAGAGACAGCTCTACCCAGGAACAGCTTCTCTGCACAGTGTAGCATTGAGGAGGAAAATACCAGGGATCCTCAGGGAGACGAGCAAGACAGAGAGAGAAGTTAAATGTGACCAGGAGTGGGAGGATGACTGAGAGCTGACTGGAGGAGAGGAGAAAACATTGCAGTTCTGTACACTGTAAGTCTGGGTGATGGGCAATGCAGATGTAGTTCCTGGAGCCATCTCCTAAAGCCGGCAAAGCACACAGCTCATAGGACCTGTAAGGGGGGGGGGGGGGGGTGGTGTGTGTTCTTGTAAGGCAATTTGGAACTGCTGTGAAACCAGGTGAGCAGCCAGGGGTGCCCCAGCTGTTCTTCAGAACAGGGTCCCTGCACTCCAGGTTCTGTGTGCCAAGACAGGGACTCTGTTGCCTGCCAGGGTCAGTGCCCATCCTGCCCGGAGATCCCACCAATGGAGCTGTGGGGAGAAGCTGTGGGTGGAAAGACTGACACCCCGCAGAGCAGGGTAGGGTCCTTCTGCTGTCAAGAGGGTGCTGTGTGCATCGGGACAGCTCACAGCGCCAGATCTCCACAGGACATCAACAGAAGCAGCTTTTAGAGAAGCACATCAAGGTAGGAACTGCCTGAAAGGGAAGATACATGTGCTTTCAGTCTCCTCCTCTTGTTTCTCTTGGTGAGGAAGTAGACTTGGAAATTCCCTTTGTTCTGCAGGAAATACCTTAATTCCAAATCTTTTTTCATTTAGAGGAGAAAATATTTGCATTTATCAGAAATGAAAACCCATGGCTTACAGAGAACCCAAGGGTAACCTTTACAGCCTCATCAGGATAGATCTGATGTTCTGCACATTGCCTGCACACTCAGAGACACCCCCGGGCAGTGCCCTGCTGCTGGGAGGTGTCTGCAGGGCAGAGCTGGGCACACAGCAGTTGGATGGGCTCTGTGAGCACTGGTAGGGAGGAGGTGTGGGACAGGGAAACAGCTCCTCGCAGGGACAGCTCCAGGCAGCAGAGACACGAGCAGGGGTTGAGGCTGAACAGCTACCAGAAGTGCCGGGAGGGGAATTTGAGTACCTCCCTGCCATCCCTTGCAGTGCAGATGCCTTCCCCAGAGCAGCCCCTTGACCCTCTTCCACCCAGTAGAGCTTCTGTCCTCAGGGCTTCAGGGTCTTTGGTTGAGTCACCTCCTTAGAAACTACATCCTAAGGAGGAGGAAGTCCCAATTGCCATTTGACAGGAAGATGTGCCAGGGGAGGTTTCAGTTGCGTATTAGGAAAATGTTCTTTATCCAGAGGGTGGTGGAGCACTGGAACAGCTCCCCAGGGCGGAAGTCATGGCCTGAGAATATTCAAGAAGCATTTGGACAATGTCCTCAGACACAGGACGTGAATGTTGGGATTGTCTAATGCAGGGCTCAGAGTTGGACTCAATGATCCCCGTTGGACCCTTTCAACTAAGGTCATTCTCTGATTCTGTTTCTCCCTGTCCTCCCACAGCAGGAGCACTTTCCCTCCATCTTTGCCTCTTCTCCTCTGCCTCTGTTCTGCCCCTCACACTCCTGGAAGCAAGGGAGGTTCAGGTGCAGCTCACACACCAACGCTGCAGGTCTGGTTATGCAGTTGTGTCCATGGGAGCAAAGTCCATCATTCTGTCTGAACCTGTGGGTCTCTGGGATGTGCAAAATGTGGGGTTGAGGAGGAAGCTGTCTCTGCTCAGTCACTGCAGTTTTAGCATATCCAGGAGCTTCCCTGGGATTCTCCTGCTGAAAGATGTTGAGCAGCTCCTCTGTGTTACCGGTGGATAAGAGAGGAAGTGCAGAGTGAATTCCAGAAGCTGTCGCTCCCTTTCCCAGGTGCTGCTGCTGTAGAGCAGGGATGGCTTCTGGGAGGTCGTGTGCAGAGCCCTGCTCCTAATGGCACATTCATCCAGCCTAGACCAGAACTCCAGCCAAGGAGAGATCTGAAAGCCCTAAAATGGAGGGGAGAGATAGTCTGTGATAGGGTGGTGTTTGAGGGAAAGGGAGTGAAAAGAGCTTTTCTCAGAGAACTCCTGACTTTTGAGTGTGATTTCTACCATTGACAGGACCTTATGAAGAAAAGGATCAGATGTCCAACAGCAGCTCCATCACCTGGTTTTTCCTCCTGGCTTTTGCAGAAAAACGGGAGCTGCAGCTCCTGCACTTCTGGCTCTTCCTGGGCATCTACCTGGCTGCCCTCCTGGAAAACGGCCTCATCATCATCACCATAGCCTGGGACCACAATCTCCACACCCCGATGTACTTCTTCTTCCTCAGCCTCTCCCTCCTCGACATGTGCTCCATCTCCACCACTGTTCCCAAATCCATGGCAAATTCCCTCGGGGACACAAGAATAACCTCCTCTCCAGAATGTGCTGCACAGATTTTTTTCTCTGTCTGCTTCATCAGCACTGAGTATTCTCTACTCACCCTCCATATCTATGACCGCTATGTTGCCATCTGCAAACCCCTGCACTACGGGACCCTCCTGGGCAGCAGAACTTGTGTCCACATGGCAGCAGCTGCCTGGGGCTCTGCCTTTCTCAATGCTCTGCTGCACACGGCCAATACATTTTCTCTGCCCCTCTGTCATGGCAATGCTGTGGAACAGTTCTTCTGTGAAATTCCTCAGATCCTCAAGCTCTCATGCTCAGGATTCTACCTCAGGGAGGTTGGGTATACCATGTTCAGTGCCTGTTTAGCTATTGGCTGTTTTGTTTTCATTGTGGTGTCGTATGTGCAGATCTTCAGGGCCGTGCTGAGGATCCCCTCTGAGCAGGGACAGCACAAAGCCTTTTCCACCTGCCTCCCTCACATGGCTGTGGTCTCCTTGTTTCTCAGCACTGGTTTGTTTGCTCACTTGAAACCCCCTTCTATCTCCTCCCCAGCTCTAAATATTACAGTGTCGGTTCTGTACTCGGTGGTGCCTCCAACACTGAATCCACTCATCTACAGCTTGAGGAACAAGGAGCTCAAGGATTCCCTATACAATCTGCCCCAGTGGATACTTTTTCACCAACAATAATGTGTTTCCCCTTCCCTGCACATTTCCCAGAGTTATCTCAAACCACAAATCTGCTATATTCCCTTGCCATAATCCTACCTATAGATAATATTCCGAGCTACACTACGTGTCTTGAGGTTTGATCCAGTTGAGGGTTACTCTTGCACAACGGTGTCAGATGTGGCCTGTCCAAATCCAGCTCTTCAATAAAATGACATGTCCCAGATGTGGTACTTGAATGTTGAGCTCTTTGTCCACAGATGGTGCCAACAAAAAGTCCAAGTTCATGCTATCATTGTATTCCATTGGACCAAAATTTCTGGTTTTAAAAGCTCTCTTCTCACTGTCCAGTGCCAGTAGAGATGTTTTTAATGGGCTCCCCATTTCCTTCTCGGGTGGCTTCATGTGCTATGGGACTGATGGCACATACAAATCTCTCACAAAAAAGAATTTGAAGGGGTGAGGAGAGGATGTGCTCTGGGCTGGGAGCGAAGGAAGACTCTGAAGATGAAACACCCTCAGAGGTGATGTCCCCCAAAAGTAAACTACCAAATCCATGTATCTGCAAACAAGGACTCTGAAGCCCCATGGGAGTGAGTGAGGACCCAGCAGGCAGAGGGGTGGGAGACGGGAGAGATGCAGGAGCTGCCTGAGGAGCCCCAGAGCTCTTGTGCTCTCTGGGGCAGTGGGGCTGGTGGGGACAAAGGAGTGGTCAAATGCAGCTGGTGTTGAGGATCACACACAATAGGAGTGTAGGGGAGCCTGGGCATGAGTGGCCTCTTTTTCCTTGTGTCATTATTGCCAGCAGCAGCCCTGGGGCCAATGGGCAGGATGAGACCCCTCTCTGCCCCCCAAGAAGTTACTGTGCTCTTCAGAAATGCTGGGGCTGCCATTCCAGGCTGGGCTGCTCTGTTGGGCTGCACCACACTGGGCTGTGGGAGAGGACAGGAGAGGTGGAGAGACCTGGGGAGAAGCTGGGCTGGGATAGAAATAGCCCAGAAGGGGAGGGCATCAGTGTAGAGCTTAAACAAGAGAGTGTGTAGGGTGAGGGCACCGAGCAGGTTGTTCACGGTGTAGAGTCGGGTGTCATGGTGAAGGGAGCAAGGACAAGAGAGCAAAAGAGAGGAGCCTGGTGTGTTTCACGTTCCCTGGACACCCTGGAGAACCGGCCCCAGGGAAATCATGCCAGATGTGTCCCACACAATGAACATTTCCATGTCTGGATGTACGTCCAAACCCTGAGGAAGAACTTTTACTACATTGTCACCTCTGTCCTTGTTTTTGCTCAGTGATATCCAATTCCACCACCATTATTAATAAAAAGGGAACCAGTTTCCTACTGACATTTGTTGCACACCAGTCCCACAGCTCTTGTCACTGCTGCTCTCTCCGCAAAGCTCTTTATCATACAGCTCCAAACAGATCAGGGCCTCATGGCCTTGTCCCAACAAATACTGAGAAAGCCCATTGACTGGGAGCCCCCAGCTGCCCTGGGGCCTTGCTCAGTCTTTTACCCTGAGAGGTTTCTCAAACCCCAGCACTCTCAGCTTCCCCCTGTCCATAACGTGCTTCAGACCCCAGCCATCTTTCTGGCCTGTGCAGGACTCACACCAGGCTGTGCAGGGTATTCTTTGTGCTGGAGAGCCCCGTACTGGACAAAAGAGTCTTGGTGTGTCCTGTGGTGGGTTGACCTTGGCCAGCAGCCAAAAGACCCCCAGCTGCTCCCTCCCTGCCCTGACTCAATGGGACAAAAGCAGAAAATAAACCAGAACAACTCACAAGTCAAGATAAAGAAAAGGAGTGCAGTGACAAATTACTGTCCTTGACAAAGATGTGTTGACTTGCTGAAGGTTAATTTAATTTATTGCCAGTTAGAAAAGTTTTGGACTGTGAAAAACAATGACAAAATATTAAAGATGATTCTCCTGACACTCTCCCAGGCTCAAAGGACTCCAGTGCTCCCAATTCACCTGCCCACCCCAGCACCAGCAAGAGCATGGAGGATGGTTAAAAAGGGTTGATTCACTGAGAGGGAGCAGAGTGAGGAACAGAGAAGGCTTTGATGCTGGGCCAACCCAGCTCAGCAACAGCCAGAGCCCTGTTGTGTCACCAACCCTCCTTTGGACACCAATGCAAAAAAAGGCACCATAGGGTCTGCTGGAAAGAAAATGAACTCCATCCCAGCCAGACCCAGCACACTGGAACTGGGGGACCAGGGACAGACTCAGGAGCGTACTGGTTGTCTGACAAGGAATGAGCATTGTGAGATAATCACTTCCTCCACTCTTTTATTGAGGCTCCTCTTCAAACAATCCAGGGCACTGCTGGGCCACCAGGTCACACTGATGGATTTTTTTTTTCCTTCTGTTGCCTGGAACCACCCGAGTTTTTCCACAGAGCTGCTCCTCAGTCAGACATCTCCTGCCCCTGCAATTGCATGGTTTCACTCTATCCCAGGCACAGGACCCAGACTTTCTCCTTTCTATGTCTTATGAACTTCCTAACAGGACAAGTATTGTGCATACTAAGTTTCCCCTGAAAGGCAGCCATAAGGCAAAGGAAAGGTGCTCCCGAGTTAATGTCATTGAAAAATGTGATGAGTTCTTCCTCTTGTGGGATATGGATATGGGTGTTCAGCTGCACAGTGTTCCAGAGAGTCCCTGTGTAACCTTCACTAAACTCTAGGGTATCCCGCAAACTCCAAGGAGGATACGGACCCTTCACCACTGCTCTCTCAGCCTGAGCATTCAACCGCTGTTTTGCTCATCTGTTTGATCAGCCGACCCAGACTGCAATGGCCTCACTGGGGTACAAGAGTATTGAGGGAGACCATGCCAAAGCCTTGCTGAAATGGAGGTAAATGTCATGAACTGTTGTCACCTGCAGCACAAATGCAGCTGCTTCATCATGAACACAACCAGGTTGCTGACATGTGATTTACCCTTGGTGAGTCCATGACGATTCTCTCCTCTTTCAGGTGCACAAATAGTAACCCAACAGCAGTCATCCCATGGCCCCTCCTCTCCAAAGTGAGCTTGTGCAGCCTGGGAATCCTGGGGCTGCACTTTTGTCCCCTTTCAAAGATGAGTGGAACCCTTGCTTGTCCTCACTCACAAGAGACTTGGACCAATCCCATAGTCTCTCAAAATGGATTTTCCAAAGAAATATTAGTCTTTCCCTGGGATTTCCTCACTACTCTTCCTCCTGTCATACGGTGCATTCATCCGACTTCATCGTCCCTGTCCCTTCCCCTTTCATTGTACAATTGCCATTTCCGATGTCATCTTTGTTGACTCAGACTCTCCAGACTAAGGCCCACTACATTCTTCTCTGATTTTCTCCTCTCCTCATTCTTTGTTCATTCAGAGATCTCTCACCTACCTTACTGCTGCTTTGAGCTTCAGGGAGTTCAGAGCTTTCCTGTCTCTCAGCAGTCCGATTGTCTCTTCAGCCAAGTCTTTAATTATGCTTATATCTGCCTTTTTTGTATCTATCTCAGCCGTTCTTTTAAGATTGTCCCTTGTAGAAAGGCAACATCATCAAAGACAGCTTGTGCTGAACATGTGAGTGAGGACGGGGTATACTGATTTTGACACTTTATCATGCTTTACTTTTTTTATTCTCCTGTGCCTGCAAGCAGCCAGATCTGTAAGGAAAGCAGAGGGACATGGTGCCATGGAGCTGGAACACTCAGCTCTGGAGTCCAGGGAAGTCTGATGGAAGGAAAGGGATGCAAGTGCCAGGGGAGCAATGAGAGAAATGTTGGGGCTGGGGAGGTGAGGAGCAAGGCTGTCCATGCAGTGTCAGACCTCAAGGGACTGCTTCTCCATGCTGCCCACGCCTCTGAGAAAACACTCTGCAACAATGTCAACTGGAGAATGCTTCTGTCACCTCTTCTTTGAAATGAAATATAATGAAATACAGACTTTAAACATAACTTTGAAATGTTCCTCTTTAACCACACTGGGAAATGACTCCAATGAGCTGTACAAAGCTTGAAGATATAAACAAAACTACAGAAGATAAAGAGCTCATTAACACTTTCTGTATTTTAATGAGGCCCAAAGTGCTTTGCCTCTGTAGTCCTTGAACCTCAGCAACTAAGAGAAGATTGAAGAAACCTCTCAAGAACTCAAAAGCAAAAAAAAAGTACCTTGAAGTTTTAGTTGGTGCCAGTGAGACTCGTTACTGACAAAGCCATAGTCAGGGACTTGTTAGAAGAGACAGTTCGAGGTCATGATTGCAGGGAGGCAAAGGCACTCTGTAGGTGCTTGTAATGCTCAGAAAATCCAAGCCCTGTCCCTTAGGCCCTGGGAAGGCAGATCTGGCTGTGACTACAATGACCCTGCTGTCATGGACATTCTCACATTGCTGAATCTAATCTGGACCAATTATTCCATTTCATTCTAAACATAGGTCTGTAGATTTCTGTGGGATGCCAAGGGTCTCACACGCAGATCCCTGCAGGTTCAGAAGAGTTGGGTTACAGAAAGGCAGGATCAAAAGTTCTGGTAATAGAAGAGACAGAAACTTTGGGTCTGAGAAGAATCAGGTCATAGAAGGGTCGGGTCACAGAGAAGTAATGCAAGAGTAAAATTTTAGGTCATTCATTGAACTATTGGGTCATAGAAGTTTTGTAGAAATGTTGGGTCATAGAAGTCTCAAGTCATAGAAGATTCAGATCATAAAAGGGTCATAGAATATTTGTGTCGTTAAAGAGTTGAATCAATAAAGCATTAGAATGTATTTGACTTTCCGAAACTTTTGATCATATAAGGGTCATAGAAGGGTTGGTTGAAATAGGAATCGAGTTATAGAAGAATCAGGGTACAGAAGGGTCAGAGAAGGGTCAGGCCATAGAAGAGTTATAGGAGAGTCAGGTAATAGAAGAGTCAGGTAATAGACAGGTGGGTTCATATAAGGGTTGAGTCATAGAAGGGCATGGTCATGGATTATTCAGCTCATAGAGGATCTGAGTCACACAGGATTTGGGTCATGGAAAATCATAGAGAATTTGGGTCACAAAAATCCATAGAAGGGTCGGGGAAGAGTCATATCATAGAAGGCTTGGTTCACAGAATGCTCAGGTTTCGGAAGAACTGAGTCATAGGGGAGTCAAAGAAGAGTGGAGTGGTAGAATTGTTGGGTCATATAAGACTCATAGAAGAGCCAACTCATGGAAAGGTCACATCATAGAAGGTTCAGGTCATAGAAGAGTCATAGCAGAGTCAAATCATAGAAGAGCTGGGTCACAGAAAGTTGTGTCCTGGTAGAATCAGAGAATAGTTGGGTTATAGAAGGTCAAAGAAGGATTGTGTCATAGAAGGCTCATGTCATAGAAGGTCCTGGTCATATAAGAGATGGGTTACAGAAGAGTTGGATTATAGATGAGTCGGATCATAGAGGAATAATCTAAGAGTTCAGCTGTGGAAGGTTCATAGAAGGGTTGGGCCATACAATCATAGAATGACAGAATCACAGAACTATAGAATTACCCAAGCTGGAAAGGACCCCAAAAGTTCATTGAGTCCAACTCCTATCCCTACACCCCCAATATTCACACCATGTGGTTGAGGGCATTGTCCAAATGCTTCTTCAATGCTGGCAGACTAGGTACCATGACTGCTTCCCCGCGGAGCTTTTCCAGTTCTTCACATCCATCTGAGCGAAGAACTTCTTCCTAATATCCAATCTAACCCTCCCCTGGCACATTGTCCTGCCATTCCCTCGAGTCCTATCATAGGTCACAAGAGAGAAGAGGTCAGCACGTCTTTCACCTCCCTCCCTTCTGAGAAGGCAGCAAACATCTCTGAGATCCCCTCACAGTCTCCTCTTCTCCAGGCTGAAGAGACCACGTGACTTCAGCCCTTCCTCATGACTTCCCCTCTAGACCCTTCTCCTGCCTTGCGGCCTCTTCTGGACTTTCTCCAGGAGTTTGATGTCCTTTTTATCCTGTGATGCTCAGAACAGCTCCCAGTGCTTGAGGTGGGGCCTCACCAGTGCAGAGTAGGGGGAGACGATTTCCTCCCTCCCTCTGCTGGCGATGCTGTGCTGGATGCACCTCAGGACACGGTGTCCCTCTTGACTGCCAGGGCTCACTGTTGGCTCGTGTTCAAATTGTCGTTGACCAGAACCCCCAGAACCCTCTCTTCCTGGATGCTCTCCAGCCTCTCAGACCACAGTCTGTCTGTGTATCCAGGGTTGCCATGTCCTAGGTGCAGAACCCAGCACTTGCCATTGTTTAATTTCATGCTGTTGGTGAATTTCTAGCTCTTCAATCTGTCAAGATCCATCTGCAGGGCCTCTTTGCCCCCAAGAATGTCCACAGCTACCCCGACTTTTGTGTCATCAGCAAACTTTGTCAATAAACCTTCAAGTCTTTCATCCAGGCCATTTATGAAGATATTGAAGAGCACTGGCCCCAGGATGGATCCCTGGAGGACCACATCAGTGACTGGGCACCAGTCTGATGTAACTCCATTCACTGTGACTCTTCAAGGCCGATCCATCAGCCAGTTGTTCACTCACTGCATTATGTGTTTATCCAGCTGTATTCTGCACATTTTGTCAATGAGAATCCTGTGAGAGACAGGATCAAAGGCTTTGCTGAAATCCAGAAAAATGACATCGACCGTTTTCCCTGGTCAACCGGGTGGGTGACTCGTTCATAGAAGGACATTAAGTTTGTAAGGCAGGACCTTCCCTTGGTAAACCCATGCTGCCTGGAACCAATGACTGTGTTGCCTTTCAGATGTTTTTCGATAGCTCCCAAAAAAACCTTCTCCATAATCTTCCCAGGCCCTGCAGTGAGACTGACAGGCCTGTAGTTACTGGGGTCATCCCTGCTGCCCTTCTTGAAGGTTGGGACAACATTTGCTACCTTCCAGTCACCTGGTACCTTTGCAGATTCCCAAAAGCATTGAAAAATCATTGAGAGAGGTATCCCTATGACATCAGCCAGCTCTTTATGTACCCTTGGATAAACCCCCTCAGGCTCCATTGACTTGGAGGGATCCAGCTGGAGCAGCAGATCCTGCACAGGTTCCAGGTTGATTGGGAGATTGTTTGTCCAGTCATGATCCTCCAGCTCAAGGCGGAGGGGGAGGCCGATGTCATTATTGAATACTGATGCAGACAAAAACATTAAAAGTCGTTGCTTTGTCTAAGTTTCTGTTAAAGAGGTGCCCATGTTCATCAAGTAATGGTCCAATGTCCTTTCTGGCCTGCCTTTTACTATTGACATATTTGAAAAAGCATCTTTTTATTATCCTTCACAGTGCAGAGTAAGTGCATTACTGCTTTCCATGTCCTTGTGCCCTATCAAGCCTCCATCCCTGGGGCTGTAAGGGAGGCTGAGAGGTGTCCCTGCCCCCATCAGCTGCTGTGCTTTTCAGAGGGGCTGGGGCTGTGACAAGAGAGCCCAGAGCTCTGCTGCAACCTGCGGTAGACACTGTCGTGGGACCAGCCCAGACTGGGCTTCTCTGCTGCGCTGGGCTGGAGAGAAATCGGGGGCTGTGGGGAGAGCTGGGGAGGGGCTGTGCTGAGCTGGAAGTATGCAGCAGAGGATAACACCAATGTTTGTTGAACTCTGTGACCAAAGCAGGGTGAGTGCACGCTCCAGTGTGTGTGAGGTGCAGAGCCCAGAGATGCAGGTGCAGGAAAGAGAAGACTTTTTGTGCCGTTGGTGGTAGAGACAGACTGGGAAGGTTCCCCAGGACACTGGTCTCTCACATCACCAGTTCCAGCACTGCCCACTCACCACAGCTGGTGGGTGAGCTTTGCTCTCTGGACATCTTCTCCCTTATGTTGGACACAGTGCCTGTCTCAGGTGAACAGCCAGCACTACCTGGCCTTTGGGGATGGGGAACTGGAGGTGTTGATCTCTTCTCTTTGGTGACCAGCAACAGGATACAAGGAAATGGAATGAGACTGAGTAAGGGGAAGTTACGATTTGATGTCAGGAAAAGGTTCTTCACAGAAAAGGTGCTCGTTCACTGAAACAGGCTCCCCAGGAGGTGGTCAGGGCACCAAGCCTGTCAGTGTTCAAGAAGGATCTTGACAATGTACTTAATCACAAGGTTTCATTTTAGGTGGTTGTGAGAGGAGCAGGGAGTTGGACTCAGTGATCCTTGTGAGCCCCTTCCAAGTCAAGATATTCTATGATTTTATCACCTTCAAGCTCAAACAGTCCATCCACTACCCTTCCAGTGACATTTCTTCTTCCTAACAGACAGTCTCTGCCTTCCAAGTTCCACTGTGTGACTCTTTTTCCTCTCTCTTAACATCACACTGGCCATTAGTATCTTTCTATATTTGGGTTCTAACTGCATATTTTCTATCTCCATTTGGCTTCTCTTGTTTGATTGCAGGTTACTTAAGAAATGTTTTTGACAGCAATATCTCCTCAGGAGCCACCACCAAACTCTTGTCCAGTCAAAATTGTTGTAATAAAACTGGTTTGTGTGCACACACAGAAATTTATGGAAGCTTTAATTGCTTAATGTAATCCCAGCAGGCAGGACAAATTGTAAAGGCAGCACCTCCTTACTGTAAGGCATTTGTCTCTATGATTCTGTAGGTGCAATATAAGGGATACGAGGGATTTGCCTCAGAGCTCCTCTTAACAGGATCCTGGAAGGGTGCCAAATTGTACAGAGCCCGAGGAGGATCCCCTGTATTTTCCCCTACTCTGACTTTAGAAGTGACATTTCTAAACCACACGACTGCTGCTGCCATTTCAGCTTCTCCAACAAACACAACCCTGTGCCTGCTGATGGCCTCAGGCAGAACGGACATGACCACCTGTATCCAAGCCCTTTCCTAGGACAGGGCCTATGGGTACTTTGGCAGAGGTCCTTTCCCAGCCATGGTCCTGCTGATGGCCTATCACCTCCAGAGACAGAACTGACCTCACCATCCCCTTCACAGGCAGGCCCCTGGTTTATTACGAGTTTCTGGGACACAAGTGACCCGTCCATCCCCCTCCTTATGGCTCAGGACCAGGCCAGATAAAGATATGCTTTTCTAATTCAATTTATCAAAAATGTTTCCTACTAATGATTGGAGTGGAGAAGCATTCTTCACAGGAACTGCTGTGCTTATGCTGAAATATTTTATATCTCCTCTTATGTCTTTTTTTTTTCCTTCTTCCTCCACATCTTCTATCTTCAAAAAATTCTGTAAGGGAAAAATTCATCAAAGCATAAAATAACTCGGGTTTGAAGAGTGCCCTGAACGTCCTCTTGTCTCACTCTTCTGCTCAAGGCAACCTGAACCATGTTAATCCCCCAGCCCTGCTCATGAGCTGGGATCCGGGTCTCAAATCCCATCCTCATATCATCACGAGGTTGGAAAAGGTCTTTGAGATCATCAAGTCCAACCATACCTGTCTACAAAAAATACCTTTCCTTGAGCGCCTCATCTTTTAAACTCCACCGCTACCCTGGGCAGCCTCTGCCAGTGCCTGACCACACTTTCAGTGGAGAATTTTTTACTGAAGTCTGAACCTCCCTGGAACCACTTGAGGCCATTTCCACTTGTCCTATCACCTGTCACTTGGGAGAAGAGACCAACACCCACCTCAAAACAAGCTCCTTTCAGGGAGTTATAGACAGTGATGAGGTCTCCCTTCATCCTCCTTCTCTACAGTCTTAAACAGCCCCAGGTCCCTCAGCTGCCTCTCAGAAAGCTTGTTCTCCAAACCCTTCACCAACTTTGTGGTTTCTCCAAAGCCCTGACAGAAACTCTACCCCAAGGAACCATCCCGCTGTGGATCAGCTCCTGGATGGATTGATCAGGCCTTGCAGACTCTGAGACAGCGTGGATGTCACAGAGATCAACTTGGAATCCTGCAGGAGCCCACAATGAGATAATAGGAGTGGTCTGTTTCTCCTCAGGCCATCAGTTCCAGTTTCTCCAAACCCTCTGCTCTTTGTGCCACACTCCCTGGTGTCCCTGAACATGAAACACCCTGAGAAACAGCTTGGAATTCTGCAGGAATCCAAAATAAACCTGAAGATAACAGGAATTGTTTGGCTGCTACTTCAGGCCCATGGGATCTGGTTGTTCCAAGCCCTCTGCTCGGGGTTCCTGATGCCCTGCACCCTTAGTCTGGCACCCCCGGCCCTATCACAGTGATACAAAAAATGCCAGCAAAAAAACTTTCAAAGCTACAGTTACTGAGATGGAAATGAACTCTGCTTTAGCTTAAATCAAAACATTCCCCTCTTTATAGTGGTAATGACTCCTTGTCCCATCTGGGACCCCTGACCCCCTGCAGGGGCTGTGGCCCCCTTGACCTTTTCCAGGGCAGCGCAGGGGGAGGGAAGGGAGTGGAAACAGTGCCTGCCTGGGGGCACAGGCCCTGATTTTCCCAGCAAGAGAAGCATGAGGCTCTGATTGACCACAGGGCTGTCATTCTGACCAGCTTTTAGCCCACCCTCTGTTGAGGGAATGTGACCTCTGATTGGTTGACTGAGCAGTCGCTCCGTGCCCCAGTGTCCACCCCCCACCCCCCCCGAGTTGGTTGGGGGAGCTGCAGGGCCTGAAGGAAGGGAGGGTCAGAGCCAGGGCTGGGGACAGGGTCTCTGGCTAAAAAATGTGGATTCTGACCCTAAATATGGGGCTATGTGCACTGGCAGAGTGGACTGGACATGAAGTGCTAGGCACCAGGAGAAACTCACCTCAGTGAGGCTCATCCATGCACCATGAGGGCAGACCCTTCCCTGGAGGAGGTGATATGGAGTTTTCCCAAATCTTCTCATGACATTACAATTCTTAATTTTTTCTTTCTTCCCTGCCCATCCAACTGATTCTTTGTCCTCACATAATTTTCCTCACACCAGATTCTGAGAGACCCAATCCCACCACCTCTGTGCTCAGTTCTGCCCTACAGAAAACTCATCATGGGACAGTTCTGTGCTGGGGCATCTCTCTGCTTACAAGAGGTAAAGAACTGGTCAGACAAACATTGACGTTTTTGGCCACAGTGGTGCTGATGGTGCCTATAGGCTGAGGAATTGGTACAAGCAGTCCATGAAGTTCCTAGGAGACCTACAGATTCTACAGTGTAATGGTTCCTAAGTGTCAGTCACTTCTCAGAAGTCTGCAGTTCCTTTACTTTTTACAATCCCACAGCATGAAATTGAGGACTTAGGGAAGTACCTTCCTTTCCAGGGAGTCCTTCCTGGTCCTTCCTCTTGAAAAATCCCCTTGGAAGTGCCCTGAGGGTGATGTGGAGCTGTGAGCAGCCCTGATCTGCACAGCACCCTCTCGACAGCAGAAGGACCCTGTCCTGCCCTGCTGGGGGTCACTCCTTCCACCCGCAACTTCTCCCCAAATAGCCATGGGGAGCTCCCCGGGCATGCTGAGCACTGACCCTGGCAGGGGGCAGAGTTCCTTCCCCGGCACACAGACCCTGGGGTGCAGGGACCCTGCTCTCAAGGACAACCTGTGGCATCCCTGAGGGCACAGCCCTGTGCTCATGCCCAGCAGAAGGCAGCCCTCATGCCCTGTCCCTCTGACAGTGCAGCAAGGAAGCCCTGCTTGGCAACAGGTTCTTCTCTATTGAAGTAGTCATTTCACAATTTTGGATGATTTTAGCAATTCTGTCAGATTATATAGATGTAAAAAGTTAACTAATGTGTTAGGTACTATGGAAAGTGCCTTCTTATTTGAAGTTGTGGTTTAACAGTCATGATAAGAGGGGGACCATTGTTCCACTGAACACATCAGTGGTTTTAAACAAAGGGGACCAGCTCTGACCGATGTTGCAATTTGGAATAAGCCCCTAAGGCTTATTGTGTCTGCACGAAGTGGGAAGGTAAAAAGTTCACCCTGAAGATGACTACTTACTTCATCCCCAAAGCCCCTCTGAGACCACCAGCAGGAGGAATTGCACAGATGCGAACAGGAGGAGCCAATGGAAATGATCTCTTGAACTCATTTTAATACGAAGTGGGGAAAGGTTATTCATATGTATAGGCATGTTAGGCAATCTCATGAATATGTAATATTGTAAGGAATATAACATGGGGGAATTTTCTTTTCCGGTGCATAGGGCTTTTGGCTCTATCCATCCTGTCACCCGCTGGCTAAATAAAGACATATCTATTCTAGAACTTTTGCAAGTTGTTTCCGCAGATCACTGTGGCAGAGACACCATGAGACACATCCTGACAGATGGGTTCTTGAAGGATTAGAAGGGCTGAGTAAGGGATTGTCTCTGCTGGTCCTTCAGGTGTCTTGCAGGAGACCTCGTTGTGAAAGGAAATGGCAATCAACACGAACCCTGCAAACCTGCACTGTTATGTGTGCACTGGTGTTTTCATCTCTGAGCCACTTTCTTGGGCATAGTTATGAGAAAAGCCTTAGAATAAGTTCTAAACCTTCAGGTAATGCCCTGAGGAGATCCCCTTTCTTTATGGAAAGGCTGTCGTAGAGACCAGCTCTGTCACACAAGTGCCCACTGCCTGTCCCTGCCTGAGCTCACAGCATGGCTGTGACCAAGCTGTCAGAGCACTCAGGCCTTACAGCAAAGTAAGGGATGAGGAGGAGAGTGTGGAAGGGAAAGAGAATATTTCTGGGAGATCAAGCACTGGAGCTGCCTGGCAGTGCTGCTGTGCCAGGACTCTTTTTTTCCACCCATGCACACAGGAACTGTCCCTGCTGCTCCAAAAGTCTTTGAGGATGGAACTCAGGAAAAAAGAAATCGTTGAAAGGACCATTTATTTATTTCTTTATTAACATAACAGTTCTGCTCCTTATTTACACAACCACCTACTCAGCAAGTAAAACCCGGCACTGAAAGAGAAAGAAAGTAAGAGTATCAGAATTTTAAGAAAACTGCAGGAAAACAAAAAAAGAACAGCTGTTTGCACCTCAATGAATACGTTATAACTCCTTTGCTGAAGAAGATCAGCTATTTACTGCTTTAGAAATACATCCAGGTATGGGTTTCCACATTGCATTTCTTATTTCCTGGTTCCTCAAGCTATAAATTAGGGGGCTCATTACTGGAGGCACCACTGAGTACAGAACTGACAACACCAGGTCCATGGATGGGGAGGAGATGGAGGAGGGTTTCAGATAGGAAACCATGGCAGTGCTGATAAACAGAGAGTCCACGGCCAGGTGAGGGAGGCATGTGGAAAAGGCTTTGTGCCATCCCTGCTCAGAGGGAATCCTCAGCACAGCCCTGAAGATCTGCACATAGGACACCACAATGAAAACAAAACAGCCAAATCCCATTAAGACACTGACCACAGGAAGCCTGGTCTCTGGGAGGGAGGAATCTGAGCAGGACAGTTTCAGTATGTGGGGGATTTCACAGAAGAACTGGTCCAAAACACTGCTGTGGCAGAGGGGCAGCGAAAATGTATTGGTCGTGTGCAGCAGAGCATAGAGAAACCCAGAGCCCCAGGCAGCTGTTGCCATGTGGACACAAGCTCTGCTGTCCAGGAGGGTCCCGTAGTGCAGGGGTTTGCAGATGGCAACGTAGCGGTCGTAGGACATGACTGTGAGCAGAAAATATTCTGATGATATCATAAAAAGAAAAAGAAGGACCTGGGCGACACATCCTGTGTAGGAAATATCCCTGGTGTTCCAGAGGGAATTGGCCACAGATTTTGGGACAGTAGTTGAGATGCATCCAAAATCAAGAAGGGAAACATTGAGGAGGAAGAAATACATGGGGGTGTGGAGGTGGTGGTCACATGCTATGGCGGTGATGATGAGGCCAGTTCCCAGGAGGGCAGCCAGGTAGATGCCCAAGAAGAACCAGATGTGCAAGAGCTGCAGCTCCCGTGTGTCTGCGAATGCCAGGAGGAGGAACTGGGTGATGGAGCTGCTGTTGAACATTTGCTGTCTCTGGGTACGGAAGTCCTGTCTTTGGAGGCAAAGGCAGTGATAATGAACACTGTATTCTCTGAATAAAAACTCTACTATTTTTCAAACACACACACAACCTTGGCCTTTTCATTCCAGGTATTCTTTGTTCTTCTCCTCGGCTCAAGCTGTGGTTTGTGCACGCTCAGGTTGCCTTTGGAATCAGCGTGCTACTCTGTGGGCTCCAGAGGTCTCAGCCCTTCTGTGCAGAAAGAGTGGGTAAGAGGAACCAGGAGCGATCTCAGGTTA
The DNA here is from genome assembly GCA_033558185.1 of Dromococcyx pavoninus. NCBI lineage: Eukaryota > Metazoa > Chordata > Aves > Cuculiformes > Neomorphidae > Dromococcyx > Dromococcyx pavoninus. The sequence continues at coordinate 2,405,334 of JAUMJL010000133.1, read as the reverse complement.
AATCCAATCCTGATATCCAAGGTATTTCAGCACTGACCCTCCTGCCAAGAAGAGCTGTGCTGGCTTTGCCTTTATTTTTCTCCCCATTACATTGGATGTTATCCAGAGCTGTGAGCATCTTTGACCCATGCTGCACCCTCTCCGCAGAACAGGGACCTTGCAAGGATCTTCTGGGGGTCCCTCATTCCCCCCACAGCTTCTCCCTACAGCGCCATGGGGATCTCCCTGGCGGGCGGCAGAGTCCCTGCCCCAGCACACAGACCCTGGGCTTCAGGGACCCTGCTCTGAAGGACAGCCCGCAGCACCCCTGGCTGCTCACTAAGCTTCAACCCTGCAGATGTCCCCAGAAGGCAGCTGTCATACCCTGTCTCTCTGATGGTGCATGAAGGAATCCTCACTCTGAGGAATGTCCTTCTCTTCTACACTGGAAACAAGGTTAGAGTCGACCTGAAAGTACACAGGAGCTCTGGGATGTACGAGGTATTTTGGATAACTCCAGGCACCACAGCTACTTCCTCCCCCCCCCTCCCCCCACACACACACACTAGGAGACTCACCCTGTAAAGGGCTGTGATGGTTTCTCCACTCGTGTAGTCTCAGCATACTATCACTCTGAGCTGGTGGAACCTCTGTTTGCCTGCTGCTGCAGGCACCTGCAGGAAGTGCCCTCAGCCCTGCTGTGCTTTGCAGAGGATTTTCTCCTGGCCAGAGCTGGCTCTTTGTTGCGCTACCCACTTGCCATGAGCTCCCTCCATCCCAGGAGCCCAGCCCAGCTCAGCAACAGAGAAGCAGCCCAAGACATTTAATGACCCCTCTGGAGGGTTTTTCTTCATCAACATCAGACACTGAGAAGATCAAGAAGCCTCTCAAGAATTCAAAGTCAGACACTAACTCCAAAGTTTACTGAAGTTTTAATGGTCCCCACTGAGGGACATCACTGACAGAGCCTCCACAGGGGATGTCAGAGCAGAAAACTGGAAGCAGTGATGACAAGTCAGCAAAGGTGGCTTTGATGATGAGTAAAGTTTCATGTGTTACATCAGCCACCAGGAAAAACTCTGACTCCCCCAGCCCCTGGAATGAGAGATCCTGTCCTTCACACGTTGGTCAGAGCTCTTCCTGGGGAAATGTGATGGGGAGGATGTGCAATTCCAAGGGCAGAAATAGGGTATGAAGCCTCTCAGGCTCCCAGGTGGGAACAAGGAGTTAAGGAAGACCTTGTGCTATTTCTCCTCACAGACATCAGTGGCAGAGACGGCAGCCATGGGCAAGGGGAAAAGAACCTTGGCTCTGTTGTGAGCTTTCAGCCGTGCCACAAACCTCCATCACCTGTACCACAGGCTGTCCCGTGGTGTCCCACCCCTGCACTTCTTTCCCTGTAGGCTGTAGACATCCCCCCTGCTGCTGCACTTTGCTCTCGCCTGATCGTTGTCCTCCCTCTTCGCATTTCTCTCATTCTTTCCTGACTTTTTAGTGAAACACAAAGGCCTGTGCTGACCAAGCCTTACTCTGGGGTAGGTGTGGCACTACGGAACTGCCATTCAATTGACATTTCTTTCTGTTGACATCTCTCTCAGCTCTACTGAACCACACAAGCTGTTGTCTGTGGCCTTATTTATTTTTCATATTTTTTACCACTATGAATTAGCTCCACCATCTCTGAAAACACTTTTCAGGCCACCTCAGTCTACTCTTACACTTCCCAGAACCTCCAAAGAAGCCCAGATCCTTCTGCTACTTTAAGTACCTTGGTCCATCAGGCCATATGTTTGAGGCCCCAAACCCCACATTGGCAGATCTGCACAGGACACTCTCCAGTTTCTTCCCACTTCTCTGTCACAACCCAGTGTGGACATTTCAGATGTCATTGTGGTGAGACTCTGGATCTCATTGTGACATTAATGAGTTCAGTGCCCATGGGACTAAATGAAAGCAAGTCAATGCAAAATGATTGATTCAAAAAGGAATTCTGTTTTTCAGGCATTTTTAGGCAAAAGATTGGCATTAGCTGCAAAATCTATGTTAAGGGAACAGGAGGAAAGGGAGAAAAAAGAGAGAGAGGGAGAGAGAAAATTACAAGGACACCACCTGGTCTCCAGTCCTTTCCTTCTCTCTCATAGGAGGGTGGGCGCGTTGCTGTGAATGCTCATCGTGTAGAGTACTGTTTATAGTTTTTGGTGAGCCTGCACAGTGCTTCTTCTAGAGAAGTTCTAGAAATGAGTTTGTGAGGCTGAGGGGGGCTCTGGGGTCTGAGATACCACCATGCCCCTGCTCTCCTTACTGGTAACACTGCAGCAGGACCTCCCTGGGCAGCAAGCACAGCTGGGCTGCTGGCAAGAGTAAGATAAGTTGTTGAAGGACACAGCCTCTGCTGCCGCCTCAACACTGCTTTAAGGCAGGAAAATAAGTGTTTTAAGGCAGCCAAAACCAGTCAGTCTCTTACATACTTCCAGGTCCTTTTCTGATGGACAGCTTTACAGACACTGTTTCCTGAACCTGTATTGTTGCATGGGATGTTGAGACAAAAGTGCAGAATTCAGCCCTTGGCCTTGCCTCATGGGCCTCAGCCCACTGATCCAGGCTGTCCCGGTCCCTCTGCAGAGCCTCCCTGCCCTCCAGCAAATCAACACTCCCACACAAATTGGTGTCACATGCAAAGTCTCAGAGGGAGCACTCAGCTTCCTCAACCAGATCATTGATGAAGGTATTTGAACAGAATTGTCCTCAACATAGCCCTGGGGACACTGCTTGTGTCCAACCACCAACTGGACTGAGCTCCATTCACCACAGCTCTCTGGGATCCCCCATCCAGACAGTTTTTTACCCAGTGAAGAGCACGCCTTTCCAAGCCATGACCCACCAGCTTCTCTGGGAGAATGCTTTGGGAAACAATCCCAAAGGCATTCCTGAAGTCCTGGTAGACAATACTCACAGTCTTTCCCTCGTCCACTAAATGGGTCACTTGATGATAGAGGGAGATCAGGTTGGTCAAGCAGGACCTGCCCTTCATGAACCAGTACTGGCTGGGCCTGGTCCCATAGTTTCCCTGAACTCGCCTGGTGAGCACATTCAAGATGAATTACTCCATAATCTTCTCCAGTACTGATGTCAGGCTGACAGGCCTGGAGTTCCCTGGATCAGCCCATCTTGTAGATGGGCATCACCTTGACAAGCTTCCAGTTGTTTGTGACCTTCTCTGTTGATCAGGGCTGCTGATAAATGATAGAGATTGGATTGGCAAGATCCACTGCTGTCTTCGTCAATAGTCTTGGGTGGATCTCACTTGGCACCATAGTATTGTCTGTGTCTGGTGTGTCAGGTCCCTAACCTTTCTTCTTGGATTGTGGGGGCTCCCTACTGTGCTCCCCAGTCCCGTCTTCCAGTTTAGGTGGCTGAGCACCAGAGAAAACAGCTGGTCTGACTATGAAAGTCTTAGGTGAAGAAGGCATTAAGCACCTCAGCCTTCCCCTCATCATTTGTGGCTATGTCCCCTCCAGCATCCAACAAAAGATGGAGAATCTCCTTCCCTCTAGTTTTCTTCTGCATTTCTGGAACCAATTTATATCGCTCTTCACGTCTGTAGCCAGATAAAGTCCTAACAGGGCTTTGGCCCTTGTAATTTTTACCCTGTATAACATCACAATATCCTTCTAGTCTTCCTGAGCTGCAGATTCCTTCTTCTAAAGCTCATAAACTCTCTTTTTTTTTTATCTTTGTTGAAACCAGAGCTCTCTGTTCAACCAGATCGGTCTTCTCACCAGTTTATCTTTCAGCACATGGGGACAGCCTGCTCCTTTGCCTTCATGATTCCTTTCCTGAAGGATGTCCAGCCTTCCTGGACTCCCTTATTCTTCAGAGCTGCCTCTCAATTGACTCTTTCAACCAGACTCCTAAACAGGCCTCCTAAACAGAGAGCTCCACTGTCTGGAATTCCAAGATGGCCATTCTGCTGATTCCCTCCTCACTTCTCCACAAATCAAAACCTCCATCCACCATATCTCCCACAAGCCCTGGCGAGCATCACGTGTGTTTGGTCAAAAATATTGAGAATGGTTTAAGACACAAAATTGTTTGGTTAGAGAAACAGCTGGAGCTTTGGAGCTCCGGGCACCTGACAGATGGACCCGGAGGTGGATGTGAGCCTTAGCCCAGCTTTTGGCTATGTAAAAACAAAACTCTCTTTAAAAAATTTTAAGCCCATGACAGATCAGAGCTGGCTTCTGTCCAGGATTTCCCTCCCATCATCTGGGGTCATGGCAGTTCATACTTAGAGACCAGGGACATGATATAAATTATGATGTAACCAAATATATTCTTTACATATATTTATATGCAAACACATAACTATATATGTTTGCAGATATATAAAATATATATCTCTGTGTATATATATATTGCCAAGAATATACCTATTCTTTACAATAACATGTCCAGACGTCCAGATGGAGACCCATGACAAGTGCTGTCCCTCAGTACAATACAGGACACTGCTGGGACCAGTGTTGTTTAATGTTTTCATCGATGATACTGACAGAGGTATCGAGGGCACCCTCAGCAAGTTTGCAAGTGAAACCAAGCTGACTGGGGCAGTGGTCACACCAGAAGGATGAGATGTCATCCAGAGGGACCTGGACAAGATCGAGAAGTGGGCCTCATGAGGTTCAACAGGCCAAGTGTAAGGTCCTACACCTGGGTCAGGGAAATTTGCTGTATCAATACAGGCTGGGGGATGATATGAATGAGAGCAGCCCTGAGGAGAAGGACGTGGGGTGCTGATTGATGTGAAGTTCGACATGAGCTGGCAAAGTGTGCTCGCAGCCCAGAAGGCCAACCATGTCCTGGGATGCATCCAAAGAAGCTTGGCCAGCAGGTCAAGGGAGGGGTTTCTCCTCCTCTACTAGTCTTTTGTGGGAATCCACTTGGAGTCCTGCGTCCAATTCTGGAATCCCCAACATAAGAAGGATATGGAACTGTTGAAATGGGTTGAGAGGAGGGCTACAAATATGACCAAAGAACACGAGTACCTCTGCTATGAGAACAGGCTGAGAGAGTTGGGGTTTTTCAGCCTGGAGAAGAGAATGTTCTGCGGGGACCTCTTTAGTGGCCTTGCAGTACCTGAAGGCGCTACAGGAAAGCTGGAGAGGGACTTTTTAGAAAGACAAGTAGTGATAGGATGAAGGGGCTTCAAAATAGGAGGGGAAAGATTCAGATTAAACATTAGGATACAATTCTTCATGATGAGAGTGGTGAGACACTGGCACAGATTGCCCTGGGAAGCTGTGGCTGCCTCCTCCCTGGAAGTGTTCAAGCCTAGGTTGGATGGGATCTTGAGCA